>CM052798.1:46616995-46695137 GCA_028533885.1 Nasua narica
ATGAGTTTAGGAGTCTCTTATGGTTTGTCTCCTTCCCCATTCCATCTTGTTTCATTTCTCTTCCCCACCCCCCACAACCCCTTGCCCTGCCTCTCAAATTCTTCATATCAGAGCGATCATGTGATAATTGTCTTTCTCTGACTGACTTATTTCGCCTAGTATAATACTCTCTAGTTCCATCAACGTCATTGCAAATGGCAAGATTTCATTTCTCTTGATGGCTGCATAGTATTCCATTGTGTATATATATATATATATATATATATATATATATACCACATCTTCTTTATCCATTCATCTGTTGATGGACATCAAGGTTCCTTCCATAGTTTGGCTATTGTGGACATTGCTGGTATAAACATTCGGGTGCATGTGACCCTTCGGATCACTCCATTTGTATCTTGAGGGTAAATACCCAGTAGTGTGATTGCTGTAGTAGGGTTGTAGGGTAGCTCTATTTTCAACATTTTTAGGAACCTCTATACTGTTTTCCAGAGTGGTTGCATGAGCTTGCATTCCCACCAGCAGTGTAGGAGGGTTCCCCTTTCTCCGCATCCTCGCCAACATCTGTAGTTCACTGACTTGCTAATTTTAGCCATTCTGACTGGTGTGAGGTGGTCTCACTGTGGTTTTGATTTGTATTTCTCTGATGCTGAGTGATATTGAGCATTTTTTCATGTGTCTGTTGGCCATTTGGATGTCCTCGTTACTGAAATGTCTGTTCATATCTTCTGCCCATTTCTTGATTGGATTATTTGTTCTTTGGGTGTTGAGTTTGAGAAGCTCTTTATAGATTTTGGATACTAACCCTTTATCTGATATGTCATTTGCGAATATCTTCTCCCATTCTGTCAGTTGTCTTTAGGTTTTGTTGACTGTTTCCTTTGCTGTGCAAAAGCTTTTGATCTTGATGAAGTCCCAGTAGTTCGTTTTTGCCCTTGCTTCCCTTGCCTTTGGAGATGTTTCTAGGAAGAAGTTGCAGTGGCTGAGGTCAAAGAGGTTGCTGCCTGTGTTCTCCAGGATTTTGATGGAGTCTTGTCTCACATTGAGGTCTTTGATCTATTTTGAGTCTATTTTTGTGTGCGGTGTAAGGAAATGGTCCAGTTTCATTCTTTTGCATGTGGCTGTCCAGTTTTCCCAACACCATTTGTTGAAGAGACTGTCTTTTTTCCATTGAATATTCTTTCCTGCTTTGTCAAAGATTAGTTGACCATAAAGTTGAGGTTCCATTTCTGGGCTTTCTATTCTGTTCCATTGATCCATGTGTCTTTTTTTCTGCCAATACCGTACTGTCTTGATGATTACAGCTTTGTAATACAGTTTGAAGTCTGGAATTGTGATGCCACCAACTTTGGTTTTCTTTTTCAACATTCCTCTGGCTATTCGTGGTCTTTTGTGGTTCCATATAAATTTTAGGATTATTTGTTCCATTTCTTTGAAATAAATTGATGGTATTTTGATAGGGATTTCATTAAATGTATAGATTGCTTTAGGTAGCATAGACATTTTCACAATATTTGTTCTCCTGGAAGTATGATTTAATGTTAACTTGGTTTGAATTAGATTTCTTCTTGCTTGCTACTGAAGGCCTTTTGGATTAAGTATTTCTTTGCAGACATTTATGTAGGTAGAAAGTCCGTTCTGGCTCCCAATTCTGGCCATTAAGGAAAGTCACAACAGCTGTCTTAGTGGCCCCTCCTCTGGAGCAATGTAATTGTTATAGAACTTTAGAGAATGTATTATCCCAAATCACATGAAATTGCCAATATTTGATGATCCATAAGATGATCCTATGGCCATATTCATAAGATGGCCATTTCATTTGGCTCAATTACAAGAAGTAGATCCTTTTTAAAAGCTACAGCTAAGGAGCTTTTCTCTACCTCCAAAATGCATTTCCTACCATTCCACTTTTCTCCATCCCCATTACCATCATCTTAGCCCAAATCAGTGCCATATCTTACCCAGAGGGCTACCATATTCTTCCCTGCCCTCACTCTTCTACTCCTCTCCCCCTCCAGTCTACTCTCCATTATGCAGCCAGAGTGACCCCTTCAAAATGGAAATCTGATCAGGTGCTCCTCTGTTTGACATCCTTTAATGACTTCCTGTTCCTCTTAGAAAAATGATTCAATATTCATAAAAAGCTGCCAAAACTTCCTGAAACCTGAACTCCTACCACATCTTGACTTTGCCTTAACTATCTTTCCTCTTCTTAGTCATACCAGGCTTTCTTACTTATCTCCACGTCTCTGCTCATTCTGTTTTACTAGCCCAGAACTTTCTCCCCCATTACCTGTTGAACTGGGTTCTCTGTGGTCAGCTTGGCACAGCCACATCTGGTGAAGGTTAGGAACTACATTCCATAGAACTCTCTTCCTCACTGGCAGCAAGAGGAATTCATGTAAGATTTAGAAAGTGAAAATGAAGTAGAGTCCTTTACTCACACAAAATCATGGCAGTGAAACATGGCGGCCGTTTGGTAATGGTCAGACAGAGAGCTTGCTCAAGTGTAGTGGCTAGATAGGCTCCTCAGACCTCACCACAGCTCCTACCACATGGTCTATGGCCTAACTTTGACAGCCAGATAGACCCAGCTCAACCTTTGTGCAAACCACAGCTTTTCCACCAACCTGTGCTTTAAGCTGGACTTCTTAGCACCTCCTTCTCCAAACCTCTGACTCTTCTTCCAGATCTTTACTCTTCCAGCTTCTCCACATTCATGGAAGTTCTGCATTAAACACTTTATCCCTGTAATGTTTAAAGGGATTCTCTTTTCCTGACCAAAGTCAAGGTGTTATACCTGCCAACGTTCTCTACCTCCTGCTTATATCAACTTAAGTATCATTTCTTCAGGGAAGGCACTCCAGACAATTAAAACTACATTCAGTCCCCCTTTTATATGGGCTCCTGGTGTACCCCCGTTCATAACGTTCTGTATTAGTCAGCTCTGGTTGCCACACACACATAAAAAAAATATCATAAAGTGGGCAGCTTAAACAGCAGCCATTTATTTCTCATAGTTCTGGAGATGGGAAGTCCAACCAAAATTAAGATGTGGCTCATTCAATTCTTGGTAAAATTCCTCTTCCTGGCTTATAGACAGCCACCTTCTCACTATGCCTTCACATGGCAGGGAGACAGGGAAAGAGAGAGAGAGGGAGGACTCTGGTCTACCCTATTGTTCATCTGAGGACACTAATCCCGTCATGGGGGCCCCATTCTCATGACCTCACCTAAACCTAATTATGTCCCCAAAGTTTTACATCTCCAAATACCATCATATTGGTATTATTATCAGGGATTTGGTTGGGGGGGGGCATAAACATTCAGTCCATGACACCCTCCTCACACTCAACTTAGTATTGAATACCTATTGATCTTTCCTGTTATACTCTAAGGAATTGAGAAGAATGGGAAATCATTTAGGCATGTAAAATATTTCTCATTATTGAATCTCTAATGCTTAATAGAGTACCAGAAACATAGTAGCTACTCAATAAATATTTGTAGAATTTTTGGATGAATAAATGAAAGAGATTGTATTCTATCAGAACCTTCTATTACAAATGATTTTAAGTCTATGCATAAATTTTACATATAGCTGGTTATTTGACTGTATTATCTTAGAGTTATTTAAACATCCAATAAATACTCTTTACATTTTTCAGTTTGGGTGAGGAGAAAAGGGCCATTCCAGTAGAAAATAGCAATTTTCAATGTTTCTAAATGGGGTGTTTCTATCAGGCAGGCAAAATCAACTGTGAATTTTGTTGTTGGAAAATCTCCTTCCTCTTCATTCTTGCCACCAAATATCCAAAGCACTTGCTCTTAGGGAAGAAGAATGGGAAATAATTTTGGCACATGAAAAACATTTCTCACCAACCCACAGACCACTCAACACTCTGTGCTTATACTTTTGGGAATAGAGAAACAAAAGCATCAGCTTTCTTACCTACATGTGATTATTAAAAAAACACTCAGTGACTGAAACAAGCCCACTCATCAGGGCTCTATCACAGTGAAGTGATAGCAAGATAGCAGCAAAGTGAAAGTAGCAGAGAGAGTAGGGGAATATTTTGCTGGCTCTTTCTCCTGTGGAGCACTTTAATGTGTCCCTTGGAGGTCCCTTCCTGGACATCTTCTTCCTAAAGTTCTCCTGGGACAAGCATTGCCTTCTCCCCCCACAGGGTGGTCCACACCTCTGTAAAATTACATCACCACCTCAGGCACTCCTCCTGGGGTGGGTCCCACTCTGGCCCTTCTAGGAGGCCTTTATTTAGTCCACAAGAAATTATATCCCTTTACTTGCCATCAGTGAAAATGCAGCAACCAGAAAAGTCTTTTGTGTATTTTGCTCTGCTACATGCAGCAGCCTTTAGATTTCTCCCTTGAGAGTCACTGGGTCCTCCAAATTCCAGAGAACACATGCAAATCTCTCTGAATGATTCTCTTAAAACACTGTCTTCATATGGCTCAAGGTAAAGTGAAAGTACCATGGGAGTGGATAGGAAAGATGAAAATTAGTATACCTATAGCTCTTCAAAAACAGTTCTTCCTACTGACGTGTTTATGAGCTAGTGTTAGGAGACTCTCTTAGCAAGTCAAGCATAGCTATTCTCGCAATTCGTTAGGATGTGTGGGTGTTCTTAACCTTCTGGCCCTCGATCAAAATTCCCAAGAAAGCAGGAACATTCCATATACAATGAAGTGTTGCTGGGGTTTTTTGTTGTTGTTAAAGTTTTTCAATATTGCATTTATGGTTTATTTTCTAATTCATTGGTTCATCAAAACATTTCATCATTGTTTGAAAGAAAAATCACTGTTAAACAGCTACTTTAAAAAATGACAGGAAGAATGAGGAAGACTCATGTTTTACCCACCACGATAGAAGACACTTGCTATTCCTAGCCAGCATCCAGTTCCCCTCTTCTATTACTAGCACCTGGGTGAACGAACACCCTTCCTGGTTCTCCTCCTACTTCACCTCCAGTCTCATGAATGGTCATTCATCTAACAAATATTTACTGAGTACCTTCACTATGCTGGGCACTGTCCTAGGTGCTGAGGATACATTTCTGTAGAGAACTATACATAAAGTCCCTGTACTCAAGGACCTTACACTTCAGTTGAGGAGAGAAAGACACACGCAAAAAAATAAGTAAGTAAAATTTACGGTGTATTAGTATGTAGTAAGTGTTCTAGTAAAGCACTTCCCGGGTGTTATTTCAATGGGGGAGTGATTTGTAAGGTAAGACATTGTAGTCCTGGGAGCTGGCATTCTAGTGGAGACTGCTATGTAAACACAATTATAATACAATGCTGCTTAAGTGAGTCAGATAGCAGGGTGTGTACAGAATGCTAAGTGACTAACCCTGCTCTAGGGCATCAGAGAAGATTTCCCTGGCTTTCTGTTTGGTGAACACAGAATTGTATTATAGAGAAGTCCTGATAACTATCTTCAAATGTTAGCTCTGGCAAGGCTTTCCCTAGAGCCCTAGGCAGTTACCATGCGCCCCTCCCGGTGCTTGCTTCAGCTTGTGCATTCCTTTCTTTCTCCTGTTCAGCACTGAAGCCAGAAGCGGTGCTTGGTGGAGAGCTCCTTCTCCCAAAGTGTTAACATTCTGATGCCAAGAAATTCTCACCATGCTTCAGGGTCCTTCTGTCTTGCTGCTCTCTACATCCTCTTCCTTCAGAAGAACAGAGACAAATTTGTGGTTAGATGTTGCAGTGTACTATTAATTGAGGGAAGACGTTGTGCCACAAATGCTCACACTGAGGTGTTCTCTGAGGTAGCTGTTTCCATGGTGCAGGGGCTTAGTGTTTCTGTGGGTCCTGCATGCAATTACTCTGAGAAGAGTAATTTTCCTTTAGAGACCCTCCTTTCCTCAACCCCAGGCCATGTGGATTAGGGACCTAACTCTTCCCCCAAATCCAGATGTGGGCACGTTGCTGAAACACAACCAGTAATAGAACCGTATGCCTATGGCTATAGTGATAAGTCAAGGGGTCGGCACAAGACCCAAGCTGGTCAATGAGAGCTAATTAATGAACATTAGCCTCAAGTTTCTGCTGATAAGGTGTATCCTAAAACTGCTGGAGATGAAGAAAGAGGTGACCATGTGGCTAGAGCTCCCTTGAGCATGAAGCCTGTATCATGGAAAACAGATCTGAGAGATATAACAATAGTATGCTCTAATGGCATTGCTTGAGCTCCTAGATGCAGCTATACTTGAAGCTGTTTCTCTTGAACTTTTCCCTGTGTGAGCCAGTAAATTTCCCTTTTGCAAAGATTCCTGACAATCATACACGGACACTTCTTTCAACTTTCAAGTCTACTCTATTTGCCAAAAGAAATGTAATTTTCAGGACTATGGAGATTATTCTTAAAGTGGATTTCACCCAGGGATTTCACACTGGCTGAGAGAAGAAATCTAGCTTGAAGAGGAATAGCACTTAAGAAACAAGCCTGGGTAGGAACAGGGCATATAAAACACATAGCCCACTGAAGAGCATGGGGGTCCAAATAAGGGCAATTAGAGAAAGTAGAGAAAACAAAGATAAGAATATCTAGGATCATGGGCAGGTTCTGCTCATAGGATAATCATTTCTGTCTTTATACTCTAGTGTTTATCAGAAAAATGTGACACCTAGTACAGTGCAATGATTATTATCATTGTGTTTGTTATTATATATGGGTAGTGGCAAGGAAGAGGCAACCCAAGATTATACAAGGGTACATTAATCAGAACTCATTTGAGTTCAAGTGAACAAAACCCAAATCAAATAGCTTAAGCAGAGAAGAATTCCTCAAAGGTTCACAGCAGAGGAAGGACTTAGCTGAATCTCAAGGCATCTCAGCTGGAACCATAGACTAGAACCGAATAGAATTCTCTCCTCTAGTCATGTTCACTTCTCTTGGAGTGTCAGCTTCCTTTTCTCTCATTACAACCTGGATTTATTATCAACAGTTGGGGGCAGTGCCCCTCACAAGCAGAGAGGAACTGACACTTGTTCTGCCTTTTCACTTCCAAGTTCCAAAATCCCAAGGAAGATATGTGATTGGCCCACCTAGAGACAGGTGTGGGAAGCCATGGACGGGACCAGCCTGGGCAACTTATAGCAAACGCTGTCAGTGCCCCATCCAGATCTCTCAAATCCTTCAATTCCAACTGCCAGCATCTGCATCCCTGTGCCTAAGAGCCTCATTTCCCAGAATCTCTTTCCCCCATGAAAGGCTGCTCTGCCAAAAGTGACAGAGCAGAAGCACTGGGGAATTCCGAGCCCCTACAACTAGTCAAACGCTATCTGGAATTGGTGTATAAATACTCTAGTTCCCTCACTCCTTGGGGGGCATGACCCTGAGGCATGTGGTTTGCACTGTATCCAAGAGCTTCCCCACAGAGCCATGATCCAGGAATTCTCTGGAGTGGCTGGCTTCCTAAGGCATACTTTGTTGTCTGCCTTCCTTTCCTTTGTGATTTTCCTACCAAGGTTGTCTGTACCTCCCAAATAAACCACTGGTTCAGGTTGTTTCTGGGGGAAACTCAAACCTAAGATGTAAGCCAAGGAAGGACCAAACTTGAGTATCAAAAGCCCAAATACAAGACCAGGAGTCCAAGGATGACACATTGGGAAAATAAAGGAGAAGCTGGTTCCAGGAAAGATGCCTGAGACAGGGCCTGCTCCCCTGACCACTCTGTAGCTTTCTGGGCCAAGGTGTTGGACAGGAAGGGGACAGTAACATGGACAATGCTAGACTTGGGAGAGACAATGCAGTGCGTTTCCTCCGCTGAATCCTGTACTAGGAGCTTCCACCTGTCCTGCGTGTGTGGAGTGTATATATGGCATGGTTTGTGGGATATGAATACCTGCGTGGCTGTGGCTATATTTGGTGGCATCGGGGCAGGCTGGGGTGTGTGCAGGTGGCCTATTTTACCACACTTCCTTGCTGCCCCTATCTGCTGAGCTCTGTTTGCATGCACAGCAGCAACTTTCTATGTGACTCGGTCTTTCCCTCTGGAAGGGAGAAAATGAGGCCCTGGGGATAGATAGGAACTTGGAAGGCTCTGGTACTCCTTTTACTTGTCAGAAAAACCTTTAATAAATAAAAAGGGAAAGGAGAAGGTGTGGGTGACAGCCACAGGGAGAGAAATATGAAATGTGAAGGCTTTTGTCCATGGCTCTAAACCAAAGCATTTTGGGGCCTGAGATGAAAGACTGTGAAAGAGTCCGTGGCCAGGCCTCGTCTCTGCTCTGCAGCAGCCCCAGGCCAATGGGGGTGCAGCCCTCACCTTCCTGCTCACAGAGAGAAGCAGATGACCTAGTTCCCTCATCTGGAGCCAGTGATGAACAAAGTTCCCCACAGGGAGGGCAGCTGTGGAGAACATAGGACACCCCTGGCCGTGCTGGTGGGGTGTGTGTGTGTTTCTGTGTGTGTGTGTGTGTGTGTGTGTGTGTGTGTGTGTGTGTGTGAATGTCAGGGAATAGATTTGAGGTAGAGCTGCTTTTAGCTGCGTCTCCAAAGTAGGCCACTATGCACGATTTCAAGAGCCCAGACTAATTACCCACCATGGGGGGAAAAAAAAGATTAATACATCTTCCTGTCCTTGGAAATTTCCAGAGAACATTCAGAGGAGGTAGTTGATTGTTCCACCTCTCTCCTCAGAAATAAAACAGAATTCCAAATTGAATGGATAATGTGGTCTATACATCAGGCTACGTTCAGCCCTTCCCTTTTTTTTTTTTTTGACAGATTCTTTTTTAATATTTAAAAAACAAAATATTTAAAAACAAAATCAGGGGCACCTGGGTGGCTCAGTGGGTTAAAGCCTCTGCCTTCGGCTCGGGTCATGATCTCAGGGTCCTGGGATGGAGCCCCGCATGGGGCTCTCTGCTCAGCAGGGTGCCTGCTTCCTCCTCTCTCTCTCTGCCTGCCTCTCTGTCTACTTGTAATCTCTGTCAAATAAATAAATAAAATCTTTAAAGCAAGCAAACAAAAAACAAGATCAACCTCCCTCCCAAATAACCTCCCAAATAAAACAAAAAAAAATTAGATGAAATAAAATTTACAGGGAATATACCCAGCAAACATCTCTATGTGCAATTAAATACTGTTTCTGCTGCAAGAGCCTCAAACAATATAAAAGTGTTGAGGGAAACCCAAGTTTTAACTCTTTGGGGTTTGGGGAGATAAAATGGGGGAAGTGAGAGAAGGGGGAAATCAACTTAATTCTTCTTAATTCTGTCCATGTAAATACATTCATAAAGACCCCAGAAATGAAAAGGGAACTTGGGATGATAAGGAGACTGAAATGGGGGGTACAGGACCCCCCAATTCTACCTGACAAAAAATCTAAATGAAATTAATTTCATGGTGGCAGACCCCAGCCCTCCAGAGAAAACAGTGGTGTGCTGTTGTAAGTCACCAAATTTGCGGTAATTTGCTAGAGCCGCCATAGCAAAAGAATACAGCCAGTCCGCGATGGTGCGTTCAAAAGGGTAGGAGGGACCGTAAGGGGTCAGAGCTGGGGGGACAGGGAAGATCTGGGGGTGCGGGCCAGGTGGCTTGCCACACGACCCCAATCCCATCTCAGGAAGGCTGTCTCTCACTCCCTTCTGCTGACTCTGTGAGCACCGTTAAGTGGGCCTCCCTCCGGGCCTTTGCTGGGCAGAGACTCTGTGTTGGAACAAAGCAGGACAGCATTTGACAGTACTGGCTTTAGTTTTTTCTGAGCTTCTTTTCCTTTTTTTTTTTTTTTTTCTTCACATTTTTACAGAACTGGGGAAGAAGGTGGCTGGAAGGCTATTTCCTTAAGTCATAAACATCCCTTGTCATTGTGAACTCCACACCTCTCCTTTTCTCCCAGATTCAGAAGAAAGGCCGAGTTCTGGCTTTGCCTGGCACTGCGCTGGAGGCTTCTCTGCCGTTCAGCTCGGGCCTGGAGCCTTCTCCCCTTCCTTCTACACAAGTGGGAACGTTGCACATCTGCACTTTGATCTTACTTAGCGGGCCGTGGGACTTTGAAGCTGAGCGTTTTCCTTTACTCTAGTTCAGTTTTCGTGTTGGTACGGTGTGGGTTAGGACACCTCGCCTGCCTATCTCTTAAGATTAGTTTGAGACTGACGGCGACATGCCTTGTGCACCGGCGTATTTTAAACCGTAAAGCTATCCAGCGCTCTGGTGGTTTCACACGTAGGGAGTCTCTCTCCCCTGAAAGTATAAAAACTCACTGCTACTAATGACCGGAATAAGAGCTACCGTCAAATGACTGCTTTCTGGGTCCCAGGCACTTTTCATTCCTCCGTTGTTCATTCATTTATTCATTCAAAAAATATCTACTGAGCACCCAAGATCTAGGCAACTGTGAGGATCCCCTGAATTAAAGAGCAAAAGTAGCAGCAGTCCCTGTGCTCCCAGAGGTCGCATTTCTGTAGTGGAGGCAAACAGGAAGGAAGACTGGAAGCCAGCATCTGTACAATCATTAAGTCATGCTGGTTCTGTGACGAGAAAGAGCCGGGAGTGGTGGGAAGACCAGCGAGAGCGCGTGGGTGTAGTCTGTACCGGTTGGAAGAACCAGGGCCTTGTTGGCCTTTTTCAGACTTTTTTATCCCAAGTATGATGGAAGAATGTTAGAGAGCGTTAAGTGTGGGTATAATGATCCACTTAGGAGGCATTTTTCTGGAGACATAGACAGCATCTTCTGTGACACATAGGATTGGTTCCACTGACATGTGAAACAGGTTCAGAGCAGTGAAGCGATTCCCGCAAAATTGTCTAGTATCAGAGCTAGAACTCGTAGCTAGTGTTGTTTCAAGTTTCAGCGCAGACTCTTAACCACTAGCATATTCACCAACAGCTCTAAACTCATATGAATCCCTTTGTAACCACCCTCGCTACCCGTGCCCACTCATTTCCAATACCCCAAACAGTACATTATTCTAGAAAGATCTGTTGAGTTGATTTGTGTTTTGTTTTATCTTTTTGATTCAGTTTCGAAAAGAAAATCCCCTTCTAGCTCTATGGGGTCCGGGCCTTTCTCCCCTAACTTCCTGTGAGCTGGAGGAGGGGGGAAGGTGGGTCCCTGGAGCCTCCTGCCTCTCTCTTCCACTCAACCCCTAAGAAAGCTTTGAAATGAAAACGAAATCATAAAATCTCATAGAATCTGTTTAACTTCTGTTCCTTTTCATTTGCCTCTCCGTGGGTCTTCAAGAGCCAGGCCTCAATCGGTCGTAAATCTGCTTCGTGGCTGCAATCAGAGCAATTTCACAAGCAGGAGAGAAATTCTTCCCTCCAGGGAACCTGAGCTTGCCCCTTGCAATCTGCCTCGGAGATACAAGTGAATGCATTCTCAGCGACACCGTTCCCGGCTTGGTGGTGGCCCTCTAGCTGGACTCCGAGAAGGATGGGATCCAACCTGTCTCCCCCGGAGAGCCAATGGAGGAGGTGGCCTTGAGCACAGTGCTGGCCTCCCACAGTGCCGCACAGGAAAGAGGATGTATTGAGTGAGGAATTATTGGCTATGTGAAATAGGAAGTAATAATACATAACCAAGCAATGCTGCTGCAGTGATTTCATGAGGTAACAGCACATGCAAATTCCTACTAGAGAAAGAACACAGAAACGAAAGGGAGTTGCCTGCCTTCCCTCCCTCTGGCCATTCCCTTCCTTCCCTCCCTTGGCTCCTTTAAGAATGCCATCTCCTTCAGCCCTTTTCTGCCTCCTGCTTTTGAACCTTGTCTTCCTGCTCCTATTTTTAGCAGGAGACATCTTTACCTAGCAAGCGGGTAGAAGAGCTCAGAGCAAAACTTTTCAAAGCAAGCCCGGAGAGCCAGGCATCTATCTCTTACAGTCTTCCAACCAAGTGTGGGAAGATCTGAGAGCTCGGGCCAAGACTGCCCCCAATGTTTCCCACAGCCTATAAAGCTGAACTGTTCTGTTGGCCTTTCTTTCTGGGCTTATTTCGGGGAGAGTGAGGACACAATGAGGTTTCTAATTTAGTTTGCTGGTGGAAGACACAGATCTGACCTCTACCCATCTCCCTCACCTCCAAACACAAAGAATCGGAAACTAGAATGCATTAACCTTACCTTGTATTCTACTTACGTTCATCAACACCAGTTCTCGGTTATGGTATTTATGACGTTGAACTGTGCTTCTATTTGTTGGTAGCTACTCTAGGTAATGTCTCCCCTGCTAACTCAGAGCTTCTGCAGGGTAAAGATTTGTTTTATTCAGCTCTGTCTTTATATCTGGTAGATAGAGGGCCAAAAAAATAAATTAAAAAAAAAAAAAGCCTGTTGAATAAGTAAGTTTATTTAGTGCTTACTCTGTCATACAGAAATGAGTGAAAAAGGGGTCCAAAACTCAAGAAACTTGCAACCTTCTAGGGAAAACACACACACATACACAAGGAGCTGTCATTTTGCAACAGTGGATGCTGCAGGAGTCAGTATACAGCATTAATCAGTCCATCCATCATTACTTACTCCTTAAAATATAGGCAGTATGGTAAAAACACCATTTTTTATCAGCGGGAACAGAAGAGATGTCATGTGAGTTAATCGTTTTACAGTTTTCATTATGCAGATAAGACCAAGTGAAACTGACGTGTTTTGCCAGGTGAGCTGGCAATACGGTATTTATTAACCTTTCATTGGTATTTATAATACAGGTAACAGTAACAGTGTTGCCTAGGAATACTGTGATAGACATAATTCAGATTTAAAGCTACCTATGAGCACTATGGTTCTCAAGGTCTCCTTTGAATCTGTACTTAATGACTGCTTTCTCCCCTCCTCCCCCTCCATCAGCGTCAAGATGAAAATAAATCAGCAGTTCCGAGTCCTGGCAGATACCTGCTGGGGAGCTGTCTGCCTGTTTCTTACTGCTCTCTTCCTTTGAGGTTGCAATGTAATAGTTAGTTGCTGTCAGCTCTAAGAGGGAGAAAAATCAACACTATGTTATACTGAAATCCATAAGGACATTTTTCAGTTGCCTCCTTGGAGACTGGGCCTACAGGTTGGAAATGGACTGTGACACAGTTACACACTCTGATTTTCAACTGGGGGCTCCTAATTCATATTTTGATCCGTGATATGTGGCAGGAAAGCTTA
Source organism: Nasua narica (assembly GCA_028533885.1). Taxonomy (NCBI): domain Eukaryota; kingdom Metazoa; phylum Chordata; class Mammalia; order Carnivora; family Procyonidae; genus Nasua; species Nasua narica. The sequence goes on from CM052798.1 coordinate 46,630,112, forward strand.
TGCTACAAAGGAGCATATTAAGTACAAGTCACGAAATGGTCATAACAGTGGATTCTTCCCTCTGCAAAACTGATCGGGCATCCCTGAAGTTTGGTGTCTTATAGCAATAAAATAAAATAAAATAAAATTTAAAGCCACTAAGGTATCCAGACATGAAAAACCTGTGTGGTCTCACTCCTCTCCTGTAGGAGTAAAGGCTGGCTTCCAGGATAGATCTCACCTAACAGTCATGGACACCTCTTGTAATAAATATCAAATAAAAGCTTGCAGTTAAAGAACCGTCTAGCAACCTCGCCAAGATCAATTGTCTTATCTCATTCTCTATCACCAGGGACACCAAATATTAACACAGAGGCCTGACAGCTACTGTCATATCAGTCATATCAGGAGCATTTTAGTCTGACGCCAGTGACTTTTCGGGGAACAAGCAGTTCACGTGAAAACTTCTACCTCTGGTGCTTACAGTTATTCCTGCTGACTTCCCTGGTTTGCAGCATGGTAGTTGCCCTCTTCCATTCCAATTCTGGGGCTGCTCCCTTGGCCCAACCCCGGCAGATATTTTAGGAATAAAATACATAGGAATAAACTTTACCAAGAAGGAGAAAGATTTATACACTGAAAGCTGAAAAACATTACTGAAAGAAACTAAAGAAGACACCAGTAAATGGAAAGGCATCCATGCTCATGGACCGGAAGACAGTATTACTAAGATGCCGATACGACCCAAAGCAGTCTACAGATCTAATGCAATCCCTGTCAAAATCCCAATAACATTTTTTTGCGAAAGTAGAAAAATCCATCCTAAAATTCATATAGAATCTTAGGGGACTCTAAATAGCCAAAATAATCTTGAAAAAAAAATAACATTAGAGATCTCACAGTTTCTGATTTCAAATTCTTACTACAAAGCTATAGTGATTGAAAGCAGCATGATACTGGCATAAAGGCAGACAGAGACCAATGGAATAGAATAGAGAGCCCAGAAAAACATCCTTGTGCGTATGATCAGATGATTTTCAGCAAGGGTACTGAGACCATTTAATGGAGAAAGGGTAGTCTTTCCCTGTTGGGAAAACAGGATATCCACTTGCAAAAGAATGAACTTGGACCCATACCTTGTGTCACATACAAAAATTAGCTCAAAGTGGATTCAAGATCTAAATATAAAAGCTAAAACTATAAAATTCTTAGAAGAAAACATTTGAGAAAAGCTTCATGGCATTGGATTTGGTTCTGATTTCTTGGATAGGACACCAAAGCACAGGCAACAAAAGAAAAAAATAGATAAATTAGACTTCATCAAAATAAAAAAAGCTATTGTGCATCAAAGAAAACTATCAACACGGTGAATAGAAAAGCCACAAGAATGGGAGAAAATATTTGCAAAGCAATAAGGGATTAGTATCCAGATAAAGGATTAATATCCAGGATATATAAAAAGCACCTACATTTCAACAATAGAAAGCAAATAACCTGATTTAAAAATGCATAAAGGACTCAAATATTTCTCCAAAGGAGATATGCAAATAGCTAATAAGCCTATGAAAAAATTTCAACATCACTAATTATTGGGGAAATGCAAATAAAAACCACAATGACAGGGGCGCCTGGGTTGGTTAAGTATCTGCCTTCAGCTCAGGTCATGATCTCAGGGTCCTGGGATGGAGTCCTGCATCAAGTCCCACAGCCTGCTTCTCCCTCCCCCACTCCCCTGCTTGTGCTCTCTCTCTCTCTCTCTCTCTCTCTCATTTTGTCAAATAAATAAAATCTTAAAAAAAAAACCAAGTGCAATGACATAGCACTTCATACCCATTAGAATCACTGTTAACAAACAACAAATAGAAACTAAGAAATGTTAGCATGAGGAAAAACCAGAACCCTTGTATATTGCTGGTGGGAATGTAAAATGGTGCAACCACTGTGGAGAACAGTATGACAAACAAACAAATAAATAAAAATTAAAAAAAAAATTTCCAAAAAAAAAAATTAAACACAGAATTACTATATGACCCAGCAATTCCACTTCTGAGTATATACCAAAAAGAGTTGAGAGCAGGGACCTAAACAGATTTTTTTACACCAATGTTCATAAGAGCATTATTCACAATAATCAAATTGGGTGGAAATAACCCAAATGTTCATAGTTGGATAAATGGATAAACAAAATGTAATACACACTCACACACACACTGAATTTATTCAGCCCCGGAAAGGAAAAATCTGACACATGCTACAACATGGATGAACCTGGAAGACATTATGCTAAGTGAAATAAACTAGTCACAAAAGGACAAATGTTATGATTCCACTTTTATGAGGTACCCAGACTAGTCAAATTCATGGGGACAGAAAGGAGAATAATGGCTGCCTGGGGGAAGGGGAAATGGCATGGGAGGTTATCGTTTATGGGTACAGAGTTTCAGTTTAGGAGGATGAAAAAATTTGGAGATGGATGTTGGTGACAGTGGCACAGCACTGTGAAGGTCCTTAATGCCACCAGATAGAACACTTAAAGGTGGTTTAAAAGGTAAATTTGGGGTGTATTCTACTATCATTTAAGAAAAAGATAACTTTATCATCTGGAAGGAAAAACCTGCTCAGGGTCTGGCTACTCAGGGACAAGAACAAATTCTGAGAATAATGAGAAATTTGAATTTTATCTTAGGACACAATTTTCCCAGATACATCTATCCCTGAGAATTATGTGAATCATGCCTTTAAAAAAATACAACTGCATTTAATGAGCTCTATTTTGACTAGATAGGATAGTGGGTGGCCAGGTTGAGAACAAGTAGGTATTTCTTTCCTTTTTTAAATACAAGGTTTTGTAGAAAACACTGCAAAATGACATAGGGAAATTCTGGAGAAAATGACTCCTTATAGGGGTAAGAATCCTATTTCTGAAATACTAGAAATACTAAAGCAAATCATAGATGATGATCGCTAGGGAAGAATCTTACGGATTAAATAGTCCGAGTCTATTTTTTTTTTTAAATAAAAGGTTATTCATATAAGAACAAGAAGAATAAAGCAGGAAATCCTGCCTTAAGGTATGGGAAGGGCCATGCACATTCACTAGATTTGCCCACACACAAAGCAATTCATGGGCACACGCTTTTCTCGTGGGAACAGGTAGCAGCCCACCTCCTGAGGGGCCTGGATATTTGGCATTCATTAGCCGGTCAGATCTCCAAGGACTAGCCTCTGGCCCCAGCCTTGCCAGCTCGGACACGTGATGTGTCCCCACACTGACAGCAGGCCAAGCTCTCAGGAGCCGATTCACATTACCTCCATTCATAGGACGCGCGTAGGGGAAAGAGAAGGCCAATTCATGAATTCACAGAGATTTATAAATGTCACAGGACCAGAAATAGTCATTTTAACCAGCACATTTTTCTCCCTATTAAATCTGTGTGGGAAGCCAAATATTAATCAGAGAAGATTGCTTGGTGAACACGAAATCAGCAGTCAGGTAATTGGCATTCACACACATCAGGCTAGAGCAGGGTTTCTCGAGCCCCAGAGAATTTGATTTCACTGTGCTGATTTTACCCTGGGCATGGGGATAGCTTCAAAAACTGCCCAGTTGATTTTAACGTACAACCTAAGTTGCAAACCACTGGAATAGTAAATACCAGTGTCTCACAAAGCCTGGGACTGGCTGCCAGATGTCTTTTTTTTTTCTCCCTTAAGATTTTATTTATTTATTTGAGAGAGAGAGAGAGAGGAGAGTGAGCATGAGCAGAGGGTAGGTAGAGGGAGACAGAGAAGCAAACTCCCCACTGAACAGGGAACCCAATGTGGGACTCGATCCCAGGACCTCAAGATCATGACCTGAGACAAAGGCAGATGCTTAACCGACTGAGCCACCCAGGTGTCCCCTGTCAGATGTCTTTTGGTTAAGCTCCCCTCTCTGAATAGTGCTTGATATGGCGAATATCTGTCTCAGAGACTCTTACTTTGTAAGGGACCATCCCCCATTTTTTTTTCCTCCCAAGTGCTCCTTTTACTGAACAAAGAGGTGAAGTGACTTGCCCCAAGGTTATACAGAGGTAGAATTAGAACACAATTTAGAGTTTTTCTGAGCTTCATTCTAGGGCTTTCCTGTCTTTCTGAGGGCTCTGCAGGGACTTCATAGAATAGGGTTGCCTTGAAACAACTTCTGAGGTACAGAGTTGACCTGTTCTCACAAGTCGTGTCAGGCCCCCATAGTTTGCATGTCATCTGCTATGAGTTTCTTGTAGTAGGAGTTTGGGTGGGGACAGATTTAATGAGGTCAAGTTGAAACATATTTGTAGTAATTGGAGTCTACACAGATTGGGTACCACTCCTCTGTGCTCCCTACCACACTGTGTGGTTAATTACCTCTTTCACAGCAAGTTTAATTATTTAATTGTGTGTCCATCTCAATCATTATCTTATTTATCTCAGCACCCCTAATTTCTGGCACGTGCCAGGCTCATAAATGAATAAATTGTGTTAAATCATCCTGCAGTGGATGTGAGGAGGTTCTGGAGCTCAGAGAAAGGTCTGGACAGAAGATGTCAATAAGGCAGCCAGTGAATTATGTGATGGTTGAGATGCCATCAGGGAAAGTCTCCATCTTCCAGGCCTGCAAACCGAACTATGCTCCTGTCCTATCTTAAACACCTGGAGAATACTCATGCTTAATGGGTCATTTTTTAGTGAAGGGAAAGGGGGAAAATACTTGTCCACATGAAGGCAATGTGATGTGTAGTTACTGTTTGGGTGTGATCAACTTCCGAATCTCTATGATAAGATAGTCCCAGAAAAAAATTGAATTGAAAATGTGAACATTCTATTAATAAAGAGCCCAATAGGGGCACCTGGGTGGCTCACTCCTTAAGTGTCTGCCCTTGCCTTGGGTCATGATCTCGGGGTCCTAGGATAGACCCCTGAATTGGAATTTCTGCTCAGCAGGGAGGCTGCTTCCCCCTTTCTCTCTGCCTGCTTCTCTGCCTACTTGTGATCTCTCTCTCTGTCAAATAAATAAATCAAATCTTTAAAAAAAAAAAAAAAAAGAAATCCAAATAACTTTGAGCCAGTAACAGTTTTTGAAAAATGACAAAGAAAATGTCCCCTATTACTCTGTATCAAGATGATAGGGTCAGAGAAGATTTAGCCCAATAATCCACACCTCTGTTAGAGAGTAAGGATCTTTGGTGCTTGACTTTATGGCACAGCAACATGACAAATTTTTGGAGTGTCTTCAAACCGCCAAAGCAAGATTAAATTTTATTCTGAATAGTTGCTATGGGGCTTATCTTCTCCTAGTCTAAATTTTTGAAATTTGTAATTCATGCATGGCATGTAGAGTAATTCTCACTTGAACGGAATATGCACCCTTTTTCCTACCATTTTTGGTAGATGAGTGTTTATTTTATTTCTATTTAGGTAGTTAGTCCTCTGAACTACTTTTCAGACACATATGTCATTGAAACCAAAAAGTTTCCATGGTCCATGGTACTATTGTTTTCATTCTTTTGATAAGATACAGAAATATATTTTATTACTTTCTTTAATGTTGGTTTATCCATTGTCCCTATTTCAAAGGAGAATCTTTAAATTGCTTTTTGATTTAATTTTTTATTAAATAATATTTTAAGGCCATTCTTTAAAGTCAGAATTTTGTCCATAATGGCCTGGTGAGCTAAAAAGGAGGTAAGCCTTATTTTCTCCATTTTAGGACAAGGAAAACAATGGTTATGCTTTAATAAGAGAATCTTTTCCAGTTTCTGTAGCTAATTAAGATGCCTTTGATTCAAAGAGCACAAGTAGACCAGATTCCTAGGTCTTCATTACTCCACATCATTTTGGAGGATCAGTCTTTTTCTGTTCTTTTTCTCCACTCCCATTGGCACAAAGACAGATACACAAAACAGATTAAATTGAGATAGATCTCAATAGCCGGTCATACAAGATTATAGAATCAAAGAAATCTAGAATTAGGAAAAAATGGTGGAGCAATGAGCTTAGGGGATATGTGATGGATGATATAGCTTCCCCTTATCCTCCATCCATGGCAGAAATCACTAATCTGTTATTGACCCTAAATGTTGGCTAACGGATGTTTTCTACATAAGGCCCCTGGCAGCCATTGTCAAGTAATTTGAGTTGCCAGAGAAGTCCTACCTAATCTAGTGTAATCATTTTACATTATGAGAACATGGATACCCATAAACGTGACTGGCCCAAGGTCACTCAGTGGCTGATAGAGAAGACCTATTCTGTATCATATACAAATCCATTCCTTATAAGCTCTGAATCAATTTAATGATGCCTCAGTACCCAGCAAGGCCACACAAGGATCTGTACACGATGAATCATTTCTCTCTGGGAAGATGGACAAGTTCCCATGGCATCAAGAAACCCAAGGGAGCAGCTAGGAACAGACAGCAAAACATCACAGTTCTTTCTCCTATGCCAGGAAGAGGGCTGGAGATTAAGAGGAGGAAAACCAAGATCCTTCCCTAACCTTGTAACTGTAGGATTCTTGAAACTGTCCCACCAGGTAGCAGGGAAAGAAGGAAGGTGTCCCAGTACAAGCAGTGGTCCCCAAGAGTGGGCATCTGACTCCCTGCCTGCTTGTTCAGGTTCCCACAGCCAGGGTTTGGAAGTTCTTCAGAAACAGTTCACTTTCTAGAAAACATTTTCAGTCTCTAGACTAGCGTTGGCAGTAGTGAGAGGGTTTGTTGGGATGACACTTGGAGCAGACTTGGGGAATTGAATAAGAAGCCACCAAGATGAGTGGGGCTGGATGACTGTTGTTTTGGAGAAACAGAGATCACCGGCTGTGGCATCAGCTCCAGAGATCCGGAAGTAGGTCTGACTGTGAAGGGAGGGGTGGCAAGTGAGTTAGGCAGCAAATGAGCTATCACCGATTGAGTTTCTCCTGCCTTTGCCTTTGAACTCTGGGTGGGGAGTTGTGGTTCCTGTAACTGAGAGTGAAAATTGGTGCATCAAAGCATTCTCAGAGAGCTCCTGGGGACTTGAAATCAAGACATTGGGTGCCTTTAAAGGGCTAGGACGAAAGGCAGCGATGGGCCAAGGCCAATTTTGAACATAATTCCTTTTTATCCAGGTTTACCTGCCCCTAAAAAGTGCCACTAAAACTTTCTTGACGGAAATGGACTTTAAGGCAGCAGTCTGAGGCACCGAGAGAGAGAAGTCAAAGCAACTGGAGAGAAAAATGTGAAAGCCTCTGGATTTATACACACACACACACACACATTCAAGATTTTACTTATTTTTTTGAGAGAGAGAATGAGAGGGGAGAAGCAGACTCCCCACAGGGCTTGGAGCCCGATGTTGGACTCGATCCCGGGACTCCGGGATCATGACCTGAGCCAAAGGCAGTTGCTTAACCAACTGAGCCACCCAGGTGCCCTGGATTTTTCTATTTTAAGACCAAATTTTCCTTTCCGAAGGAGGGAGGGGGCGAGAGAAGTACTGATCTAACTGGGGTAGTCTACGGTTTTTGAGTTAAACATTCACCTTCCCTCAGAATTCAATGATTGGCAAATATAATAGCTGTGGGACTGAATAAAAGGAAGGGAGTTTCCTTAAACCCATTTGGCAAAGAGCAGCTGTTTAGAGGCCTACGGGTATTCCAAGCCAGTTGATACACAGCCCTTTGGGTTGCCGACATGCTCCTGTCTGAACCTCAGGAAAGGAACAATGCTTCCAAAGACTTTGCCAGCCCTCTGCTGGGAGCCTCTTTTGAGGGTCTCTTTCACCCAAGTTGAAGGACCAAAAGGTAATTTGATATGCGACTGGACCAAAAGTGTCTGTGATTTTTGTTGTTGTGCTGAGCACAGAGCACTTTACACAGACTTTCTCATGTACATCCTTCCCCCCTCCCCGGTTATCCCCCCAGTAATCCCCCCATTCCCACTAAGAAGAATGAGGCTCTGACAAGTCGGGTCCCTAGCCCAAGATTCCAGAGACAGCAAGAGTGAGCAGTCCTATTAGCTCAATTTAGTGGGAAAAACCAGCACTTTGAAATAACATGACGTAAAGTAGAAAACGGTAGAGGACATCTTTCATAAAGAATAAGTACTGATTTGTGATACATTTGTTCTAATTATATGTATATGTATATATGTATATGTGTTCTTGATATGATATGTATACGGTATCCTCGCTACAAAATCAATTTCTCATGGTGGATCATGGTCAAAAGGGATTAAAAGCCATTGTACTAAACCATCAAGCTATCCTGCTTCCCTGTGTAGATGTGGCAAAAAGACTCTCTAACTGGACTTTTAAAAATTCATGGAAAAAGAACAAAGGGTGCACTCCTCCGAAAGCGTTAAAGGTAGAGAACTCTTGTCAATTATTCCTTTTAGAGTTGGAGTCAACAAATTTTTTCTTAAAGGGCCAAAAAGTGAAAACTTGAGGCTAACTAGACACGTGGGTTTTCTCATCCCTACTTAATTCTGCAAAAGCAACCATAGACAGTATGCAAATGAATGAGCATATTTATGTTTCAATAAAACTTTATTTACAAAAACAGAGGGCTGGCCTCAGGGCCATAGTTTACTGACCCCTGGCTTTGGAGCTGGAGAAAAAGAAAATACATGAATTGTCATGGTCTAGGGCTGTAGTAATTGAACGGCCCCAGACTATGAGGACAGCCCCAATTTCAAATGATCATTACCAAATTTAGTGTTTGGATTTCTATTTCTGAATACAGAACAATCACTCCTATGTTGTTGGGTATATTAGTTATGCATTGTTGCATAAAAAATTTACCCCTTAACTTTGTAGCTTAAGGTGACAAACATTATTATTATTTTTAAAGATTTTATTTGTCAGAGAGAGAGAGAGAGCACACAAACAGGGGAAACAGCAGGCAGAGGGGGAGGGAGAAGCAGGCTCTCTGCTGAGCAAGGAATCCCGATGTGGGATTCAATCCCAGGACCCTGGAGTCATGACCTGAGCTGAAGGCAGAGGCTTAACTGACTGAGCCACCCAGGCACCCCCAAACATTACTTCATAGTATCTTCAGGTGAAGACCAACTGATGGATCAGGATGGGCCTGGCTTAGCCACATACCAGAAACCATGAGGAGTCATTTTAGAGGCTGCCTACCACATAAGGGCTAGGTATTTTATTCATTCATTTAACAAATATTTATGGAGCTCCCACTGTGTGTCAGGCACCATTGTAGGCAGTAAACAGTGCAGACAAAAAATCTCTGCCCTCATTCTGGTGGAAGAAGATAGACAAAAAAAAAAAGGGAAACAATATAGAGTATCACATGGTATAATGGACCAAATGCATGTGACCCACCCCTCCCCCACCCGCAATTCATATGTTGCCGGTCTAGCCACCAATGTGGCTAAATTTGGAGATGGAGCCTTTAAGGAAGTCATAAGGTAAATGACATCGTCAGTGGACCATGCATCCCGATCTGATAGGACTAGTGTCCTTAGAAGAAGCGACACCTGAAAACTGGCATTATGTCCACCCTGCCTTTGAGTGCCAGTGCTGAGGAAAGGCCCTGTGAGGACACAGGGACACGGCAACCATCCCCAAGCCAACCAGAGGGACTCATCAGAAACAGAATTTGTTGGCAAATAGATCACAAACTAATAGCCTCCAGAACTGTGAGAAAAGAAGTTTCTGTTGTTTAAGCCGCCCAGTCTGTGGTATTTTGTCATGCCAGGCTGAGAAGACTAACGCAGATGGTGGTAAGTGCCGTGGAGAGAAATAAAAGACGGGGTCATGCTGACAAAGGGTCTGGCCCTTTAATACGGGTGGTCAGGGGAGGCCTCACGGAGGTGACGTCTGAGCACAGCTCATGGGAGGGAGGTGAAGGAGTGAGCCAAGCAAATATGGAAAAGAGTTTCGGACAAAGGGAACAGCTAGTCAGACCTTGAGATGGGGATGTGTGCTGTCTAAGGGACATGTTCCATCATGTCTGGCCCAAAAATGTATGTGGAGGGTGGGGAGAAGAACGTGGAGGGTACCGTCAGTCACTGCAAGAAGTTTTGCGTTTCAACACTCTGGATAAAATGGGGAGTCGTCGCAGGTTTTGAACTGAGGAGGGCCATCAGCCAACTGCTGTTTTAATGTATTCCCCTGGCTTCTGTGTGGGCAAGGATGAGTAGGACCGGCCAGACTGGATGCAGGAGGCCAGGGAAGAGATCATGGGGCCAGAGGGGGTTACAGGTGGAGGTAATGAGACCATCTCTTGCTTTCACTTTCAGAAACAAAATGTTTGTGCATCCGTTTCTCCATCAGCAGAGCTGAACCAAAACACTTCTTACCTGTAGGGGGTGAAGTGCAAAGAGCGCTGGAACAAGAAACCAGGAGACTAGGTCCTTGTGTGCATGTTACCAGGTTTGCAGGCAAAGCAGTAAGACAGACTTGGTTCTCTCTGCATCTAAAATGACCGATTCGGGGGCGCCTGGATGGCTCAGCTGGTTAAGCATCCGACTCTTGGTTTCAGCTCAGGTTGTGATCTCAGGGTCGTGAGATTGAGCCTTGCCTCGGACCCTGTGCTCAGCAAAGAGTCTGTTTGGGATCCTCGCTCTCCCTCACTCTCTGGCCCTCCCACTCATGCTCTCTCCCTCTCTCTCTTAAATAAATAAATCTTTAGGGGCACCTGGGTGACTCTGCCTTGGTTGAGAGTCTGCCTTGGACTCAGGTCATGATTCCAGGACCCTGGGATGGGGCTTCACATCGGGTTCCCTGCTCAGCAGGGAGTCTGCTTCTCCCTCTCTGTCTGCCCACCACCCCCTATTTATGCTCTCTTGCGCTCTCCCTCTCAAAATAAATAAATAAAATCTTTAAAAATAAACAAAATAACAATTTCACAGGCTGTCAGTGGATTAAGGACGAAGGAACAGATTGCTGTTCATTTTAAGCTTGATCATTGCTTGCAAGAGGGAAAGAAAAAGGAAATTGCTGAGTTGTGTCTTCAGAAAAATTTTAAAAATTATAGGCAAATTAATAGCATTAAGAAAACCCCTATGTTTAATCTTCAGACAGCCCGGAGCCTAAGAAGACTGGGAGATGTACCACCGAATGTTCCCAATGCAAATGAGCAGAACAGAATTGAACCCCAGTCAGACCTGAACCTGTTGCCCAGGGAGTGAGTGAAGTTACAGTTTTACAAAACAGTCTCTTTAATCTCGCTCCTTGTACCCACATGTCAAGTCCAACGTGCCGTGACAAGGCATTGTCCCTCAAGTAAAGGGATTACGGAGTATTTGCCATCCGTGCCATCCCCGCTGGTAATCTACTTGGGGAGGTTGGTAGGAGCCCCATCCGGCATCTGGAAACAGTCATGGCGAAACAGGTTGAGACTCAGTGACAATTGTTCTAGAACCCCATCAGGCAGCTTGTCCAAGAGAAAACCACATATATACCACCAAATATCTTTCTTAGTAACAAAATTACCATTTTTAACTATTGAGGGGCAGTGCAAGGGGTTACATTTAGCATTCTTGGTCTGTCCATCACCAACCAAGTACCCACATACGCTATCTCACTTACCCCTCGCAGTGACCTTGAGAGACAGGTGTTACCCTCCCGGTTTTTCAGAGGAGGGAAGCGAACCTGACTGGTGTTAAGGACACAGAGCTAGTAAGTGCAGAGCTGGGATTTCATCCTGCCAAGCTCCCCTGCTAACTTTTGTTACAGGGGTTGGTTTTAATCACTGTACCTTAATGTTCCCTGAGCCCTGAATTGAACATCAGTCACATATTTTCCACGTTCTAGTTGTCTTCGCCCTGAGCACAAATCTCATCAATATACTGGGGAATTTAAGAGCACCAAATAATTTCAGAAACTGTGTCGGGCTACACAGCTACAAGATAGGTTATGAGGCTGGCGGCAGTGGTGAGAGGGCAGGAGTGGCCTCTGCAATCCTACTGAGCTCTAACTTAGAATTCAGGTGACCTGGACCAAACTTCTCTACCTCTCTGAGCCTCCGTGTTTTCATGTGCAAAGCAGGGACAATAATTGCCTGTTAAGTTCTGTGTGTGTTAAATATGAAAACTCCCACAAATCACTTAGAACACTGCTTAGCACACAGTAAATGCTCGGTGAGTGTTATGTCATGTTACTGTCTACCTAGAAAAAAATGTCTTTGAGGTTGCTGAAGCTATTTTCAGGTCCAGGCTGACTTCTCAGGCTGCAAGCTTTTGTGTGTTTGTTGGTTAGTAACAAGTCTCAGAGATTGACTGATAGAATTCTCTTCCCCCAAAGCTATCGCTAGTCTTGATCTTCATGGCGCCAGTTCTCATTGAATAGGTAGTATATTGCTTGTCAGTTCAAATCCTTGCATAGAAAAGTAATTTTGTATCTGTCCCATGTTTGTCCCGGAACTCTGGTGTGAAAGCCATCATGGCTGAAATCGTGCGTACTTGTTAAGTACACTCCATGATGTTGATGTTCTAAATGGCCTCTCAGAAATGTGCTCTTTTCAAAGACTTTTCTAGTCACAGAACTAAGTGGAATGGTCAGGGTGGGCAGTGTTGCCAACTGGGGGAATGCATGAATTGTCAAAAAAGTCATGTGGTCACTACCCGGCTTCTGATCGGTCTGAGTCCTGCAAGACCCCATATTCCAAGAAAAGCAGGAAATCCAGATTTTGGATTTCTTACTTTCTTTTTTTGGTCGTGAAAATCGCATGCTTTTCAAATGTTGACAACTCGTTCAGTGGGGGAGCCATAGGCGGCTAATAAAATAACAGTGACTGATTAAATATTGGCAGCTAATCCAGATGGGATCCATTGGCCAACGTTTTATCTGTGGTCTAGTTTAGCTCCCTGGCTTGAGCATTTTAGATTATTAATAAAAGCATAAAAGTGAAAGGAATGGAAATAGCTTCAGGGGGGAAAAATCTGTTAGGAATGTTTTGTGATTTGGGGCCAGGAGCCTATTATCCAGGCATATAGGTTTAGACGGGCCCAAAAAGCTGCCTACAGGAAAAGGTTTTCTTTCAAATTAATTCACTAACGTAAAACCGCTTGAGCTCTTAGACGACAGCTGGCCCCCCATATTTCCCAACTTAACTGTGAAAGCAGAGAGGATTTTGGAGCACCTACCGAGGGCGGCCTCTGGAGGTCTGTTGCCATTTACAACTAGAACCTCAGAAGTATTTCATGGCCCATGTGGAAGTCCGTTGACTTGAGTTTTAAAAGCAGCAACTATTGCTCTCTGTATCTGTATTAGTCAGAAGAGGCTAGGTTACCTGTGGTAACAAATAAATGAGTGGGTAACTCTGAAGTGTGTTCCACGCCATCTCCCAGAGCTCTCCAAAGGGGGTGAGCACCAGCTGCCCACAGCCGTAACTCTTTCCCTGCTGGAACCCCGAAGAGCATCCTTCCTTTCCCTGTCTCTCTTTCCCAGGCCTCTAACAGCTGTTCCTCACATTACCTCCCAAGCAAACCAACAAACCACTTGCTCACCCATCTTTATGAGGAAGCCTAAGGAAGACCCCCGCCTCCCACTTACCTCCACCTCAGCACCTTACGTCTGTCATATTATTCGTGGAAGTCTGGAAGTGTAGCTATACTGCAACGAGACAGCTTTAAGTGACAGGATGTTTTGGGGAATATGACTCAGTTCATGGAACCATGATCTTTCTATTGTACCTGACTCGCCCAGGTCAACCCATTCTTAGGGGGCTACTAGCAGAGGGGATCGCTGGCGCAGGGATTGCTTTTGTCAGGCATTAAATTAGTTTCAGAGTAGAGAGAGGCATGAAAAGTTGGAGGCACTCTAACACTTCGTATACACAGAGGTTAGGATTCCTAGAGCCTAGAGATTTAGTTTCTCTGTAAGTTTTTGTAGTAGGTAAGACTTTTGTATGAGTTAAGACTGGAACTACTTGCTTTTTTTTTTTTTTTTTTAAATAAAAAAGGGAAGGGGCACCTGGGTGGCTTAGTGGGTTAAGCTTCTGCCTTCGGCTCAGGTCATGATCTCAGGGTCCTGGGATCAAGCCCCAAATCAGGCTCTCTGCTCAGCAGGGAGCCTGCTTCCCCTCCCACCCCCGCCCTCTGTCTGCCTCTCTGTCTACTTGTGATCTCTCTCTCTCTGTCAAATAAATAAATAAATCTTTAAAAAAAAAAAAAAAAGGGAAGACCCTGTGTAGATTTGGCCTTAGGCATGACTAAATTCAAGAGCTTAAGTAATGCTGTCAGACTCCTCTCTCTCCAAATAGCTTAGGTTGTTACATTAATGACCCTCAATCAACCCGGCCTCCATGATCCATGTGCTCATGTAGATTCAGCTTGACCAAAAGAATTGCTTTGACCAATGAGACATCAGCAAGCAGGAGACTTAGAAAACCCTGGGACTTGCTCCCTTGGAAGTCTAGCATCACCATGGGAAGAAATCTAATCTAGGCTCCTTGGAAAAGACCATATGGAGTGTGGCACCTAGCAGTCCTAGCCGACCTTGTTTTAAACTTTTCTGTCAGAAAGGCGGTAAGGACCTTGTTTTAGACTTTCTGTCCCTCCCACGCTACCTAAAGAGACGTTGGGTAGATATTCGATAACCACTTACTGACAGATTGATTGATTGGACTTAGAAGAATGTTTCCTTTATATCCTTGGGGAGGGGCGCCTGGGTTGCTCAGGTCATGATCCCAGAGTCCTGGGATCGAGCCCCACATCAGGCTCCTTGATTGGTGGGGAGCCTGCTTCTCCCACTCCTACTCCCCCTGCTTGTGTTCCCTCTCTCACTCTGTCAAATAAATAAATAAAATATTTTAAAAAATAAAATAAAATAAATCCTTAGGTAATGAAGAACTACTTCTTAATGGGGAGACAAGATGAGTTGTGGAGGATAGAGGTGTGTCCGGTCACGTGGTCCTCAACACTCCTCAGGAGGGAGGGGACTTGCCATCCTGTTTTCTAAAGCATCAGATTGCTAAAAGGCTCATTTGATGTTACTTGGTTAGTTAATCAAATAAGTAATTTCATAATTACCTACATCCAAGGTTAACCATTAACAGATGAATGAATATTCCAACAGGAGAACTCTTACAAGGGGGAGCATAATGAAGATATTGACATTTGATAAAGAGAATGCTCTTGCTAAGTGAGTAATAAATTGATAGATGTTATAGAATCTCAGTTTATGCCTGCCTCATTCATTGAACAAACACTCAATTAGTATTATGTCAGCCATTTTGGTCCTGGAAAGGGCAGCAATCCTCTAGGTCACCCACAGCACCCCACCACTGCCCCCAGAACAGATGAGAAAACCAAGGCTGAGAGAAATGGGACCTATCCAGGTCATGACACACAGGACTAGAACTCCATTCTCTTCCTTCCTAGGTTCATGTAGCATCTCAGGATCCCTAAACAGCAAACCAGCTTTGTTTCTGGTTGTATGATCTTGATTCACTCATTCGCCTCTCAAATCTCATTGTCTATAAGGTGATGGGAATGGGCCAGATGAGGTCCAACACACTCACTAGGTTCAATCTCTATATAACCCCACTTATCTCTTGAAGTAAAGTTAGTATAAATGTCCTTGGAAGTTTGAGCTTTTAAATGAGGGCCATAAGGGTGCCTGAGTGGCTCAGTGGGTTAAAGCCTCTGCCCTCAGCTCGGGTCATGATCTCAGGGTCCTGGGATTGAGCCTCACATCGGGTTCTCTGCTCGGCAGGGAGCCTGCTTCCCCCGCCCCCCGCCCGCCTACATCTCTGCCTCCTTGTGATCTCTCTCCTTTTGTCAAATAAATAAGTGGAATCTTAAATAAATAAATAAATAAATAAATGAGGGCCATAAATGGAACGGCCTTTGTATATGTGTAGCCTCAATTTAACCCACAGTAATAGAAAGGGATTTTCCCATAGGCTGGATTAGATGGCTCCTAGATGGAGGAAGCAGCTTTTAGCATGAACTCCCCTAGTTGAGAAAATCTCGTTATGATCTGAATTGAAAAACAGTGCATTCTGAGTGTACGAGAGGAGGGAAGGGCACTGCTTATCATCACCACCACCACCATCATCATCATCATGGTAAAAAATACATAACATAAAATTTACCACCTTAACCATTTTTAAGTCTATAGTTCAGTAGCTTTAAGTAATTCACATTGTTGTGAAACTGATCTCTAGAATTTTGGAAATCTGAAACTCTGTACTCATTAGATAGTTCTCCTTTTCTCCTCCCACCCCTTACCTCATAACTACCATTCTACTTTCTGTTTCTATGAATGTGACTATTTTAGATACCTCATATAAGTAGAACCATACAATATTTGTTCTTTGGTGACTGTTTTTTTCACTTAGCATTATGTCCTAAAGGTTTCTTCATGTTGTAGCATGTAGTAGGATTTCCTTCTTTCTTAAGGCTGAATAATATTTTATTATATGTATATACCATATTTTCTTTATTCATTCATCCATTGATGAACATTTAAGTTGCTTCCACCTCTTGGCTGCTGTGAATAGAGCTGCTGTTAACATGGGTGTGCAAATAGTCTTCGAGACTCTGTTCTCGGTTACTTGGAGAATATACTCAAAAGTGGGATTTCTTTATCATATGGGAGTTTAATTTTTAACTTTTTGAGGGACTCCCATACTGTTCTCCATTTTATAAGTCTACCAACAGTGCACAGGGTTCCAATTTCTTACCAGCATTTGCTGTTTTCTTTTCTTCTTCCTTTATTTATTGATTGATTGATTGATTTGATTTTTAAAAATATTTTATTTATTTATTTGACAGAGAGAGAGAGATCACAAGTAGGCAGAGAGGTATGCAGAGAGAGACAGGAAAGCAGGCTCCCTGCTGAGTAGAGAGCTGATGCGGGGCTCGATCCCAGGACCCTGAGATCATGACCTGAGCCAAAGGCAAAGGCTTTAACCCACAGAGCCATCCCAGCACCCCTCTTCTTCCTTTTTTAAAATAGTAGCCTTCCAAATGGCTGTGCCATGATATCTCCTGTGGTTTTGATTTGCACTTCTCTGATTATTAGTGATGTTGAGCATCTTTTCTTATGCTTATTGGCCGTTTGTATATCATCTCTGGAGAAATGTCTATTCAAATTCTTTGCTCATTTTTAAATTGGGGTTATTAGATATTTTTTGTTGAATTATAGGAGCTCTTTATATATTCTGGATACTAGCCCATTATCAGACATATGATTTGTAAATATTTTCTCATTTTGTAGATTGCCTTTTTACTCTGTTGATTGTATCCTTTGATGCATAAAAGTTTTTAAGTTTGATGTAGTCTCATTAGTCTATTTTTGTTTTTGTTGCCTGTGCTTCTGGTGTAATGTTCAAGAAATCAGGTCCAATGTCAGTAAGCTTTTCCCTTGTATTTTCTTTTAGGAGTTTTATAGTCTGGGGTCTTTAAATTTTCTTGAGTTAATTTTTGTATATGGTGTGGAATAGGGTCCAACAACAACAACAACAACAACAACTTCTTCTTCTTCTTCTTCTTCTTCTTCTTCTTCTTCTTCTTCTTCTTCTTCTTCAACATGTAGATATTCTTGAAGAGACTGTTTTGCCTGCATGGAGTAGTCTTGGCACCTTTGTCAAGGATCATTTGACCACATGTGTAAAGATCAATTCTTGGGCTTTCTATTCTATGTTTCTCTTTATGCCAAAACCACACTTTTGATTACTGTATTACTTTGTAATACATTTTTAAAATCAGGAAGTGTGAGTCTTCCAACTTTGTTCTTTTTCAAAATTGTTTTTGGTTAATCAAGGTCCCTTGAGATTATATACAAAGGTCACTGTTTTTAAAATCAGGGCAAACTCTACAGTACTCTGTTACATAAACCCTGTGAGTTGCAGTCTTATACCCACTTTCACTCCTCAGGTAGCATGCTCTTTCTTCTAATCCCCATCACAGCATACTTCACACTATCTTGGACTTGCCTCCTTGCTTGACTATAAGTTCCTTTCTTCTCCTTTAGCTTTAGCACAGTGCCTTGTTCATAGTGGGGATGTAATACTAATTTTGGATGAATAAATGCAAGTTAAAATGAATGAATGAGAAACTTCAAAACTTAGAATCTGCTGGCATGGATGTTGACCTTTAACTCAAATAGCAAATCACAAAGAGGAAGGTCTTGGCTTAGACCAACCAGCAGCAGAACTGGAACCATTGAAGAGTGATTGGACCAATAGCATCTCCCACTATGGTGTGGAGCTGGGAGACATGCAAAAGGAGTAGCAGAAAATCTTCAAGGACACAGACCATTTCTAGTCCAGGACTCTCTTAGGTGAAGACCTACTTCCATCCCCAGGGGCTTATATTCTGCCAATTCTGCTGGATCCTTTTTAAATTTATACTTCTTGCCCTCTCCCTGCCTTCCATAAAAATAGGATAATAGACCATGCTTGTCTTAGATTGAGTCCCCTGTGAGGGGAGTCTAAGGCAGAAATTCTTCTATAGGAAATTTAGTGAGGGACTTTTCTAGGTGAAACTTATAAGGGAGAAGGGAAACGGGAAAGGTCTGGGAAGAAGAAGAGCAAAGATGTGGGTTCACCCTCAGTCTGATTCCACACAAAACTCTGAAGTACAAATGGCACCAAGAGTTGTCCTACCTTGAGACAAGAGGACCAGCCTTTGGTAGCTGGTAGTAGTCATTGGCTCTGGAAAGCACAGGTAGATGTGCATGACCTTGCAGGTATTCCCAGATGGGAATGGGTGATTCTCAGGAACAGGGAGAAAAACCCAGAAAGGAGAGTTGGGGAAAAGCACCAGCAGGATCAAATACACCTCCTTTCTTGCTGATTTTGCTCCCTCTACTCCAGAACATTGTTTTCCTTTTATCCTATCCAACTCCACGCTCTCTTCCAAACTAAGGGCCAAGAAACTCAGGGGAACCAATGTTCCTACTGCTGCTCCTTAAAGGCCCTCCCCAGTGTGACTTCTGGGGTCTGAAGAACTATTGGCCTGGAATTTCTCTAACTCTGGAAATTCCCCCAAGTGAAAGAACCCAGGAAATCCTTGATCTTTTCACCTGATCAGCTGTCCCTATCCATTCAGCTTAATGGAACATTCTGAGTCTCAAGGCTAATATTCTAAGGGGAGCAGTCGTCTTTCTCTTAGCCTTAGATGACTCTATCCCCTTCACTGCCACACCTCTGCCCAAACCTTTATATACAATAGCCGACTTGTGTTTTTTATGTGTTTGCAAAAGTGGGAGATGCATGCCCATGGTCCCTGGGGAGTAAAGGGCTGCCTGCCTGCCTCCATACCCCCCATCTCTCTCTAGCTAATATACAAGCATGAGTATGGTAAGATAACCTAAAACCCTGCCCCTCCCCTCAAAGGTTGAAAGAGAAACCTGGTACTAGGAGAGAAGCATTTTGAACTTAGTGCTCTTCATAGTAAAGTAATTAGAAGAAACTTTGTAATGAGACCCAGGGCATGGTGGATATGAATATCCCCACTCCATATTTAAGCCCAGAGACTGGGTTCTATTGCAGAATTTGGAGCTCCCAGGTAAGTCCAAAGTAACCAACTTATGGAATATTGTACAGTTTTGTCACAACCAACATATAAAAGTGGAGGCAGAGACCAGGAGAATGGTCAACAAGGTGATGCGTCATAATAATTTCATGTCCTTCCAGGGACAAAGGAAATGAGATGAAAATTAATTACAGAACTTTGGTAATAATATTCAAGGCACAGTTAAAAGATATATCCCAAATATGGCCCATTGGAAGAAAGGAAAAATTATGGCACTTTCACCAGGCTGGAGCTGGTTTTCTCCCAAAATAGCTAGAACCAACACAACGTGCAGCCACAAATATTCCTTTATTTTCTGAAGATGACATCATTTCACCAACATGGAAAATTCATATGGTTAATACTAAGGTTATTGACCTTACATCTTGTAAAATAATAACCCTGGTTATTACTATTCTAAAATGATACATTTCTCCCTCCCTTTCCCTGTCCTGGGTTCCATTACAGATCTTCCTCATGTTCCCCGACAGTGAATAGCACCATGATAAAATTTCTTATTCCTAGTCCCTAGATTTCTTCTCTGACCATGAAGGAAATTAAAGGGGTTGGTAGGAGAAAGCTGAGTTCTTTACAATACAGAGAAAGAAAAAAAAATCTCATAGTAGCTTGATGGGTTGAGTGGGACAGGGTGAGGTAGAAAGCTAGCCTACTTCTTTCCCAAGACTTTGCTTATGTAATTCCACTTATTACAGGCCCTTATTACCTCTCTAGAAGTCCAAATTCCTTACCTACATCTCTTGGTTTGGCACTGCGCTGGTTATTTACCTGTCATCTTTCAGTCCACGCTTGTTTTTCTCTGTTCTGCTCTATATCCTGAACCCCAGGGTCTGCATACTACTTTTCCCAGGATTCCTTGCCAGCTGGCTTCCTGTTATTTCTGCCAGTAGAGGTCACTGGCAGGACATAGAAAGTAAGGAGGTAGAGAGGCTATTCCTCCTGCTCTGCTTCTAGCACCTTCTCTTGGAAGTGGCTGCATCCCTCTGGCAATCCCTACCTTCTCCATTAATAACTGTATCAGCCATGAGTCCCCTCCTCCATGGTTCCAGCAAAGCCCCACAAGCCTTCTCTGTACATCTAGACTCTGGCAACTCCATCTTCATCCTTCTATCCCCAGCTCTAGCACTATAACTGCTGGTTCATGTAGTTGCTCAGACTTGGGTCACTAGCCAACCCCTTTGTCCTGCTGTTCTCATTCTCTCTCTCTCTGTCTTCTGCTATTGTTTTCTTGACTTGGGCTCTTATTAATACAGACTCCAACATATCTTTCTCGTTTATCTCCTGCCTACCACTAAAACCAGATACTACCTCCCACCCTGACTCATATAACCATATGCTCCAGTCACACTCCATTTGCTCCTTCTTCACCTAAGTCATGTGGCTATCTCTTGAAAAAGACCATCAGATACAACTCAGATCTAGCAAAACTAAATTTATTAGTTACTATAGGAAGAGAGAACACCACCTTACTAGAATCTTAGTAATATCTTAGAGAGGAAGTTAGGGAAGGAGCAATATGGGCTTCGAGAGCTCTGACTAGGTGATTTTAAGAAGGATCTTGTAAGACAGGGAACTTCTTAAGATTGGGCAGAATTTCTAACCTGAAAGCTTTGGATACTAATCCGAAGTGAGATAAGGGCCTTAAAGTGACTATGTGAGTTGATTCAGTGTTATCTTCTAGAAGAAAGTAGTTTCTAGAACAGGTAGCTAAATTATTTTGCTTGATCCTTGTATTGTTTACATAGGGGCAGGGAAATACACATGGTTCATATTTTGTTTAGCACAGAGACATTACATTGATTTCAGTTCGTACTAGACCACTTCTCCACCTCTGTCATTATTTACAGTGTTTCTTGCCCTTAGAATATGTCTCATCTTTCGCTGCATGGTTATTCATTCATTCATGATCTGTTTATTAAGCACTTACTATATGGCAGACACTATTCTAGGCACTGGGGGATGTAGCCTTGAAAAAGAAAGATGAGGTCCCTCATGGAGCATACACCTTATTAGAAGAGAGAGATAATGAAATAATGTAATTTCAGGCAGTAATAAATCCTATGAAGAAAAATAATTTAGAGTAAGCAGAGAGAATGTGGCTATGATTTGGGGTGGGGGAGTATTTTAGATAATGTGTTAAAATCCTACCCATTCTTTTAATACCAGTTAAATATATTACCTCTTTAGTAAGTCATTGTCAACCACTACATATATTTAGATATTATGATATTGATTCACAGTTTTCTTCCTCTTAGTAATTCCTTTTTATTCTCCCAAACTTCGACTATTAACACTGTTTCTTTAGACTAAGTTTATTGTCCCAGTAAGAACAAAGAGTCAAAATCTTTTGCTTTGAGCTCCAAAGTAAAACCCGGATGATTCCTATGATGGAGTTTATACCATAAATGAAGAGATGGGAAGATGATGTGATAATGTAAGATCACAGACAGGATATAACAATACTCTCTGGGCTAGGGATGTGGGGATGGTCTGGGAGATAGAAGAAAATGAGAGGAAGTGAGTTTAGAGGTGAAAGAGAGCTCTGGTCCCTTATCCTTTTGGGGATCAGTCCTGCAGGGACCATGTCACCAACCACAGGTAAGTCTGAAGAGATCTCAGGGCAGAGAGCTTGTACTTCACCTCCCTAAGGAGGCTTCAAGCTTCCTGAAGAACCTTTTCAACCAGGATCCAGAAAAGCAGCAATGGCTAAGGAACGGACTTGGGAATTCTCAGAGATTCCTGATTACTCCTGAGTGGTACAGGCGTGCCGCCAAATGTATTCATGTTCCAAGGGCAGAGAGGGCCAGATGAGGAAAGAGGCTTCATGGACACCACATGAAAACACAGTCAATAAATAATATGTGGATAATGCAAGTTATAGGAATGTGGTGAGGCCTCATACATCAACAACAGATGCAGTAGAGAGGACAACATTTGAAGACCAGACAAGATACCTAGACCTCAGTGGGATCCAGAGATGTCCTGGGACCCCAGATGCTCCACCCAAATACAATTTGTATTGGTTTTCTAGGGATACTGGCACAAGGTATCAGAAACTAGATGGCTTAGACAAGAAAAATTTATTGTTTTCAGTTGCAGAAACTAGAAGTCTGAGATCAAGATGTTGGCAGAGTTGGTTCCTTCTGAGACTTGTGATGGAGAATTTGTTCCATGCCTCTCCCCTAGTTTCTGGCAATTTGTTGGCAATCTCTGGCATTCCTTGGCTTGAAGAAGTATCACGCTGGATTTCTGCCTTGGTCCTCAGATGGTGTTCTCATGTGGCTCAGTCTGTCTGTCTCAAAATTTTTCCTTTTTATAAGGACACAAGTCATATTGGATTACGGCCCACACTGATGACCTCATTTTAACTTGATTACCTCTATATAGAACCTAACTCCAAATAGGATCACATATTGAGGTATTAGATGGAAGGATTTTAACATATGAAGTTTTGGGGGAACACAATTCAAGCCATAACACCATGCATATAAAGCCCTTGGGAGAATGGAAGTAGAAGAAATTCAAATTTGGCTGAAGACAACCCAGACACTGAGTTGCCTGTGTGTCAAATAGGCTTTAACATGGCCCCAGTGGTCCTTACCTCCTGGTATTAATGCCTTTGTAATGTCTGCCCCTCAAGTGTGAAATACCTGTCACTTGCTTCTAACCAATAGAATATGGCAAAGGCAGTGAGATATCACTCCTGTGATTATGGAGGAGACTCCATCTCACTAGTAGACTCACTCTTGGTCCTTTGCTGGCTTTGAAGAAGTAAGCTACCATATTGTAAAAAAACTTATGGAGAGGACCCCATGGGAAGAGACTTCTACAAGTTCTTGCAGCCACCAAGAAGCTGGGGTCCTCACGCTTACAACTGCAAGGAAATGAATCCTTCCGACAACTGGAGTAAACTGGGAAGTAGATCAATTACCGACTGAGCCTCCAAGAGAGAACCAAGTCCTGGCCACCTTGACGACAGCCTGGCTAAAGGCTCAGCTAAGATGTACTGGGACTCCTGACCCCCAGAGACTGTGAGATCATTTAAAGGTGTGGTGTTGGGGCACCTGGGTGGCTCCGTCATTAAGTGTCTACCTTCGACTCAGGTCATGATCCCATGATCCTGGGATGGAGCCCCACGTCAGGCTCCCTGCTCAGCGGGAAGCCTGTTTCTCCCTCTCCCACTCTCTCTGCTTCTGTTCCCTCTCTCACTGTCTCTCTCTCTCTGTGTCAAATAAATAAATAAAATCTTTAAAAAAAAAAGGTGTGGTGTTTTGAGCAACTAAATTTGTGGTGATATTTTACATTGCAATGAAACATACCTGGAGCTTTTGAGAGTTTTATTATTAGATGAAGAAACTTATGGGTTGAGTAGTGGGGAGAGACTGAGGATATAGTTACTTTCAGTTGTAGAACAATAAAGAGAACTACATTTTGTACCTGTCAATGCCTAATAAAAGCCATACTTGTATTATCCCACATCAAATTAATATCTTCCTTTTCTTCGTTTCTACTGCTTTATCCTACTCTCCGGTTTTAATATAGTCTCTGGCATTTGATAGTTCATTGTTCCCAGGTTTATTTACTCATGGAAAATACCCAAATTCTCTGACCTGGTAGATGGTAATTTTTCTCTGATGTGAATTTAAATCACAAGTACTTTGAAGATGGTATGAGACAAAAAGGGCTTATTGGTAAGTAAGCCTAGCAAAATGGTGCCTCTCGAATTTCTCTATAGGAGTTGCTTAGGGGCTTCAGTATTTAGGGGGCTTGCCTGGTCAACATTCCATTAACTTTAATCAAGAAAAATAGCAGCATTTTCTAAAGATGCATTTATTTACTCTTCACTTGAGAATCAGAGAATATCACTTGTCCATACTAAAGAATCCCATCATTATTATTATTAATTGGGTGTTTTGGAAGGGGGCTTTTAGAAAAGAGAAGAGAGAATTTATTCCTTGCTGCTATTACAGCCAGCAGACCACCCAGAATCAGAGCTCAGTGTGGCTTTGTTGTTCTCTTCTCATTATCAAGGATATAGTAATTCTAGTGATGTAACAAAAATGTTCTTTGTGAGAATAAAGCAGACTGATAGTGCTGGTCATGACAATAAAAAGAAAGTGAAGTCTAAGAAAGTGAAGGTATTTGCATTTGAAGGATTAGCAACTGTTTTAGGATGTGTTCCCTGTGAAGGTCAAGAATCTACTCTAAAATGTGCTGATTGTTGGGCGCCTGGGTGGCTCAGTTGGTTGAGCAACTGCCTTCAACTCGGGTCATGATCCCGGAGTCCCGGGATCGAGTCCCATATCGGACTCCCGGCTCTGTGGGAAGTCTGCTTCTCCCTCTGACCTTCTCCCCTCTCATTCTCAGTCTCTCGCTCTCTAATAAATAAATAAAAAATCTTTAAAATGTGCTGATTGTAGAAAATTTGGAAAGGGAATACATAAAGTAAAGGGGCATGCCATCATTCTATTACCCCAAGATAACAAAATCAACACTTTGGGATGTATATATTTCCAGTCTTTTTTCTATATGTGTGGTTTTTTTTGAAGATATACTTATTTATTTGAGAAAGGGGGTGGGGAGAGAGAGATAGAAAGAGAGAGAGAGAGTGAATGAGCACGTGGCTGGGGGCAGAAGGAGAGAGAATCCCAAGCAGATACCCTGCTGAGCTTGGAGCCTGAGGAGAGGCTCAATCTCATAACCCTGAGATCACCACCTGAGCTGAAACCAAGAGTCCCACACCTAACTGACTGCGCCACCCAGGCGCCCTATATGTGTTTTAAATATAATTGAGATGACAGTATCTTACCATTTGCCTCTAACATATCAAAAGCAAGTTTACATACCAATAAATCACTTTGAACAAATGTGTTTAACAAATGTATTCTATTCCTTTACATGAAAGTAACATAATTTGTAACAATCTGCTTAATAATCTCTTAATTAGCCACTATTTTCCCACTTTCATTACTATTCTAGTGAACATATTATAACTAAATTTTAACTAAAATTTCACATTCTTAGGGATGTGTGTATATATGTATGTGTGTATATATGTCAGTGTGTGTCTAAAACTAGAAATGGAACACTGAATCAAAAGGTTATGAAATTTTAAACTTAATTTATATTTATATTACAAAATGCCTAAAAACAAAACAAAACAAAATGCCTTCCAGAAACATTTGTACTCAATGTGTAAGATGATCTCCATTTCACCACAGCCCTCCTAGCATTGAGTATTCTCATAGTGCTGATAGGAGAGAAAGATGTAATTCATTTTGATCCTAATCTGCTTCATAATATGTTAACTATTTGTTGAATAAACTTGCCCTCCATCACTGATTAACTTTATCTCCTTCTTTGGTAAATGATTATATATGGTAGAGTCTTCTTCTGGGCTCTCTCTTTGTTCCATTCTTCCAATTTTTGCCCATGTGCCACTGATACTGATTTGCTATAATTTCATAAGATGTTTTAATATCTGGTGGAGCAAGTCTATGTCAGTGGTCTTTCTGGTATATTTCTCAGGTAATTTCACCCTCTTAGAGTACTTTTGGTTTTAACCTCTGCTATAGCACCAACTGTATTTTATCTTAAATTATGGCTATGTAATATTTCCCTGAAGACACAGAAAGCTCCTTGGAGTTGGAGATTTTTAAACCTTCTTCTTTTTTTTAATGTTCCCCTTTCTGTACCCCACTTATTTATTCACAAAATAGAGTGAGGGTGTCTCAACTGCGAGCAATTGGTTTCTGTTGGCACCAACTTCACAACTGGCCGTCTTCTCCTGCTCTCTGAATACCCAGAGACTTGAAATAGCTATTCTGTCTCCTCTGTTTCTCTGTTTCCGCAGTCACAGTCCGGTCACATCCAGCAATCCCTGAAGCAGACAACATAAAGAATTGACAATTACTATCGAGGGTAATTTGTTCGGCACACCGCCCTATACACTTCCTTCCTACCCACTGGCACTATTGAAAGATGAACTAATAGATCATTATCATTATACAGGATGAATGAAGATACAGCCAAATATTAATGCATTTTGTTCGGTAATTGCCCACATAAGAGACAAAATTATCATTTAAAAGAACTGTAGTTACTAATTAGGCTCACCATTCCTTCAAGGGTGAAGGTTCTAGCGAGCAGAGGTTATTATATATCACTCTAAACTAAACCGAACTCCAACTATCATGCGTGACTCTTGGTGTCTCTAAAAATAGTATAGGAGTTAACGAGGGCTATTTTAAAACCAAATAAGTGGCCTTTTATTTATTTAAGAAATTCATTTGGTCGAAACAATAACTCCTAAATCCAGCTATGCTTTGGAAACTCGGGAGGATTGAAAACGCAGATTTCTTTATACCGTAGAAAGTTGGACTCTGTAAGGCCAGGGCTGGAACCAGGAATTTGGGGGTTTTCTTTTTTCTTCCTTTTTCATTTTTTAATTCCCTAAGTGATCCTAATCCTTTAGCCTTATGGATACTACTAGCATAAAACATGTTGTTAGGAGGGCTGAGATCATTGCAATGCACATCCTCGTTTTCTCCGAGACATATTCTACAGAATTCTATACAAGACCATTAGGTCTTGCACAGAACCCAAAGGAGTTGATTCACGAGTATCTTGACACTCGTGTGGAAATGATGGGAAAAATATACAGGGAGCATCTATTTTGGGATAATTTTGCCCTCCAATCTTCACAGATGGAATTTTTAACCTTGGATCCGAAAGGCATGCCCAAGGCTGGTGTTTATGTGAGCAGAGGAGGGAATTCCAGGATGAGGAATGAACTATAGGACACCAGGTGAGCATCATCCCTTCTTATACCCTCTCACCCAACCAGCCCTTTGGCAAACGGGCTCCCCTACTGCCAGTCTAGCTGCCTAAAATCCTATACTTAAAAATTAATTCCTTTGAGTCACTCCCTAATCATCCTCTTCATTTTGCATGATAACTGAGCATCCATAATTATTAGGCAGGATGCTACTCTCTGGCAAGTGGGAGATGAGAGACTCAGTCTCTGTCCTTGGGGAGTTCAAATCCCGTGTGGAATGCAGCCCTACTCATCTGTAATATAGTAGGATACACATTTAGAGAAGAGGCTTTGGAGCCCAGAAGAGAAGGTGAAATCAAGAAACAAAAATCTGTCAGCTTGCTATTGAAGTCCTCAAAATGTTGGTCATGTTTCAGGAAGTCAACAGGGTTGCCACTGTACACAAAACCATGCAATTTCCTCAGTGCTGTTGTTACTGTAGTTAGAGGGTCCAACGGCAGGTGGACCAGAATCCCAACTGTTGGCTCTATTTTGTTCCCTTTCTCCCAAACACCTGGCTACAACCCGCAGACCAAAGTCCCCTGACTAGGCAAGATGCTGCTGGGATAGGCGAGTTGTGTTTTTATGAGAGCGCTCAGCTGTGTGGACTTGGCGAATGGAGTCGAAGGTGTAGCCACGGCAGGAAGAAGTCTGTGAGGAGACTGGTGGGGCGGGGGGTTAATCAGAAGCATGTCTAATGATAGCAGGTGCCCAGGGTGCTGGTGTGACGGGAAAGGTGGGATCACCAAGTCTTCAGAGACACCGCTGAACACCGCAGAGTCAGAGATGGATGCCTGTCTGGTGACAGCCTGCCCCCATTTTTTCTGGATCCTTGTCTATTTGCCATTTTCTAGGTTTCTGGCCTCAAAAATGTATGTGAAAACTAAACTCTGATTGAATCCACTGTCTTCTCCGGGAATGTGACCAGCACATCCCTCTGCTGTAATGCAACACTAGTATGGCTAACCCAGACCATGCTGGTTTTCTTGGGCACCCTTATCTGCATAAACATTCCAAGCTGCCTTTTTATCTGATCCAGCTGGTCTATAATAATTTCCTATGATTAGTCCTATGTTCCTTTTATCTTTTATTTCCATCCAAATATATTTTGTCTCACTGCCAACTTATTTATTATGTGACATTCTTTCTCCCTTCAGACACCCTATCCCCCTTGACCCATGTTGGCATAATTCCCCCTAGCCTGTTGTGTCTATCTCTTATATAAACTTTCCATCTCCAAATTATTCCGAATCTGTTTCTGGTTTTAGCCTCTTCTTAGTAATCCTTGTTACATAATGTGTCTATTATATCTCTTGGTATTTGTTTTCTTTCAGTTCACTTCTTACCATGCATATGAAAGTCATTTGTAAGGAGAGCTGTTTAGAATTTGCTTTTACTTTTCCTTTGGTTTCTTTTAGGGTTCTGCTTCCATCCTTTGAGTTCTTTTAATCTCTGACCCTCCTCCCTTTCTCAAGCCCCCTTGATTTCCCCATAACATGCTAGTTTATACCTTCCTCCCAGATGCATGCAATTTTTACCATTGTGGCTTCGTGTATTGCTGTGGTTTTGCAGAAAGAGCTGGCTCTCTTTCATGTAACTTTCTTGTCTCCACCATTCATTCGTTGAGTGGGAACCCCTTTCAAAATCAGTTTTGTCCATATCATGGGCATGTGCATAGAGCCTGAAGGAAGCCTGATAGAGATTTTTTTTAAAATATAATAAACTATTATTATATAAATAATTATATATAAAACAATGGTGACTAACAAGAAGGAAAACACAGGACCGTCAACTTTATATATATATGTCTCTCTCTATATATGTCTAACTTGTTATATATATATGTCTCTCTCTATATATGTCTAACTTGTATATAATATTATATATATTATATATAATATATAATATAATAAAATATTATAAAAATATAATAAATAAAAATATAATAAAAAGTCCAGAACAACCAGTTGAAAGTGAAAAACATTTTAACTCACTGCCTATTTGGTCTACAGGGAGTTGAATAGTTTTAATTATATTTTTCATTAAATTCTTAACTTTATGTCCCCACTTCCTCACCTAAATGTCCTTTATGTTGTTGTTTTGGGTTTGCGGGAGTATGTAGGAACTTGCCTCACTTACACACTCCCTTCACATTTTGGAAATGCTGTCAGATAGGATGTCCCAGATATGCCTGGGCTTCCATTCAATATAGCCAACAGAGGTGAGGGGTAGAAGGAGATAAAGCAGCGAGCATTACTGGAAGTCTAGTGGTGACTCATATTTTCAGGCAATGTGAATTTCCTTAGGGAGGGATTATGTCTTTGGTCATCTTTGTTACTCAGCCTCCCTGGGCCTCAGTTTACTCATCTGTAATAGGGACTCACCTGAAATAGGGACAATAGTAACAATACCTACACAATGGGACCTCTGTGAGGATTACTGAAATACCATCAAGGAAGAAACATCCTGTTAATGGTGATCGAAAAAACAAGATGTGACTGTGGAAAGTCATCTGGGTATCATTCAGTAGATTTTTGTGCCAGGGAACTAGTCAGTAATTTAATAACCTTAAAAAGAAAGTAATTTTTCCTATGGGAGTAATTTAGTGCCTAGGAGAATCCAGATGAGCCTAATTAACACATCATTGTTTAAAGTACCTGAGGGCAAAGTTACCCACATTGAGATCCCATCCTGATAATAATGTGGTTTTGCATTCAAAGGGTACAGAAACCGGAAAAAGAAACTCTGATTCGAACATTCCACTGTTTAGACCCAAGGTACAAACTTAGTCAATGCAATTTCCAAAATATTGTTATTAAAATCCTTGAGCCAATTGCATTTTCAACTCACTCAGAAACATGGAATTTAGAGGAGAAGAAATCTTGAACTCTCTATTGTTTGGACTAGGACCCAGAATCTGGAGTCACACTATGTCCATGAAAATAACAGCAAATGTTACTGGCTGTGTGATATTAGGCAGGTTACTTAACCTTCTGATGTAAAATAAAGAAAGTAATAGTACCTATCAATTAGAATAGCTACGAGGAACTTTTTTTTCATGAATGGAAAACCCTTATCACTGGGCTTGGCACATAATAAGCACTCAGTAAAAGCTTGTTATTGTTATTGTTTTAAAGATTTATTTATTTACTTTAGAGAGAGAAAGAGAATGTACAAGCATGTGCCTAGAGGCTGGGGCAGAGGGAATGGCAGAAATAGGCTCCCCACCGAGCAGGGAGCCCAATGCAAGCCTTGATCCCAAGACCCTGGGATCCTGACCTGAGTCAAAGGCAGACACTTAACTGACTGAACCACACAGGCACCCCTTTTGTTATTATTTTAGAAAGCCGAGGTCCAAAGAGATTTCATTTCCCCAAAGTCGTACAAATATACTCTGCAAAGAATGAAATTTTTGTCTCTGACGTTGAGTTAATGTCAATTCTTTGGGCTTTTTCCACCACACCAATTAAGTTGGGTTTTGTTGTTGTTGTTGTTGTTGTTGTTTTAATAAGCAAGCTCTGCACCCATGTAGGGGCTTGAACTCACAAAACTGAAGATCAAGAGTTGCATGCTCTACCGACTGAGCCGCCAGGCATCCCCATATTTTTCATTTGTGCTCACCTCCTTCTATTACCGTTTTGTCACATCTGGTAATCTTTTATCATTGTGTAAATTATTCACAGAAAATCCTTATTACTTTAGACAGAAACTTTAGTCATGGGTAAAAGGTAGACAAGTTAGACATATATAGAGAGAGACACATATATATAAAGTTGACGGTCTGTGTTTTCCTTCTTGTTAGTCACCATTGTTTTCTTACCTTTCAGATGATAAGTTCATTGAAGTGCGGTCCATGTCTTATTTAAAATATGTATAAACCCCTGAGCCTTGCCAACTTCTAATTTTTAATTGTGTCTTCAAAATATGGTAGAAAGAAAGAAACTTAGCAGTATTAATCATATATTCCAATTTTTCCTAAAAACTTTTATTATATGTATTTCTCACTATATCCTATTCTACATTAGAGGACACCAAGGCTCAAAAGAGGTAAGTAAGTTGCCCAAGATCACACTACTCATAACAGAAGCCCAGGGTGACCGACACCAGATCTTCATTATCATAAGAAAAGCTGAGGGTGGGGAATTCACAGACCGGCTGCACCTATTCAGACACAAGTTAATCTGATTAAGATCCATCGCTGGTAGAAAACACACATTTTAAGAGAGAGCACATTTCACATGGCTCAATTATCTGAAGCATGGGTGAGTCCATTTTTTGACATCAAACTGATTATTTCTTTACCAATGCCATCTATGTTGTGCATTTCTTTTTTAAAGTAATGAATTCTGACTGATATTGCAGGCCAGTTAAATTTCAGCCTAGAGTTTGACTGGCTATAGGGTAGTGTGTGTTTAATCCAACCCATACCACCATTTAATTGTAGAAGAATCAAAGTTATCTTTTATGTGACAGCCTTTGTCTCTTCAAACACTATATGTGTTTTGATCCATCTTGACTTCATGTTGGGGTTAGGTTTAGAAGCTGTCAAAAAAACACTTTTAACAAGCTTGTTATAAAACACTGCTCCAAGAGAATCAACGAGTAAATTAATGTCTCAACATAAGAAAATATTCAATGATTATGATAGTGTTTGAAAACAACAACCCACAGAACTATGGGAAAAAGACACAGGATAGTGAAATCATACTGAATTCATGGCAAATTTATTTATATCTGAAATGATCAACAATATGTTTATTTTGTGAAACAACATTAACTTTTTCACCAGCAATGTTTTATTTTTTTTTTTACAATTATATAAAGCATTTCTCAAAATCTTGAAGTATATTCAAACACTGAGGTTAAGGGGTTACACAGCAGATAAGTAATGAGAAGACCAATGGAAAAATAACTTGTCAACAAAAAGTCCTTATCACTTAACATTGAATATCAAGAAAAATCAATGGAAAATCTTTGTTATTTGCAATTTAAAAAAAACAGTCAATTTTATTCTTAGTTTGGAGCTTCACCTTGATCTGACTAGTCAGCATTTGAGTTGTTTTGTTGAGCAACCTGGAGATTAAATATTCTATATTCTTCTTTTTTTTCTATAAGCACAGAAAAGGCAATTTATAGCATAGTACCTTTATAAACAAGTATTTTTATGTAAGTGATTTGCTACAGAGCTTTCCCTCAATTAAGACCAATTTTATTCTTGAAGAGAGACATTATATTCCTGATTTAATATTTTCACTTTCAAAGCAGGAGTTTATATTATCCTATTTTCACTCTCAATATGACCTTGGGACAATAATGGATTAGGGAAATCTATCAGGATTTTATCTTTTTCAGGGATTGTGCCATCTTTGGGGAATTGAACCCAAGGACACTGAAATGAGATACATCTCTGGCAGGGTAAACAGGGCTCTAGTGCTGAATAATTAATGGAATCCCAGAATAAAAGAGAGCTTAGACCTCATAGAAAGGCTATAATTAGTCTCCATTAAAATCTAGTACTTCTGCTCTCCTGAGTCCTTAGGCCTCAGCAAAGTGGATGGAATACAACATATAGTCTTCAAACTAGATGAGGGAATGAAAGTAAACTCCAAGAAATGAAAGCAAACTGACACCAGAAAAGACAGAAAGGGTAACAAAGGACAGATGGGGAAAAAAAGGGTGGGGTAAATATGTAAACATATGATGTCACCAAGAAAAAGAATGAATGAAAAAGTATATCATGCAAAAGAGAGAAAATATATATAGCATTTATGAGAAAGCATAACACAACATAAGTATACATGCTGAAAGTACTTTATGCCAGTAAAAGGTCAAATAAAACTATGAATTTAAGGGCGCCTGGGTGGCTCATTGGGTTAAAGCCTCTGCCTTCAGCTCAGGTCATGATCTCAGGGTCCTGGGATGGAGCCCCAAATCGGGCTCTCTGCTCAGCAGGGAGCCTGCCTCCTCCTCTCTCTCTGCCTGCCTCTCTGCCTACTTGTAATCTCTCTCTCTCTGTCAAATAAATTAATAAAATCTTTAAATAAAAAAAAAGCTATGAATTCAAGAAACGACGGAGCTCAAAAACAATATGTTACATAGTAAGAAAAGGTAAATGGAGAGAGTGCAAAAAGATTAAGACATCAAATCATACCACTCTAGACCCAACAATAGAAATAGTAAAAAATTAATGGAATATTCAAAAGCTTTAGATAATCAATGTGAATGTGTAAGAAAAAGGCAAAGAATATTAAAGTACCTAGAAGATGATGATAGATAAAGAAGACATTGAAAATCCAGGCTAAGAATGATTGGGATCACCATGATAGTACCAATCAAATAACATTAAAAACATGGAGGGGTGTAATATAAGAAATGTTTTCTGAAATAAAGGAAGAATTAAATTTACAGATTGAATCCCAAGAAACTGATACAAACAAGTAATACAAAAAATATGCTCTGGTGAAATCATTAAAATTCTAGAATTCTCTGGGACTCTTAAATTAAAAAAATCAGGTCTTCTACAAGCGAGGTAAAAATGAGGCTATTATCATTCTCACTTACTGTTAGAAATATTGAATGCCAGAAGACAATGGAACTATGTCTCTAATGTTCTGAGGGAAAGAAAATGTTCTACCTCGCCAAAAAATGATTCAAAGATAAAGGCAAGTGACAGACCAACTAAAACATGGAAATCTTTTTTTTTTTAAAGATTTTATTTATTTATTTATTTATTAGGAAAGAGAGTGAGTGAGAGAGAGCATGAGAAGGGAGAAGGTCAGAGTGAGAAGCGGACTCCCCATGGAGCTGGGAGCCCAATGTGGGACTCGATCTTGGGACTCCGGGATCATGACCTGAGCCAAAGGCAGTCGCCCAACCAACTGAGCCACCCAGGTGCCCAAAACATGGAAATCTTAAGGGACTACAGCACACCCTTCAACAACCTGCCATTGTGAAGGAGCCCTGTGATTACTGCATTCATTTAATACAGAACTACATTTAAACAACCAATAGGATTATGAGTCAAAAATAAATAAATGTATAAACTCTGACCAAATCAAAGTAAATCTATAGGTGGGAAGGAGAGGTAGAAAGAATGATAAGAAAGCGCCTTTCCTCGTCTTTTTTAACAAGTAGTCATTTCATTTTATCTAAAACTGTAACATGCAGGTTAAAAAATAAATGACTCTTACCTCTTAGTGGTTATTTCTTTCTAGCTATCCAACCATTCATCCATCCATTATTCCATCTGCCCATCCTCTACATATATGCATATAGATATATTTTATTTAAGTAAGCACTATGTCCAATGTGGGGCCCAACATGGTGCTTGAACTCATGACCCTGAGAGTAAGGGTCACATCCTCTTCTGACAGCCAGGCAGCCAGGTACCCCCATATAGATATGTTTTAAATAATGGTGTTTATCAAATATTAACATTTCTTATTTATGGATGATGAGATTTGGGGTGATTTATAACTTTCCTCTTTTTTTTCCTCTGTATTGCTTGAATTTTCAGGAAGTAACAACATCACTGTAGTGGGTTAAAATTGACCACAAATTCTTTACAGGTATTCTCATCAAGAAATGGGGTTTGTCTCCCATCCCCTTGAATCTTAGCTGGACTTGTGCTGGCATTGACCAATAGGACTTAACAGAAGGTATACATTGAGATTACCATGCTCAACCTCTTGGAACCCTGAGACAACCAGGCTGCACAGAAGTGCTAGTTGAAAGACCACATGAAGAGATAATCCAGGCAATCCCAGCTGTTCTCAGAATTCTAGATGAGACCTTAGACATAGGAGTTTGATCAACTTACTCCAGCTGAATTGCCAGGTGACTATAGCTGCATGAGTGAGTCCAGGCAGAAGCAGTAGAACATCCTAGTCCAATCACAGACTCATGAGACATGATAAATGGCAGGGGGGAAGGGGTTAAGGTACTAAGTTTTGAAGTTATTTCTTACATATCAGTAGATAACTGATTTAATCTCTTTTACAAGAGAATAATTTCAGTACTTTTTTTTTTTAAGAATTTATTTATTTATTTATTTATTTGAGAGAAAGAAAGTGTGCTTGCCAGAGAGCACAAACAGGGGGAAGGGCAGAGGGAGAGGGAAAAGCAGACTCCCCACTGAGCAGGCAGCCTGATGCTGGATCTCAACCTGAGCCAAAGGCGGACACTTAAACAACTGAGCTATCAGGTGCCCCTGATTTCATACTCTTTTTTTTTTTTTTTAAAGATTTTATTTATTTATTTTAACAGAGGGAGAACACAAGCAGGCAGAGAGGCAGGCAGAGGCAGAGAGAGGAGCAGGCTCCCTGCCGAGCAAGGAGCCCGATGCGGGACTTGATCCCAGGACGCTGGGATCATGACCTGAGCCGAAGGCAGCTGCTTAACCAACTGAGCCACCCAGGCGTCCCTGATTTCATACTCTTAAAAATCTAAGATGCTGAAGGCTCCATCCTATATAATAGGGAAATTATCCTTAACTTGAATTTTTCCAAGAGGTTCACAATTTCCCTCTCAACACATGCTACAGCCTTCTTTCCCACTATTAACTACTCACATTCTCCATTACTGCCTTTGCACTTCCTCACCAGCCCGCTTCATCCTACACTGCACGTGACTCTAATTCCTCAGTTGTCCCGAAGTACCATAAACACAAAGCTTGTGTATGTCTCAGACTCTTACTAGAGGTAAAGATAGTATGAAGGCTGTATTATGTATCTATTACTGTGCAATAAATTACTCCCACCACTTGGCAGCTTAAAACAAGCAATAAACATATATTATTTTACACAGTTTCTATGGGCCAGGCCTTTAGGAAATGGCTTAATTGGGTGGTTCTGACTTGGGATCTTTCATGAGGTGGCAGCCAAGATGTCGGCCTGAAATTAGGGCTAAAATAATCTGAAGGCTTGATGGGAGATCTGCTTCCAGGTGGCTCACTCACATGATTGTTGGTAGGAGCTCTCTGATGCTGCTTGAGAGGGTTCATGACATGAGACCTCACTTCCCCCAGAGTAAGCAAGTGATCCAGGAGAGCAAGAAAGAAGTTGCAATGTTTTTTATGGTCTTTTTCTTAGACTTAGAGGTCTGTTATTCCTGGGACATTCTGTTGGTTACAGGATAAGCCCTATTCAATGCAGGACTACACAGGGGTATAAATACCAGGAACTGGGGATCATTGAAGACTGTCTATCACAAGCCTCTTAGGATGAAAGTGATTCACATCATTATGAATCAGTGTCTGAGCTCTTCATCTCAGTAGTGCACCACAAAAAATACTAACAAATTTCCCCAACCAGAGTCACCATACAGAGTTGTACAGTTCTTGTCCACACCAGAGAGCCCAGTAGAGAGATCTGAGCCCTGTGTCCTAATGCATGGCTATGTCTATCCAGAAAAGGGGATATTTTTTCCTAGATTCCAACAAATTTATTTGAAAGCTTGAGACACGCCTTTGGCACTAAAGAAAATAACAGAAGTAGAGCTTAAACATTCATAATATTTTTAACAAAATTATGCCAATTCTGTAACCACCAAATAAGAAAAGACTTGAGAAATCACAGGAGAACTATTAATATGAAGTTCATTTCTAGTATTTGCCACAGATCAGCAACTTACCAAATTTGCTTTGAAAAATTCAATCTCTTTCAAACTTAGAAACTCATCACAAGTAAATTACCTACTCCTTCTAGTTCTTAGTGTCTATCACACTGTAATTTTCCAGTGCTCTGAGATGTCTGTTTCTAGACTCCCCAGTGTCGTTCTGTGTTTCTGTGATACTGTGTTTTAGGAATCAATAGGAGAGAAACTCACAGAAATATTTCCTACATTGTTTTACAATTATATATTCAAGTAGAAAAAACTTGAAATGTGAATTCAGGGCCACAAATACCTTTCTAGGCTATTTCATCAATATTCTGTGTATTTGTAGCATACCATGATCTAATCCAACCAAATCAGTTTCTCAAAACTTTGTAGGGCTTCCCAATATGTGTTATGTTCTGGTAGCACCTAAAAGAGCTACTGCTGAGTCATTTAATCGGCTTCATAAAGAACTGTGTGGAGTTGGAGCCACCTCCTTGCAGACACTTTCTCGGAATGTCAGGTGATTGCAGTCTTTTGAGTCTGTCCTAAATGTTAATGTAAACTTAAGCTCTATTTCTTTTTTTAAGATTTATTTCTTTGAGAGAGAGAAAGAGAGAGCAAGAGAAAGGGGAAAGGTAGAGGGAGAAAGAAAATCTTCAAGTAGACTTCCTGCTGAGTACAGTCCCCCCACTCCCCCCACCCCACTTCACCCCACCGCATCCCCTGACATAAGGCTTGATTCCAGGACCCTGAGATCATGAACTGAGCTGGATCCAAGAGTTGGATGCTCAACTGGCTGAGCCATGCAGGAATCCCCCTTCTATTTCTTATAACCAGTATGTCCTCACATTGTGGTCCTAGAGCTATCCTTCTCTGAAAGAACAGTAAATATGAATGTCATGGGCCACAAACTTCCTTTATTCTTTATATCACTGTGTGATGTATTATTCTGAGTCAAACGTTGTTTTCTCAGTCAAATTCAGTGTTATTTTCTTCTGTGTAATCCCTCTTCTTTCTGTCTGTTGGGGAGACCTTACCTTTGGCCACTCTGATATAGTGAGGTATCTAACACGTCGTCATCATCTATCTTCTTCTGGTGTCTGATGAGGAAGCTCCCCACAAGGGAAGGTGGTGATGTGGAGACCGGAAGCTCTCTTCCCCCAGCAGTTTTTGGTCCTTGGCCTTTATGTTTCCCTGTGTCTATTAAGATTACCATCGTCTCCCCACAGCTTCCAGCTAGCAGGTTCCTGTACTCCTTATCCCAATCTCAAGGCTCCTTTGAATCTACTAGCCTCTCTTAGAAAATTCCACACCACTTTTCTAGTCACAGAGCTGACTTCCTGCTCTACTTTGTGTGCTCAAGATTTTCTCGAACTGCCCTTAACTTCATCCCAGGGTTGCTTCACTCAGCCCCTGCTGCCCCAGTGCTTAGCTCCAGGCTGAATACAGATTGGTCTAAAAGGTTTGGTTCTTCCAAACCACATTCTAAGAGGTGAAAGGTTAGATTCCCTGTTGTTTGAACTACTCCCAGATTTCTCTGGGGTTACTACTAGCCCAGCACAGGATAGGAGCCCACAATCCCTCCTCTAAGACAGTTTCTGATATCCAGCTCCTGTATATTCTCTACTCCCTCCTTTATGTCTGTTTTATCTTTAAATTAATTATTATTGGGGTGCTGGGCGGCTCAGTTGTTAAGCATCTGTCTTTGGCCCAGGTCACGATCCCAGCATCTCCTTCTACAGCTCCCCCCTGCTTGTGTTCCCTTTCTCACTGTCCCTCTCTGTCAAGTAAATAAATAAAATCTTTAAAAAAAAATAACAAAATAAAATAATTATTATTATCTTTTAAAATCCTTATGCATTCTTTCCAATGCATGTATTTATGGTATTAAATTTCTGTACTAACTCTTATACATTTGCCTCTGGATTTTTAAAACCAGGCTTTGAGCATTTGGAAAATCTTTTCTCTGTTGAGAATCCTGAGTCTTACGGCTCAAAAGCTCTTTGATTTTCAAGACTATTGTCTCTGTTTAGTTTTCAAAATGTATTGGTTTTTCTAGGGCTGCCATAACAAAACGCCATGAACTGGGCGGCTTAAATAACAGAAATTTATTTTCTCACATCTCTGGTGGCCAGAAGTCCACGATCAAGGTGTTGGTAGGATTGGCTTCTCTTGAGGCCTCTTTCTGTGGCTTGAAGATGACCACTTTCTTGCCATGTCTTTACATGGTCTTTCCTCCCTCTGTATGTTAACAATATCCCAAAAAAAAAAAAAAAAAAAAAACAACAATATCCCAATCTCCTCCCCTTGTAAAGAAACCAGTCCTGTTGGTTTGAGCCCACCCATATGACATCATTTTACCTTAATTCTTTTTAAAGATGTTATCTCCAAATACAGTTACATTCTGATGTACTGGGTGTTAAGACTTCAGCATATGAATTAGGGGGAGGGGGACACAATTCAGCCCACAATACAAATAACCTATCTAGAAACTCAATTGACTTCTAAGTTGTCTTTGGGTTCCTTTGTGTCCTCTTTTCTCGGGGGCAAATGAATACAGGTTGTGGCAACTGACTCCATGGACTGAGGGTCTCAGAAATCCAGAGAATTGTCATAGTTTACAAAGCCCTTCATAGTCTTTCACTAATGTCTCCGATCTCTACTACAGATTCTTCCCATATTTCACTTTCTTTCTTCTAGTCAGACAAAATTTCTTTTAGATTCTCAAAATCTACCCCGTGTATCTCACCTCTGGGTCTTCAAAATGTTGTTCCTACATTTGAAATGCTGTCTTGTCATTCTGCTTCCCTTTCCCTTGTTAACTCCTACAAATTATTCATGTCTCATGCTAAGCTTTTCCTGGTATCTAAAACCAGGTTTAGCTTGCCTATTTGTTAGGCTTCCCATAGCATATAATTGTACTAGGTATTTTCTAGAAATCAGGCAATACACTTTTTATTATTTACATAATATCTGTATTTTCTACTAGGCGGTAAGCTTCCCATCACGGGCTTCTAATTCGGTCCTCTGTGGGGC
The DNA here is from genome assembly GCA_028533885.1 of Nasua narica. Taxonomy (NCBI): domain Eukaryota; kingdom Metazoa; phylum Chordata; class Mammalia; order Carnivora; family Procyonidae; genus Nasua; species Nasua narica. The sequence continues at coordinate 46,670,042 of CM052798.1, forward strand.
AGAACCTAGCTCATCTGACCAATCCCACAGTGGAGGCTGGAGAGGAAAACGTCTACTGTTTTAACATCTCTGAGGAATAAGGGCTGTACCTCATAGCATGAGAAATTCCCAAATTTAGGAAGGAGGCTCAGATATGAGGAGACACAAACAAAACAAAACAAAACAAAACAAAAGACAAATGTTCACTGCATTGTAATTGCAGAAGCAAGAATTCCACGACCTCAGAAGTGCTGTCTTAAGAGGGTGTGTGTAGGTATGTGTGTTTAAAGCATCTTTATAATCTTTGACATTAAACCTACAAAACAGAACTAAAAAAAGAACGTCCATTGAGATGCTACTATCAGTGTTGAGCTCTGTGAGCTCGCCACTGGTCAATCCCACCCTCCCCTCATACCCAGTAGTCACAACCATCCCAATGACCCATTCCCCAAATTCTTCCACCGCCACGTCCCTTTCTGTAACCACCCCTTTAATTCAACCTTTCATGCACTTGAATTTTCTCAACCCAAGAGAGCAAGGGCTATGTCAAATGATCATGGGGATGTAGTGTTTAGTGAGAGGTTGTACACAAAATAAGCTCTCTTTCAGCAAACAAGTGTTCTTATGGAAACATGATAAAGACGCCTGCTTCTCACATGCCACCTCCTTGCAGCACTGGATTCTCCTCGGTGCTTAGAGCTTCCTTCATAACAGCTGTTTTGGACATTGACTTGGCTCTTTCACTAGCTTGAGTTTCTCTCTCAACACTTTCTCGTGCAGTATCAATATTAGGAAACCTCTTTGTCACATGTCTTTGAACTACTTGATTACACCTATGTGTTCTTAGACCACAGCCAACAGAGAGCCTTCTCCCCGCATCCTTTCTCTCCTTCCATCCCTTAGAACTTCTATAGTTCTTCAGTCCTTTTAATTCCTGCTCCTTTCCACAAAACTCCTGCCTCCTCTGGTGTCCTGCCTCTGAGTTATCTTTCTCAGTCAGGTTCTACTGATGAAGGTGGAGACCTAAGGAATCTGGAAGAAATGATGAGAAAGAATTCCTCACAATGATATGGTCTTTATTATTTTCTTTAACCTAAAGACCTCTTATACTGAGGTCTTTTACTCTTGATAGTTTTTCTCCCCTCCTTTCTTTCCTCTTTTTTATTTGCCTTCTATGAGTTTGAAGGTTATATTTTCCATATTCTTTCAATAGTTACCCCCAAATACTTTAACATGGATACTTATGTATACTTTAAAAAGTTTAATGTTAAAATCTTTCTATTTCTTTCCAAATACAAAGATACTAGAGCTTCAGGTCTAGTCAATCTTCTCCCAAATTATATAACATTGTAATCTAATAGTTGGTTTTATGTCTTTTTAATTTGACAATGTAGATATTATTTTATGTAGTCACTATTTGTTTAGATTTACCTACCTATTTACAGAAATCTTGGCTGATCATTTCTTTCTGCATCTAAGACTTTCCATTTGGTATTACTTTTACCCGAAGCTCATCCTTGAGAATTATTCTAAAGAATCTATTGGTAAATTCTGTTACCTTGTTTTCTTTTAGCCTGGATATCTTAATCCTTCCCTCCCCTTCTCGAAAGATTATTTCACCACATATCCCATTGTAGGTTGACAATTATTTTCACTGAGGGCTTTAAAAATATCATTCATTGTCTTCTGGTTTTCATTATTATTGTTGAAAAGTCAGTCAGTTGGGCTATTGCAATATCTTTGTGAAAAGTCTTGACTCTCTAGTTGCTTTTCAGGTCTTCTCTTTACCTTTGATATTTTGTAGTTTCACTATTATTTATATCGCAATGATAATTTCTTTCTCCTTATCCTGAAACTTTGTACTTCTCAAATCTGAGAATTGTGTGTGTGTGTGTGTGTGTGTGTGTGTGTGTGGTGTGTGTGTGTGTAATTTCTGGAAAATTTTGACTATTATCTTCCAAACTATTCCTTCTTCTGAATTCTCCTTTTATTCTTCTGAAACTCCACTTAAAAATTTATCTGTCTTCAGTGTCTTTTAATCTGTCTCTTCTCTTATTTTTATGCTGACAGAGTGTATCCTTTATAACCTTGAGTAACATTGAAAAAAAATCCACCTCTAGCTAAATATAATTGGAAGTACAAGACTCCAGAAAGGGAGTTGGAAATAACCAAACATTGTTGTGTCACAGTGCAGAAGCTTAATCTTTAGATCTAATCCGCTAGCTGGCTCTGACCCATCTCTGGGAAAGGCACACCTATCCCCAGTCCAAAGGGCTTTAAAAACTACTGGTTTCATACCCAACTCTGTCACAATAATCACAACTCTGCACTAGTTGTTTCTAACACAAAGTTGGCCAAACACTAAAAGTAGGATCTCCATTTTTTAAAATAAGCTCTATGCCCAGTGCGGGGCTTGAACTCATGAGACCAAGACCAAGAGTCTCAAGAGTCCCATAGTCTACCAACTGAGCAAGCCAGGTACCCCGATATCCATTTTTATGTGCTGAGTTTGATGGATTTGTACTCAGAAATGCTATCCACCTTTGCATAAGCAACCACCATGTTGCCTCATTACTCTACATCTAATGACTGGACTTCCAAATAATGTGTTCATTCTCAAAGTAATCAGTACCTACCGACTGGTTTATCCTGACTGCTCATGTCATTCCTGCTAGAAAAACAGAAGTAAATGTAATTAAATGATTGTTCTGGTCATCACTCACCAGACAAGGTGACAACTCACAGCACACACAGAGCTGTTTCAAATCCTTTTTGGAAATAGATATTTAAAATAAATGAACAACAAGGGCTTTTTCTGAACAATATTGTGTCTACACCTGGTATTAATTTATTTATACTATGAAAGCAAGTGTTTTTTGTCATCTCCATATAGTTGGATCAATGTGGGTTTTGCCTTTATATCGAATACAAGAATATAGCAAATGTTCTAGAAAAGAAAGTTCTAGGAAATTAAATGTTATGTAAAAGTGTTCCACGGTCAAGCAAGTATGAGAAACATTGTATTAAATATGGTTAACAACATTAAATAGGCTTCTTTACTGCAGGACTTTTCAGAACCTTTAATATACTAATGCATATTGTAAATCACAAAGAAGATTATGTGTAGCGTTTTTTAAATGCATTTGACCGCAGAGGAGTTTGAGCATTTGACAAGACGTGTTCCATGTTTGTGTTTTAGTTTCTTTTTTTTTTTTTTTAAGATTTTTTATTTATTTATTAGAGAGAGAATGAGAATGAGAGGGGAGAAGGTCAGAGGGAGAAGCAGACTTCCCGCAGAACCGGGAGTCCGATATGGGACTCGATCCCGGGACTCCGGGATCATGACCTGAGCTGAAGGCAGCCGCTCAACCAACTGAGCCACCCAGGCGCCCTGTGTTTTAGTTTCTTTTAAGATGTGTTCCACAAAAAAGATTTGCAGATCTTGTTGGAGGATAGGCATTGCCTTATCGCTCAACTTTCTTCCTCTTGAGGAAGAAAAAACAGCAATCCCGTGAGAACTTCTCTTTTGGAGCCATCTGGTATTGATTTTTCATCTGTCAGCTGAAATATCTCTGTCACAGCCATCTGAAAGAGATGTTCATTGTCACAAAGTGTTTTGTCTGACCGCTCTGAGTAAGCACAGACCTCCCTGCTTCCCATTTGGTTTCCCAAGACAGCTCCAACCCTGCCCTGTTCCTGGAATCTTCTCCTCATGTCTTCACTCACCCACTTTGGCTTTCAAACTTCATTACTTGCTATCTCTACTGAGCTCTGTGCCTTGGCTTTTTGGTTGCTGTTGTTATTTTCAAGAACCCATGCTCTTTTTGGCTGTAATACTTGGCTCCTGCACTGTATTTTTAAATCTCCACTTCCTGCATCAAATAGTATGTTCTTGTCCACCTAACAACCTTAGCTACTAGCAGCCTCTTTCTTCTATGTCCTTACACATCCTTTCCAACTTCCCTATAGATGCTTATTCTAACCATGTCCTTGACCTTCACCTGTGACATGGACCACAGCCATGATGTATCATTGACTACTGATGCTTGCCAGGACCATAAAATATTGGAAGGAATTCTCTTGCCACATAAAAGATAAATGCAGCTATCAGAGTGCACCTTGAGTACTAAGACTCAATATTAGTGTTGGATCCTTTTCAGTTTCCAAAGGTTTGCAGGTTATAATGCATTAGTCACTGGGTGTCTTAGAGTCATTTTGCACAAATAAACAATGGCATTATGAAGACTTGTTTCTTTTCTATTTTTAATATTTTTTATTCTGTTATACAACACTCCATAAATCTTGCTCATCACATGTCATTAGGAGTCATGGCAGCTCTTTGCTTGTAGACTAGAGATTACAATTGGCCTGTCATTTTATTTGATCTTCTTTTGTTTTTAGTTATTTTTTTTTCTGTTTTGGTGCCCAAAGCCCTACAGGCAAAAATGCCTTCAAATTAAAATGCATGGTTAGTATTCCAGACCACACACTTGGTTCTTCATGTGGCTTTGAGTTTTGCTACTGAGATGATTGTGCATGATATTCTCACAGTGAGAAAATGCAACCAGTTCAGCCTATTTTGCAGAATTCCTTTGTTCCCTCAGGCAAACTTGGCATGATTTTGTTAAAGGTTCCTTTGGGATAACCCATATTCTTTCCCTAAGGTAACTTTTCAAATTCCTTGTCAATCAGTTTAATGAAAGGTAAGTAAGTACCTGACTTTAGAGCAGCCAAATAGCATGAGTTTCTTGGGGGGTGTGTGTGTGTGAGAGAGAGAGAGAGAGAGAGAGCGACCAAGTGAGTGAAAGTATGTGCAGTAGGGAAAACTGAGGGGAGATAACAAGTTCCTTATTCAGTGACATCATGAAGCAAGACCCTTTAAATATCATATAAAGTTGACAAGGTTATTTATTGATTGAGAGACCGCTACTATTACGAAAAGATACCTCCGTGTTTATGTTCATTAACCAGGACGAGTATATCTGCAGAGGATTTAGAGGATGTGGTAAATCATATTTTTAAGGACTGTGACTACCCTGTGCTGAGGTAAACCAGGTTTCAGGCCACCCTCGGAGATGACTGTTGTTTTCCCAAACCTACCTGTGCCTGTTCGGTTGAACCACCTCCCCCTCCACGATAACCCTGAGCAAGCCTGGGCTGTACTTGTTTCAGGCTCCTCTGGTACCATTTGGCTTACCCACATTCTCTCTCTGGACGCATCCACACATTCTCACCTCCGAGTCAGGAGTACTTGGCAGTTATTTCCCTGCAGGGATTGGTTCTTCTTCTTCCTGTCCCTCTAGCCAAAGTTTACTCACCTCTCATGTCAAACTTATCTCAATTCAATTCTAAACTCCAAAAAGATAGAGGCTATGTCTGTTTTATTTTCCAGTAACTTACCCAATACCTGGCACAGAATAAATCCTCAAAAAATATTTGTTGAGTAAATAGGAAATGAATGAGTGTGTTTTAAACAGGATTACTGAATCGGGAAACCCTTGGGGGTCAAATTGTCTAGTCCTGAAGGGGGCAGCTCAATTATTTACCTGTCCCTTCCCTTGATGTGCATTAAGCTCCAACTCTGTATCAGGGCTCCCCTAGCTTTTATGGGGGATACAAAGTTAAATCAGATTTGAACCTTATTCTCCAAAAATCTATAGTTCAGTAGGGGAAGTTTGATATGCACATTAATAACTAAAACACAGGATTGAAAGTGGCAAAGACCAAGAGAGGAAACCTATGATAGATGAGAAGAGGAAAGAGATTAATTATGTAAGAAGATGTTAAAATGAGACTTGGCTGTATCACTTTGAGAACAGCCCAGTAGGTGCCAACTATCGGACTGGGTGTCTTCTGCATTAGTGCAAAATGCTAAGAGACTCACCTTGACAGCACAGAGGTGATGATGTCCCAAAGGCCAGGTCCAAGGGGATTTCTTTGGAGAGAATAATTAGTGTGCTCTGCATTGCCCATTCACTGACTATGCAGATAGAAGATAAGGAGTCAATTTCCTTCGCCTTAAACCAAGTGAGGGAGCTCTAAGGGCACCTCGGAAGTTTGGGGAACATGAAGACCTGTTCATTAACCTAAACCAGTCATCTAGAGGTGAGTGACTAGCCCAAGCAGAGTACAGAGAGAGGGATGTATTGGCAGCAATGGGCAGTCCCACAAACAGCAGGGCAAACATTTGTGTTTTCCAGGAAGGAAAGATGTAGATCCAATGAGAAGGAGCTGATCTGAAATCTTCTCAAAAGGAATCACGCTCGAGAAGGCTCCCCAGCAAGGAGAAAGGACCCCAAGGGTGAGGGTCTGTATAGGGTATGTTTGGAAGCCCAGGCCTGGGAAGAACTCCTAAAGCAGCTGTCAGAGGACAAGCTCATGTATGTGGGGCTGGGCAGCCTGGCGTGGGGAGCCACTGCCAGCTGAGGTCTCCGTGGGATGCTCTCCAGAAAACCCACAAGAGCACTTGGTAAGAGCCAGCATGAGGGGGAGCAAAGCATACTGCAGCTGCTCTGGCCATATAAAACAGTGCCACTCCCCTAATCCCCCGAGCCTTGGCCTGGATCTAAGGGCTTAGACAAGCCAGCAGCCAGTGAGCAGAAGGAGTAGCTGGGAACCGATGAAGAAGCCGACCAGGAACATCATGGCCTCCTCTGTGGGCTTCCCCTCCTAGGTCAGGCCCCCACTGGGATGAGAAGCTTTATATTGGACAAGAATTTGAAGTTGTGATGGTTACCCTGGACCAGGCTTAAGTTATGTGATTATTAGGCTAGAGGGGATTTTTTTTAATGCCCAAACAAAGAGACTATTTATTATCTAAGCATGACTGGAAAAGCCAAGGGACCTGCCAATATTTTATCTGTGAAGGGAAGCAAAGAGAAGGGAAGGGAGAGATTTTTTTTAAATTTTTTATTAAAATGCAATTCACATATAGAAAGTGCCTTTATCGTAAGTATACAGCTTGACAAATTTTCACAAATTGAACACATCCATGTAACCAGCACGCAGATTAAACTATAACCCCCCAGAAAACCCCTTTGGCTCCCTCTCAGTCACTACTTCTCCCTCAGATAACTGCTATGCTGACTTCTAAGAGCGCAGATGAGTTTTGACCTTTTGTATCTTACATAAATAGAATCATGCACTATGAGCACACTATGACTCTTTTGTATCTTTTTTTGCTTAACATTCTGCTTATGAGATTCACCCATGTTGTCATAGATTTTTTTTTAAGATTTTATTTAAAATAGAGATAGAGAGAGAGTGAGAGAGTGAGCATGAGCAGGGGTTGGGGGGGAGTGGGAGAAGCAGGCTTCCCGCTGAGCAAGGAGCCTGATGTGGGGCTCCATCCCAGAACCCCGGGATCATGACCTGAGCAGAAGGCAGATGCTTAAAGACTGAGCCACTCAGGTGCCCCCTCATAGATCTTTTTATTTTCACTGCTATGTAGAATCCCTTTGTGTGGCTACACCATATTTTATCTAGACTTCTGCAGATGGGCATTTGAATAGTTACATATGTTCTAGGATATGTCCTTATTTGTTATATATGTTCTAGGATATGTCTTCATTTCTGAATATACCCAGAAGAGGGAACTGCTGGTTTATAGACTATGCACACATTCAGCTTGAGTAGATATTGCAAAAATGGTTGTATCGATTTTCCCTTCTACCCTCTGTGTATGTGAGTTCTGTTGCTTCATCACCTCACCTGGTATTTTCCTACTCTCATTTTATTCATTCACATGGGAACAAGGGTATCTCATGTTGGTTCTAATTTGCTTTCTCTTGAAGACCAATAAAGTCCAACATTTTTAAATGTTTATTGGCCATTTCTCCACCTTTCTTTGTGAGGTGACCAAGTTTTTGCCCTTTTTTGTAAATGGATTATCTTTTTCTTATTACTTTGTAGTAGGTCATTATATATGTTTGATAGGAAATCTTTGTCAGACATAGGTATTGAGACTATCTTCTTTCAATGTGGGTTGCCTTCTTATTGTCTGAAGATATTTTCATGAACAGGTGTTATTAATTTTAACATAGTCCAGTGTATAATGTTGGTATGGATTCAAATAAAAAATTTTCTCATGGATATATCCAATTCACCGCTATTTATGGAAATAACTACCTTTCCTATAGTGTTGTATTTGTTATAAACTAGATTCCACGTAGGTATGGGTCTATTTCTAGACTTTATTCTGTCCTACTGGTTATTTATCTATCCTTACACCAATATCATGCTGTTTTAATTATTTACTACAGTATTCTAATACATAATGATATCTAGTAATGGAATTATTTTTTAATTTAATTTATTTTATTTTTTCAGTGTTCCAAGATTCATTGTTCATGTACCATACCCAGTGCTCCTACAATATGTGCCCTCCTCAATACCCACCACCAGGCTCCCCCAACCTCCCAGCCGCCCCTCCAAAACCTTCAGTTTGTTGCTCAGCGTCCACAGTCTTTCATGCTTCATTTCCCCCTCTGATTTCCCCCAATTCACCCTTCCTTTCCTTCTCACAATGTCCTCCATGTTTTTCCTTATGCTTCACACGAAAGTGAAACCATATGATAATTTACTCTCTCTGTTTGACTTATTTCACTCAGCATAATATCTTCCAGTCCCATCCATGTCGATACAAAAGTTGGGTATTCATCCTTTCCGATGGAGGCATAATATTCCATTGTATATATGAACCATATCTTCTGTATCCATTCATCTGTTGAAGGGCATCTTGGTTCTTTCCACAGTTTGGCGATTGTGGCCATTGCTGCTATGAACATTGGGGTACCTGTGGCCCTACTTTGTACTGCATCTGCACCATTGGGATAAATACCCAGTAGTGCAATTGCAGGGTCACAGGGTAGCTCTATTTTTAATTTCTTGAGGAATCTCTGCACTGTTTTCCAAAGTGGCTGCACCAACTTGCATTCCCACCAACAGTGGAAGAGGGTTCCCCTTTCTCCGCATTCTCTCTAACATTTGTTGTTTACTGTCTTGTTGATTTTGGCCATTCTTACTGGTGTAAGGTGGTATTTCAATGTGGTTTTGATTTGAATCTCCCTGACAGCTAATGATGATGAACATCTTTTCATGTGTCTGTTAGCCATTTATATGTTTTCTTTGGAGAAGTGTCGGTTCATGTCTTCTGCCCATTTTTTAATGTGATTATCTGTTTTTCGAGTGTTGAGTTTGAGGAGTTCTTTATAGATCTTAGATATCAGACCTTTGTCTGTAGTGTCATTTGTGAATATCTTCTCCCATTCCGTGGGTTGCCTGTTTCTTTTGTTGACCATTTCCTTTGCTGTACAGAAGCTTTTTATCTTGATGAAGTCCCAAAAGTTCATTTTCACTTTTGTTTCCTTTGCCTTTGGAGGCATGTCCTGAAAGAAGTTGCTGTGGCTGATGTCAAAGAGGTTACTGCCTATGTTCTCCTGGATTTATTTTTAAGAGTTCCTTAGGGAGTGCCTGGGTAGCTCAGTTGGTTAAGCGTCTGCCTTCTGCTTGGGTCCCAGGGTCTCTGTTCAGCAGGGAGTCTGCTTCTCCCTCTGCCTGCCATTCCCCCTGCTTGTGCATGCCCTCTCTAGGTCAAATAAATAAATAAAATATTTTTTAAAAATTCCTTTGAGGGGCACCTAGGTGGCTTAGTTGGTTAAGCGGCTGCCTTTGGCTCAGGTCATGATTCCAGGGTCCTGGGATCGAGCCCCACATGGGGGTCCCTGCTCAGTAGGGAGCCTGCTTCCTCCTCTCTCTCTGCCTGCCTCTCTGCCTACTTGTGATCTCTCTCTCTCTGTCAAATAAATCAATAAAATCTTAAAAAAAAAAAATTCCCTTGAAGTTCTGAGTTCTTGGGGTGCCCGGGTGGCTCAGTCAGTTAAGTGTCTGCCTTCAGCTCAGGTCATGATCCTGGAGTCCCAGGATCGAGTCCGCATTGGGCTCCCTGCTCGGGGGAGTCTGCTTCTCTCTCTGCCCTTCACCCTGCTCGTATTCTCTCACTCTGCTCATGTTCTCTGGCTCTTGCTCTCTCAAATAAATAAATGAAATCTTTAAAAAAAATTCTGAATTATTTGTACTTCCATATGGAATTTAAATCATTGGGTGCCTGGGTGGCTCAGTCAATTAAGCATCTGCCTTTGTCTCAGGTCATTATCCCAGCATCTCGGGACTGAGTCCTGTGTCGAGCTCCCTGATCAGCAGGAAGTCTCCTTCTCCCTCTGCCCCCACCCTGCTCATGCTCTCTTGCTCTCTCTCTCTCAAATTAATAAAGCAAATCTTTTTTTAAAGATTTTCTTTATTCGACAGAGAGAGAGAGAGAGATCACAAGTAGGCAGAGAGGCAGGCAGAGGGGGAAGCAGGCTCCCCGCTGAGCAGAGAGCCTGATGCGGGGCTCCATCCCAGGACCCTAAGATCATGACCTGAGCTGAAGGCAGCAGCTTCAACCCACTGAGCCACCCAGGCGCCCCAATAAAGAAAATCTTTAAAAAAAAAAGGAATTTAAATCATCTTCATAATTTTATGTCAACTACACCTCAATAAAGCTGAAATTAAAACAAACCAATAAGTAAAATCAGTTCATAATTTCTGACAAAAAAAACTGGCTGGAATTTTGATTGACACTGTTTTGAATTATCTATAAGCTTTTGGGGAAATTTATATCTTTAAAAGGTTTAGTTTTCTAATTCATAACCATGGTATATCACTTTATTTAGTTCTTATTTACTTTGAATAATGTTTTCTTTTTTTTTTTTTAAGAATTTTTAAAACTTTAATAATACGGTTCAAATCAGTGGGCCAGGTTCACTTCAGCTCCTTCACTGCCAAACCTGGGGGCAGGGACTGCTTCAGTTTCTCTGCCTTCTCCTTGTCTGTTATGACCAAGGTGTAAAGGTATCTGCTGCACTGAACTTTAAACTTCACATTATCCTTATTTTTCTTGATCTTGACTGATTTGGCATCCTTTCACCTGGCTGTGAGCAAAAAGTCCTTGATCTCCTCGATTTTGCGAGGCATGGCTGCCGAGGGGGGAAGGGAGCGCGGCTGGCACAGCAAGCAGCAAGAATAATGTTTTCTAGCTTTCAGTATAGGGCTCTTGCACAATTTTTGCTATATATACTCTTATATAATTTGTGTTTTTATTCTACTGTAAGTGGTATTGCTTTTAAACTTTGATTTTCTCCTTTTTGTTGGTATATGAAAATATCATTTATTGTATATAGCCTTTGTGAAGAATAATTTTTTTGAAGAACTTTAATGTACTAGGTACTGAATATGACATTTTCATTTATATTGTCTCTTTGATCTTTACCACAATCTTGCAGCTATATTTCATCTTCATTTGTTAGAAAACACTGAGGTTCAGAATACAGAAGAAATTTTCCCAAAGTCACACAAAAAGTATTTGAATTGGTTTTGAAGAATAGACAGATTTTTATATTTGAAGACATGTCATGGAAAAGGCCATCCAGACATAAAAACTGTCGTATTTCTATCTAACAAAACTAAAAAGGCAGGAAAGTAAAGGAAAGGGCAGGGAAGAAGGAAAGGGAAAAAGGAAAAGGAGGGAAAGATGAGATATTCCTTCTGATTAGCATCTATGTGTTATGCTACATTGAAAAATAAAGTCAGAAAAGTAACCTGAAGACCAGACTGTAGGGTTTCCTAAGTAAATATGAAAGGTTTTTCACTTTCACTCTTTAGACTATAGCCTTGTGGGATCTGGCAAATATGGAAGAAAAAATTGGCAATGGCGTTGAGACTCATCAAGTCTACAATTTTGTCTCTCTAGCCATGTGAAATCTCCAAACATCTGCTGTTTTTCTGCCCTTAGAGTCACTTCTCACTGGGCAGAGTCTGGTTTGTCACCCTCTTGCTTGCCAAAAACTTGGCAAAAACTCCTAAAGGGAAAGCATCTGCAGAACCTCAGCTCAGATCTCATGGTTTTCTGTCTTTGGAATCTTAATCTATCTAGTCTTCATAGTTTCTACAGTTTCCGAAGCTTGACATAGATGGCTTTTGTAATTTATCTGAGTTTTCCTAGTTGTCTTTGACAGGAGACTTGACCTACTCTGTATTTCTCCATTCCACCTAGGAGTGGAAGTCAAATTTAGCTCTATGTGTTTCTATTGTGAGGTTTTTTTGTTTTTTGGTTTTGTTGTTGTTGTTGTTTTAATAATTACTCTTATAGAGCTATAATTTATGTTCAATAAATACAAAGATCTTAAGTATAGAGTGAGGAAAGTTGCTTTGTTGTTGTGTTTGCTTCAACTGTGTTAATCTCTTTTTATTCTTTTGGTAATCTATTCCAGAGTTAACTACTTCCGTTTGTCGGTGATGAAACGTGTAAGGAATCCACTTCAAATGCTGGTAGAGCTATGAGCATGGCCTTTCCCTTTACCTGAACTTAGAATTAAGATGTTTGGATCTTGTTTTTTAGGTTCCAGTCCCAGAAGTAGTTTTCACCATAGAAGTTATCCATAGTGTTCCGCTTTCTTGCAAATAGTCTACTACCAATGTTGCTTCTCCAGGACTCAACACATTTAAATGTGTATTAAACAAAGAACGTTATCTCAAATGACTTGAAATGCATTTTATTTTTAGACAACCTATATGACCTGATTTTTTTTCTTAAAAACAATGTCTCCACTCCAAATAAATCAAGGCAAAATAAATGAAGAACTCAAGATGGCATGAGTCCCATTTGTCTTAGTCCATGTATAGTATGGATGAAGAGCAGCAGCCAGTTATGATAATCGGTGATACATCAAAGTCATAGCCAAATACATTAACGCTTTTTCCATTTCTAAACCATCCTTAAAGAAAATCATATATGGGGTCCCGCCATCTCATGGTATTCCAGCAAAGCAACCATTCCATCTGGATTCATGTTTTCACCAATAAAGAACTTGTAATTTTTGATATTAGCAAAGATGTGCTTGATTTGGTCTGCAACCCCCGTCATAAAAGGTTTTCTTCTTTCTGGCCTCAGTGCTTCAAGTTTGCCTTTGATTGATTTCATGTCATCTTTGATGTACTTCTTTTTTTTTAATATTTTTTAAAGATTTTATTTATTTATTTGACAGAGAGAGAGAGAGATCACAAGTAGGCAAAGAGGCAGGCAGAGAGAGAGGGGGGGGAAGCAGGCTCCCTGCTGAGTGGAGAGCCCCACACGGGGCTTGATCCCAGGACCCCGAGACCACGACCCGAGCCGAAGGCATAGGCCCCAACCCACCGAGCCACCCAGGCGCCCCATCTTTGATGTACTTCTTATAGGCTTCTTTCATGAAGCTGTTTTCCTGCAAGTGATGGTTCATAACAATATCAACACCGGTGATGAATGTGCTTTCTGTCCCTTCAGCATTGGGACCTTTGGTGGAGGCATTCCCACCAATAAGTGAGTCATCAATGTTACCCTCTGTCCTACTGACCATCTTCCCCACCTCTGGGCATAAACCATGGGCCATCCCATATCTTGGAGAACATCTCATCATTGTTAATGATGTTCGGGTTGGTGATTGTGATGGTAGCTGGAGAGAGACAATGGAGGCCCTAGCTTAACAGGACATGTGAGCTCTGAGTGAGTGCCCTGCTGCCAGAGCAGCATTCAGGGTGAGGGAGAAGCAAGTGGAAAAAAGAGTTAATAAGTTCTGATAAATGTATACATCACATAACCAACAACCCCAATAATGATATGGAGTATTTCCATTATATCAGAACATTCTTCATGACCCTTTAGATGTAAACCTACAGAAGGAAACATTGTTCTGATTTCTATCATAATAACTTAGTTTTGCTTTTTCTGGTTTTCAGATAAATGGAATTATACAATATGTTCAATACCGTGTCTGGCCTCTTTTACTCAGCATAATGTTTTTGGGACTCATCCATATTATTGCATTTATGAGTTCATTCATTTTTATTTCTGAGTAGAGTTCAATATCATGAATATACGATATTGTCTATCCAATCTCCTGTTGATGGACATTCTGTTTATGTCAGCTAATATTACTATAACTAAAGTTGCTATGAACATTCATGTACAAGTTTTCTTGTGAACACACAGTCTCATTTCCCTTGGATATATGTTTAAGAGCAGAATTACTGAGTCATATAACGAGTAGAATATATGGAATATATTCCAAATATATGGAATATATGGCAGTTCCAGTTGCTTTTTACCTGTATACATTTCCTAGGGTGGCCACAATAAAGTATCACAAACTAGGTGGCTTAAAACAACTGAATTCTATTGTCTCACAGTTCTGGTGGCTAGAAGTCCAAAATCAAGATATTAGGAAGGCCATGATCCCTCTAAAGTCTTTAGGAGAGGATTCTTTTCTCTCATACAGCTACTGATAACCCCAGATGTTCTTTGGCTTCTATCACTCAAATCTCTCCTTCCATCTTTACATGACTTTCTCTTTGTACCTGTCTTCAGTTGCCATCTTCTTATAAGGACACCAGTTGTATTGGATTAGGGGTCCATACTGTGATTTACCACATTACCTAATTACATCTACAATAATCCTATTTCCAAATATGGCCAGATCCTGAGGTACTGAGGGTTGTCTTAAAATTGACTGTTCTTTTATTCTACAGTGTCTAACCTTTTAAAATCTATCCAGTAAATGTTTCTTTTTTGATATGATATGTTTCAGGTCTAGAATCTCAAGTTGGTTTTTTTAGAGTTTCCATCTCTCTTTTGAGATTCCCTTTTTACCCATTTTGTTCATTTCTTATTTGTAGTCTTTTAACATATTTATAATAGCTGTTTCAATGCTAACTTACAATGAGCTGTCTCAATGCTAACATAAGGGTCATCTGTGAGCTTGCTTTTCTTGACTATGTTTTCTCTCTGACTGATTCTCCAAGTGTTTAGTAATATTTTATACTGGATATTATGGCTATACATTATAGAGATAATGTATTTTTATATCCTACCTCTAAAGAAAGTTGAGTTTATACTAACAGATGGCTAAGCTATTGGTACATCAATCTTATTTTTTCCAGTTTTATTGAGAAATAATTGATATACTATATAAGTTTAAGATATATAGCATGATAGTGTGACCTACATAAATTGTGAAATGATTATCACAATAGGTTCAGCTAACTTCCATCATCTCATATAGATACAATATTCAAAAAAGAAAGAAGAAAAGAAAACATTTCCCCTTGTGATGAGAACTTTTAGGATTTAACCTCTTGACAACTTTCCTATATATCATATAGCAGAGTTACTTGTAGTCATCATTATATAAGATGACATATAAAATATATATATAGCATATTATATATGATGACATATATATGTAATGTGTGTATATGTAAACATTATATCCCTTGTACTTATTTACATTATAACTAGAAATTTATACCTTTTGACCATCCAATTTTCCTCCACTTATTTTCTCCACGCACACCCCTGTTTCTGATAACCACAAGTCTGTGTTCTATTAATGTTAAATGGAAGCTTGTTTTGGGTTTTGTTATAGTATATTTATTTCCATTTTGCATTGAATTCTAGATTGGAGCCCTTAGTCCTAAGCTTACTCATAAGGTGTGGCTCTTCTGAGGTTTTAATGAAAAGTCTAAGATGTTTATCAAACTCCTCTTACTTGGCAGAATTTGAATTTCAAACTTTTTCTCCCCAGGTCCTTGCAGCTACTGAAACCTTTGCCTCCTAGCTGCTGCTCTTTTCTAAGCTTCTTGGATTCTCACTCTGTGTATGTACAGTTTTGGAGTCAACTAAAAGATTTGAAAGGAATTTCAATGAAGAATTTGAAGGGTGGTACACAACTATTAATGTAAGAGGTATGTTCCTCATCACTCGGGATAGGCTAAGTTGCTCTGCAATGAACAACTAAAAAAGCTCAGTTTTCAATAGCTTTAAAAAGAGTGAGAGTTGTAGCTTGCCTCAAACTCACATTCTAGCTGATAACAATTATGGACTGTAGACTCTGGACTTTATTTCAATGTTAACTTGAAAAACACACAGCTATCACACCAGTCCCTTGATTTTAATCATATTATATTATTTAATTATAATATATTTATATATTATATATATAAAATCATATATATACATTATATTACTTAAGACAAGTTAATTAAATTATATATATAATAAATTATATATATAAATTATATTACTTAAGCCAAATTAATTAAAATAAAATTTGTCAATTTAAAGAAAAATATGAAAAAAATAATAGTACAATTAATGCCTGGAAATGGACAAAATTCCTGACGGTGGTATCCTAGTTACTGATGTATGACAAATAGTAGTATAAATTATTCTCATAAGTCCAAACCACTCTAGGTTAGGCAAAAGAATGTGTTTGAGATGGTTACTTGGACAATGACAAACAGTTAATTAAGATAATATGACCCTTTTTACTAAAAATTGACTATAGTGGTACATTACTAAGGAGGTATAGTTTTAGAAAAATATTGAGTACGGTCATAGGTTTTGAGGAATAATAGAGTTAAAAACACTAAGAGCAATATTGTAATTTGATGCTTTAAGTAATACTGCCATTAAGTTTCCCATATCTTTGGTTAAGTTATAATATTAGACCAGATAATGACTTCTCTACTTTGAATTCCTCAGTGTCTAGTTTAGTTTGTAGAATAAGCCAATATTTTAATGTATTTTGAGATTTGCCAACGATGAGTAAAAATAATTATGATTCTTCAACAAGTTTATATAGTTTTGGCCTTGGCCATGCATATTTTACTCCTTTTCACCTCCTTTTTCTATTTCTTAAATGGCATCCTTACACTGCATTGATGAAAAATGGCATAGATCCACATGCCACTATTGTTTAAATGCAAGTCCATGACAACCTGAATCTAAAATGAATGCTTGAGTCAGTGTTAATGAATCAGTATGTTCATAATTGGAAAATAAGCCTCTTTCTCTCCTCGCTCTGACTTGCTGATACCTCTCATTAGCTGCTGGTTCTGAGAATGCCTGTGATAAGCATCTGAAGCAAAGTTGGATGGAGATATATTCTAATCCTATTGACAGCAGAAGAAAAGGGAAAGGAATTGGGATTCTTCCCCCTATTTATAGTATTTTAATTAAGCTAAGACTTTGTTGTGTTGTTTACAACTAGGTGAAATACTACAGGCAGCTGCATTTTCTATATTGAGTGGCTATAAATAGAAGAATTAATACAGAAGAGATTAAAAGCTATGTGGATAATAGGTGTCTATTACCTCCCAGCACACTATTATGCTTTTATTAAAGAAAGCCAATCTGTATACCCACTTTTTTGAAATTGAATTTTCTAAGCTAGAAAAATTGGTCCAGAATTCTGAACCCAAGGATACATAAGAGAATGTCCCTTTTAAGTCTCTTTAAAACTCTTTAAGTACAGTTCATATTTACATATTAGTTTGTATGACTTTTTATTTGAAATCTTTCTTTCCCTGGAAAACCATCTGTTTTTCACTGCTATAAGCCTCTGTCATAGGACCTGACACAGTAAAAATCCTCAACAAATATTTGTCAGATAATCAAAAGAATAATTTTTAAAGATATTGACTATATAAAAGTATTATAAATACTTATCTGAAATAGCAAATAATATGTAAGGAACTAATATAAACTCAATACTTTAAACAAAAGAAATGAACAAAGGTAAGGTAATTAATATGCTCCATTTTTCTAATGAAAATGCTAATATGAAAACAAGTTAAATACATTTTACAGGGAATGTATAAACAAATTTTACAGAATTGTACAAGGAATTAGTATAATAGTGATTTTCCTGAATGTTCTCTTACTACAGTCTACGTGCCCAATACAGTGTCAAGTTTTGTGTGGGATGCGTGTGTGTGGAAAACCTGGTACCTGAGCTCAAAGGAGCTGATGTTCTAGAAGGAAAAACAGGAAAAGTCCTCAAACACCGTTGGGTTGTTAATTTAGAAGATAGAGTAGTGCTTTTAGTAAGAACTGGATTAGAAGACCTCAGCCCCAACTTTCTAAACCAGCCTTTTTTGTTGTTGTTTTTATTTAAATTCAATAGGCCAACATATAGTACATCATTAGTTTTTGATGTAGTGTGCAATGTAGTATGCAATTCACTAGTAGCACATAACACCCAGGGCTCATCACACATCGTGTGCCAGATTCTTATATCACTCTGCTGGGGTCACTTTAAAATCCTGTCATATGAGTGATCTCTAAACCACAGCACCACCCCACCTCTATTCACCTTAAAATAATCAAATCGCATTAAATTTTTTCAATCCCTAGCTTCTGGGAACTCTTAAATTTCCCCTACCATCTACTCCCTTTCTTTCTGAGTTTCAATTTTTCAAGAACTTGTAACATTGCCATTTATGCTTAGGACAAAAACATGTAGCTGATTAAAAAAATAACTTATCTGTGAGGGAGGAGAGTGAATAGGCACTGCAATCCTCTTTCTCTTTTTTTCTTTGTTTTCTCGTTTTCTTTCTTTTGGAATTAAAGTAATTCAAGCACCAGTTTAAAAAGTCAAGTAATACAATAAGTATTTTAGAACAGTTGTCAGTTCTGCCAGACTCCATTCCTAATTTCCTTCTGCAGAAGGAAGCATTTCCAACTCTTTCAGTCATGTTTTCTAGCATTTACCTCTATATTTCTGAATTACAATGTTAAGTGCTATTTCTTGATCTTTTTTTTTTTTTTTTTTCATTTCATATGTTGCCTGCCAACTTCCTGTGATGGAAGACTCTCAGATCTCTAATCCCCACAGAAGCACACATTTCCTTTTTCTTCATCTTTTCAAAGTAGTTAACGTCACCATTTGTGGTTAAATTATTACTCAGGGTTTTCATTATTAAGACTACAACATATTTTCAGCTAAGCCATAAAGATTCTCTTAATAAAATCACCCAAACTTGTCTTAATTATCCCTAAATTTTCTGACAAAACTAAGAAGTCTCTTCTCCATATTTTCAAACATAGTCGGTAATTTCTCAGGTCATTTTTTTCATAGCAGGACATGCTTCTCGTACCTCTCTGTCCTCCTGCTCTTACCGATACTGGATGCTTTCTTGGCATTGTCCTAATACTTTATTTGACAATTTTTTTGCCAAATGTCAATATCTATAGGTATTTTCCTCTCAGGTTGCTTAGTTGTCTAGAGGAAGAGAATAGAGAACAGTTACTTATTTATTGAATGTTTGATGTGTGTCAGGCACTGAGGTTTGTGTCTCAGCTAATTATTTCACCTGATGCTCCTATAAACTCAACTGTAGATGAAGAAATGGAAGCTCAGAGAACTGAAATTATTTGTCCATGGTCACACAGCTGGCAAATGTCATTGATAGATTTCAAATCCAGGTCTATCTGACTCCAATACACATGCAGTATTATTTTAGTACCCTTGATTAGTCCTAGAAGACTGGAGGGAAATCACGGGAAAGATAGTCTTGTATGTCATGTCAAGAAATTAGATCATATCTGGTAAGAAGAAGGGGAGACCTGGAAGTCCCTTTTCTTTATTCTTCCTTTTTTATCTTCTGTCCTCCCCTTAGATTCCAAGCTCTCTTACACTTGCTGCCACCTCTTGTCATCGTGGCAAGGACCTTATATTCTTGACTCTGTCACAGAGGATGACGACAGATCTTGACATTTTTCAGTGGGCATACCCATAAGACAACAAACCTCTCTCAATAATACTGATTGCCTCTTCTGTTATTACTTTTAAGTATGGTTGTTGAAAATCTCCCCCTAAGACTTTTTCTCCCCTCCAGGGATGAGAATGTATTGGTATGAATGTAAACAAGAATTCCTTTTGGCTATATATAAAACACAAATATTGACAAGCAAATAGGCATTTATTAACAGTACATTTTATCTATTAATCAAGAAAATTAATTTATGGGGTACCTGAGTGGCTCAGTCATTAAGTGTCTGCCTTCAGCTCTGGTCATGATCCTGGGGTCCTGGGATCAAGCCCCGCATCTGGCTCCCTGCTCCACGGGAAGCCTGCTTCTCCCTCTCCCACTCCCCCTGCTTGTGTTCCTCCTCTCATTCTCTCTCTCTCTCTCTGTCAAATGAATAAATAAAATCTTAAAAAAAATAAAATTAATTTATATCAAGACATCGAAGCGAACATGTCTAGGAGGCAGTTTGGGATCCAAACTGGAATCCCAAAGAGATCAGAGCTGCAGAGAAAGATTTGTGAATATCTTTACTGAATTTATAGTTGAAGCAGCAAAGTTAGTAGGAGATGGCCTGGGGAGAGAAGATGTTCCTGGTTGTGTAGACTTTTCTATAAAAACATTTCTTATAGATAAAAATAGATGCCTTATCTCTGCATTTTTGAGATGTAAAAGGTGAATTTTCAATTAAATGTACAATTCATTAAGTTTTCAAAAAGAGTCAATACTTATATATGGCTAAAATATTGATTTAAAACAAACATGAGGAGCGCCTGGGTGGCTCAGCTGTTGGGCATCTGTCTTTGGCTCAGGTCATGGTCCCGGGGTGCTGGGATCGAGCCCCGCATCCGGCTTCGCTGCTCGGAGGGAAGCCTGTTTCTCCTTTCTCCCACTCCCCCTGCTTGTGTTCCCTCTCTCACTATCTTTCTCTCTCTGTTAACACAGAGATATAAATAAATAAATAACAAATAAATAAATAAATAAATAATAAAAATAATAAATAAAAATATTTTAAAAATAAACAAAAATATTTTTAAAAATAAAATAAATAAAAATATTTTTAAAAATAAAATAAAATAAAAACATGAAAAATCTTCATATATGGAAATACACATTTGACATAATAGTAAATAGAAAAAGCAGGACACAAAATCAAATGCATTCACTGATAATGTTATAAAATGTATAAAACTCTTTTTATGAGTATTAGGAAAAAATGCAGAGATGTTAATGATTTGGTTTTTAAAAAATTAATGCATTTTGCTGACAAGTTAATATAAACATTTATAGAAAAAATACTTTAACTTGAGATACTCTTTAAAGCAGTTACGAACAAAAAATATTTACAACTTTTTTTTTGCTCATAATAGAAAATGTTAACTCAGTTCTGTTCTCAAGGCATGGAAATGTGTCTTATCTGTTTTCAAATGGAAATTGCCATAGAGCATATTTTTTGAAGTCACAGAATAAACATATCTAGAGTACGATGCATTTAAAAAAAAAAAATTACCTAAGTCTCTGTGACAGACCCCACATCCAGAACCAATTTGCTGAGGCCCTGTGGTAGCCCAGATCTCATAAGAAAACCCCCTCCAGTGGGGTTTTTTTTAAACACTAAAATCTAGTAAAGAGAATTCCAGTGGTTATTCCAGAACTTTGTGAAGATCTAAGTCATGTTACAGGAAATTCTGAGAATTCTGAAAATGCCTCTCAGACTGGAAAGCAAAAGCAGATTTTTCATTTCTTTTATCCTTACTTATATAGTAGCTATGAACTGCTCAACAGTAGGACAGACCTGGTAATCTTTCCATGCACTTTATTTAGAATGGCTTTGATAATTGTTCCTTTGTTGATAGATTTAAAAATTATTAGTATCCATGTAGATGGTTTCACAGGTTGCATGGGACATAAGAGTCCACTTAATATTAAAACTTTGTTTTCTGGGGCGCCCGGGTGGCTCAATCATTAAGCGTCTGCCTTCGGCTCAGGTCATGATCCTGGGGTCCTGGGATGGAGCTCCACATCCGGCTGCCTGCTCGGTGGGAAGCCTGCTTCTCCCTCTCCCATGCTTGTGTTCCCTCTCTCGCTGTATCTCTCTCTGTCAAATAAATAAAATCTTAAAAAAAAAAAAACCAAAAAACTTTGTTTTTATTTCTTGTAAATTATTAATTAGCCTTAATCTGGATATAGATTGGTTTATATTTACATTCATTGTCTACATATTTTCTTTTCTTTTTTTCAATGAATGTGATATGTGCATATCCATGTGTTGTTTTTTGTAGCTATTATCAGACATTGTCTTGGAAAATGGGAGACTTTTGTACAATTTATAAAAGGCAAAACCGTTACCATCCAGAGACTAAACACCAACTAGATTGCTTCCAAATGTGTTTACTTAACATATTCCTATTTTTAAAATATTTAGCTCACTTCCAATTTTTCATGCATTTAGGGGTAGGCTGAATACATTTTTATATAAATTGCCCCTCCTTTGGATTATGTCTTTATGACAGATTCCTTAAAAATGAGATTACAAATCAAAATTCAACTAACATGATCACCTACAAACTGGCCAACTTGTGCTTTTTCAGCCATTATGTTAAAAACTATATTTATTCATTGGTATATTTCTTTTTTTTTTTAAAGATTTTATTTATTTATTTGACACACAGAGAGAGAGAATCACAAGTAGGCTGAGAGGCAGACAGAGAGAGGGGGGAAGAAGGCTTCCTGCTGAGCAGAGAGCCCGATGCAGGGCTCCATCCCAGGACCCTGAGTTCATGACCTGAGCCGAAGGCAGAGGCTTTAACCCATGGAGCCACCCAGGCGCTCCAGTATATTTCTTTTTCATGACTTTTCTTATGAATATAGATTTGTTGTCCATATAATTTACATTCTGCTTCTGCTTTTTAAAATATATATATATATATATCTGAAACATTTTTCCTGTTAGTAGAAATTTTAGTGTGAGGAAAAAACCTAAACTTCTTCACATGTTTCAGAATTGAGAATAGCCAACCTAGTATGTAGCACAAAGTTTGAAATCTTGACTTGTGGCTCAGCTGGTTTATAGATTGCCTTGGAGCAGGTATATTAAAAGGATGACAACAAGATTAAGAAAATAAAATGAAGAAAGTAAGGAAGTGCATTCAAATGATTTTCATTTTTTTGTTTAGCATTCTCTCCCCCTTTTTATTTTCATACGTACCTTATATATTGTGGAAAAATTACAAAATGTAAATTTATAACTTATTTATTTATTTATTTTTAAAGATTTTACTTATTTATTTGACAGAAAGAGATCACAAGTCGGCAGAGAGGCAGGCAGAGAGAGAGGGGGAAGCAGGCTCCCCGCGGAGCAGAGAGCCCGATGCGGGGCTCGATCCCAGGACCCCGAGATCATGACCTGAGCCAAAGGCAGAGGCCCCAACCCACTCAGCCACCCAGGCCCGCCAAAAATGCAAATTTAAAAAAGAAAAAGTCATCCTATATCGTACTACGTAGAGACCATTAATACTTGGATATATAGCTTCCAAGGAAGTAAAATTTGAAGGACAGGAAAATCACTAATTCTGTGTACTTAATTTTGTTGTCTCTGTATCAATTATTCTACTTCTCAGCAGCTTCGAGTAAAGGCTCTAGCGGCACTAGTTCAGGAAAGTACAAAGGTTTCTCTGTCAGGGGACGTAAAAAAATACTCAGTCTCATCATCACCCTGAAAATAACTCAACCGCCTCCACTTACCCCCCATCTGTATCCCAAAAAAAGGAAGGAATTCTGACCAAGGTAATGCTTTATCTTTTCTACCAGATCCCAATTCTAACTTTTAATGCATTCTTTTCTTTTTTTTTTTTTTTAAAGATTTTTTTATTTATTCATTTAACAGAGAGAGAACACAAGCAGGCAGAGAGGCAGGCAGAGGCAGAGACAGGAGCAGGCTCCCTGCGGAGCAAGGAGCCCGATGCGGGACTCGATCCCAAGATGCCGGGATCATGACCTGAGCCAAAGGCAGCCGCTCAACCAACTGAGCCACCCAGGCGTCCCTAATGCATTATTTTCTTTTCAAGTCTGCATTTTATGATGATCAAGGTGGACATGGGAAGAGAAACAAATTAAGAGAAGGTAAATAATAGTGCTGCCTCAGGGAAATGATGGACCCCAGAATTTCACAAAGTCCACATTGGTGTTCACAAATATTTAGAGACTTCAGAACCTCTTAATGAAAACAGTAATCTTAAATTGAGAGTTGCTGTAAGGTTGGCAAAATTATTTTGAAGTCCTCTCTTATTATCAGTAAATTTATATATAAAGAAAAATTATTATCTTAATCTTTGTGGAAACAATTCCTAAATAGAAGGAAACCACCCAAAGCTACTGAAGTATCTTCAAAATACAGGAAGCAAATTAAAAGCTAAAAATGTCTAATTCCTATATTTTTAAAGCTTATATAGGTCTACCTTCTAGCTAGAATAGACAGTCCCCAACTTATGATGGTTCCACTTATTATTTTGTCACTTTATGATAGTGCAAAACCAATACACGTTTGATAAAAACTGTACTTTAAATTTGGATCTTTTCTTGGGCTAGTGATATGTGGTCTGAGATAGGCTCTTATGTTGGGCCACAGCACTGAGCCACAGCTCTCTGTCAGCCACTAGACCAGAAGAATAAACTTATAATCATTCTGTACCCATACATCCATTCTGTTTTTCACTTCCAGTACAGTATTCAATAAATCACTTGCGATATTCAATACTTGATTATAAAATAGGCTTTGTGTTAAACGATTTTGCCCAACTGTACACTAATGTAAGTTTCTGAGGATGTTTAAAGTATGCTGAGCTAAGATATGATGTTCAGGTTAGGTGTAGTAAGTACATTTTCAACTTACAATCTATCCAACAATCTATCCAATGGGATTATTGGGACATAATCACATCACGGATGAAAGAAGATATGTAATGATGTTGATTATGTTAGAAGCACTGAACAATAAATTACATCAGTGAAAATGGACTCATTCATAATATAGATAAGTTATTTTTAATTAATATTTAATTTATGACAGTTCTTTGTTTGCTTCCCTGACATATTCGCGGAATTTATTTAGTACTTCATTACCAATTAAAACATTATTTTTATTAAAAATGTAAATTTCATTAAAATTATTAACTTTAAAGACCTAATTTCTGGGAACAAATGATACTTTGTTCCCTCTTTCTCCCAATGTATTATTTTTAGTTCATTTATTGGTTATCATTATAACTTTAAAAAACATTTAAAATCCTACTTCTCTATCAACATGATCAGTATCCTGACTCAGCTCTGGATGTGAGAAATGGAAAAAAACCTTTTACTTTGTTTCCCCCTAGCTCCCACTTTCCACCTTCTGTCAGTTATACTTTTACATTGTAATGGTAACAGTTATTCTGCTTTACAGTTAAAACTGATCCCTATC
>CM052798.1:46695637-47072170 GCA_028533885.1 Nasua narica
TTTAATTATTATTTTGAAAGATATTAATTTTTCATCTTATTTTCTGGATACATCACTAGCATATAGTAATGTGATTTATTTGTGAGTGAACAAAAGCTTTGACAAGGTCCTCTAGGAACCTTAGATAAGGATAAAATGCTGAAATTTGGGGGAGGCATGGGCCCAGAGAATAAAGAAATAAAGGATAAATGAAGTAAGGAAAGAGACAGTGCAATGTAGTGAGCTGCTTCACAGTGGGCTGCAAAGGGTGTTGCTTAGTACAGAGGATCTTTCCAGAAGGGCAAGGAGGAACTATACAAATAGTTCACAGGGTCAGAAAAGGAGAAAGTTATTTGTGCAGATCTCTTTGATCTCCCATTCCCTATTGGTCAAGGTTTATCCCACAGGAAAATAACACTCCTGCACTTCTGAGTTGCGTCATCCAACCCTGTGGTGGGAGATTATTTGCAAGTTAACATGTACGCTACCAAGCATTGGTACATCCACATCTGTAAGTGCCGACTAAAGGCAGTAATGCAATTCTGTAGAGTGTGGCACAGGCAAGTTGGGGCTATGACTTGATTCTAGAAAACTTAGGGAATTTAGCAAAGGGGGCACAGGCAGGAAGCTGGGGCATCATCATCAGAAAAAGGCCATCTGGGACATCTGAAAAGGTGCATTAGATTTGATCTGATACAGATGTGTAATTTATACTCAAAATATATGATGAGATAATTTGTGAATTATTTGTAATTTACTATCATTTTGTTTGAATTCCATGGATAAAAAATATGTCATCTGTAGGTATGTTTATTTCCTTTTTCCTATATTTTCATTTCTTTTTTTCTTAAACAATTCCTATCAGTATCTCATGGTATATTGAGTAGGACTAGAAATAGAATTTGTTCTTTATAGTCATGCCTGAGGAAGTAACTGTCAGGTCTACAAAAACTATAAATGTTCATCTTAGTTTTAAACATGTATCATGTAAAGGGTATAATAAGAAGCTCAATGGCACAAACCTTCTAGATCATTTTCCTTTTTCTTGGCACACAACTGAACTACATTTCCCAGTTCTCTTGTTTGTGGCTTGACCCATGTGACTCACTTCAGCCAATGGAATATGAGCAGGGCTAGTGTGATTCTCCTCTTGGTCTCTCCCTTGGCTTTCCTGCTGGCTCAATATGAGAGATACAGCAGAGGAAGCTGAGGCCCTGTGGAAGAGAGATACAGCAGAGGAAGCTGAGGCCCTGTGGAAGATGCGCCACTGGCTAGAAGTGGTCCCTTGAATAACTAAGTGGAACAGAGCCTGGGCCATCCCCCTTCCCACAGGCTACACAAGTACTATGCCAAGTGTGATGGCAACCAGAAGTAAACCTTTGTCAGGCTGCCATTTGGGAGTTGTCATAGTGATGGGACAGCTTCTTTAAGAAACTCTTCAAACCCAGTTTTTAAAAAGTTTTCATCAAGAATAAAGGGTGAAGTTTACTGGCTGACTTCTCAATATACATTAGGTTCTTATATGATTCTAATGGTATTTTCAGTTAACATTCCCTTGGCACATGTTTTCTTTTGGCATTTGAAACTTGCTTTCATTTGGCATTTTAAACTTGCTTTCATTATAGGGTTGTATTAGATAATGTCTAAGATAAATTGTTTTCTTTTCCTAACATTGTAGCTGGGAGTTTTTTCTTATTTTGGGTTATTTGCTTGTTTGTTTGTTTTTAATTTGTGTTCCTGAATAGTGTTGCATATTGGGGGAAGCATGGGTTTGGAGCCAAAAAGATCTTATGCTGAATCCCATGTCAGTCACTGACCCCATTGAGTTTGTCATTTAATTAATCTAAATCTCAATTTTCTCTTCTGGAGTAATAATTTCCACCTTAGGAGATTTTTGTGAGTATTAAAATATGGTATATAAAATACCCGATATATAGCAGAACCTTAATAAATGGTAGTTATTATTATTACCCTTATTTTAATTTGACCACAGTTCATTCTCCCTCTCTCTCTCTCTCTCTCTCCCTCCCACCCCCTCTCTTTTTCTCTCTCCACCCCTCATACACCTTTTTGACTTGGGTATATGTATATGTAGAGGAGTTAGGCACTACATTTAATACCAGTATTTCTTCAAATCAGTTAATTCATATTCTGTTTCCTCTCATGTGAATAAAACTGTTTAGATCAGGTGTTGAAAATCTGAAATCTATTTCTTGCTCAGTTGTGCCCACTGACTTTATAAACAGCCTGAAATTGTGTGTGACTTTATAAACCTCCTGAAATTAAATATGAAATACTTTTTTAAAGATTTTATTTGTTTATTTGACAGAGAGAGAAAGAGTGCATAAAGAGGGGAGCCTCAGGGAGAGGGAGAAGCAGGCTCCCCCCTGAGAAGGGAACCCAATGCAGGGCTCGATCCCAGGACCCTGGGATCATGACCTGATCCGAAGGCAGACGCTTAACCGACTGAGCCTCCCAGGTGTCCCAGAATGTGAAGTATTTTATGGAAATAGATTTCCTTGGGGGAAGTATACATAACTTTAATCAGATTCTCAAAAGGGTCCCAACCCCCAAAATAGGAAGAATTTCTGTCTTAGATCCATTCAGTCACTGGTCACTTATCTACCCCACCCCTCCTCCAGATCTGTTCTTCAGAACATAAACCACCTGCCCCAGAAACACAATCAGATTTTGGTAGCATTTGTATGCAGACCACCTCTTCCACCTTGACATTCTGTCTTTCCTTGACCTCTTGAAACTCTCTTGCCTTTGTCCTTCATCTGCTTCCTTGGCCATTCTCCTACTTCTATATTTGGTCTTGCTTTTTCTGGATAGCCTCTGAAAGTGGATAACATTAAAAGCTTTCGAGTCCAGCTCCCTCTTCTCTTGGCCATCTCTCCCTGTGGCAAACTCATCTGCTGTTACAGCCACTACCCCACCTTGTGGCAGGGAACTTCCAAACCTGCCCTGCAGAAATGGTCTCTCTCCCCAGCCCTAATCCTCCTCCGCCGGGTGCCAGGTAAGCATTTTCACATGGCTCTTCTGATGACACTTGAATGAGCAAATCCCAGACCAGACTCCTCATTAATCCCCAATCCAATTCTTTCTCCTAATCTTCTTTAACTCTGTTAACTGCATCACTTTTTCCCCTGATGTTCCGGATTGTAACTCTGGAGGTGTCGCTTTCTCTTCACTCTCATTCCTCCGTCCTATCAGTCAATTGCCAGATCCTATAAATCTTAACTCCACAATGTCTCTTGAACTCATTCTTCTTTTCCAAGAGGAGGCACATTTATTATCAGCTTTACCGTTTAAATAGCAATTCCCCTAGTTCCAACAACTATTTTTTTCTCACTTTGACCATTATATGAGTTCCTGTGTTGGCAACACCCTAACTTTTCCTTCACCAATCTATCCATTGCCAGAGAAATCCCATAGCATAACTGTTTTGCTTACTTTCCTACTCAAAACCCATCAGTGGCAGTTTACTATCTTTCTGAACTCCATGAAAGTGCCTCACGTTGTCAGTCACATTAGACTCTATCATCCAGCTACCATATACCTTTTCATCTTGGCCTTTACGCTATGACAAGCTTGGATTCAATTTCTGGTTTTGACATGCAACCTTAGGAAAACTGTTTAATCTCTTCAAGCCTCCTTTTTAAAAAAATCTATAAAAATGGGGATAAGAATATTCATCTGAGGCCGATTGTAGATAACAATAATCCTTTACCGTTCCTTATTTTCCTGCCCCTTGAGCTTGGTCTGGCCCTGTAACTTGTTTTGGCCAATTGAATATGTGTAACAGACCCTGTGCAATTGATGAGCTGTGACTTCCACAGGTCATGAGGATTCCACTCTTCATGCTTACAGACCTAAGATTACCCTGTGAATGAACTCGAGCAAGCCTTCCTGACTGGCCATGGGGAGGAGAACCACAGCTCACCAACTTGCTGTCCAACTAACTGCCAATCCCTAGACATACAACTGGGACCATCTTAGACCATCAAGCTCCAGCTAACCCACGAGCTAACTACAAACTGTGTGAGTGAGCCCAGGTGAGACTAGCCAGAGAACCCTCCCAGCGGAGCACAGCCCAAACTGCTAACCCACAGAATTATGAGCTAATTGAAGCCACATTGTTTTGGGGATGCTATATGAAGTAGTAAAAGTTAACTAATATATCATCTCGCAGTACGTAAAATGGTGTGTGACACTATAAAAGATAGTTATTACTGTATTACTAGCCCATTCCACATATTCTATGAGCCAGTCTAACTTGGCTACTCGCTATTACCCAAATCCATCCTGTTCTTTCTTGGCTCTGCACTTTACTTGTGAATTTTAAGCATTGGCAAATGTACTTGCTTCTCATTTACCTAGGTTTGCTTATGATTCAAGTCTCATCTCAAATGCCTCCTTCTTCATGAAAACGTTCTTAAATTTATAACTAGGTAACAGGTAGTGGAAAGAATGGGACTTAGAAGCCAAACAGGCCTGGATTCGAATTCTGGTTTGTTTTGTTTTATTGTTGTTGTTGTTTAAGATATTTATTTATTTGTTTGTTTGTTTGTTTATCACAGAGAGAGAGAGAGCATGGCGGGGAAGCAGCCAGCAGAGGGAGAAGTAGGTTCCCCACCAAGCAAGGAGCCCGATGGGGCATTCCATTCCAGGCCCCTGGGATCGTCATGAGCAAGCCTAAAGCAGATGCTTAACCAACTGTGCCACCCAGGCAGCCCCTGGATTTGCATTCTGAGTCTATACTACCACTTAATCAAGTATGTAATTTTGGTTAATTTTTTTAACTTTTCTAAATCCTATCTTCTACCTTTATAAAATGAGTATATTATAAATGACAGCATAAAGCATCCAGCATTATTGGTCTAACCTGTAATATCCATTCAACAAATGTGAACTCTTCTCTTCCCTCCTTCCTCCAAACCCCTGTAGCTCTGTCTACCATGCTCATAGTACATAGCATGTTCTACATTTGGTTTTAAGTTTGAGTACTTGTTTTATACTCTATTTACAGAAAAAAAGGGTTTTATTTATCTTGGAGTCCCATATGGTACCTTATATGGTAATTTGCACATGGTAAACACTCAATAAATATTTATTGCATTGAAAAATTTTAATTGCCAAATTATACAAGCAATGTTAGAGGATGAAGAGCTCGTTTTCGCTGGGTGGTCAGGGCAGGATTTGCAGAAAACTTGGGTTCAAACGAGTTTTTAAAAATGGAAAAGATTTGGAGAGATGGAGAAGGGAGGAGAGGGAATCCCAGGAAAATGTGAATAAAAACAGAGTTGGAACATGCATGACTATTCAGTAAACAGTTAAATCTAATGGTCTGGCTGCCACAGAGGATGGATGGCAAGATAGAAGTATTTTTCATGCCATTATAAAAAGTGAGGTAAAGAGCTTGAGAGTCTATCTACCCGTGGGATTGACCCTAGGATGAATGTGACAGAAAAACAAGGGATTGCTAACGAGTAAAGCAGGCCTATCATATTCAAAGATGAATGTCATTTACCAGCTCTGGCTCTTTCAGGGTTTATTTTCTTTCCAATTATTTTTCTTTTTCACTTTCTCAAACTGGGGATCAGATACATCTGATGGAAATGAGTCTTTAAGTCTTCTCTCCACATTTCAAGAGTAAAAGTAGACTTCCCCTTCACTTTGCACAGCCCTTAAACTGACACCCCACCCAGATAAGTCCTGGCTGAAGACTGAAACACACACGTGGCAACACACACGGAAGCCATCAAATATATAAATTCCTTATAGGAGTCTGGTTTAGGAAAAGCCAGGAGTGAAGCAGGGAAGGAAGAAGGGATTAGTGAAGAGAGTCAGTGTGTGACAGGTATTAGAAGTAGAAGCTTAAAATCCAAGGAATACTGTCAGAGGTAGAGGAGGTGAGCTCAAGGGAGTAGAGAGGGCAGGAGAACAGGAAAAAAGGATAGGCATGGGGAGGCATAAAAGTGTATCACATGATATCATATGGCCTACAGGTACATTTATACAAGTAATGTAGCAAGTATCTACAACCCACAGATGCTAAAAGCAGGGTCTAGTGAATCATAGAAAACTTAGTTCTAGTTCCTTCTAACTTTTGCTATTTTTTCCAAATTTTTCTTTCTCCAGAAAAGTTAGAATTTGTCCAGCTCAATCTAGTTGTCCATTGGAATTGATTTGAGCATTCCGATCATCTTAAGACTAAAAATTAGAAGATACTTGATTAGGGGTTCCTGGGAGGCTCAGTCAGTTAAGTGTCCAATGTCCAACTCTTGATTCTGACTCAAGTCAGGATCTCAGGGTCATGAAATGGAGCCCCATGTTGGGCTCCTTGTTCAGCATGGAGTCTGCTTGAGGTTCTCTCTCTCTCTCTCTCTCCCTCTGCCTCTCCCCGTGCTTGTACTCTCTCTCTTTAAATAGAATCTTTTAAAAAACTACTAAAAAGGGCACCTGGGTGGCTCAGTTGGTTGAGCAACTGCCTTCAGCTCAGGTCATGATCCTTGAGTTCTGGGATCGAGTCCCACATTGGGCTCCCAGCTTCACGGGGAGTGTGCTTCTTCCTCTAACCTTCTCTCCTCTCATGCTCTCTCTCACTTTCTCTGTCTCTCGAATAAATAAATAAAATCTTAAAAAAAAACTACTAAAAAAAGGAAGATAATTAAATTGTTGATGAACGCAAAAATATTTCTCAGCACATTTTTTATTATTTCTGTATCATAAGTCAGTTTTGCCATTAGGAAGATTTTTTTCCCTAGCTTTCTGAAAAGCTTGCTATGTATCATAGTTCCCTCAGTAGCAGATTGTGTTGAAAACACACCTTTGATGTTGCATCTCCAGTCCCTAGGCACTCCTAGGAAATACAGAAATCTATTTTTAAGACGTTTTTTGACAACTGTGCATGCCAATCAGAAATAAATGAATCTGGGAGGAAATTTGCGAAGGCAGAAGGCTAAGCGTATGAGGGAGACAATATAGGCAGAGAGTCTGCTTATGAGGACATTCGCTTCCTTCATGGCTGGATGTGACCTACGTATGTCTTTAATGGATACCAGAATAATGGCAATTTCTTAGAAAAACACTGTGTTCCAGACAAAAAGATAAATATAAATAAACACTGGCCAAAAAAGCATCTTAAAATTTCACAAATAAAAATTAATGGAAAAAAAATTAATGGAAAAAAGAGGCTGGATTCTAAAGACCAGAAACGGGAATCACTGAAATACCTGGAGGAGAGAGGCTCTCTATGGAGTACTAAGTACACCTGCTTCCTACAGTATATCATTAACCACATCTCTAGGGACGAGAGGATGTATCTCCAGACTTGTAAGCTGCTTTCTGCACCTCAGCCAGAACTGTGGCTCGTTAGTCCCTTGACCAGCTGGGGCCTGCCCTACCCAGATCAAGTTGTCCTGCTCTGATCTGCCCTTGCACACCTTTGTCAGCATTCAAGACTGAAGTCCAGTGTCACAATTGTGTCAGCCAGAATGATCTCTGCCAGTTAGAAATCTCTTTGGCACAGGATTAGGTGGGGCTTATTGGGACCATCTCTGTAGGGTCTGTTCACCACAGCTGAATCTCACAGATATAATTATTAGCTATCAAAACCTAACACAAAGACTATAGACAGTCTGATTCCATTTATGTGAAGTTCAAAAGCAGACGAAACTAATTCATGGTGAAAGAAGTCAGAATTGCTGCTGGTGGGGAGGAGCAGAAACCAGGAAAGAGCAGGAGGGAGCCTCCTGGGGTGTTAGAAATGTTCTAGATCTTGACATGGATGGTGGCTACATGAGAGTTAGTGTTTGTAAAAATTCATTGAGTTACACACTTGAGATTTGGGCACTTTAGGGGCACCTGGGTGGCCCAGTCCATTAAGTGTCTGTCTTTGGCTCAGGTCATGATTCTGAGATCCTGGGATTAAGCCCTGGGTCGAACTCCCCTGCTCAGTGGGGAGTCTGCTTCTCCCTCTGCCTCTGCTCCGCCCCCTGGTTGTGCTCTCTCTCTCTCTCTTTCAAATAAATAAATAAAATCTTCAAAAAAAATTTGGGTACTTTATATGGAGTTTCCTCAAAAACTTAAAAATAGAACTGACATATTAATGTACCCCTGGGGCAAATAATACATTATATATTAATAAAAATAAAAAATTTTTAAAAATTAAAAAAATTAACATTATCCAGCAATTCCACTTCTAATTCCTTCCTTTTTGAAGGAAACAAGAACACTGTATTGAAGAGATATCTGTACCCATATGTTCATAGCAACATTATTTACAATATTTAAGACACAGAAACCACCTAAATATTTATCAATGGATAAAATGGATAAAGAAGTTGTGTTATACATATGTACAATAGAATATAATTCAGCCATTGAAAAGGAAAAAACCCTGTCATTTATGACAATAAGGATGAACTTTGAAGGTTCATGTTAAGTGAAATATGTCAAACAAAGAAAGGCAAATGCTGTATGACCTCACTTTTATGGGGAATCTAAACAAACAGACAGACAGACAAACTCATAAAAAAGAAATCAGATCATTAGTTTCCTGCGGTGAATTAGAGGAGGTGGATAAAAGTTACAAAATTCCAATTACACAGTAAATAAGCACTAGGGATGTAGTGTTAACATTGCTGTATGGTAAATATGAAAGTCAAGAGAGTAAACGCTAAGAGTTCTCAGCACAAGGAAAGAAAATTTTTCTTTTTCTGTATCCAAAATGAGATGATGGACATTAACCACACTTATTACAGTGATTATTCACAATATATGTATGTCAAGTCATTATGCTCAACACCTTAAACTTGGACAATGCTGTATGTCAATTATAAATAAGATTTGGGCCCTTCAAGTATGTTGCACATCAAATTCTTTAAAAATTTTAAAGAAATGTTATATTTCTAGCAAAGTCTTTAACAACATGACTTTGGAGGCAGACAGACTTTGGTTCAAATAATTCTACTACTTAGTAGCAAAGAGCACTGATACACATTACTTTGTCTCTCTAGGTCTCAGTTTCCTTATGTGTACAAAGAGATAATGGCAATGCTTAAGGGGTAATTATAAGGATTAAATGAGTTAGTTGAGCCAAATTCTTGGTATATTGTTGGGCAAAGGGTGAAGTATTCTAGAAATGGTATTTATTATCAGTGCTATTGCTACTACTATAGGAATCGCTTATCAGTGAACTATTATTAATTACTAACAGTATGATTGATAATTATTAATGAATTATTAATGATATTGAATTATTTCTATTAGTATATGAATAGAAAGAGTTTGAGAAAGAGAATAACATCTTGGGTTGTATGCAGATGATAAATACATAGACTAAGTTTCCCTCATGCAGTGGAGATGTTAAGCACTACCCTTTGATCATAGCATTCTTTTCTGTTGAATTTACTGACTTCAAACTCCTTCCCAAACACACTCCAGGCAGCCGATATCAATCAGTTGGAAATGGTAATGGAGATGAACCTCTCAGCCAACCCTGGTTATAATCACCTAAAAGACAAGAACAAGGTAAGATGCAATTGAATACTTCATACACTTTCTCTGATGATGCATACTCTATAGGCCATGTGACTAACAGTCTTTGTTCTTGTTAAAGGAGAAAGTATAAAGGAACAAGGATTTACTGGTTATTAAACAGCATTAGGTTTTCATTAAAAATAAGCTGTCAAGTAGATAGTAACACCAGAATTACTGATAACCAGAGCCTTGGACTTAGGGCGAAGAGCTGGTGTGGTTGAGGACAGCTGAAGCTTCTTACCATGACAAAGGAAGAAACCCATGGGCAAAGCAAGACTACAGGTCTAGAGCAGTTTGAACCAGGGCAAGGTCAATTGCCCTGGGTCAATTTTAGGTTGGGTCAATTTTAGGGCCCAAAATCAGGGCCTATAAAAGAAGTAGTAGTCAGGATAGTCACTTAGCAAAAAACTAGAAAGATAGAGAGGGAACTGAAATACACATTTGGGAGGGCAGGGTAAGTGGACATATTAAGTTTGTGATGCCTTTTGAGCATCCAAACAGACATGCAAAGTAGACTTGGATATTCAAGACTAAAGAGAAGAGAACTGGGGAGATGACTTGTCAGCACAGTGTCAAAAGACAGCACCGAATAAGTCCTCGAGAAAGTGAAAATAGAGAGAAGCAAAGGACTGAAATGTGGAGCCTTTCAACCCTTCTTTTCGAAAAGTAAAGGATACTGATAGAAGAAGCCACTAAATTAGGAAGATAGAGATGACCCAAAACAGAGTGAAGGAAATGCTTTCAGAAGGTGTTGTGAGGAGTGTCGAGAGGTCCGTATGATAAGGACGGAGCACTCACCGCTGGATTTTGTAAGATGGACGTCACTGACCACCTTGACAAGAACGTTATCAGTGGAGTGGTAGCTACTAAGGCTGGATTAGAATGGTTATAGAGAGATTTGGAGTTGTTACAATTAGGAGATGAAATGTTACAAGAGTTCCATGAACTGTGAAGTGGCTTCTGCGTGATAATTTTGTTACAACTGGTCATTATGGTCAAAAACACTTACCTTTGATCCTTCAGGCTGGTTGGTGTGGATAAGTGAGTGGTTGGCAGATGGTGATGGTCCATTGGTGACAGGCAGAGTATGACAGAGACACATCTTAAGGATACTTTAAGGTTGCAAAAACCAATTGTTTTTCCCCTTCTGGTCCAAGTCTCTGTACCTTACTAGAAAGTGGCTGGGAGTGGTTGACAAGTGCAGTAAACTTGAATGAGTAAAGTAGATCTTTGAAATGGAATTGATGCATAAGAAAGTGCAGAATTTGTTCATTTGTAGGTTCAAGTTTGGACATAAGGAAGAATTCATTATTCTCGGACATTAACATTTGGTTAATTAAGAAGCAATGGAAACTTCCATTAGCTGTGGATAGTACATGTGGTAATACATCTAACAATTACTTGGGCAAAATGAATTGCGGACTCCTATTTATCCACTCAAGTTAATTACTAAAATATTATTACATGCCTACTATGTGTAAGGTCCTCTGAACCAATCCCCACTAGTAAATATTGCCAATTCAAATATTCCACAGCACAAAAGTCAGATTATCTGAGAAACCTGTAACTTTTTGATTGTGTCTGATGAATTTCAAATTCCTCACTAGCCTCCATCCCATTGGGTAAAAGGAAAAATATGCTTAAGTGCATCAATCGCCAATATCTCTTTCAGTTAAATTTGCTTTAAACTTGCCCTGTTGAGGGTAACTGCCCACCTTTCTGGGGTGTCTGGCTGTCCCCCTTTCTTTAAGCTTAGTCATAGTTGGAAGACTTGCCTGTTTCCCTGGTGGTGATAGGGGGGCTCCTGGACCTAGCCTGTTGTCTGGGTCTCTGTCATCCTCGGAGACAGTGTGGTTACTCTGCTGTCATCTCCGTCATCCAACTGGCACCCACTACCACTGCTTACATTTGCAGCTAAAGAAACATCTATGCTGTCCTCAGCTGCTATTGTCCTCACATGTTCCTATCTCTGGTGCTGGTGACATCTTGCTGCCCTCTCTATCAGGCGGCCCATTTTCACCTTCTTGGGACTTTCCTCCCCAATCTAGGCATTAGCAACTCTACCCAGGCAGAACCACAGGCTTTCTGATTCCTAGAGGCAGGTCCATCCTCCAACCTCTTTTGGGGAGCTGGTAGACATGCTCATGCCCCTACTGTCTTCCACAGCCTTCTCTGTATCAACCCCGAACCTAGGATCTCCCTCCTTTGCAACCTGGGCTTCTTAGGAGGCTAGGGAGGTCTGTCCTCTTGCACCTGGCTGTCCCTCTAAGCCCTCTCCAGCATGCAGCTCACTGGCACTCTGGGCGCTGCAGGGCTAGATGGGTCACACCTATCTGGTTACTCTCTAGTTGCTTCTCCAACATCCCCCACTGGGATTTTAGGCCAGAGATGACAGCCAGATACACATGTCCCCCTCCCCTCCTCACTTTTCTCTCCTCTCCTCCAAGGCCCTA
Source organism: Nasua narica (assembly GCA_028533885.1). Taxonomy (NCBI): domain Eukaryota; kingdom Metazoa; phylum Chordata; class Mammalia; order Carnivora; family Procyonidae; genus Nasua; species Nasua narica. Next base: position 46,707,616 of record CM052798.1, read on the forward strand.
CTTCTTGGTGTCAAAAAGACTATTTCTCTTTTCCTTCTTTCTAAAAGGGCCTTCACATACATCATTTTCTCCTCCTCCCCAAAGTGATTTATATGCTCCCTTTTCTGAGGCCAACATGGCCAAAGAAAACTGAGAAACCAAAAGGGGAAACCCACTGGTTTCTCCTAACGAACTGAGTTTATGAGAGGTTGCTTGTCCTTGGGGAACTCAGAAGCTAATGGGAGAGGTCAGACAATATGTAAAAAATAATGTAATGCCAAAGCCACCCCAGTGTTGCCGATGTCATAGTCTCTCCAGGAGGCTGGCTCAGCTGACGGGAGGGCAGCATGTGAAGCTCCCCCATCTCTGAAACGCTGCCATAATGGAGACCAAGTAAGCATCAGGTGGGAATTCAGGAGGTGGACAAAAAGTTCTTTGAGAACTCTGGGCAGCATTGTATTAATTCCTTCTTTTTTCCCCCTCCCAGAGGCATATGGCCCTGAGCAGAAAAGAATTTTGGACAGACTGTCATTTTGCAAACTGATAAATGTGAACTAACTCTAGCCCAGTCAAAGATATCCTTTATTACTCACATCATACTTTTGGCTGAAACATAATGAGTATAGGACATGTTCTTTAATAGTATTCCAGAAAGGAACTTGAGCCTACAAGATCCATTTAAGCTCTTCCCTATGATGGAATGTCCCTGTACAAAGCTATGTGTCTGTGGTTTATATTTTAATCGTTTTTTCCTGGGTGTTTGTTAGTGTGGTGAACACAGTTACAGATATAATCCAGGCAATTAGATTTCCTAATTTTAATAATACATTAGTTCTTCTGTTTGTCTTTATTCTCTTATGCAGTGTTAGGTTAATATAATGGCAAAAAGGAAAAGAAAAAAGATATATATGTCTATATTTACAAATATAGTACAAATATGAAGTGTATATATGTCTGTATATTTATATGCAAACATATAACATATGTCTGCATAAAATAATAGGTGTGTAGTGTCTATATGTCGAACATATATAAATATAAATTACACACACATATACATCCATACATACATTTAGGCAAATATAAAATATCTAGGTTCATATGGAGGTATAAGTTACATACACACATTTGATGACAATGAAATGGTTCATGCCTTTGAACCTCTGCTTATGTTGGTTCCTTCAGCCTGAAATGCTCCTTCAATCCCTTTCCCCTCTCAAACTCCTACTTATTCTTCAAGAACCAGCTTAAGAGGGGCACCTGGGTGGCTCAGTGGGTTAAGCCTCTGCCTTCGGCTCAGGTCATGATCTAAGGGTCCTGGGATGGAGCCCCGCATCGGGCTCTCTGCTCAGCAGGGAGCCTGCTTCCCCCTCTCTCTCTGCCTGCCTCTCTGCCTACTTGTGATCTCTCTCTCTGTTAAATAAAGAAATAAAATCTTTAAATATATATATATATGAACCAGCCCAAGAGCCACACCTCCACTATGCTGCTTTTGTGCCGGATTTCACTGAAAAATTTCTTATATGTCTGCTTTCATTATTTTATATACCTGTCTCTCCTCCTAGACAATGAGCTATTTCAGTCAGGAACCGAGTCTCATTCAGAGTCTCATTCATGTTTGCTGTGCCCCAGACCCTAGCCCTTAGGCACATACTAAGCACTCAATAAACATTTTATGAATGAATGAATGCAGCCCTTGAATAGTAATTAAAATTTTGATGTGAAGGTGACAGAGACTGCTCCCCTAACCTAGGAAGGGTGGAACCTTTCTCTAAGACAAAGAGAAGTTAAGGGACATTGGCCTGCTTTGGGGAGGTGCTTGGAGAATGGAGACCACCTGCTGGGGTACCATGGAGTGATGTCATACAAATTGCTTTTGTGTCTAGACCTTTGAAAACTAACATGCTACGATGTGGTTACTTTTTCAAAGTCAGAAAAATCCAAAAGAATATCAGGCTCGTCAAGTGTTGGATATGTGGGTAGTAGCTTTGGACTTGGACACCCTTTCACTTACCACGTGATCTTGGCAGGTCATATAATGTCTCTGGGCCTTAGTTGCATCATTTGCAAGGGGACAGCGGGGGGGGGGGCGGTTTGGGAGGGGTGAATAGCGCCCATCTTACAGGGTGAGGGGAATGTGGGAAATTTTACCTAAAGTACTTTGTAGGATATGTTAGTGTGTGAGTCAGGGGCTGGTCAGGGAAACTGCAACTATTTCACGTCCTTAGAACTGAGGGGATTGATTGCAGACTTAGTTAAATGGGGAATGGAAGAACCACAAGCCAAAAGAGGGAAGGTGAGGAATTCCAGAGATCAGCCACTGCAGGGAGCGGCCACAGAGATAACGGGAGAGGAAAGTGTTAGCTCTTGGAGACCAAGAGCTGAGGTTACCTAACAGAAGACGAAACTATGTTGACCTGGAACAGGGACAATGGAGGAGACACAGCTGTTGCTGGAGAAGACGCCATCTAAGGCAGAGAGCCCAAGCAGAAATACCTGGGCTTGTTTTCCTTCACCCCTCTTGTTTCTCACCAGCATGCCCCACTGTCTGAACCCAGGCCCCTTGTAATGAAAAGCAAAGCAGGGAGACAGAGAGAAATGAGGCTGAAAGCCAACACTCAATTCATTACCACAATCAGTTAGGATTCGCTTTGGCCGTGAGGGATAAAAGATTCAAAGTAACGGTGGCTTAAATAGGATAGGAGCTCGTGTGTCTCTCTCACGTAAAAGCCCACGTAGGTAATTTAGGGCTCTTATGACATTTTATAACATCAGAGACCCAGTAGCCTTTCATCTTGATATTCCTTTGTGTGTGGCCTTGATCTCATGGTCCAAAGTGGAGGCATCTGTGTTTCAGGCCTCAGAATGGTAGAATGGACAAACAAAAAGGGAAAGAGAGGCACACATACATTGTCTGGTGGAGCAATGTTTTTTGAACTGTGGGTCATGACTCACTAGTGGGTCATATAAATCAATATAATGGATAACTTTTAAAACGAAATAGAATAGATGATATCAGAGTGTTTACTACATAGCAAAGACTAAGTATTTCTTACTTCAAACTTTTATTTCAGAAATACATATGAGTGTCTAGGTGGTTTAATGCCTGGACCCTGACAGTCTGTGCGGGAGTCCTGCTTTGTCATGTAGTTTTCTTCTCTATAAAATGAGGATAAGAATAGTGTATCTCTCATTACATTTTTGGAAAGACCGAATGAGGATGAGCGTCAACAGTCTGGTCGAGCCTGTGATGCCTACAAAGAGCTCAGGAGCTATGAGCACTAGAGCCTATAGGCAGAGTATGTGGGAGGGCACCAGTGTCATGGAGCACTGTTTCTAGTCACTATCCATTCTGAAGTTGAAGCCGTTGCTAAATTCAGGGCAAATCCCCTCTGATTCATTGCAGCAGATAGGACCTGGCCCAGGGATGGGATATCAGCCAGCAACGAGGAATAGAGAACAGCAGAATTATCTGGAACTATCTGGAACTGTCTGGAACGTGTCCTTGGGCTCTTCACTGACCAGCAGCAGGTTGTCACTCAGTAAAAGGGTCAGTAGGTTTTAGCACTTGGAATCATCCAAGTAGGGGGTTGGGACCTGGTAAGGGAAGACCTTCCTTATGATCCTGTGTTTCCAAAGCCAGTGCCATCCAACAAGTTTGTTCTCCACACTCTGAGCCTCGTTCGGGCAAACAGCTACCATTTGGAATGTCTCAGAAGGAAATCAAGGAGGAAAGTTAAAGCAATTCTCTGGATTCATATGGAATTGGAGTAACACCCACACTGCCTGGGTATTATAGGCCCACTATGGTGGGCCTAGATTGTTCGTTGGATGAATCAACGAGTGAATGACCAAAATAGAGAAGATGTGAGCTAAATAGCTTTTTGTCTATCACATAAACTTTCTTTTTTCCTCTTGCTGGCGTGGCATGGAAAAGACGAGGTTATATAAATAAGAAATCACATTTAGGTTGAACGTATTTTCGAAAGGAAAGTAGTTGTCACCCTCTTTCATTAAAAATACATAACTTTTTCTTTCACCTTCTGTGTATGATGATTACTCTTTTAACACTAATTAAACACTCACCATGTGCTAAGTGGTAAACAGAACATGTGAGCAGTAGTGTTTCTGCCCTCATGGGATGGGCAGATAAACTTGGCAGAGAACTCAATAGGAACAATGAAGGTAAATTTGATGTCTAATAAATTTTTTTAATAATCTTACTGACACAGTACTTTCAGAGAAAGCTGTGAAACCTATTTACTTAGAAATATGAAAAAAAAAAAAGATAAATGTTCATCCATTGGCAGAAGGAGAAAGTACATGATTTGCCAATGTTTCATCTTCCTCTCCAAGGAACATCATGTGCCTAAACCAGAGGTCGCTTTAGACAGGACACATGTCCCAAGTGGCCAGTTAATAATGCATTTATAGTACCTTCCTGGTCCCTACATGAATGTGACATTTCTGCAAACATCTCCTGGTCTCCAAATCCATAAGAAGGCTAAATAGAAAAGTGGCAGATCCACTTGTTCATGAATTCAATAAATGTTTGCTAACTCCCCACTATGTGCCATTGGCTCCTAAGAAATAAGAAAGTAAAAGGCTAAAAGCGAGTTGCTTTCCCCCTCAAGAAAGCAACTGCCCTCTGAGAAAGACCGTTAAGAGCTAACAGTTGCGATGTGGGGTGACAAAGGTGATCACTGCCAACGGGCTGAGTGAACATGGAGAAGAGGCCATCTCTCTCAACCTAGAATAGAGGGGGAGATGATTCCAACTGAATCTCCGAAAGTAAGAATGCCTTAGCCAGGTGGAAAGGTAAGGAAAGATATTCCTTACCTTTGAAGCAGATGAAATCAAAAGAGCAAAGGTAGGGAAAGGTGGAACAGTCAGGGATTGGAGTCAGATCCAAGTGGCTTGTTTCGCTCGGGGTGTAGGTGTGTGCAGGGGTGGGGGAAGCTGGGAGATACGTCCGGGTCCAGATCATATAAGTCCTTGTGTGCTAAGAATTTCCATTTCATTTCATCCTGAAGCTCATGCAGGATCATTGATAAACAAACATTGGAGAAAGGAAATGATTTAACCAGATTAAAGGAAGACGTCAAGGATGACTTTTGCATTTCAACCTTGACACCGGTGGTTGTACATGTGTGATCCTCTCCCCTGAGGGTCAGGCAGGAAGCAGGTCTGCCCAGTCAGGGCTGTGAGCTAAGGGCAAGGATATCCAACTTTAAGACATTCTAGTGCCAGGGAGTGAAAAATCCAAATGTGGCCAAAGTGACACACTGAAGTAGTGGGTCCACCATAGCTTAGCAAATTCTGGGATGCCGAAGGTGAGAGTCTGGGGTCCAGGGTGGACTTACATGGACCAGGGAAAACCAGAGTGACTGGTGGCAGGTGAAATGGGAGGTCTTCGAGCTTGGTTTCGAGGTTTCTATTGCAAGTTTTGAGTACAGTGCTAGCAAGGGCTCTTTTGGGCATTTGAGAGGGGGATAAAATACAAATAGATATGTTCTTTTCTTTCTCCTATTCCTGACCCCTGGGGCTATAGGATGAAATTACAATGCTCAGTACACACATCCACTCTGGTGGGAATCCTAAAAGTCTCTAGAATTTGGGAGGACATGAGTACTAAAGGAGCACTGATCTGAAGTGTCTCCCCTTTGTCAAATTTCTCACTTTCAGTCACTTGTTCTTACAGTTGCTGGTTCAGAATCTGTCTTTGCCAGCAGGCTGTGAACTTGGAAGAGTATGGGGTGTACCCGTGATATCCTTGCTCTCTAGCATGTATCAAAGTGTCTGGTGTGAGTGAATGATAAAGATTTTACAGATCTGAATCTAGTTTGCCCCATTTACCACTAGGTTAGTAGTTCAAGTCAGCTGGATGACATTGATAAACTATGAAATCTCTGCCATTCTTGCCTCTGATCATTCAAGATGTGTTATCGTTAACTTCCTGTTTTTTGGCTTTCGTATAAACACGTGTTTATGGCTCCACTTTTCTTTTCTTTTTTTAAAAGATTTTATTAATTTATTTGACAGAGAGAAAGAGATCACAGGTAGGCAGAGAGACAGACAGAGAGAGGGGGGGAAGCAGGCTCCCTGCTGAGCAGAGAGCACGATGCGGGGCTCAATCCCAGGACCCTGAAATCATGACCCGAGCCAAAAGCAGAGGCTTAACCCATGAGCCACCCAGGTGCCCCTGGCTCCACTTTTCTGAGCATTAGTTTCCTCCACTGCAAAATGGATTTGATAATAATATATACGCGGTATGATGAAGCAGGAGAGCATTGTAATTAGGAGTGATGGCCTGGATTTAAATAATGACACCATCATAGAACACCTGTGAAATCTTTGGCAGCGAGCTCATTCTTGCTAAACCTCAGTTTCCTAATCTGTATTATGGGGGCGATTATACCTCCTAGATATGGTCTTTGCAAGAATAAAATAAAATAATCCGTTGAGAACACAAAAGTGCCTGGAACCTAATGAGAGCTCCAATGTTAGCTATTATTATCATGTCTCATAGCTTTAGGGATTATATGAGAAAATCCCATTTAATACACAGAGCATCATTCTTAGAACTTTGTAAGCACACAGAAAGTGTTAGCTATTAATATCATTTCCATATATAGTCATCACTTCACTATGCAAACTACTGTGTTTGTGTAACTCATTTCTTCTACTGTAGCCTTGATCTATGATTTAAATCTCTCATTGCTATTTCACTTTGTATATTTCCAAGTCTTACCTCCCTCACCAGAGTATAAACTCAGAGCAGGAGTGTAGCCCCTTGTGTCTAGTAGATGCTCACCCTACAGTTATTCTGATTTCGCTTACACATCGTTCTATTACTCTTAAGTAGTTTCTAGAAAAAGTTTAAACTTTTGGTAAGATGGAAAAAACTATATTGCTTATTGTGTCCAATCAAAATGTCATCAAGCCCATGGAAAGAAAGTCATCTGATTTCACTATACAGAAATGACTAGCTGAGAGTCAATTCTTGTTCTTTGTTTCCTAAGACACCATAAGTTTAAATTATTATTATTATGTTTATTAAAAGCCATGAGGGATCTCGTTAAAGCTCTGGATATTCTTTTTGTCTTGTTTTTGAGACTAAAAACCTATATCACACTTTTCCTTAGGAAATTTCAACATCCTAATTAAAAATATATGGATACTTTTGAGTTGCTATTTCAGTTCAGTCAATGAATGTGAGTCAAGTGTCCCTGCCTTAAGCCCATCCTCCACACAGCTACAGTGTAACTTTTCTAAAATGTGACTTCTCTACCTAAAAACCTTTTGTAGCTCCCCATCTGTCATAGGAGAATGTTCAAATCGTTGGCCAAGGACCAAGGCCTCTGTCTTCACCAACCACATCGTCCAGTGCCCCTTCCCACCTACTGCTATGGAAATCCCCAACTTCTAGTTCCTTTCTTTATATTTTGTTTTGGTCTTTGTATATTTTTAAATGCTTTTCTCTCTTCCAGGGATGTTTTCTTTTGGCCTGAGTAACCTCTACCTATTCTTGGTGATCCGCCTCAAGCAACTTCTCTTCCAGGGAGTCTTCTCTGACTTCCCTCCTAGGTGAGATTAAGTGCCCCTTCCATTGTACCTGATGTATAACCTCTTTCTCTAGAGCATTCCATGTTATATTCATTAATTCAATAACTATTTCTCGAGTGCTTACTATGTGCCAGGTATTATTTCAGACACAAAGGATATGTTGACCAAAAAAAAAAAAAAATTATCACCAGGGTGATGAGTTAAGAGGCGGTTAAGAGTCTGCCTTGGACTCAGGTCCTGATCCCAGGGTCTTGGGATTGAGCTCTGCATCAGGCTCCCTGCTCACTAGGGAGTCTGCTTCTCCCTCTACTCCATCCCCCCACTGCTCCTATGCTCGCTCTCTCTCTCAAGTAAATAATTTAAAAAAATCATCACTTTCATGAAGCTGGCAATAAACAAAGCAAGTAAGCAAACATACATAATGTTAGACGGTGTAAGTACAATAGAGAGGTAAGATATAGGGAGCTCCTGGAGGGAAGGATATAGGGGTTATAGTGGGTTCCGTTTAGGATAGGTGTATAGGGGTTCCGTGCATTCCATTAAATGGAATGGTGAGGGAAGATCTCCCCTCTCCTCCCCGCATTTGAATCCAGACTAGAAAAAGATGATGTGGGGATATAATTCCTTATGGATTTCTTGCGTCTTTGCATGCGTCGTGAACAAGGTACTAAGTGCCCTATTATTCTGCATTATATTTTCAGTGATATTTGCTTAGTGAACAGCTTTGTCAGGTAGCGACAGTGTCTCTCTCTGAAGCAAAGGGAAAATTTTCCTTCTGCCCAGTACATTAAAGATGCTTTCCTCCAGGGCAAAGGGCAGTTTTGTTTGCATTTCATTATAAATAAGATTTGGGTTACCTAAACTTGGGCTTCCCCTTCTTCAGTGCAATACTGAAGGTGTCATCTGGCCCTTTCTGTGTTGCCAGGGGGGACTGGGGTTTGGAGAACTGGCACAAATGCTCCACTTCTGGCTACTGCTCTTGCTGATAAAAAAGTCCTTTGTCTCTAACCCCAGAGACTCGTGTCTTCTGCCAGCATCCTTGAGATTGGGGTAGCCTGACTTGTTGGCTTGCAAATGGGGTAAAGTCTCAGACTCTTCACAATTCTTGACAGTGAAATGCAGATATCTGGGAGAAAAGCATTTAGGACACAGGGAACAGCAGGTGGAAAGGCCCTGAGTCACTTGCCATATGTGATATTTTCTGTCATAAAATTCTCTAACTTCCCCAATAACTATAAAGTTCTTAAGGTCAACCCATCTCACTCATCTTTGTATGCCCAGTAAAACTACTAGTATATAGCAAATTCTCAATGAATGTTTGTTGAAATTAATGGGGAAAAATAGACGTCCCTCGGAAATTAGAATGTTTCTTTGGCAGGGATCTATTGGTACAAGGTATTATTTCCTTTCTTTCTTTTTTCTCAGGTAGAGAAAGGCACATGATAGAGAGGCAAAAGTATTTAATTTGGAGTCAAGCTGGGTTTTCATTCCAGCTCTGCTGCTTACTATAACCTGGGTTACTTACTTAACCTTTCTGAGTCCCAGCTTCTCTGTGTATGAAATCATAATAGTAATCTTGCCTTCTCTGTTTCGATGCTGAAGTTGAAAAAACATAAGGAACATACTAAGTGTTCAAGAAATATGTTGTGCCATATATAGTGCCTAACCCAAGGTCAGGTTCTGAAACTTATATCTGTTACTGTTATTCAGTCTTTGCTAGCTCCCCATTTGAAGGGGAATGAGAATTCTGACAATTTTTTTTTTAGGATTTTATTTATTTGACACAGAGAAAGAGAGACAGCAAGAGAGGGAACACAAGCAGGGAAAGTGGGAGAGGGAGAAGCAGGTCTCCCGCAGAGCAGGGAGAGCGTGATGTGGGGCTTGATCCCAGGATCCTGGGATCATGACCTGAGTTGAAGGCAGATGCCTAACAACTGAGCCACCCAGGTACACTAAAATATGACAATTTTTTTAAAGATTTTATTTATTTATTTGACAGGGAGAGAGAGAGAGAGAGAGAGATCACAAGTAGGAAGAGAGGCAAGCAGAGAGAGAGGGGGAAGCCCCATGCGGGGCTCCATCCCAGGACCCTGAGATCATGATCTGAGCTGAAGGCGGGGGATTTAACCCATTGAGCCACCCAGGTGCCCCAAAATCTGACAATTTTTAAAATCACTTGGAAGAATATGAAAACCAGGGATGGTCTGCATTCTAGGATTCTGTCTAGACCATTAGCCATTTCCATTCATTTAATAATAAAGCATATTTGGTGAGATCTGAAGTCCTACGGAAGTCAATGAGCAAGTGCTAGAAACTGCCCTTGGGGTTACCTCTCCTATTCTCTTGAGCTCCCTGAGTTCACAGGTTCAATGTAGTTCAGCCAATTATTGTTTTGAGTGGGAGGCCTGCCAGCAGCATTAGGTGGAGAATTTGTTGCAAAGTTGGGCTTGTTTCCTCTTTGGGGCATGCAAGGGGGAATTGTGGTGGCTTAGAAACTCCATGCCACAGTTTCTGAAATCTGACCAAGAGTTCCTCAAAGCAGTTTGAAATGGAGATTTTCTGTGGTGAGAATCTTAGCCAATGAGTACCATGAACTGGTCCATTAATAAGTGGCTTGGTACCTCCCCAAATATGGAAGAGCAACCAGTCTGATGAGGAATCTTGGGCTGTTCATTTTTAGTAGTCAAGGAACAAAATGGTTTGTGTCCCTCTTTGCACAGAGTGAATGATTCATAGATTTTCTTAAAAATCTCTCCCTTTGGCGTGCCTGAGTGACTCAGTGGGTTAAGGCCTCTGCCTTCAGCTCAAGTCATGATCCCAGGGTCCTGGGATTGAGCCCCGCATTGGGCTCTCTGCTCGGGGGAGCCTGCTTCCTCCTCTCTCTCTCTGCCTGCCTCTCTGCCTACTTGTGATCTCTCTCTCTCTCTGTCAAATAAATAAATAAAAATCTTAAAAAAAAAAATCTCTCCCTTTGAACTGCCTGGGTGGTTTGGTCGGTTAAGTGTCCAACTCTTGGTTTTGCCTGGGGTCATGATCTCAGGGTCAGGGATGGAGCCTGAGTCTGACTCTGGCTCTGGGTTCAGCGAGGAGTCTGCTTGAGGTTCTCTCCCTCTCTCTCCCTTTACCCCTTCCCCACGTGTGTGCATGCAGCCTCTCTATGTTTCTGGGTCAAATAAATAAATACATCTTTGGGAAAAAAAAATCTTTCCCCAATTCTTTGTTCCTACATCATTTGGGTTTCTACTCTGGTCTGGAATCATGCTAGACTCTGTGGCAGCGAAGGAAGCCGACACCGTCACCGTCCCATAGGTGATTCTGCTGTAGGTGGTTGTAGACCACACCCTGAGAAACATTAAGTGCTCACTTTGCTGGCACATATACTACAGTTGGAAGGGTGCAGAGGTTAGCATGGCGCCTGTGCGAGGAGAAACACAGACTTGTAAATGGACAATTACACGGTCACATGTTAAGATTGGCTGCCTTCATGTTATGTGCCCACCCAAGTACAATCAGTTGCCCCCCCCAGAAGACAATCAACCAATGCGGAGCAGGGTTGAATGATGGGGCAATTTCACTTATATGGCCTGGGAACATTAAGGATTAGTAGTTAATCAGGCAAAAATCTTTTATTGGTTTTTCACATGCCAGGGTACATGTGTGGACATTTTGACACCAGACAAGAAGCTTGCTCTTTGGTGTTTAAAGACCCAGGTTTGCACACTGGTACCACCATCTACAAGTTGTATTATCTTGGACAGATGACTTTCTCTGAGACGTTTCTCCATTGGCAACGTAGGAGTTATCACATGGCTCTTCCTGGGTATTGAGAATCTCTTGGGTGTATAGACACTGGGTGAAATGTTAGAGCTTTAGGACGAAGGAGTTACCATCCTGGAGAGCTTTATTTGCGGTCTAACAGCAAGCGGTTCAAAAGATTTCCTTTGGTGGGAGGAGGGGGCACGTCTGTAAAATGCATACTGCAGGGCTCAGCCCTCCTCTACCAGTTCCACTTCAGTAAACTCGGGATGGAGCACAGGATTTGCCCTTTAAGAGTTGCCTCAAGGCTACAGGTGGTGGTGGACCTAATGAGAAACATTAGGATGGAGAAAACAAGACTTTCAAATGGATAATCACAATGCAGCTTGTTAAATGCTGCAGAGTGGCTTCAATAAGCCTAGAAGGACCAGAGCACAGAGAGCTTGTTTATTACACTTGATCTTAGCCAAAGGCCGAGAAGCAAGAAGCGATTGAGAGCTTGTTTATTGTGTTAACTTTATTTCGCTGTGATGGGGCATCAGATGATTAGGTTACTGAGTGACAAGTTCAGATTTGACTTTTAGAAAGATGACTTTGGTTTCAGTGTGAAGAATAGAATAATGGGGATAAGAAGGACTGCATGGAGACTAGCGGGGGAGGCGGTGGTCCTAATGCAGGTCAGCTGTGACAGGAATTGACGGAAGTGACGTCAGCCAATGGGATACAGATGGAGTGCCCTGAAGGGCAGGAGACAAAGGCAAGGAGCTGGAGTGGAGGCAAGGAGTAGGAAGCCTAGCTTTGAGAGCAGGTAACATCCACCCAGGTATGCAGTCAGATGCAGATTTAGGTGGAGAATGAGGGGAAGCAGTAATGAGTTTTAGGTATAGCTATTAGAGAAGTTAGTGAACAGTTGGAAAAATGGAGATCCAGCTCAAAGGGGAGATTAAGCTTTGTTTAGAAGTCTGTAAAAATCTGATGTCTTGGTGATAATTGAAGACATGAATATACAGGAGAGTTCTCAAAAAGAAACTTGGAGTGAAGATAGGGGACATAGAATTTCAAGAAATAGGACTTCAAGAAATACCAATATACAAAGGATAGGGAAAGAAAGCGAAGCCATTTTGAAGGAGTTTCAGAAAGCTAGCTTAGAGATGTGTGACAAGTTTGGTGACAGTAACCTTGAAGAATCCATTACAAAACATTAATAACGCTAATTTCAGGGCACCTGGGTGGGTCAGTGGGTTAAGCCTCTGCCTTCAGCTCAGGTCATGATCTCAGGGTCCTGGGATAGGACCCCACATGGGGCTCTCTGCCCAGCAAGGAGCCTGCTTCCCCCTCTCTCTCTGACTGCTTCTCTGCCTACTTGTGATCTCTCTTTCTGTGTCAAATAAGTAAATAAAATCTTTTTAAAAAAATGCTAACTGCCATTATTTTTTTTTCTCTTTCACTTACCACATGTTTTGTTTCACTGCCTGCCACGTGCAATAATATAATTAAAAACAACTTACGGGATCATTTCTTTGCCAAATGTCAGTTCAACTCTGGGGATAGAAGAGGTAGATTTTTAAAAATTTATCCTATCATTAAGTAAAGCTTCATTTTTACAGCACCAACTTTGTGCTTGGTACTGAGCTGTGTGTGGATGCCGGAGAGGTCGGTTGGTCTCTGCCCTCAACAAGCTTACTTTAGTTCTAGCATGTGCGAGTTAATGTAAAACAAACATCACAGATACTAAATGATAGTGCAGCAAGAATCTGTTGTCCTTGTCTCAAGGGGGGATAGGGTGAAAAGTGTCACAAAAAGAAAACATACAGTATAGGAGACCACAGTGATTGGGAAATTCAGAATAGGGAAATAATCACAAGGAGGGATTGGGCCAGGGAAAGCTTAGAACGGGTGGGTTTTTAATACAATGTAATACAAAGAAGTATAACAGAAGGTTTTACTATAAGGTGCAAAAGAGTACTAAATCCAGGTCCTAGTTCTACTACCAGCCCTGCTGGGTATCCCTAGGCAAGTGCCTTCACCTTCTGGGACATGGCTCTGTTCTCTAGAAACCCATGAGCAGCAACCTCGACACTTGGGAGGACGAAGGGGGGGCCTTAGCATACTCTTCCCCCACCCCAAGGATCCACTTGTTCCAGGTGCTTCCAACAGGCGATTTCTCAGAGACTCTGAGCCAGTAGTGAGTAGGAAGGTTAACCTTGCCTCCCCGAGCTTCGCAGATATGTGGGGCCAACTCCCGTTTCGTAGTTTGGTGGGGTTTGTTTTGTTTTTTGATGGGATCGATGGTTCCTTTCCAAAGAGAGAAAGAACTATGCCATTTAAGAGCAAGATCCTTGGAATCGGACGTGCTTAATTTCTGGATCTGCCTCTTGTCCCCTGGGTGACCTTCGGCAGTTTTTTTCCACCTCTCTTAGCTTCGGTCTACTACATAAAAATTTAGGGTAAAGATATGTACCTCATAGGGATGCGGTGGGATTAAAGGCTAATGTATACAATCCCCAGGGCCCAGTGCCGGGCGCACAGTAGCTGGTTAATAAAAGAAACCTGTCGGTCCGTCGAGTGATTGTTACCAATGACACCGAAGAGAAGCAATGGACGCAAAACGATGGTCCCCTCCTTCTCAAAGTCGGCCCGGCAGAAAGCCGGCGTCCCAGGACTTAAAGGGACATTGGAGAGAACGTGGAACCGGTGGGATCCCGGAGTCCGTCGCATTGGCGATGGCGGTGAGAGCTGGGGTGGGTCGCTGTCCCCGGCCGCGAGAAGGTCGGAGGGACCCCACCCCCGGCAAGGCTGGTACCGGCGAAGAGAGCCGGCTCTCCGGCCCCCGGCGTCCGGGGGGCCGGTTCTGAGGCGGGAGCGAGGGCAAGAGAGGAGGGGCGACTGGGGGAATTTCCCCGCCTCTCTCCCTCCTTCCATAAATCACCGCCGCAGCGGCAGCGGCCGCGCCGGGAAGTGCACGGAGCCGGAGTGCAGCGTGGTGGCACCAGACGCCTCCCTTTCCCCCCACCGCTTGCTTGCTTTCTCTGTGTTGTTTTTTTTTTTTTTTGGTTTTGTTTTGTTTTGTTTTGTTTTGGTGTGTGTGGTGTGTTTTCAGCCTCCCCTCTCCCTCCTCGCTCGGGTGGTTGCCCAGCCTCGCAGCTCGGGCGCCGCTCCTCCGCCGGTGCCGCCGCCCGTCCTCGCCGCCGCCGCCTCGCCGGGCCGGGACTCGGAGGAAGCGAAAGCTCGGCGGCTCGCCGCTCCGCCTGTCAGCCCCGCGGCCCGCGCGCCGCCACCCCTGAGACGCCCGCCGCGGGGGCCGCGCCGGCGGCGGGGTCCCTGGGAGCGCTCCGGCGGCCGCTTCCTCTCCCGCCCGCCGCCAGAGCCCGGCGATGGTGGCCGCCCGCGCTCCCGCGCTGTAGCCGGGCGCCCCCTAAGTTTGGGAGCCGCCGCGGCGCGCAGAGGCGTCTGCAGCAGGGCAAGAAAGTTTTGCGGGCTGCGCGGAGCGGGCCCTGGGCGCACCTCCGGTTGCTCCCTCCCCGCTTCCCGGCGCCTTGAGCCTGTCGGCGGGGAGTGGGGGGAGGCAGCATGGCCCGCGAGCCGGAGGAGGAGGAGACGGCGGGGGCGGCGGCCCTGGCCCGCGGCTGCCGGGGCTCGTCCGGCCCGGCTGGGGCCCGGGCGCGGCGGCCGCCCCTCTGGCTGCTCTGCTTGGGCGCGTGCTGGCTGCTGGGCGCCGTGACCGACGCCGACTTCTCCATCCTGGACGAGGCGCAAGTGCTGGCGAGCCAGATGCGAAGGCTGGCGGCCGAGGAACTGGGGGTCGTCACCATGCAGGTAAGTGGCCCCTTTTGCGCCCCCCGAACTTGCCAGGCATTTGCCTTTCTCCTATGCACAGAGCCCGGTCTCTTTCTCCAGTACAGGTCCCACGCAGATCTCTCTGGTCTGTACGCAGCCCCTTTTCCGCCAGACATCTCTGCCCGGACCTCCCTCCCCGCTCCCCGAGTACATACCAACTCCTCTTTCATGCACACAGGTACCTCTCCCTTTCTCCTCTGCAGAGGCTCCTGCCCTTTGCACGGAACCCACTCTACACCCCACCCCCCAGCTCCTTTATCTCAGCGAGGGTTCAGTGGTTCCTTCGAATCCTCTTCCCTAATTTGAACGTAACCCTCCCCACCCCCAGTCTTGTTTTCAGCCCCCTTCCTCTACAAACTCCCCTTCGTTCTTTGTGTACCCATCCCGGGGCAGACCGCACCGCCTGGCTCCGACGATTTCCCTCCCCTGCCCCCACGCCCTTGACCACCTCCCTGTGTCCCCCAGACCAAGGCGCACGGATGGGCGCCGGGAAGGAAGGAAGGCACCGCAGCGTGCGCAGCTGCTCCCGAGCCACCTGGGTCCCGGCGGAGTGGGGCCTCGGGAGTGCACTCTGCGCTCCCTTTCCCGGCCTGGGTGCATTGGGGGAGGGGCTGGCCTGGTAGATTCGAGACTCTGGTTCGGTGTGAGGGACTTTTCTTATTGCTTTCCTCTGTTGCTGTTATTTGTGCACTCACCGCTGTATGATTTTTGTTTTGTGTGTGCTTTCTTGGGGGGAGAAAAAAGGGGAAACAGTGAATGAGGTTTCCATTTTTCTGGATTGTTTACCATGTTAGCCCTCCCCAATGGAGGAAGGGGTTTACCGAAAAATTATCCGTGGCTAAGAAGGAATCTTGAAGGTGTTATTACTAAGAGTAGTAAAAATTGCTAAACAGCAACCACCTGGAGATTCTACCGTGCCATTATTATTATTTGGCCAGAAAGGCCCAGTCGATTAGGAGAGGTTGAGGTGACCATAAGAGTCTGAAACCTTTGCTATAACATTCTTCCGTAAAATAACCTTATTCACTTATGCATTCTAACAATAGTGGTGCTAAACGTGGTCTTTGAAAGAGTGAAGTGTCCAGGAATGTGGTCCCAGAATAGGTTTCTGATTTTTGATTCTACTGTGACCACCCTTCCATCTCCCACTGGGGGAGGTGTTTTGAGTCATTTTGGGATTCAGGTTTCTGATGTCTTCCCCCCCCCCCCCCTTTAAAACCTTTCTCCCTACCACGCCTCCTCCCTCATCCCTGAGTCTTTTCTCAGGATGATACAATTTTCCTAAAGCCACTCCCTTAGTCGTTTTCCACGGTAGTGAAAGACATTGGGGTTTTTATTTTGTTTTTAGGTGAGATTAAGGAGTAGATGGTTTGCTTGAAAGGTAATTCTGTATTTGCAGACACTCGGGCACGAAGTGCAATAGAGTCGGATATTTCTTCATTTGCATAACAATGGACAAGCTTTTAAGATCCATCATTTAGTTGCCCTTTCCTGTGCAGATTTTTCAGGTTCGGGTTCTGTTAGCCTTTTTCCACATGCATTTTCTGATGATTGTTGAGAGTTCTTAGGAGTGAAGTGACTTTTAGAGGAAATGGAACTAAAATGTTAGAAAGGAGCTAAGATTTTTTCCCCCCTAGTGGTGAACGTTTCAATTTAGAACCCAAATAATTGTGTTTTTGCATAGTGACACCTCTTTAAATAAAGAACGTCTAATATGTTTGAGTTTCGGACTGTTTGTAAGATTAGGAGGCATTTGTCACCTTCAACCCATCGCCAGGGCTGGACCAGGGATTGTAGGGCCTCTACCCCCTTCCCTATATAAGCTGAGGACTTGGCTTTTTCTGAGATGCTGACAGCAGTTTTACTGTTTCTCACTCGATCCTTGACAAAAGGTGAAATTGGATCCCAACACATTGTCATTCAGGTAGGGATCCAAAGCAAATGTACTTTTAAAAGGCTTCCCTGTTGAAAAGGAGACACTTTGGAAGAAAAGCTCTGATCTGTGGGGGGTTGGTGCCCAAATGGCCCTGTATCTCCTCCTTACTGGCCTCTTTCTAGCACCTTTGCAACCTCATTGTGGAAACTGGCCTCCTGGGGACAGGGTTTTGTCTGGCAAAATGTGAAGTGGCTTCTCTCCTTTTTTGAAAGGAGAAGCACATACTGTATTTAAATTCTTCTCCTTGAGCTGTACATTGATCTGCCACTTGCCTCCATCTGGGAAAATTGGAGTAAGAGTCTCTTTTTAATTTTGTTAGACTGCCAGCTTTTGGGGGGGGAGGAATACTTGTAAAATAAAATCTAAGGCAGGTTAGATTTTTTTTGGCTCTTAGAACAAAGATTAGGAGCCTCACATTTTCCTCTGTAAACCACTGGGATTTCTTCAATGGGTCTGAAATTACGTGGGTTTAGGTATTTAAAGTGCCGATTATAGAGTCCTCCCTTGCGGAATGTTGGATTTTATAGCCACAGAGTATTCTGTTGTTCAGAGGTAGGGTAGCCTCATGTGGGTGTTAAGGTGGGCAGGGTTAGACTTCCATATGCAGATATGAGGGGTTTGGGGGAGAGGTTAGGTCTCTTTGCAAGAAAAAAAAAAATATTCCCGCTCAGTCAAGGATCATTTGACCTTGGCATTTGGAGCACAGTGCAGACCTCTCAGGAGAGCACCTCATTGATGAGAAACTTTCTCCAGGTCAGTTTATATGTAAAAAGCCTATTTTCAAACCTCTAAATCCCTTCTGTTGCAGAAATTCTCCAAACACTATTTTTAATTTTGAGAAATTGCGAAGCAGCCCTCAAACGGGGCCTGTTGCAGCATTTCCAAGGGCAGCACAAACTGCTCATGGGAGGTAGCAAGGGGTGATTTTACAAAAACAAAAATCAGGCATTTTTCAGCGCTGTAGTTTCCCATAGCATAGTTGTTGTGCTTGCTGATAGCTCCTCAAACTGTCCTCTTCAGGCGCCTGGGTGGCTCAGTTGGTTGAGCGACTGCCTTCGGGGCGGGTCATGATCCCGGAGTTCCGGGATCGAGTCCCACATCGGGCTCCCAGCTCCACTGGGAGTCTGCTTCTCCCTCTGACCTTCTCCCCTCTCATGCTCTCTCTCACTGTCTTATCTCAAATAAATAAATAAAATCTTAAAAAAGAAAAACAAAACTGCCCTCTTCACCTTAAAGATTTTCTTGGAAAGGTTTTCTTGTGAAGGCTGCTGACTCCTGGGTTGGGTTTTTTGTTGTTTTTGCCATTCATTTTTGTTAATGGACAAAATCTTTTTTTTCCTATTAACATATAATGTATTATTTGCTTTGGGGGTACATGTCTGTGAATCATCAGGCTTACACAATTCACAGCACTCACCATAGCATATACCCTCCCCAATGTCCATAACCCAGCCACCCTATCCCTCCCCCAGCAACCCTCAGTTTGTTTCCCCAGATTGAGTCTCTCATGGTTTGTCTCTCTCCCGGGTCCCATCTTGTTTTATTTTTTCCCCTCCGTACCCCCCTCAACTCCCTGCCCTGCCTCTCAAATTCCTCATATCCGATCATATGATTGACTAAAATAAAAATCTTTTAAAGGATTTGCGCTCCAATTAATTTTACCCTGGGAAAGCTGCCACTGAATACTACCCTGCCACCGTGACCGCCCCCCTCCCGCCCCCAGCCGCAGCAGACATCCTACATTATGGGTAAAAGTCCAAAACCTAATCATCATCTCCTCAGGGGTCTGGTGGAGTGAAGCCATCAACATTGAGATGTGGGGAGCAGAGTGGCTGTGGCAAGGCACACGGGTTTCTGCCTATTGGCTCCTGCAACAAGTTTTTATCAAACAGCATCATGGAGTGGAAAGAACTTGCCATTGGCCATTTGGAGACCTTGGTTCAGCTCTGCCTCTTGAAAGTTGGGCGATCTTTATCTGCAAGACTGGGGATGATAGTTCCTCCTGGAAATCGGCTCTGTGGACTTCATGGAAATAGGGCGCGTGAAGGCATTTGCTCACATGAAGCTGGCGCTGGGGCGTGTTGGCGAATGTGGTGGTTCTTAAATGGAGAACTATTTCTTGAAAGCTTACCGTGCACAGAACCTTCCGCTAGGTGTTGAGGGGATTTACAAGGAGCCATGGGGCACATAGCTCCTGGAGCAGTTTGTAATCTGGAGGAGGGAAGATTGCTCAGGAAAAATGGTTAAATAACAATGTCTGCTTGTGAGAAGGCCTAGCTGGCTCTGGCAGCCATTTCACCAGGCACTTAGAAGGCCCATTTAACATTATATGACAATACAGGCTTCTTAACAGCAAGAGCCTGGCACCTGGCCAGTGTGCCCGCCTTGATGTTAGCTCTAACACCGCTCTGCTGGGCTGGGCACAGTCACTGTGAACTTGGCCGACACACCAGCAGGTTGGTCAGACAGCTGCTGTTTGGGGCCTGGAAGGTGGGGGGGTGGGGGTGGGGGAGGGGCAGAAGTACCAGAAGCACAAACCAGAGAGCTTCAACTCCAATTCGAGCAAGAGCAGTAGCCGGGACAGATGTGACTTTAGGCACTGAAGGGCTCGGTGGGGCTGAAGTGCTGGCTGAAAATCTAGAGCAAAGTTGGAAATGAGTGGTTGCTGCTGACAGTGAAAGGGGAGGCCTTTGTGTGTTCCAGGACAGCGTTGCCTTAAATGCATTGTTCATTTTGCATACATTAAGCAAGCTTTGGGCAGGGGGGCTTCTCTGCCGTCAAGGGCCCTGGGTTAGACTCAGCTGGGAATATAAGGTGGATGAGGCTCAGAATGGATGATGGAGACCAATATGGAAAGAGGCGATCCAGGCCAGGTGGTTGGCAAGAGGCAGAAGCGGTAGATCACAGTGGGTGGTGAGGAGGTAGAGGAGCGAGGTATTATGGGAGCACAGGGGAGGGTTACCTGAGTGCGTCTGGGGAAGTCTGGGAAATTGGTTACTCCTTTCTCCGTGTGTTCAGTGAACCGTGAACACAGAGGGGTCAGTCCTGAAAACCAGTCTCAAACATGAATGCTGACTGAGTCAGGAGTTCACTGAACGGTTCTCGTACCGTATGGTGGCACTGGATAGGGTAGTTGGTATATCCTAACGTCCTGAGTAAGGATGGGCTAGGACTCTTGAACCTCTTCATAAGGCCTCTTGTCTTAGCTCGCTGGCCGCCACTCCGGAGCTTCTGTGGTTATTGGACTCAAACATCCTGGTTTGCAGTTATGTTAGATTTGTATTTTTTCCTAAATCTTGTCTATTGTACCAGGAATGGCATATTTTGGATAATTTGAATGTGTACGTAAGCAATATTGAATGTCTTGTGGGGGGAAAAATCACCTCTAGTTGCAAATAATGTGGTTTTACTCTATGCCCTGTGTACAATATAAGCCCTAGCGGGGAAAATTGCCACCTTGCTCTATTCTGAAATTGAGTGTTTGGAGTAGAAGAAAACTGACCATTGATGGATGACTCTGAGTAAGAGTGAGCCGAGGAAAAGCATGTTGAATGACTTCTGGTGGACTATCCCTGTTATGCTTAATACTCTGTCCACTTCCTCTCCACTAATACCTGTCTTAGTTGGCATCGAGCCTGGGCTTCTATTTTTCCTGCTGATCGTGCTTGAGTCTGGAGGTGTGTGGGGGAAGGGAAGGAGATAGTTTCACACTTTATAACTTGGTGCTATTTCTGGTTGCTGCTTGAGGAGTTCCTTCCTTGAGCTTAAGTGGATGAGCAGACAGGAACCTTGCAGAACTCTGGAATTCTGATATTATGCACAGTGGGATTTATTTTGGATCTGCTTTGGCCTGGTGTAAAAAAAAACCACTGAAATTCAAAGTAGGAAGGGACAACAGAAGCAACAGTTTTGACTCAGCCAAGTTATTAATGCTAACTTTCAGCTTGTTGTTAAGTTGCTCTGAACATTAGTGTCTTCATGCTTCGTTCGCTCATTGCTCATTGTGTTAAGGACGGGAAATAGATATTAAAAGATAAGTGTCTAGCACCAGGTCCAACGTAAGAATAGTCGGTAAACAGAAGTATGGGACCATCTTTTTAGTGTCTGGGCACAGAACCAGGAAGGCAACAAACATGTGGATCCTGAGCCTAAATGAAAACAAAATCAAGTCTTCAGAGCCTGTAGATTTCAATGTGGTCAGTCCTTTGTTCCAGGGGTTGCCGAAGTCGGGTATACAGACCTAGGGATGTGGTGCAAAACCATCCTTTGGGGTTTATGAAGAAAATATTACCCTGTTGTTAATGGTATCGACTTTTAAACTTTTCGTTACAAAGATTTGGAGGAAAAAAAACAGAAAAATAGCATAACAAAGCCTATGTACCTCTTACCCAGCTGAAACAGCAACTCCTGGTCAGGCTACTTTTATCGCTGCCTGTGCCTCCATCCCCTCCCCAATTATTATTTTTTTTTCCTCCCCAATTATTTTTGAAGCAAATTCCAGATCTCCCCTAATTTCATTCATAATATTTTTTTCATCCAGAATATTTTAAACTGCATCCTTATTTCTATATTTTAAAATGTTTTATCATAGACTAGTGTACTAGTCTATGGAATTTACAATCCACAGATAAAAACAAATATTTGAAGGGTATATACTTAAAGTGTTTTATGGTGACATGCTTGAGTTTTTGAGCAATACCATCGTTTCCCTCCTCCTCCCCTCCCCCCCCAGCTCTTTATAAATAGTATCTTTGCTCAGCAACCTTCTCAGCCTTCCAGAAGTAATGCCCAAACTTTTTTTTGCGGGGGCTTCCTCTGGGACCCTTTTCTACCCTCCCTCACACAAGCGGTCCGGCCCCCATTTTCATGTCTGGCTTTCTGCCTGAGGCTATGAGGATCCTTGTTTTCATAGTGAGCAGCTTCTAGTTTCTGCACATGTATTTGCCTGCTGCCTCATGGACTGGATCTTCTCCTTGCCTCTGTTCTCTCTGCCCTTTCCAGAGGAGGCAGGAGAAGCTGTAAGTGGGGGAGGAGGGAAGGTTGAAGAGGAAAAGGTGGGCTGTATACATATTTGTCTTCTGAAGAGTCTGTCAGCAAATGTTCACTGGGTACTTCCGTGCAGAATGGGAGGCTGGGAGAGTGTAGGAGAGGTCTAGAACACCCACTGCTTTCCCTCTCAGAGCTCCTGTCTCTTCAGGGAGGCTCAGCCAGTTTCTGTGGGTCAAGACAGAAAGAAATGCTGAATGAACTATGGGATCTAGATGACACCTGAGGCTAACAGGAGTCCGTTAGACCACAGGAGCGAGGTAGGCTGGGCATGGGTCAGTGGGGAATGGCATTGGCTGTTGTAAATTGCCAGCTACTATTCTCCCCCTCAGTTGTTGTCCCCTGGCATTGTGGGTCTGGTGATGGCACGTGACTGTTTCGGGAGAAGGTGGATATCAGGTTTTTAGACGGAACTCTAGATTCTTAAAAGTGTTGGGAACTAATTCGGATTTAAAAAAAAAAACCAACCCGAAACAAAAAGGCACAAACTGGGCCAAACCAAACGTGTCTGCAGGCTGGATCAGGCCAGAGGCCACCAGTTTGCAGTGCCTGGATTGAAATTACCCTGGGTTCCAGGAGGTAGAAATCAGCACTTGGGTGTAAAGGTTATGGGGAAACAAGATTCTGTATAAAAGAAAGGAAAACTTTCTGATAGAGTTCTAAATTGGATTGCCTTGGGAAATGAACTCTGTCACCATAAGCAAATAATTGTTGAATATTTGGTGCCAGGCACTGGGTTATGTCTGAGATCTCCATCAGTTAATTTCCAATGCAGTGAATGAGAAAGGGGTTCCTGGATGCTGGGGAAAGTGTGTCAGGGATGTTAATGTTTTAGGGGGTGGGGAGGGATGTTTCTGGAAGGCTTTCCAGAAAAGGTGGAAGGAATGAGTTGGTTAGTCAATGGGTAGAGTTCCCAGAAGGCCTCTTTGTGGTGGTACCTCTGAAGAGTGGAAAGCTGGCATCAAGGTTTGGAGTTTGGAGAGTCAGAGGGAAGGGAGGGTACAGGAAGAGATCGGAGAAGTAGACAGAGGTCATGTTGTGGGATCCTTGGATCCCTCCTATCAGTCAAGACTTTTTATATGGTAGGTTAAAAAAAAAAACAACAACACCCAGTTACACTAGCTGAACAAGAAAGGAATTGCTGCCTTAAATGATTGAACAGTCTGGGTAATCTTTGGACAGTCACTAGATTAGGGCTCAAACAAGGTGGCCAGTAGTTTCGCTCTCTGTATGCCTACTTTCTTAAGTGGGTCCTCCCCTTTGTTTCAACATGGCGGGCAGTAGCTTAGCAGTGTTTGAGTTGGAAACTTGCTGCTTCTCATGCCTGAGTATCCTGTATTTGGAGATGTACTCTGGGCGTAAAGGAACTAGGAATCCGGAGAAAGCTCGCTACCTAGAAAACTCAGCTGAAGTGATGTAGGATTCAGACACCAGCTGCCACCAGCTGCTAGGACCTGCTCCATAGTTTTGTTTGGCCTCCCCAAGTTCAATTCAGAGAGGGCCTGCTTTGTGGTCTCCCTGCTTCTGGCTGGAAGGCAGGCTGCCTGGCTCTCCACTGTGGTCTGCCCTCAGGTGTACAAATCCAGGCTCAGCAGGCCTGCCCTTGGCACACCTTTTTTCCCTGACCTTTCAGCCCCTCAGATCACTGGGTGCGATGAGAACCTGGAAGAACAGGAAAGTGTCACCTCTACCTCCCTTCTTTTATAGGCGAGAAACTGAGGCCCAGTGAGGGAAGTGGCTCTCTGGGACTCATACCAGTAGTAAGTGGTGGACTTGGAACTCAAGTGTTGGTCTTGACAGAGAGGTTGCAAGTAGGCAGAGAGGGGGGAGCAGGCTCCCCGCTGAGCAGAGAGCCCGATGCGGGGCTCGATCCCAGGACCCTGAGATCATGACCTGAGCCGAAGGCAGAGGCTTTAACCCACTGAGCCACCCAGGCACCCCCCTCAAGTGTTGGTATTAAGACTCTTGCTTTTTGACCCTTTACACAGTATTTTCCTGTGGGAGCTCCATTTTTCCAAGAGAATTTTGCCTTAAGATGGAAAGGAAATTTAATCAAGGACCTTTAAATTCCTTTGTGAGGGGGGATTTTTTTATGGATGAGAATGTAAAGCTGATAGTCGACTTTGACAACTGACTGGGTTTTGTGTTTTGTTTTTGTAAAGATTTTATTTATTTATTTGACAGAGAGAGATCACAAGTAGGCAGAGAGGAAGGCAGAGTGAGAGGGGGAAGCAGGCTCCCTGCTGAGCAGAGAGCCCCGATGCCAGGCTCGATCCCAGGACCCCGAGATCATGACCTGAGCTGAAGGCAGCGGCTTTAACCCACTGAACCACCCAGGCGCCCCAACTGACTGGGTTTTTGTTTTGATAAGTTGTTATTTAAACATCTAATAGTCGGCGAGCCACAGATGAAACAAAAATTTTGAGACTTCTACAATGTTATTAGTTTTTTTAAAAAGCAATTTTAAATGGCCCTTTTGTTTATAATTGTGAACTGTGCGAACTGTACCACCACCAGAGTAATTTTTTATTAAAAATGTAAAGCCTAAAAAGAAAAAACTTGAAGGAAGGAATACTTTGTTTTTTTTTTGGGGTTTTGTTTATGTAATGGCTACAGAAGGAAATTCCACCTGTAATTTTCAGGCAAAGTTCTATTTTGGACCTCCAGGACTTGCATCTCCCTAGTCATTAGGAGTATGAAGTTTGTTTTTAATTTTCACCAAGAAAAAGAATACATGTATTACTTTGGAGAAGTTATTTATTCGATTCGATAATGAAATAAAATAAAATGTCATTTGAATGCATCTTTACTCTGCCCACTTTGTTCTGAGTTCAAAAGGAGTTTTCCCCTCCTTCAGATTACATAGTCAAATAATTTCTTAATTAATTACAGTTAGAAAAATTCTGACACCTAAATACCAGCATGGATCGCTGAAAAGTAACTTACCGTCCATATTTCCCTGGAAATCGTGTGTTCTATTATAATTGTAGAGAAGAAGCCAGTGGGTAAGTTGTTATCTGTTGTGTGTGATAATGTCTTGATTCCATTCCAACCATAACAATTATTTTAAAGACTTGTCAAGGCCCAAGACTGTAGTACTTCTTTTTTTTTTTTTTAATTCCCCTTGGATATTGTTTTATTTTTGCATGGAGTATTTAAAAAAAAAATACTTCCGAGCTCTGGTGGAAGGGCAGTGAAAATCGGCAAGCCAGCGAGAATGAATCTGAATTTTTAATTAGGCTTTGAGTTGTTTCTTCAAAGTGTAGAGACATCATTAGTGATGTAAGTCTTGTTGCGTTAGCAGAGACTGACATTTTACTTCAAACGTGGTGAGTGCAGCTGTCCTATGCAGATAAAAGTTGCCAAGTACGGAATAGCAAGGTGGATTGGTAGATAATTAGCTGTCCCACATTACTGCAGTGTGGAAGAAATCTGCCAGTCATGGGCAGGAAGGAGGAATTATTAGTGGGAGAAAATCCAAGTGTGTCATAAAGCAATTTGGAATCACTTCAGCTGTGGCAGAGCTGATAAGGCGTACATTAAGGGAACAAGACAAACTGAGTCTGGTATATGATGGCCAACTTTCTTTTTTAAGAAACCTTCGTTTAAAAGAGGAATGGCTAGAAATTAGTGATCCATAAATACAGAGAGGTACAGATTCATCATCAGTCTGCCCTGACTCCATATATGAAATAATTAACCAGCTTAAAATAGTCGTCCTATTCCCATGTATCTTGAAAATAAAGTGAGGATTCTATGGGGGTGGGGTGGGGGGGGATAAGAATCCTAGGGATGCCATAAAGCCTTGACAATAACTGCTGTGTCTAACCATGAAAAGACAGATGAAGAAATTTTGAAGTATATCACCTATCTAATATAAAAGTTACAATATTTCTAAGAGATCGGAGTATATATTGCCTTATTGGTAGAATACGTGCGTATATTTAAATATTCTCAAAAGTGTTTCTGTGATCCTCACGTTCATCTCCAGGAGATGAGAGGTCTAGAAGGACCTGTTGGCTTTCTTGTCCATCCTCAATTATTGGCTAACTCAAATGAAATTTTATGGGATGTTTTTGTCCATTTGGATTCCTCCCTGTTCCCTTGCCAAGATACTGGACTCTCTTGTCCTCATTTCATCCACTTTTATTGGGTTGGCTTTTTCCAAAGCCAGGGCCTCTTCTGGCAGCCCAGAAGTAGGTGGTGCTGAAGTAGGGTGTGTGCTGCTTGGATAGTGTCCCCTCTGAATGAGGCCTGCCCTTGGCCACTAAGCGGGAGAGCCTGTTCTTTTTACTCTTTGCTTCTTCTCCCTTCTTGCTAGGGGACGGTCACAGGGTTGTTGCTGCTCTGGGTGGTTTTGGAGAAAGCCTGGAGAATTGAGGTTTTTGGCAATCTTGGCTCTTAGATCCAGAGTTGACTTCATTGTCCTTCTAGTGAAATGGGGATTTATCCTTCCATAGTCCTGGGGTGGGCTTAGGAGATGCACGGCCGGGAACCAGACTTTGTACTGATGGTGAACCAGTCATAGTTGCTAGGAGTTGTGATCCCTGGGGTTAGTGTAAATTAATGTGACCATCAAGGAAGGTTGGACTTTTTTTTTTTTTTGGCATACATGTATATTGAGATAATGTGGGCAAGAATGGCAAACAGTAAAGCATTGTACAGGTGTGGATTATTAGAGTATGAACTCCCATAATGAAATGCCCAGATTTATTCATCACGTAGTCCTGGTGTGGGTTATGCAGTCTGTGTGTCTGGCACATGGTGAAAACTCAAAAAATGTCTGGACTAGAGAAATGGAGTGGCCGGCACATGGTGAGAACTCAGAAAATGTCTGACGGGCTTTCAACAGTAGACTTTGTAACATTCTCATGTTTACTCCAAATGTAGCTTTTGCCACTGTTTCATGTGTCCATTTCATTACTTACTCTAGGCTTACAGTTAAAGGTCTTGAGCCTTTAAGTGGTACTGAAGATTTAAAATGGGTCAGGTTAGTGAAAGTGTCCAGCAGAGTATCGAGCCCATTAGGACTCAAATATTGGTTCTGATGTCTAATTTCTTTGTGTGAGAGAAAGTTGAGGGATGTATATTGCAAAATAGCAAAGACAAAAATGTGTGTGTTTGCAGGTTACGTACTTAGAGCTACTTTATCCTAGAGGTTATAATTGATTAATTAGCTTAACTGTTTATTCAGCATGGACTGTATACCAGGTACTGCACTTAGATTTCAGTTTGTGATTTAAAAAAGAGACACAAGCCCCTATTTTCATGGAGTATACCATCTATTAGGGGAAATAGACATTAAAGAGATAATCATGGAAAAAAATTATTAATTTTTGAATAGTATTAGAAGGAAACCAGGGCTATTAGGTTACCAGGGAGATATTTGAAAATCTTTTGGTGTGTGTATGGGGGGTGGAGTGGGGGGTCAGAATGTCACTTCTTTGCTTAAAATTCTCTAAAGTTTCCTGTCTGACTCAGCGTAAAATCCCTAATTACAGTGGTCTTTATAGCCACATGGGACCTAGCCCTTGATATCTTTGTGGCCCTACCTCCCCTCACTCCACCCAGCTACCTTCCCTCACACATGTACACTGTTCCTCTAATATTCCAAGCACACACCCGCCCTAGAGCCTTTGAACTTGTTCCCCGCTGCCTGGAAATAGCAAGCAGCTCTCCTGGGTCACCTTTAATAGTACCCTACTTTGTCTCTCCTCACTGTCTCCTTACCTTGTTTGTCACATCCCCTAACCTCCTACAGGAGGTTTGTATCATTCACTCCTGTTTTCATGTGGAACGGTGCTTGGTACATGAAATCACTCAAATACTTACTGGACAAGGATGAGTGGGAGTGACAATTCTGGACTAGGTAGTTTGGGAAGGAATCCGGCTCCTTTCGGGCACCTCCTCAATTGGAGGAGGGGTTGAGGGGGTTTGCAGAAAGAGGAGCAGCCAGTGAGGGGGAGGGTTTGGGGAGCCTCACAAAAGAAGGAGCCAATCAGGGGGGAGGAGGTGGGAGCAGCCCAAGGAAGAATGAGAATCAAATGGGAATTGAGGGAGGGGTTGGGGGGGACTCTCATCCCAGCAGAGGGACTCTCATCCCTGCCTCCATCCAGGTCTTGATAGGCAGGACTATGGCCCACTTAAAGAACTGAAGTCAAGCCAGGGGCTGACTGAGCATGCATGCTGAAGGGTGCCACAAGCGAAGAATTTGGATTCTTATTCCTATTTAACCCAAGTATAGTTGTTTCCCATTAACTCCTTGGTCGTGACTTTACGGATAGGGTCCCATTAGGAGAGTGAGGATTCAGGGTGAAAGACCCTTGATTTGTAGATCTCTGGAAACTGGAAAATCTGCAGTAGACCATCTGTTTCTTCCAGGTGAGAGAGAGGAGAGAGAAGAGACTACAGCTTCATTCAGATAGATCATGGAGAAAAATGTAAATGTAGCCTCATAGTTCTTTATAACTTAAAACATACTTGTGTTTCCCACATTATTTCTTGGCCAACCCCCCCCCCCACCAACCCCCTCCTCTCCAAAAACCTTCTAGAGCCAACTGAGTACAATAATGAAGTCCTGCAGTAAAGATTCAAATGTACTTTCCCCACATGGCATTACATTCGTTTAGTTACAGTAAAATGTAGTATTTTTTTTTTCCCTGCAGATAGTAATGATTACTTTTTAATGTGGCTTCGACCTTTTAGAACCAAATCTTTGAAGTACCTTAAATATTTTTTCATGTTATTTAAAAAATTGTGGTAAAATATACATGATATTAAGTTTTCTATTTGAACCACTTTTAATTGTTCTGTTCTAGGCATTAACTACTTTCACATTGTGGGGCTATTAACACCATCCGTCTCCAGAACTTTTCCACCTTCCCTGACTGAAACTCAGTACCTATTAAACGTCTCTCTTCTTCTCCCTGCAGTCCCCGGTAACTATTAATTATTTTCTCTGTAAATCAGACTACTCTAGGCACCTCATATAAGTGGTGGAATCCTGCAATATTTGTCCTTTTGGGACTGACTTATTTGCCATGATATCTTCAAGTTTCATTCATGTTATAACATGAATCAGAATTTCCTTCCTTTTTAAGGTTGAATAATTACCCATTGTATATATATGCCACATTTTGTTTGTCCTTTCATCTACCAGTGGACACTTGGCTTGCTTCCACCTTTTGGCTACGATAAATAATGCTTCTATGAACAGGAGTGTACAAATGTTTGAGTCCCTGCTTTCCATTCTTTTGGGTATACACAGTGGAATGGCTAGATCACGTAATTCTATGTTTAATTTTTTGAGGACTAGTCCTACTGTTTTCCATAGTAACTGACCTTTTTATATATTTTTAAAAAGATTTTTACTTATTTGAGCGAGTGAGAGCAAGAGAGATCACGGAGGGAGAGGGAGAAGCAGGCTTCCTGCTGAGCAGGGAGCCTGATGTGGGGCTAGGTCCCAGGAGCCTGAGATCATGACTTGACCTGAAAGCAGATGCTTAACCGACTGAGCCACCCAGGCGCCCTGCTGACATCTTACATTCTTACAGCAATGCACAAGAATTTTCATTTCTCCACATCCTTGCCAAAACTTATTTTTGTAAAACAGCCGTCCCGATGGGTGTGAAAATGTATTCTATGGTGTAGAGTTCCATGAATTTGGATAAATGAACTGTCATGCAACTGTCATCGCAGTCAATGCAGAGCACTTTTCATCACCCTCCAAATTCCGGTGCTGCTCCTTTGTGGTCAGTCTTCTCTTCACCCTACTTGGAACCCCTGGAAACCACCGGCATGTTCCCCATCTCTGTAGTTTTGTCTTTTCTAGGACGTGCTATAAATGCATTGTGATTTGCATTTTGAGTCTTGGTTTTTAAATTTAGCGTAATTTGAAATTCCTCCATGCTGTGTATATGAACAGTTCATTGCTTTTTATTGTTCAGTAGACTTCCATTGTGTGTACCAACACACTGGTTTGTTTATAATTGAAAAGATTTGGATTTCTTCTTTGGATCTTGGATTTCTTCTATCTCCTAAACATATAAACATTCCTACTATAGACTTTTGCGTAGAAGTCCTTGTTGGAACCTGAGTTTTCACATTTTTAGGGGTGGGATTACTATGTCATATGTTAAACTTTGTAAGAAACTGCCCGTCGGCTTTCCAGACGGTCTATATCGTTTATCATTTTTTTTAAAGATTTTTATTTATTTGAGAGAGTGAGAGAGTGTAAGCAGGGTGAGGGGCAGAGGGAGAAGCCAGGAGCCTGATGTGTGTGGGGGAATCGCTGGGGGGGACGGATACCAGGATTATGACCCCAACCGAAGGCAGATGCTTGATGGACTGAGCCATCCAGGCGTCCCTGGGTCAGTATTCTTTTGTTATTCCACCAGCAATGTGGGAATGGCATGGTTGCTCCCTATGTTCACCAGATCTTTTTTTTTTTTTTAAAGATTTTTATTTATTTATTAGGAAAGAGAGAGAGTGAGAGAGAGCACGAGAAGGGAGAGGGTCAGAGTGAGAAGCGGACTCCCCATGGAGCCGGGAGCCCGATGTGGGACTCGATCCTGGGACTCCGGGATCACGACCTGAGCCGAAGGCAGTCGTCCAACCAACTGAGCCACCCAGGTGCCCCTGTTCACCAGATCTTGATTGGGTCAGTCATTGTAACGTTAACCATTATAAAATGTGAAGTAATAAATCATTGTGGTTTTAATCAACATTTCCCCAGTGAATAATGGTGCTGAGCATTTTTCAATGTGCCTATTTGCCATTAGTGTGTATGTATGTGTGTGTGTGTGTGTGTGTGTATGTATATATATATATATATATATATATATAATATATATATATGTATGTATTATATATATAATTTTCTGGTGAAATGCCAAAACGTTGGATTTTTTTTTTTTTTTAAGATTTTATTTATTTGACAGAGAGGTTTGACGGAGAGCACAAGAAGGAGGAGAAGCAGGCTCCTTAAGCAGGGACATGGGGTTCAATCCTAGAATGCTGAGATCATGACCCAAGCTGAAGCCAGATGCTTAACTGACTGAGCAACCCAGGTGCCCCAACTTTTGACCATTTTTAAATTGGGTTGTTTCTTTATTGTTAACTTAAAAGATTTATTGGTTTTTATTAGTTTTGTAGATTTGTCCGATGGATACCATCTAGTTTGAGAATATTTCCATTTCAAAAGTTCCAGTGTGCCTGTTTGTTGACTTTTGGGGTTTTTTGTATTTAATTAATTAATTTTATTTTATTTTAAAGATTTTGTTTATTTATTTGACACAGAGAGAGATCACAGGTAGGCAGAGAGTCAGGTAGAGAGAGGGGGAAGCAGGCTCCCTGCTGAGCAGAGCCGGAAGACGTGGGCTCAATCCCAGGACCCTGAGATCATGACCTGAGCCAAAGGCAGAGGCTTTAACCCACTGAGCCACTTAGGCACCCCTTGTTTTGCTTTTTAATTCAAATGGACTTTTTATTTTCCTTGGGGAGGGGGGGCAAAATCTGTTGTGAGAACAACATCACTTCAAAAAAATATATTTGCTTTTAGTAAAGAATAATGACCAGGATTAGAAAGAATAAACCATAGTCCAGGATTGTTAAAAGTCTTGAAAAGAGAGTTGTGATTTTGCGGTTCTTATTTTCAGCTAGAAACAAAGCCCTATTGAGGAGTTTTGGTTAATGTGGCCTATGTAGGCGCTTAGATTTAGCCAGTTGATTAGTAACTGTTGATCGCACTCCCGTTATGTTCCAGTCCTGCTCAAGCTGTGGGACACAGGGATGAACAGAACAGAGTTGCTGCCTTTGAGGGTCTTACTTTGTACAAGAGGAAGATAGATATTGAAATATGCAAAAATCAAAGGGGACGTTGGACCCTGATGAGTTCTGTGAAGGTGAAGTAGGGTAATGTGGGGTTCAAAGGCAGCCTCTTGGAGGAGCTGGTATTTGAGGATGTATTGGGGGTTGCCTGGGAGAAGCTGGGGAAAGGAGTAGAAAACGCAGGGTCTGATGAGGGAAAACAATCTTGGTGTGTTTGAGAGGCCGAAAGAAGGCACAGCAGGAAGGTAAGAGGGGAGGAAGAGGAGAAAGGCTTGATCGCTGTGGACAGCAATGAGTTTTCATTTTATTCTGGCTGAAATGGGAAGCTAGTGGAGGATTTTAAGTGTGTGCGTGACGTGGTTGACTTTTGCTTTAGAACTATCCCTGTGGCTGTTGGTGCCCTGATGTATAGATGTGGTGGGGTTGGAGAACAGACATGGAAGTAGGGAAACCAGGGAGAGAAATGGAGGTATTTATTCTTCATGGCATCCCATATGCCTTTATGAGTGCATTTACGATGAAACTGGAGCCATTAATGGTGTATGTCAACAAAAGTCCACTGCGCTAAGGCTATTATTAAAAGAAAGTAGGACAGCTGCAACAGGAAAAAAGAATCAAGGAAAGAAGACTTTTCATATAAAAAATAGGAGAGAACAGTGGTAATCGTGTTCATATTTACAGATATTCTCTGCCAAGTGATCATTAAAGGCAGTTGAGACCTTTGCTTACCAGCTATGAACTATAAAGATTTTTTTAATTAACATATAATGTATTATTTGCCCCAGGGTACATGTCTGTGAATCATCAGGCTTACACATTTCACAGCACTCGCCATAGCACATACCCTCCCCAATGTCCATAACCCAGCCACCCTATCCCTAGCCCCCCCACCTCCTAGCCACCCTCAGTTTGTTTCGTGAGATTAGGAGTCTCTTATGGAGTTTAGGAGTCTCTTATGGTTTATGTTCTTCCCGATCCCATCTTGTTTCATTTCCCTCCCCCACCCCCCCAACAACCCCCCGCCCTGCCGCTCAAATTCTTCATATCAGAGCGATCATGTGATAATTGTCTTTCTCTGACTGACTTACTTCGTTTAGCTTAATACCCTCTAGTCCAATCCATGTCATTGCAAATGGCAAGATTTTGTTTCTCTTGATGGCTGCATAGTATTCCATTGTGTATATATACCACTTCTTTATTCATCTGTTGATGGACATCTAGGTTCTTTCCATAGTTTGGCTATTGTGGACATTGCTGCTATAAACATTCGGGTGCATGTGCCCCTTTGGATCACTACATTTGTATCTTTTGGGTAAATACCCAGTAGTGTGATTGCTGGGTCATAGGGTAGCTCTATTTTCAATGTTTTGAGGAACCTCCGTACTGTTTTCCAGAGTGGCTGCACCAGCTTGCATTCCCACCAACAGTGTAGCAGAGTTCCCCTTTCTTCACATCCTCGCCAACACCTGTCGTTTCCTGACTTGCTAATTTTAGCCCTTCTGACTGGTGTGAGGTGGTATCCCACTGTGGTTTTGATTTGTATTTCTCTGATGCCGAGTGATGTTGAGCACTTTTTCATGTGTCTGTTGGCCATTTGTATGTTGTCTTTGCAGAAATGTCTGTTCATATCTTCTGCCCATTTCTTGATTGGATTATTTGTTCTTTGGGTATTGGGCTTGAGAAGTTCTTTATAAATTTTGGATACTAGCCCTTTATCTGATATGTCATTTACGAATATTTTCTCCCATTCTATCAGTTGTCTTTTGGTTTTGTTGACAGTTTCCATTGCTGTGCAAAAGCTTTTGATCTTGATGAAGTCCCAGTAGTTCATTTTTTGCCCTTGCTTCCCTTGCCTTTGGAGATGTTTCTAGGAAGAAGTTGCTGTGGCTGGATTTTAAGTAATCTCTACATCCAACGTAGGGCTCAAACTCACGACCCCAAGATCAAGAGTAGCGTGTTCTACCACCTGTACCAGCCAGGTGCCCCCAGCTATGTAACTTTTGACAATTTTTCTTTTCTCCATAGCCTTATTTTTTCACTTTACTAGCAGAAAAATAATACCTGCCTCAACTCTGGATTGTTTTGAGGGTAGCAGTGTATTTACATCATGGACTCCTCCTCCTCTCTGGTTCTGTTAGGATGTTTTGAGTTGTGAGTAACAACCCATCCCAACTGAAACTGCCTTAAAAGATAAAGTGAGCTCGTTGGCTTAACTAGCTGCAAAAAGGCTTACAGATAGTGTGAGCTTCAGGCACAGTTTGATTTAGAGCCCCGGGTTACCTCCTTCCTACCCCCTTTCTTTTCTTTTCTTTTTTTTTTTAGATTTTATTTATTTATTTGAGACAGACAGTGAGAGAGAGCATGAGAGGGGAGAAGGTCAGAGGGAGAAACAGACTCCCCATGGAGCTGGGAGCCCGATGTGGGACTCGATCCCAGGACTCTGGGATCATATCCTGAGCTGAAGGCAGTTGTTTAACCAACTGAGCCACCCAGGTGCCCCACCCCCCTCCCTTTCTTTCCCAGCTCTGCTCTCCTGTAGGTGTTAGCTTATCCTCCGGCTGGTTTTACCTGTGTAAGAAAATGAGCGCTGGGATGCCAGGCCTCTCAGGAGCACATGCTACTCTGCAGAAGAAGACCCTTCCCTCCTCCACTCATTTGGAGGATGCCTTGGGCCTACCCTGTTGGGACTGGACTGTGGTTAGCAGAATGCAAGAGGATGGGATTCCATTATTTTGTGCTAATCAGATGGGATCCAACTTGTAGAGTTGGGTGTTCATTGATTCCACTTGAATCTTCGGGCTCCTACCTAATCTAGTGATTTGAGCAGCAGAGAAATGACACAGACCTTTACTGTATTCACTGACCGGTCCAATGGTGGTAGAATATGAGAACGGTTTAATCCTTTTGGCTAGTGTCCTAGTTATGCTGGATTCTCCTTGCTCACTTTTAAGTATTTACTGAGCACTTATGTGAAACATAGGACGTGCTAGATTCATGTCAGCATGGTAATCTGGGTCCACTTCATCTATTTGGTTAGGAAAAGAACCCAAGTCAATTAGTGTAGAAGGCAATTCTGCTACTTTATATTTCAGAACATAATTTTATGTTTATGTGAGGTGGTTTTGGCTTGGAATTACCCATGCTGGTGGCATTTACATTTTGTTAACCTGTTATTACAGATAAATATTAATGATCTATCTTTTATGGACAGAACCCTGTTTCTAAGCACCTGGCAACAGATTCTTTATCATCTGTGTTTTGCACATCTCAAGTTTTTGAGCGATCTGTATTTGCCCATCTCTAATTTCTTGTTTCTGTTTCACGATATTTAGAAAAGCAAAAAAGAAAATTGATACTGTCTGATGTCATTAAACCACTTGCATTTAGTTCATTTAGTTCTTTGAAAACCTAGTACCCATTAGGTTCAATAAACAAATCAAATTTTATTGGATTTCCATACATGATTTTTGAGAGATGCATAATTATGAGGAAAATTACCATCTATTCTGGACAAGGTTATCAAATGGTTTGTTTAGGGGATCTCATTACAACACAGTAAAATAGGAAGGAGGTGAGGTATGAAAAGTATCCTTTTTTTAGTTTACCCTCCAAAAATTTGTCTTCTCTTTGATCTGATTCAAGAGTTACAGGATTTGAGTGTAATACAGTGAATTTATTGTTGTTGTTGTTTTTAGCACATTCGTAAACTATGGAAGTAAAGATATGTGGTGCCTTGTCTCTGACACTGAATCAGGGGATGAGAAATCTGGTCACAGAACGGCCGTTGTTCCTCCAATCTTTCAACATGCTTTAAATACCAAGCAGTGTCTTATAACATCATTTTAGGTGTCTTCCATTGATTAGAATTTGATTTTTTTAAACATTGGTTCTCTTAGTTACGAGGCTAAGATCAAGATTGTATAGACAGACATTGGACTATTTCTTCATAGTTTTGTCATACCGAGTTCTGTACAGGCGTTTTTCCTCGAAACTTTCATCTCACTGTATAACTAGCCCCCTTTAAAACTTCAGAGGGGATTCTTGGGTATCGAAACAAAATAACCAGGGAAATCAGGTAGATGATGAAAAAACTCTTCATTTCCCATCTAGATAATGTCTGCTACTTGTGAGGCATCCTTGTGGACGCTGGAGATAGCAGGATGCAGGCCTGCTTTCCTGGAGCAGACGTTCTCCTGGGGAGATGAGAAGGCAGCCTGGGAACAGCAGGGGGATAAGGGGGAGTTGAGGGAAATTATGCCAACGCAGTGGTCCAGACTTGGCTTGCTGGCTGTGGATGGGTCACGTGGCCTGCAGTGCTTGCCTAAGGGCTAAACTCCTGGCATGCTAGTCTCTTCCAAGCCACCCTTCCTCCTTATGACGATGTTTTTAAAAGACTCACAAGTGGCCTGAAAACGATTACTATACTTTTCCTTTTTGTGTTTCCTATAAACCCTTAAGTTGGATTTTTATTTTTATTTTTTTCCTCACTGAACTGCCTGAGACTCCATTCTCTAGTCTCTTAGCACTGTCCTGTCAGGAAAGGGCTATTTATCTTCTTGTAGGTTTTGTGGATGTGCTCAAACTAAAAGCTGTTTGTAAGTAGTGCAGAGGCATTCCCCAAAGGTGGCAAGAGATGTGAACCTTGCCAGCTCCCCTCAGTTTACAAACACTCTGGCTTCCAAAAGCTCATGGCAAAGTCTGTTGTTTGGAACAACATTCAGTCAGAGGGATTATAAAAGCAGACCCGGTTTCCCAGGCCAACTCACAAAAGCCTGTTTCGGGTAACTAGGGTTTTAATCCAAGCTTCCCATTCTTCTGAGCCTCAAAGTTCTTTACCATCCAAATTGGGGGTGCACTCCTGGTGGCTGTCGGGTTCTGAGAGAAAGTCTGAGGCGCGTCTGGTGCAATGCCTGACGCCAGGGGTCTCACGGGGTGTGTTAGCCTTTGTGAAGAGACGTGTTACTGGGTCCTCAGGATTTAATGCTCCACCCTCTGCTTCTAGGTTTTGAGCAGCAGTGAGGGTCGTGGGTGTATGTGGGGATAAGAAATGAGCAGGAGGCACGTCGTGTGTTGTTAAGGGCATGGAGGAAGGGAGTGGACCACATACTGTGCCAAGAGCACTTGTGAAGTATCAGCTTTTCTCCTTTCACTCAGACCCAGCCCAGTGGATCGAGCTTGTTGCCGAAAATGTCTGTTCCAAGGAACTTTGGCCAAAGCGGTTGGTCTTCTAGGTGTAGATGGTTCTAGCTCGGCCCCTGCCCAGGACTGCTGCTGCTGCTTTTTTTTTTTTTTTAAACCCCCTTTTCCAGTTTCGCCCCTGCCTATGGATCAAGAATAACTCTTTGGGCGCATTTGTGTCTGTGGCTAAGCAGTTTCAGCAAAAGGGAAGATGCTTTTCAAATTCCCAAAGGGCAGAACAGCCCTCTCTCTGGTACTGCAGGTCTGACTGGGCCTGGTTTCCTCTTGAAATGTCTCCCTGTGATGTTATGACTTAAAAAGATGGAGGGTTGTTTGATCCAAGCCCAGGATTTGTTGGCTACAGGGTTTTTGTTAATAGAAAACACTCATGCACCTCTAGGGGGGAAAAATTAAAGCACATACTTCTTCCTCTTTGACCTCCGAACCCTTGCCATTTACATCAAACACTTGCTGGGAGAGAAGGCTAAATTAATAATCTGTGATAGCTCCCTCTCTAACAAGCTCGCTTTAAACTTGGCATTTTCTCCTCAAGCTGATGAGTTTTCCATCTTCTCAGAAGATGTGTGTGCCCTTCAGACATCTGAGGGAAGGCAATGCCCTTTGTGGCCGGGGCAGAGCTCTGCTCGCACCATGTTCCTCATTCAGGGAGTCTCAGAAATACCTAGCCTTTCAAGAACCATGACAAAGGAGCTGTGCTAAGGCTGAGGGACTTGGATTCCAAGCCTCCATTTCTGTATCTGTGAAGTGGGAATACTAGCTCCCTCAAAGGACTGCAGTGAAGACCCAGTGAAGCGTGAATATGAAAGTGCTTTGTATCCTGCTTTTCCATAATAAGGTCTTATTCTTAGGGGAGGTCAGTAGAATAGCAGTGGGAATCTGGGTTCAGAACATTTTTCTCTCTCAGATGTAGGACTGAAAGCTCCTGTCCATTTTCAGTGAACCTTGAACCTGCGGGGTCCTCATGTAAGAATTTCAAGGTGAAATCTAGAAAACCCTTGCTTAAATAAGCTGGATTTATTTACTTTTAAGTTACTGCCTGGAGACCAGTTTGAGAGGACCGTATAATAATGATCCTTAAATTTGTCCCTCTGCTTTAGGGCTTAGGCAGGAGTTGCTTCCAGATAAATATCCAAACTTTAGATGTTCGGTCCATGAATGAAAATTTCCCAAAGCAGTGGGAAATGAGGTACCTTTCTTCAAGGACTGTGCCCTTGTTTGTTTTATTAATGAAAATTAGCAGTTAGACATTAGGTTTGCTGTGTTGAAACCTTATACTCCTTTCCGTAGTTTTCTTTCTTGACTAAAGAGGGCTTGGAAGTCTGGAACTTTCCAATGTTTCCCCCATGAATTAAAAAATGACTTTTTTTTTTTTTTTTTTTAAGAAGTTTGGAATAAAGGGCGCCTGGGTGGCCCAGTTGGTTAAGCAACTGCCTTCGGCTCAGGTCATGATCCCGGAGTCCCGGGATCGAGTCCCATATCGGACTCCCGGCTCTGCGGGAAGTCTGCTTCTCCCTCTGACCTTCTCCCCTCTCATTCTCAGTCTCTCTAATAAATAAATAAATAAATCTTAAAAAAAAAAAGTTTGGAATAAAAACAACAAAATTTTTCATCAGGGCAGCATTATTTATTTGGGGAAGAGAGAAGGGCTGAATCTATTTTGTAGGTACAGTATAGACCTCCTATATAGCTGTGGGGTGTTTTATCCTTAGTGAAAGGCCACTTGAATTCCTGGTTGGCTTGAGGAATAAGGCATTCCTTATAACTTGAGAAAAATACAGGGAAGGCTAACCCTCTCTTTTGATGGCATGGAGCTGGATTCTCCCATTGTTTTGTTAGAACAGGCCTTTGACCAGCCTGTGTCCCCTTTCCCAGCCTTTATCCGTATGTCCATCACATGCCTTCGGACAACACCAAGTGGATCCTGGCTCCAGATCTCTCCAAGCTCATCCGCAGGAGTGAGTTTTCTTGCTCATTCCATTCCTTCTTGGAGGTACCATCCTCTGTTCTGAAATCCTCCATAAGCCACACAGGAGCAGTAAGCTACTTTTTGCAGACTACGCAGCCGCAGAGTAGCTTATCTTTAGCGTTAACAGAAGCGGAGAAGACCACACTGCCCCCGGGACTTCCTAGGTGTACTGTGCAGTTCTTGGTCTTCTGGAACAAATGCTGTCCTCAGGACCACCTTTAGCTACATAGTTTGATACTGGCGAGTCACGAAAGGCATTGTGGTGTGAAGAGAACACTGGGGTTATCTTTGAGAGCTCAATTCTGGTATTGCCTTCTCTAGAAGATTGGCTGTTTTCTTACACCTGGACTTGGGTTGAGCACTCCCTTGTGACCCTTGGAACTCCGTACTTGCCTTTGTGTGCTACTTACAGGTAGAAACGAAGTCTACTCTCCGAGTCCTGAGTCCTTTGCATAGTGCTCTGGATGTGTGGACCCTCAGCGAGTGATGAATGAATGAATGAATAAATGAACAAATGAACGAAGG
The DNA here is from genome assembly GCA_028533885.1 of Nasua narica. NCBI lineage: Eukaryota > Metazoa > Chordata > Mammalia > Carnivora > Procyonidae > Nasua > Nasua narica. The sequence goes on from CM052798.1 coordinate 46,747,254, forward strand.
AATGAACGAGTTTGGAAGAAAATACCTGAGGCTCCGCTTCAGTCCCTTTCCTCACCTAGGACATGGTGGGGGGGTGGGAATAATACTTCGCAGAACTGGTTTTATATCAGATGAGATGTTTCCAAATTCCCTTCGTGAATCATAAAATCATTGACCTATTAGAAGGGTTCAGAAAGTGAAAGATTTCTTGTTTTATCTTTTATGTGTCTTGGTGAATAAATGGAGTTGCCATTTATTACTATGGGTGGACTTGTTCTTTGTGTAACTGTTTCATTCTCCAGGAAGAAGTACTCATGAAGAAATAATGAGGTGAAAGCTTAATCATTCATTAAACCAGTGATGGCTTATGAGTGGTTTAATAAATATATAGTCCAACACCTTATGGATGATGCATTTTCTCAGAATATGTAACAGTATAAGTTTTATTGGAAAAGTGCTTCTATTTTGTACTTCCTACTCCCAAAGATTTGAGGAGCGGTTTGCAATGTGCGTATTACCATGCGGGGAATGACACTCATCCTCTTGTGATTTCTGTATGGGAAGGGGTACTTGGAGTGTGTCATGGCCCACTAGCCAGGCAATACAAGAATGCAAGGGAAGGAAGGGGATTGTGTGGCCACCAACTAGCTCCACCCAGGGACTGCCCCAGCCCTATTGGATAGTCTTTGTCCATTCCCTCCCCATCCCATCAGGGAGAGGGGAGGCCCCTGCCACTAATTTTAATCTTCTCTCCTCCTGCCACCCTAACGTTTCTCCTCCCTGCAGTAGGTTTAAACCTATTTTGTGGGGGCCAACCCATTTCAGTGAGCTCATGGTCCTCCTAATCGCCTTCTAGAAGTGTATGCCCGTAAGGGGGAGTATTAAATAGACACCATGCCCTCTATGAAAGGGGCCTTTGTGGAGGAGAGCCTTTGTGTATTTCTCCATTTCTCAGCAGTTCCTGAGGCTCTTCCCAAGTCTCCCTGACACCCAAAGACCGAGCTGGGAAGGACCCGCTCCAGAATAAAAGAGGGAGGGAGTGTTGGAGCAGGGGAGGGAGGAGGCTGAGCACTGGAATGTGGAGACCCTTGGTCTTGGCACTCCAGAGCTGAGCATCCGAACAGTTTTCTCTTCTTCTTATGCCCAGCTGGGGATTTTGCATTTTCAATGAGGGCCCCACTACCCTAAGCTCTAGTGAAAGTGGATCGCTTTAAGCCTGCAACAATGGTGGCTCCTTATCCTCTTAGTTAGTGCTTTAGATAACTTTTTTCTTTTAGACCAGGTAGGGGTTTCTAAAGCAGTGCTGTGACTCTGGCTTTGCGTGGTAAGACATGGGAGGTTTTCTCCTCTTTTCCAATAATCCTTTCTTCCTCTTAATTCCCCCCCCCCCTTATTTCTCTTAATTTGAAGTCTTGTTTTTTTGTTTTGTTTACATTTACATCTGTGGACAAGTTGAGCTATATTAATGCTCTAATCATGAGCAGTTGTCAAAGAGAGGATTTACTTGTAAAGGATAGCAATTCTTGAGTTCCCAAGCAACATCCCAAAGGCCTTGTTAGAGGATTTATACTTTTTATTTGGCTTTATTCTGTAAGTCCCAATCTAGAATTTAACCGAATGGGAGCTGCTTTCGTTCACTCCCTGTTACCTCCCAGTGAAGCTACAGGGTTTGTGCCTGATGTGTGGTTCCTTAAATTGCTGGGAAAGGGAAGAAAAAGTCCCCTCGCCCACCCCCCAAAAAGGAGCATTTTATCGGTAGGTAGGACCTAAAATAGTGTACCTTTTGGGAGGCACCTTTTATGTCCCAGGCATATGCCAAAGAGTAGAGTTTTATTTCTATGCAGTTACTGACTTCAGAAAGCTCAAACGACTTGTCTACGATTTGAAAGTCATAAGTGGAAGAGCTTGAATTCAAATCCATGTCAGCTTCTGCCTGAGACTTGGGTTAATTACCTTCATTGATTCAGCATATAATGAGCTTCTTAATATTTGCTCTGTGCATAAATCTTGTTCCTTTGTGTAGGGGGCTTTAGACAATATGGGGGAGCAGTTGTGGGGAGAAGCTGGCATTACTGTAGCTCAGTCCCCAGGAAACATTTAGCAGATCCGGTAGTTGAAGACACAGTTGTTTAGTTCATTCCTCTGTCCCCAGTAGGCTTGTATGGGAACCCCTCCGACCCCGCTTGAAGGGAATGGAATGTATGTAGAAGTAATAAAGACTGGAAATGGAGGTAAATATAAAGTATTGCCGTCATCATGTGTGTGGGGGGGTGTTTTCATAGGACAGAACGGGAAAGAAAACCTGAGAACAGAATGCCAAATTTTGGTCTTCGATACAACATACAGTGAATATCCTATATTCTGGAATTTCTTCCTGATGTGTTAGGAAGAGCTCTCTCATATAATCTTAAATTTATTTCATCTTGGTCCTCTGTTAAAACAGATCAAGTGACTGCTATCATTGTTCACATAGTGTCTTCAAATGCTTGACTCTTCTCCGTTGTCTTCCAAGTGACTTGCTCTTCTAAGGGGTGTGTTTCCCCATGTACTTGATCTGTCTGCCTGGACTGAAGCTGCCTAAAGGACTTGGTCCCTCATGTTGATTGGGAGAGTGGTGGAGAGGATACATAGGCAGGAGGAGAGGCAATAAAATTTCCTATTTGACTCAGACCTGAGGAAATCAGGTGTGGTTTTTTTTTTTTTTTTTTTGACTCCTTTTGAACCCAAGCTGCTATACTGAATTTTCAAAGGGCCCCTAACATGGAAGTCTTCAAATTTCTTCATCTCTATCCCGTTTTTTCCCTACTCGTTTTTTTCCCTCCTTTTTCTACAAGCTGAGGGCTGCGTCTCCCCTTCTCCTTTTCTTCCTAGGTTTGGCTTTCACAAGAAAATGGAACAAAAAAGTTGGAATACCTAAACAAATTGAAAAGCAAACAAAATACCACATATGGATTCTCTTGCTCTTTGTTGGCTGAGACCTTAGTAGCTGTATTTTAGTTTTGCTATAATACATTTGAATAGCTTTGAGTGTACTGCCAAAGGCAAGAGGGCGCCTTAATACCTTTGCATTTTATAACGATTTGTTTGCCAACCTGGCTGCTCTCCCAGACAGTGCATCCTAGAGGTTGGGCGGTTGTTGGGAAAGTGACTTGATGGTCGGTGCTTGTTTGAACTACTTTAGACCAATCCTTTGAAATCTGTGGACTGTTTCACTCCGGCTAATAAGCTTAAGATTCTAGAAACGATGTGAGAATTTGCACAATTGCCTCACCTTATTTTTGCTGAAAATATTTTGATTGCTTTCTAGCTAATTATTACTATTTTGAAGCATAGCCATCCTGGAATATCTAAGAGGTGGTGTGGTAGGGAGTTGAGAGAAATCTAGCAGTCTTTGAGTTAGGAAACCATATTGTACATTTGGGGGGTCCTTGAGGTAATTGCTTAACCTCTCTGTACTATAGTTTTCTCCATAATGTACTTACTAGACACTCTTCTGGGTCTAATTTCCGAGAATTATGTGCTTGCTTGAATTTTCCCAGTCTTTTGCAGCCAGAAGCATCACATTTAGGTGCATCTCATAATTGAAAATTACAGCTTGCAAAATTCACTGATTTGGGTAAAAATGGAGTGGACCATCGTATAGAATTCTTGTTCTGCCTAACAAGAATATTAATGGTGGAGATGATACACTGGGAATTGAAAACAAGAATCTTTTAGGGAGGTGAAGTGAATCTGTCTCTTCCAGCTGAACTGAACTGGGAGGCTTCATTTATGAGTCAGTGAAATCCCATAACATGGATACCTTCCTACGGGGTAGTTGTGTGTGGAAGTCCAATTTCTTTAAAACCTAGATTTTCCTTAGAAGTTGCCTCAAAGAAAAAAAAAAAGGCTTTGCCTAAGTGGTTTCCTGTCCTTAAGGTTTCCATGGAGAGAGCATTTCCAAGATTAAAGGACTCTAGCTGTCATTTTTAACCTGAGGGGTCTTAAGATTTATGTTTCAAAGCAGGGTGGAAATTTAGTACTGACCCTCCCCAACCCCCAACGTATATATATATGTGTGTGTGTGTGTGTGTGTGTGCGCGTGCACATGAGCATAGCCAAGTTTACTCTTTCTCCCAAAATGCTGAGAGTCAAGGAGATATCAGCCCATTGACTACTGATGAGTTAACAACTTTGCAGTAAATATCGAGTGGGAAATAATCTGGTTTTAGAGCCCCTCTGCAGTTGTTACGAAGGCGGAGCTTTTTGCCTTTTTTGTCAGCCCATACTGCTGCTTGAGCCAGCAGGGCTCCTTCAGTCATAAGTTCATTCAGCCAACATTTTGAGGTCCTCTGTGCTCCACAGTGCCTTGAGAGGCTCTGAGGTAAACTGAGAAAAGGCCCCAGACCCTGCATCCCCTTCCTGAGCCAGGGGTCGAGACTCCTTCCCAGTTAAGAAATTTCGTTTCCACAATTATGGCCAGCAGTGCTTGGCAAGGAGAATAGGGAAGGGCAGGCAAGGAGACCCTTAACCAGGTAGATAAAGAGGTTTCAAAGTCTGGCAAAAGTAACGTGATGGTTGTGAGAACTGAAGTTATTTAGAGTCAGGTGGTTCAGGAAAAAAATTATCTGGGGAAAAAGCTTGGAATCTGCAGTCATTAAATGCTGTCTTATTCTCCTGTAGAGTCCTCTGCTCCCAGTAAATGGGTCAGCCCCTTGGGAGAAAATAATCAAAATAACAGGATGCACAGGGACAGCAAAAAAGGGGCTAGGGGGATTTTACCACAGATCAAGGATGAGCAAGGACTAGATCTCAAACCCTTCAACAGGTTTTCAGGCATTTTTTTTTTTTTTAAAGATTTTGTTTATTTATTTGACAGAGAGAGAGATCACAAGTAGGCAGAGAGGCAGGCAGAAAGAGAGGGGGAAGCAGGCTCCCTGCTGAGCAGAGAGCCCCATGCGGGGCTCGATCCCAGGACCCTGAGATCATGACCTGAGCCGAAGGTGGAGGCTCAACCCACTGAACCACCCAGGTGCCCCTCTTCAGGCATTCTTGTCTCAGGTAAAATTTGCCTGATTGTTCTAACGCTGGGGGAATATGGCTCTAAACACGATAGCGTCATATGCTCAAGGAGCTAATGGACAGTTAAACCACTGGCTAGGTATAGCACAGAGAGCTACCAGAGAGAACGCGAGGGGGACTTAAGAAGAACATTAAGATAGGACTAATGCAACTTTTTTGGAGGGGGGAGCTATGATGGACATACAGCACTGTATAAGCTTAATTAACTCAGTTAACTTTTATCCTCTCCTGGAGCTACAAAAAGAAAAAGTTTCCCTTGTGATGAGAACTCTTGGGATTTACTCTCAAGAACTTCATGTACTATATAGCAGTATTGTCGTCATGTTGTACATTACATCCCTAGGACTTAGTTCATAATTGGAAATTTGTACCTTTTAACCACCTCTTCCTCCAATTCTTCCTTCCTCTCCGCCCCCCAGCTACTACAGCTTTGAAACTGCTCTTACATATAGGTCCGGGGCCCAGCATGGTGCTTCAGGACATCGAAACTTTTCACTTCTTATTTTCTCACCATTTGAAACTGAAATGCCCTTTTCTTCACCAAACATTGAATTTACATCTGTATTTGATGATATCTTTTCAGTAATAACTTTTTTTTTTTTAAATCATTCTTGAGGGATGCCTGGGTAGCTCAGTCAGTTGGGTGTCCAATCCTTCGTTTCCACTCAGGTTATGATCTCAGGGTCACGGAATCGAGCCCCACGTTGGACTCCGTACTCCACTGGGACTCTGCTTGGGATTCTGTCTCTCCCTCTCTCCCTTCCTGCTTATGCTTGCTCGCACATGTTCTCTCTCTAATAAATACTTTAAAAAAAAATCATTCTTGAGATTTCAAAAGTTACCAAATTCTTATTTTTGTGTGGGAAGGTGACTTTTGAGATTAATTTCCCCATTTTAAAGAAGGGGAATCCAAGGCTTGGGAAATATGATTTCTGGCCCACATTTGCTCAGGTAATTGGTGTTGGGATCTAGATGAAAAGCCCTGTGTTGACTTTGATCCAGTGGCATTTTTACTGCATTACCCTACCTCTTAGTATTTGAAATGTGAAATGAGATGGATTCCCACGCCCCAACATCTTGGTTCTCAAGTCTTGCCTGTAGACTTACTACTTGCTTTCAAACACTTTCTTGATTCTCTCATCCTTTGTTTCCCTGGCTGAACTGAGAGCTATAGTTTGGTTATCTATTATATCACATATTTACGAGTTCAGGTGTCAGCGACTATGCTAGGCTGATTGAAGAAAGGGCAGTAATGGTTGATTTGAATGTACATGGATCATTTTTCTCTCTTTACAACTTACGGAATGGAGGTATACCTTTTAAAGTGTGAATGATTCCCATCTTGTTTTACCCAGCCCTCATAGGCTTATTAAATCAACCTGACTTCTCACTTAGTTTGGGGTATACATTCCTCTAGGCAGTTCTGCCCAGCTAGGGCTGGGCCACATCCTGATGCAGTGACCCAGCAACCCCAGGTGTCCTCATGTTTCTGGAAGTCATGACAAACCTCCAGAGGCTGTTTGAGCAACTGCCTTTTGTACAACTGTTACTCCGTTTTTCCAGACGAGGTGACGTTTATGATGTCAGAAAATTTGACCAAACCCTTACGGTGTGATTTTTTTTTAATCCCATTTTCTTTTCTTTCTTTCTGTCTATCTATCTTTCTATCTATCTATCTATCTATCTATCTATCTATCTATCTTTTTAAAAGATTTATTTACTTTATTTTTTAAAAGATTTTTATCTTTTAAAGTAGGCAGAGAGGCAGGCAGAGAGAGGGGGAAGCAGGATCCCTGCTGAGCAGAGAGCCTGATGCAGGGCTCAGTCTCATTACCCTGAGATCATGACCTGAGCCGAAGGCAGTGGCTTTAACCCAATGAACCACCCAGGCGCCCCAAAGATTTATTTACTTTAAAGAGAGAGGTTGAGAAAGTATAAATGGAGGGGGAGAATCTCAAGTGGATTCCCCACTGACTGAACACAGGACTGATTCTCACAAGCCAGAGCGGGACAGGAGCTGGAATCACAAGTTGAGTTGGCACCCCTCTCATTTTCTTGATCATTGCCTTCAAGGCACCCAAGCCTCCAATAAATTGCATTTAACAACCTGAATGATATTCTTCCTTAGTCAGTTGACTTCATGTTCAAAACAATTGGTGAGAATAGAAAATGCCAGGTCACCAGAAGAGAAGCATCGAGGACTCTGCCATGCACACCGCAGCACATGTGACTCGAGAGCGCCGATAGGACCCCCCCCCCCCCCCAAGAATGCTGTAGTATGGTTGTACTAAGAGAAGGTAAATCTCAGGGTTTCTTCTTCTGGGCTTCACAGAATTCAGGGAATTCATGAAGTTGGAGGAAAAAATTAAAACCCTTCTAATGGAAATCTGGCATTTTTTTTCATTATGATATAGACATTAGATCCTAATAGTATTAACAGTACCTGAGACTTTGTTACCAAAACAAATGAAAGATCTTCCATAACTTGTGTAGGTATTACAGGTAACCTGAAATAACATGATCCACACTCCATTGAAATTAGTGTTTGGACACACTGCTGGATCTTATTGATTAATCCATTAATAAAGAAAGACATGTTATCCTATAACTCTTCAAAAAATGTTTATAGCTGGTCTTTAAAATCCTGCCCATTTTATTTTATGCATTGAAACACTTCATTCTGAGGAAAAGGACCACAGACTTAACTGCCCTGACCCTAGGCTCTATGGCGCAAAAAGCTAAAAATCGCTGGCCTAGGATAGGCTGTGGTAATGAACAAATTTCTTCATCACAGTATAAACATATGTTCGTTCATTCTTTCTTAGATGATTTTTGAGAGAGCACAAGCATGAGGGTAGGGGGTAGGGGGAGGGGGGCAGAAAGAGAATCTAAAGCAGACTCCCCACTGAGCACAGAGCCTGACTCAGGATTCAATCTCAGGACCCTGAGATCATGACCTGAGCCAAAACCGAGAACTAGATGCCCAACCGACTGAGCCACCCACACGCCCCAGTGTAAACATGTTTGTCAACGTTTCTTAGGTGTTGGTATGGCTTTCCTCTTTCTTGATGTTAGTCTCTAAATTCGTGACTTCCTGGTTGGCCTCCACAAGGCAAGACCCGCGTGGAGAACTCTCCTTCATTCTTGTAGGCTTTGGCTGGTTTGTTTTGTTCTGTTTCCCATATTTGAGTTTTTTTTATTTTGGGGGCATTAATATTCAAGATAGGAAAGGATTCAGCGATAATTATGTTCCTCAAGGAGGGACTGCCAAGGCAAAGAAGGTCATGGCCAGGAATTCAGAGTAGTCCTCTTTGCTGGTTTTCTCCTTGGTTCTGCTTTTGTGACCCTTCATACAAGTTCCTTGTGAGAAAGGCAGCTGTTAAACATGTAAGCTGCCAGCACCTTAGAAACTCCAGATGCTCCTTTTCTTCATGTTGACATACTGGTACTACCAGAGCAGCTTGGAAACGCTCCAACAGTGCCTTTAGGGGTGAAATCCTGCATGAGTATCCAGCTTGGCAGCATCCCTACCTGTCATGCATGAGTTTTTGTTCCTTGACTGGTATGACTGATGCCATCTTGAAGTCCTGGGTGTCTAACTGCTGTCACAGGTCACTTCTGATCACAACCCAGTGGACATAACACTTGGTCATAAGACCCCACTTAACTTTAGAGGAGTCGGGGTATGTGGTTGAGCCCTTGGGATATACAGTGTATGTACACGTCTGTTTCACGATGGTATGCCTTTCATTGGCTACAAGTGTTAGGCATTGGACCTTCAACCCTGAAGGTGCCTGATAGATATGTATCTATGTTCTAAGCAGTATCCTTGATTGGGCATGCAAACAAACCAAATGAAACCCATTATGGAAATTTCATAAAATCCAATAGGATTTTCTACATTAATTACAAGAATTGCCCTATCCCTATGTAGATTTTATTAGAATTTTTCTGAAATTGAGTTGCTACTTTAAAATGGAGGGAGAGGAAATGAAGAATCTTAAATCATGTGGAAAGTGCAACACACTGACTACCATTTCATTTTCTAGGGGGAAGAAATGAAAAGAAAAGTAGTGGGTTACAACCAGAATATAAAAATGATCTGTCCTGATGTACTGATTGTATTTCTTGCCTCTCCTACAGTTCACAACCCCTTCTCCCAGCTCCATCTTTATTTTATGTATTGTTTCTCTTGGGATAAAACCAACTTCACTCATCATGACCAGAGGCCTTCAAGTCTAGTGGGTAGCTGTATTCTTGAATTTATTTTCATCTAGGCTCACTACCTCTTTGAACTGACTTATGCCTTTTTGTGTTGATGCCTTCAGCAGTTAATTCCGTATTTTAAATAGTTCTTTGGTTAAAAAAAAAAAAACACTACCTGGATGGCTTCTAGAAATTACTTCTACTTCTGGCAGAAATTACCTCTGTTAAGATTACTTTTATTTCTGGTGTCTTGTACGCTTAAAGACTAAATGTTAAGCATAATAAAAATAAACATTTGAAAGATTGCCTACCAGTACCTTTCTCTTAAATTAGAAACCTTTCCTCTGAAAGGTATAGAAGGATGGATACTCTGCTTTCTTCGAAAGCTGACATAAGTAGAAGCAGTTTCCAGTTAGAAATCATCCGCTCCATCTTATTTTTTCAGACTTTTAAGAAATCTCTACACCCAACACGGGGCTCGAACTTACAACCCTGAGGTCAAGAGCCGCGTGCTCCGCCAATTGAGCCAGTCAGGTGCCTCAGCTCCATCTTATTTTTAATAAAACACAGCCAGGTCTTAGAGGCCTAAGTGTAGGTTTTGAGAGCAGAACTGGGTAACATGTGGGATGCAACTTTCAGGAACAAAATGGTGCACAAGTTTGGCCTGGCTGGCATGGCCTCAATAACAGTGACTTAATGACAGATGAAAAGGTCTGAAACTCAGGTGTCCTTGGTAAATGGTACCCCCCCCCCCCCGGAAAATTTCTATAGAGAAAGAACGCTAAGTAGCAAGTTGGATGTAAGTCCTATAAGGCTTAACTTACACTAATCACAAAGTTAATTTGTCTTTGAATGTTTTCCCAGTTTTTCTGTTTTAAATCTTGAAAAGCAGCAGCACAGATACTTCTCGTTTTTGAATAGAGAAGACCTATAACAAGCTAAACAGGATAGAAAGCATTGCAACTAGGCGCCTTTCTCACAGTGGAGCTGTGAACTTATCCTGTAATGTGTACCTCATAGCTGTCTTATTTGAGCAAATCCTCCTGAGCCCTAAAATTGATTTGTTGTATTGCTTCCACGTTTTTTTTGGCCAACAGTTATTTAGACAGAGCTGAAACATATTAAACACGGGTTGCGTTCCCCATTGTCCTGTCTGGCACTCTGTTTCCATCCACGGTGTACGCTGGTGTACATTAGATCACTAAGGGGCTCATTATTACTGAATTCCAGCCAGGACTTCATTTCCTAAACACGTGTGCTTGCCTGGTATTGCTTGTAGGCCTTAAGCTCTACTTTTCCCTCGTGTGTGTGTGTGTGTGTGTGTGTGTGTGTGTGTGTGTGTGTGTGTGTGTGTTTGCCGAGAACAGGTACAGCAAGAAACCTTCATATTACATACACGTTTTGTTTCTATTACACTTTACCTTATGTTGAGGGGATTTGGGGGGGAAGAGAATACCAGCTCTATATAGTGAATGTCAAAATTAGACAGAAGTAGATTAAGTGAGGAGGGGTGAAGATTTGTTGGAAGCGGAAGGGAAAAAGAACAAAGTTAACTACAATGAAAACAACTGAACTTGAAGTTAGTTTTCCTAAACCCAAGTGACAGCCTGAAAACTGACCACTGACTTAGGGAAGCCGAACTGGAAAAGGCTTTGGTTCATTGCATCAGTCAAAGTACTTTTCTTTTCTCATTTTGGGTGCACCGATCTCCGCGTATTTCTTGGTGTTGGGAAAACTTGGTCAAAAAGGATAATTACTTTTTTATTTAGTTGCATGGTCTTCAAAAGGCAACAGCAAGTATTCATTAATTTCCATCTGATAGAGCTGAACTTTTTTTGTGGCTAAACAATTGAAACAGGAAATGACCCGAGATACAGTTTCCATGACACCCTGTCACTTGGATCCAGTTTTCCAGAAGATGAAAGACCAAAGCCGGCTTTTGATAGTGAGTAACTAATTGGACTGGCTGATAGTGGGAGTTTTTTAATGTGAAAAATAAAGGAGAAAAAACTGGAACAGCTGTGTTTTGGTACAGTCATCTAATCCCCAGATAAAATACTCCAAGGACATTGAAATTGAATAGTGCCTTTAGTTAGGGGGGAAAATCTAAAATCTGTCAAAGCACTGGTTTACTTTAGAGAAAATACAGCATATATTTATATGGAAAAGCAAAAAAACTACAAATTTTTATGGAGCCAAGATACTAAGTGAGGCCTTTTAGGAATCCTCTGTGTTCATGCAAAGAGCAATTTTAGAGCTTTAAGATGTCTGCACGCACTCTTGCTTGTGAAGAAAGGGACTGCCCGCTAGATGACTTTTTCAGTCCACATTTTCTAAACACGCTTTTGTGTAGGGTAGTGGGTAGAGCTGATGAGTTGTGTTGGCAGGATCAAATACACAACTTCTGTTAAACAAATTGAGACATTCAGTTTTTATGTTTTTATTGACCAGTCCCCATGACATACATAAACTTAGGCTTCAGTTGTATTTTGCAGCTGAAGAGCTTCTCTGGAGAATTAAATGCATTAAGCTACAGGTTTGTTAGTCTAATAGGTAACATTTCTTGTGTACTATTGGGAAGATCCTTGGCTGGGAGACTTAGGCTCCAACCAGTGTTCTGATTCTTTCTCTGGGACTCTCTCCCTTTCTTTTGTGAATGGAGAAGTTGGAGGCAGTCCTTACAGTTCTGTCAGTCTGTGTATTTTTGAAATGTAGGTCAAATTTTCACAACTAACCTAGAGGTAACAGTGGTACAGTCAGGAGCGTAATAGAAATGCATGTTAGAAGGTTAAAATGAAAAGGTGGAGAAAACATATTTTAGTAAGGTATTTTGCCTCTTATCACAGGAAACTAATGGTATATATTAGAACTTTGTTTCCTTATATTTGAAGATTGAGGAATGCAGTCATTGAACTAATGAATTTTTAGTGATTTTCCCCCTCTCTTGTCTTGGTGTACCAGATTTCCATCTCTGCCGGTTTTATAGATGTTGGATTTCCCTGTCTGGCTTAATTCTTTCATTTTGTGCATAGATGCCTCTCCTTGGTTTCATTTTGCTTTACCTAAATAAAAGGGGAAAAACTGATGTTAACCCTGAAATCCTGTTTAGGAGGCCAGGTGTGGTAGTGGAAAAACAGACTTACCTGAGCATAACCAAGGGGGAGGAGCTGGGGAGGGCTGTCAGTTATCTCAGAAGTCCCACCAGGTGCCCCAAGGTTGTGTCCCTGGGATGAGACCTGCCTGCACTCGGGTGGTGCCCAGCTTTGCCTCCCACCCTCGCCCCCTCCCCAAGCTGCATCTCACCTCTTCGGACTGAGCCCTGCTTCCTGGGGTTGGTCGTCTGCCTCTGGGGGGGGGGGTCCTTTCCCCTAAACCCCTCCCCCGTGGAATCTGCATCCAGCGTTGTGGCTCTTTGTCCCCTCCCTTGGGCATTGTGCCCCTCCTTGGTCGGGTCCCCTCTGCACGTCCAGCCATCCTGCTTCTCTCCTCCACGCTCCGCCCTTTGTCCTCCACTCGGAGGCTCTTCTGCTCACTCCTGTGGACGGTCCCGTGGAGCTTTGCCTGGCCGGCGGGGACCACTCCTCCTGGGGCGCCACCTCCTCACTTTGGGCTGCATTGGTTACTGAAATGATAGGATTTTAAAAAGCCATTCTTTTAAATGGGGAGGGTTTTTTTTTTTTCCACCCAAAACATGACAGTGAATTGAGGCACTGCCAGATAATTTTGGCCCTTCATTATTTCATTCATCCCCGATAAGTGCCAGGTGGCAGTGATTGTCTGTTGGACAAAGCCAAGGAGGAACCAGTGATCCCGCTTCACCTGTGCTAACGAAACTGCTACGCGCCACTCAGTCACTTAACATTGAAAGAGCCCTTGACGCTGTTTTTGGCTGTGCTTGGCGCCTTGTACTGAGTTCTAAGAATTAGAATTAATAAGTAAAAAATTACAGGGGCCAAGGGTCCTTGTGGGTGCAGATAAGTCATGTAATTATCCTTTATCGAGCTCTTACCAAATACTAAATATTCTTGTCTGTGTTATCTCCCGTAATCCTGACAACGTTGCTATGAGGAAGACGCTATAGTTGACCCTCTAATTACTGTTAACGAATGTAAAGCCAGCATTTAAACCCAGGTACTTTTTATTTTATTATTAACATATAGTGTATTATTTGCCCCAGGGGTATAGGTCTGTGGATCATCAGGCTTACACATTTCACAGCACTCACCATAGCACATACCCTCCTCAATGTCCATAACCCAGCCACCCTATCCCTACCCTCCTACCCCCCAGCCACCACCCTCAGTTTGTTTCCTGAGATTGAGTCTCTTACGGTTCGTCTCCCTCCCTGGTCCCGTCTTGTTTCATTTTTCCCCTCCCTATCCTCCACGACCCCCTGCCCTGCCTCTCAAATTTCTTATATCAGAGAGATCATATGATAATTGTCTTTCTCTGATTGACTTATTTCGCTTAGCATAACACCCTCTAGTTCCATCCATGTCATTGCAAATGGCAAGATTTCGTGGGGTTTTTTGATGGCTGCATAATATTCCTTTGCATATATACTACATTTTCTTTATCCATTTATCTGTTGATGGACATCTAGGTTCTTTCCATAGATTGGCTATTGTGGACATTGCTGCTATAAATATTCGGGTGCACGTTTTACTACACTTGTTACTACATTTGTATCTCTAGGGTAAATACCCAGTAGTGTGATTGCTGGGTCGTAGGGTAGCTCTATTTTCAGCTTTTTGAGGAACCTCCAGACTGTTTTCCGGAGTGGCTGCACCAGCTTGCATTCCCACCAACAGTGTAGGAGCTTCTTGTATGACCCCTTTCCCCGCATCCTCGCCAACACCTGTCGTTTCCTGACTGGTTAATTTTAGCCATTCTGACTGGTGTGAGGTGGTATCTCATTGTTAAACCCAGGTCCTTTTAACCACTACACCAAATGAGACCAGCGAAGTGGTGCAGCGCTTATCTGTTGGGCCGTGGTCTGAACGGCGCATGTGTGTTAACGTGCTTACTCTTGCCAGCCGCCGGCGAGATGTCCGTACTATTGATACGCAGGAGGATGGGAGGGGTGACGGTGAAATTACTTGACTCAGGGTCTCATGCAGAGCAGGAAATCAAGGCCAGCCAGGACGCACGTGGGCATCGTAGGAAGAAATGTGCTTTGTTGTTGCTGTGTTTTGCTGTGTGGAGAGTGGTGTGTCAGGAAGGATTCAGAGCGGCGGTATCGGTTACGCCCAGTGGTTTGTCGTGGCCATGTGGTCCAGTACGCACTGTGTGTATTTACAGAAAAAGCGTGAAGGGTGCTCGGAAGACATTTTAAACGGAGTAGAGCTCTTTAGGATTTTGGCTTCAATTTTCCTGCCTTGTCCGCTCTCTGTGGGAAGAGCTTCCCCTATTAGAGCACGTTTTGTTGGGGGCACTTGGGAAAGTTACAGTTCCAAAGTGGTTGAAAACCACGGGGAGGAGCTGAATTAGCTTGACCATCGTTAAGCAAAGATTTCCAGGTACGCGTCTACAAAATGAGGTTCCAGATAGCCCTGTCATCTCTTCTTACGAGACGTGAGTACTTTGAGGTCCTAGGCAATTAAGTATCGGAAGCTCATTACTTATAAGTTAGTATGTATTTCACAAATCCTGTTTTGAAGGCTGTTCCCGATATGCAAGGATCACATAGGAATGGACTTGGAGGGTCAGAGCCTTCTCTAAATTTCTCCAGCCAGAAACCATTTGCCGACACGCTACTCTGTGTGCCTCTGTATACCCACCCCTTAGCAACTTTTTGGGCGACCGTTTGCTAGATCTGCTTCTGCCTGTCCCACTAGGTTAGGTGCTCCTCAGGCCGGGCACTGCCCTACTCCTCTCGGCTTTTGAGTTTGAGACTGCATACAGCACCTGCCAATTGAATTAAACTAATAGGCTGCCTGGGTAATGTTGAGATGAAAGGTAATGTTTTCAGTTTTTGTTGCTCTTCTTTTTCCAGGGAGTAAAGGAACATGTTGCGTAGACATGGAGAGCACAGGCTCGGAGGCCTCGGGGCGGGGAGAGGTGAGGCAGGAGTATGCGGGAATTGGAGTAGGAATCTGCTGACAGCCGGGAGACAGGGAATGTGGAAACTCAGGTTGAATTAGGAAGACGAGCCAGAAATAAGACAAGAGAGAGCTTTCAGGAGCTGGGAGTGAGAATGGAACTTGAACTCCATGGGAAATCGCACAGAGAAAATAACTCTTTTGATATGTCAAAAAAATGTGATATTTATAGGAGAGAGCATACCTTCAAGAGTTAGACTTGAGTTCTTGTCTTCGTATATCCCTGGCCAGGTCGCTTAAAGTAGGGGCCTCCGTCTCTTGTCAATGTCCGATCACCTTCTTAACGTGTTTCCTCGGAATTACAAAGGCTGCCAGTGGAAGCTCGCTTGTCTCGTGTAAAGCACAACACACACACCCGGAGTGGGGGGTGGGTGAGCAGGAAAACACACACACCGGAGTGGGGGCGGGTGAGCAAGAGTCTTTTGTAGAAGAAAGAGCGTGGGATTTTGACTCCGAGGACATGAGAGCATGTAGTCTTTCTCATGACCTCACGTTAGCAAGTTAATCTCTCCAAGCCTCAGTTTCCTTACGTGGGAAATGAGCATGATGCCTGCCTTCCAGGTAATCTGCCAGGGAAGGGAACGTGTTCAAGTTGGGACTATCCTAGAACACCGATTTTGGTGATTGACATTCAGCAGCTGCTACTCTTATTAGATGTGGTCCTACTAAGTTGACAAGTTGTTGCTTCTGTCGTTGATCAGCTCCTGTGTGAGGTAAGACTGATGTGAGTCATGTAGTGAACCACAGTCCGTGTTCTGACCACACATTCAGGGCTGACACTGGTTTTTACCTCTATGGATTTCTTTTTTGGTTTTTAAACTCCTAAGCCCAAGATGGCTTCTTCAACCTAGTGAAGTTGTCTCCCTAGTGGTTCCTTCAGTCGTAGAAAAAAGCCTTGGACTCCCAACTCTGGTGACCCCTGGCATCTCCTCCCTCTGTCTCTTTCACAAGGTTATCCTCCCTTTGTGATTGGCGCCCGGTTTCCTCCCCCATCTTTGCCCAGAAGGCAAGGCCTGTGGGGGGGGAAAAAGTTTTTTTTGTTTGTTTGTTTTGTTTTGTTTTTGTTTTTGCTAATTTTAAGAGAGAAAGCAGTAGGGCATTGTAGAGATGCTCCGAAACTTCTAGAGACTCAAAATTTAATGAAGTTCATTTTTCGTCTTTGTTACCTGTATGGATGGTAACTACCCTCAGCTTTTATTCCTGTAGGTTGGGGCACATCCCCTCTTTGAACAGTCATTAGCATAAGGCCTTATAAGTTCTTCCACTATGGTGCCTTCCATGCCTGGGGTACCTGCCCTTTGTAGCAAAAGGGGAGTTCTCGTTTTTTAGAAATTTCTCTGACTAGGTAACATAAGTCCACTTGTCCTTGGCTATGTCCGGGAGAGAGTAAGTACAAAGCAAATTGCAGGTTGTAAGAAGGAACTGTTGGAAGAACACCATCACTAATTATTTCTTTGGCATCAGCCACTTATTATTAAAAAGGTAGATTTGGATCAACTAAAGATGAACAGCCTTCATTTCCTCATTTATCTTTCATTTATCTTTCTTAGCTTAAAAATAGGAAGGAACGTGTCTTAAGGTAAAACACTGAGTTATTCAGTTATTTTATAAGGCTATATTTTTCTTGGACCATGAAATCGGCCCTCGGGGGCTTTTCAAAGTAGAAGAGTTTTGTTAAATCTAGAAGGATAGAAGAAAAACACTACAACAGTATATATAAATGTGAAGTTAAGGCTATCAGGTGAATTTTGTGAAGACATTCTTTTTTTCAAAGCCCAATATATACACCTCTTTTAATGTTAGTGACACTTGTACCTTTTCTTTATTAATAATAGGAAAGAGTTAAGTCAGGGACTGCGAGTCTCAAACGCCTGGGTGTTTAGTCTTACGCAACTACTGGTAAAGATTTTTAAGTTCAGCATCACGGAGAAATGATAGGTTTCAGAAAAATTGTTTTTTAAGGGTCGCTGACTTCACTAAGTCATAGACCTGAAAGTAACACTGTGTCAACTATAGTCAAAATTAAAAAAAAAAAAAAAGTAGCGGAAAACCTGACAACCCACATAGTATGTGTTTCACATGTATAAGTTTGTGTTATTTTGTTTTTTAAGATTTTATTTATTTATTTGACAGAGAGGGGGGCGGTGGGGAACACAAGCAGAGGGAGTGGCAGAGGGAGAAGCAGGCTTCCCACTGAGCAGGGAGCCTGATGGGGGCTCCATCCCAGGACCCTCGGGATCGTGACCTGAGCCGAACATAGGCGCTGAATGACTGAGCCCCCCAGGCGCCTCTCAAGTCCTGTTTATGACAGAAAAGTGAAGAGAGATGAGCACATTCATTAAAAAACCTATTTTTAGGACGATTTAGGATATCGTTTAAATCTGCTTTTTAAACACGTTTTTGCTGGGAGCCAAGAACCAGGAGCCTTGGATGGATTCAGAGTGCTGGCCCTCGACCAGCTGCGTGAACCTGAGCAGGTCAGTTAGTTACCTTGTCAGAAACGAGCGGAGAGGTACGTAGAGTTGCCCCCACAGGGTTGTGATGGAGGGTCTGTAGATCTTCGGACGTTTCTTGCTGTTTCGGTTGCCCTGCATTCTAGGCACCTTTTTTTTTGCCCTTTGAGAAAGGCTGGATGATCCGTCTCCCTCCTCCAAAACTGCTAAGCTGATGGGTGTGTTACCTACACTAAGTCATTAGTCTCTTGCCTGGGACTTTAAACATTGACACAGCAATAGACAAGGGATCGTTGGTGATGTTAAGATTATGGAACAGAGATTCCAGGGACAGGAACAGCCAGTTGTCCTCTGTGGCCTTCGAGTGAGGCTACTTTAGTGACTTGATCTCTTGGGGAGTGCTCTCAGCTCTCTCACCGTGCTAAGATTCTGTCTCTTGGGTTTCTCGTGTCTTTCTAACAAATTCCTCTTCTGCTTATGGTAATTTCTGTCTTGATCTATTTTTCTGGTGGTAGTCCTCATTCAATTCTACCTTGTTTTTAAACTATAAAAACCAGAAGTTGGCAGAGAGATTGGCCCACTGGTCAAAGATACAGATAAATTCAGGCAATGGTATTTGCCCTTGTAAGTCTTCCGGCAGGATTGTTGTATGATCTAGATGTTGTTGTGAAAGGTCAGTGCATTCATAACCTTTTATTCCTGGAGGTTCCTATGAGGGGAAAATCTTTGGGCTTACTACTATGGTTGTGGGTACTGTTGCAAATTAGAATGCCAAAGAAGGGCTTAGGGTTTGGTGCAGGTTCTGGCCCTTGCTGTGGAGAATCCATATTAAGCCAGAGGGTGCAGGGCATTTTTCTTTTGCTATAACTCTGTGGTAGATAAAATGCACAGATATTTTGGGACTGCACTTATTTTTGATGTAACTTCGATCTCTCTAGGACACACAGGCAGGTAGAGTAGGACAGTGTAGTAGTAGGGAGGGCAGAGAGGACATGGCAAATGGAACACTAATATTTACTGAGCTTCTACAGAATAAGGCACTGTACTTCAGTCTTCTTTCCTTTGTTTTATGGATCAGGAGATCCTCATTGAGAGGAAGTCTTACTAACTTGCCCTGCATTGATTAGCTGTTATATGGGAGATTGAACATTGACATCAAGAGTTTTTATATTTGCAAAACCCAGGCTCTTTCCATGCTGTTCATGGTAGGAGCAAAGGAAAACAAAGAAGGAAGTGGAAGAGAGAGCAGAGAAAGGAATAGAGGTTACTTCAGAAAATAAACAACCCTTAGGTTCCAGTGATTATTGAGAAGTGAAGGGACAAGGAATCCCAAAACTGCAAGATTGGAATGGACCTTAAGTTCATCACTGTCTCCAGCTGTTCAGTGCTCCATCAGTGTGGTCACCCAGCCTCTTCCTGCAACAGCGATGGGGAGCATCTTCCTTCATTGATGGTCTAGTGCATCTAGACCATCTAGAGCTGTGGACAGCTCTAGTCATTAGGAAATTATTTTCTACAAACCCCAGGATTTCCTTTGGCTTCAAGTTTGTGTCTACTAGTAATAACCTCTGGGTAATTAAAAACACTAATTAGCACTTTGAACTGATAAAGCTAGCCAGCTTTAAAGTGGTTATGAATCACAGCTCTAGAAATTGCTTTGGTTCGAACCCTAACTCCTCTGTTTTACTAGCTGTGGCCATGAACAAGTCACCCTGGTTTCCTCCTCCGTAGACGGTGACCACCTCGTTAGAGGCGGATCAAATGGAATAACGCAGTTGACATAGTCACTGGCACGTAGTGAGACTGTAACTGATGATGAGGATTTTCTCTAAGTCTTTGAGGTGGAAATGACCACTCCCATTTTTCCAGATCTTGAAACTGAAGGAGCTACCTGAGGAAGCAAATGGGAGCTGTGAGGTTCAGAAGCACACGATTCAATTTGTGCTCTTTCCATCTTTGTGTTTCCTACCACTCACTCTTCTGCTCTGAATGGAGAGCGGCTACTCAGGCTACTCTAGAAGGAATGGAAACAAAATACAGCAGCCTGCAAATGTGACCGTCTTGGCCTGAATTCAACACTTCCAGACTTTAGATGGCTATACCTTCTTCTTTTCTTTCATCTAAGAGGACATTGGGGACGGTATGTGCTTATGGTGAGCGCTGTGAATTGTGCAAGACTGATGATTCACAGACCTGTACCCCTGAAACAAGCAATACATTATATGTTAATAAAAAAGTAAAAAAAGAAAGCAAGAAACTTCTTTCAGTCTTTGTATTCTGTAATCGTCAGCACATGGATTAGGGGTCACTTCATGTATTTGTTACGAACTAGCTCGTATAAAAAGTCTCTTTGGGAAGTAGAACTTTGTTTTCCAACAGATGTATGTGGTGAACTTGACATGACATTTGTGTTTTCCACCAAGTGTCTACCAGTCACTGTCATCATCAGGCCATCTTCTTATGAAACCGAAGCTCTACTTTGTTAGCTGAATGCTAGTCTCTAGCCTGTGAACATTCTTCCACAAGTCTATGCCAGACAGGCACAAATTCCATTCTTGGGGTGTTTGTTTTTCTATTACCAGTTGCTCTTATCAGATCTTGAGTTTCTGGCACTCTTGTTTTCAAAACTTGATTCTACTGCAAGCTGGTTTACCTTGAATAAGCCACTTGACTTTAAGTCTGAGATTGTCTACCTGCCAGTCTGTTGTACTATTTATCAGGTTGTTCCAAGGCACGTTTCATAACCTTGAAACTAATGACGTGAGGTGGGGTGGTCATGGTGGTGACTGTCATGGGGGGAGGGGACGAATCTGTCCTGTGCTCTTTAGGATCGTTAATAGCTCTAGCTTCTACCCACTAAATGCCAGCTGTGTCTCCTCTTCCCTCCCCACCACCCCACACCAGTGTGATCACTAAAACTGTCCATGGGGGGGTGTGGCAACATGATTGCCCCTGTTGAGAAATTCTGTTCTAAGGTTGGAACACTTGGGGATGCCTGGGTGACTCAGTCGGTTAAATGTCTGCCTTCAGCTAAGGTCATGATCCCAGAGTCCTGGGATGGAGCCCCGCATTGGGCTCCCTGCTCAGTCAGAAGCCTGAGTCTCCCTCTGCCTCTGATCCTCCCCCTCCCCCCCATGCTGATGCTCTTGTGCTCCCTATCCAGTGAATGAATAAAAAATCTTTAAGGTTGGAACCCTTGTATATGTAAAAGCCTGTTTGCAAGCTGAATAGCTGTAAGATAACTACTAGACATTTTACTGAATATCTCCTTCAAGCAAAGCACTGTGCTAAGTGCAATGGAGAAAAGAGACAAGAGCCATAAGTAAGTTACTATTACTGCTTCCAAGCACTTACTGTTGGGGAGATGATACAGGGAGAATTTGATAAATCTGCAAGGTTCAAAGGCAAGGTGGCATTTGAGGGCTACCTTAAAGGGAACAGTAGAGAATGGAAAGAAATCCAAGAAGGAACCACTGCTTCATTTCTAGTCTTTTGATAGGTTGCAAGTCCGAAAATCGAAATTAGTGAAGTAGGTCTTAAATGCATGTGGCAACTGAAGATTGTATGACCTACCAGACAGAGACCGTTACTATTCAGTGCGAACCAGTTGTTGACCGTGGAAACATTAGTGTGGGGTTGCCAGATATTCCAGGTTTTTGAAAGATGTTGAAAATTCAGATTCTTGTAAAATGTGCCATTTCCCATACTTTAAACATTGACTCCATTTAAAACAGCAGTAACTTGTGCTGGTCAAGTTAGGTTGCCAGGTTGCTATCTCTTCCAGGTAATCTTTTTAGAGGGGGCTGAGGAGCCCTTCTCCCATCCTTTCTCGTAGAAACTGTTGGAGAAAAAGTTAAGCAGGTATGTTCCTTCGTACTGCATACTGTTCATTTCTATCCATGTTTTCCCCCATTTGAACTTCAGCTATCAAGATAAAGTGTGGATCTAAAATCTTGACCTCGGTTAAATAAAATAACATTTTTGGAAAATGTGAACATCTTTCACTTAAGAATTCTCCAGGGTCTTCAGCTAAAAGTGAAACCTGAAATTGTTGCCAGTAAATGCCTTTTGTAGCCTTGGAAATTCAAAGTGATTTATCACTTGGTGGTAATAACTGGAGACCTCTCTATACAAGAAAGAAGTTAAAGGTAAAGAGGCCAGAAATAACAAATATAACCAACCATATGGCTTTTTTCAAGAGGTGTCCATATGGCTGTCTAGCTAAAAATGACTCTTACCAGCTTGACTGCGAATTTTCTTTTTTGTAGTTTTACATAAAAGCCTTTTAGCTTTAGGACCATAAGGAAGGAATTCTTCCTCTTCTAGGTTTTTGAAAAACTGAACTGTGGGATGGGGGAGGAATGTGTTCATAGGCAAACAGAGCTAGATTCCTAGTTGACCGTAGGATTACCGGTCTTTACCTCACCAGCAAAGCTATGTGATGACCCCTATTTATATTCTTTTAAGTCTCCGGTGATAGTTAACCTTTTTATGATGTATCCAAGTTCCGTGTCTGACAGCCTAGCTCAGTGCGCCATCTTGTTGTTAAGGATGAAGTAGGAAATACTTTGGAAGATGCCTTGAGGAAATCAGGATAAAGTTTTACGGTGTTTATTTGTATAGTAAAGTAAGTGGCATAATCTGGTCTGATTTGTTCTTGTAGTTTTTTAGTAGTTCTAATTAAATAATCTAGTTATGATGAGAAAGATCATGAAGTTGACTAGTACATAGGCTCCAGAGTTTCTGTGTGCCTCTTTTGGCCATGGTGGAGCTATTTCCCCCATGTTCAGACTTTTCACATCTCTTCATTGACATGTTGGTATCCATGTGATTTCTGTCACAGTATGGATGATTTGGGAAGAACACACACATACACACATGACCCAGAAGGATGAAAACTAGGAATCTAGATTAATCCAAGTGGTATGAATTCTTCAAGTTTTTCTTTATTTTTCTAATGAATCCTGAACTCATTAAAGCAAGGTAGTTAACAATTACTGTTTCTACTCACCTTGACTGAACAGTATACTTTCAAAAAAGAATTTCTTTGGTGTGTATGTTAGAAAATAGAACTGGGAAGCTATGGAAGTTAGATTTTCAGGTTATAATGAGAACAGATAGGAAGTAATATGGATCCTCCCAATTTGTGCAAGAGGCTGAATTTAAATTACCCAGAGTCTTCTCAAACCAGATGCATTTCCAGTCTGATTGGTTCGACATTTGTCCAGGACCTTTGGAATATAAGCTTATGCAATTAAAAACTAAAATGTTTCTGTCCTTGCAAGTTCGAAATATCTCAAAGCATTTTTTCCCCTTCTTAAATCATTTTGACTGTTAGTATTTGTGGTGATATGGCTTCCTCGTATGAAAAATGCTATTATGCAACAGCTGTAGTTGTGTTGCCTGAGTGCATGCCAATTCTGTTCAGATTGAGCCGCAGGGACTGCTTGTTAGCTCCCTAGCTGCCTGGGAGAGAGGGTAATGTAAAATTAATGTATGAAGAAAGGCCTGTTATCTGACACTATTTGGGGATGCAGGTAGTCTGAAGTGTTGCACAGAAATTAAACTAACCCAGTAATCTATGTTTATGGAAAAGTGGCTGGGATTCATGGTTCTAACTCTGTTGGTTTTAATTTAAAAAATTTAAGGAGGGCATTGATTGCCCCCCCATTCCCCCCCGCCCCTACTTCATGAACTTAAAGTGTTTGTAAAGCTTGAGATTTTGAGATCTTTAAGTTTTTGGAATGGAGGGTGGGCTTCATAGGCTTGGAGAAGAAGTGGTAGAGATAGTTACTAAGAATCTCACAGACAGGCTACAGTTAATGGGAGAAAACGATTGCTTATTCAAGTAGTCTTTTTCTTGATAAGGAGCGTGTAAACTACATCGACGCTAAACATTCTCAGATTAATTCGAAACTAATCTAGATCCTTCCTTCAGCGAGGTAGTTCCAATTATTAATATGCCTATCCTTTCATATTTTTACCCGTGTTAATTCTGCAGTCAATTTATCAGTATCTCTCCATTCTTATTTTAGCCAGAGCAGTTCGTTTGCACATTGTCTCGTTGTCTAGTACATAATTCTGCCATATCCTTGCTCCTGTAGTTCCCAGATAGCTGCTTTGCTGATTGGCTTCATCTCCACACTGGGAGCATTACTGTGTAACAGGCCATCTTTACTGCGTTTGTAACCACGATATCCAGTGGGGCGCCTGGCGCACACTAGGCGCCTAATAGGTTTGCTCACAGGAACAAAGGGCTCTGTCAGTGAGGTTAATGCTGGAAAGAAGAAAGGACCAAATAACAAGCCATATATATTTTTTTCTCTTTGATGAATTATCTCACTTAATCCTTAAAACAGTTTTGCACAATAGATATCTGTTTCATAGGTTATTTACCCCCACATCGATCTCAGAGCTGATTAGGAGAAGGAGTCTAGATTTGAACCCAGGTTTTTATCCTCTGGTTATTCTTACCACAGTGCCACAGGAGGACATTCTCTAATATAGAAACATTTTTACCAAAACTTTTTTCAAGAGACTTGTCTCTCTTTGAATTTGCTAGGGCAATTCTTTTTCATATTTCAGACCCTTCTCCTTAATAAACACGAGTGAAGTCCCACCAGAAACAAAAACACAAAAACTTGCATAGCTGAGCTGGAATGGAAAATACGGCATTGGGATTAACTTGAGTAAACCAAAAGACCTGGCTCCTTATCTCAGTTTCTCTGTTTATTAGCACTGGGACCTTGAGTAACTTCTTTAAGCCTCAGTTTTGTCATATGTAAATTGGGGATACTATATGACCTATCTCAGGCTTATGGGAATCCCATGAAATAATACAGGTAGAACTTGCAAGATGCCTGAAACATAGTAAGTGCTCAATGAATGGTACCCGCTGTTGCTGTTAGCACATAGGTACGTTTCACTCATTCAGCAGTATATTTACTGGGTACATAGTATGTACTAGGCACACTTAGGTCCTACTAATTCATCAGTCACCCTTCTGCATGGAATTTACATTCCAGTTGCATTCCAACAGGAGAGAGCAAGACAATAGACATAATGAATTTCAGGAGGAAATGAATTGTGTGTTGGGATGCGGCTGGTCCTCTTAAAAGGAGTAAAGGGAGAAAGGGTAGGGAAGATCCAGAGAGTGCGTAGGGGCCTAGAGTGGCCTTTGAGATTGCCATTAAAGAGTATTCACTATGGGGCTTATTGAGAAAATGATACTTGAGCAAAGACTTGAAGTAGGTAGGAGATAAGGGAGTTTGCCACATGGATCTCTGGAAAAAGTCTGGCAGAGGGCTTAATGCTGGGGAGTGAACAGCAAGGAGACCAGGGATCAGAAGGGCCTCAGAGGCCATTGCGAGAGTAAGGAAAAGCCATGGGGGCCAGGTTTTGAGCAGTAGAGTGATGCGATCATCATTGCCATGCTGCTTTTCATCAGGAGGAGGGACCCGGACAGTGTAGCTCTTTGTGCCCCTCTCTCCTATTAGCTTAACCTTTTATACTTTAAATGTGTGGGGAAAAAGTGCATTCGACCACCCCAGGGTGGCTGCCTGCCTACCCTGTCATTGATTGAACCTGGTGGTCCTGCGGCTGTAATGGCTGTATTCCTTGGGAAACAAAGGAAGTGATTAGATCTTAAGAGGAGAGGAAAGTAGAATCCTGTGGTAGCACAGCTTGGGCTCCTCTTTGAACATGACGTGATGTCTTCCAGGCTTCCCGTACTGAAGCAGGAAACCTTCAGTAGAGGATCCTGGGAGGTGTTGGTTGGTTTAGTGGTTTTTCAATGTTTGTATCTCCTTACAGTGAGGAGGATCCATTATGGGGGAAGAGGAAGAGCTTAAGTGTGGTAATTTGTCAGCTCATGACCTGTGCTTAACTTCTTTCCTCCAAGGGGACAGCGGCAGATACACCCTCATCACACATAGGAATGGAAAAGGTTTCTGCGCTCCCTCTCCAGTGAGAGCCCATGACTTGTAAACCTGTTTCAGTATCTAGGATAGCCTTCCACCGTTTCCTGTGTGTCCAGGTCTTCTCTTAGTTTGAAATACTTTTGTTTTTTAAATTCATGTGTGGGAATGTGGTCCTATCAGGGAACGATGGATGGGATGGAAGCAGGTCGTGATGCAGAATTTTACATAGGCTCACAGGAGATTGGAATCAGAGGACCTGGGTTGCGGCCTGCCTTTGTCAAAGTAGCTGTAAGACTGTGACCCCTGAGCTCAGGCTTCCTCCTCTCTGAAATGGGTTAAGTTACACATGCTTTTTTTCTTTTTTTCCTTTTTTTTTGGCCTTGCAGGATAGAGAAGAAATAAGGTGTACAGATATCCCCATGTGCTAGTATTGTGACCCCAAATGTGGGGAATCACTTTTCTGGTGAAGTTCTGTTTGGGAACAGAAAGTGTGTGACGATTTTTGTTTACCTTTTGTAGAGAAGACCCGGCTTGCCAAGCATGGTATTTATTTCTCCGCTGGTCCCTGGGAGCTGAAGCTTTTGTCTTCCTCTCAGGTTATCTACAACCTATTGTGTTGGAAAACCCCAGAGATAAGGACCTTGCTTGGACCTTCAGCCTGTGACTTCAGACCCACATCCTAATGAGACCTGTCCTCTAACTACTGGTCCCACTAATATCTTTTACCCCTCACAAGACCCCCAGACTCCCCCCTCCCATTCTTTTAATTATTTGAGGTAATTTTGGAGATAGGCATCACTTAATTGAGTTAAAGCTTTACATTTAAGGGGTTACTCATTAGCAGGAACTATTTTTTTAATCTCATTAACCCCTGCGACCTATTTGATAATAGACTTAATGGGAGAATTTGCTCAAAAGTCTCAAAGAGCCACTAATAGCTTCTTGTGCCTGATAAACTTTTTGCCTGCAGCAATGGAAATATGGGAAAATTCCAGATGCTAAATAATCTGGGCTCTGCAGGTCGAGGCAGTGGGGCTTTTTGTTTGAGGCATAGCCAGGGACTGCTACAAGAGAGTTAGTCACATCAGATACTCTGAGGCGGGTTGATTTCAGAAATGGAAACATGTGGGACACCTCAGAAAAACTGTTCATCTGCTCCAGGCCTCAGTTTCCTTATCTCTAAAGCGAAAGGATTGGCTAACTCCGTAATAGGGCGTCCATTATTATTTGTAATATTTTAAAAATACCTACCCAAACCATTTAAGTCTGCATTGTTTTTTTTCCTCCTGTTAAAAAAAGTTATCAATGATTTCCCATTAACTGTCAATCAGATGCCGCGAGTAACTAGAGTTAACCAGAGTTATAATACTAAGATACTGGGCGCCTGGGTGGCTCAGTTGGTTAAGCGACTTCCTTCAGCTCAGGTCAGGATCCCGGAGTCTCGGGATCGAGTCCCACATCAGGCTCCCAGCTCCACGGGGAGTCTGCTTCTCCTTCTGACCTTCTCCCCTCTCAGGCTCTCTCTCGCTCTCTCTCTCTCAAATAAATAAATAAAATCTTAAATAATAATACTAAGATACTATCATTCTAGGGCAAACCCCAAAACTTGGTATTTGGTTAGTCTTATGACAAGCATAATTTGGACTTTTTGTATTGCAAACAGCTCTCGATCGTTTTGTTGCAAATTGACCTGAACCAGTTTGGTTATGCAGAACTCCGAAGGGGTTTGCGAGGTAGCTTTTTATAGCAGCCAAAGTATTTGAGGGGAGTAAGGTTTAGCTACTGTCCCGCAACTTTGCCGCCTGGTTATAACTAAAGCAAGTCTGAGGCACGATCCTGCTACACATGCAGACGTTGCTTATCAGCCAGTGGGCACAAGGTAGTTCGTGCAAAATTGCCCGGTATGTTTGGTGAAGTCCCAGCTCTCTTCTCTTGGTCGCTCTGATGGCTGTCTCACATGAAAACCGCGCTCGTAGACACGACAGCATTCCAGAGGAGCGTTCTGTTATCCTTAATAATCGGCACCAAGCAACTGGCAGTCTTCCCGTCGTGGCTGGACTTGGGGCCATTTAGGGAGCAAACTTAGGAAGGCCGCATTCTTGTTCATGCAAGAGTAGGGATAGCACTACATATTTTGGCCAGTTCGTGAAACTTAAAGATATCTTTAATTCCACCAGCGAAGGCCCATTTCTAACATTTATAATGTGTGTTGATCTTTTAAAAAATGTTTTTTAAAGATGTGTTTTACTTAGAGTGCCTGGGCATGTGCACGTATGAGTGAGGGGAAGGCGAAGAGGGAAAGGGAGAGAAGCGGACTCCTGCTGAGTATGGAGCCCCGTGGCTGCTGGAGAGGTGGGGGGCTCCATCCCACAACCCTGCGATGACTAGGCCAGTGGAACCACCCCAGGCCCCTGCCCTGCTGTTTCTAAGTCCGTCAGTTATAATGCCTGTTTATAAGCCACTCACTTCACACACACACCCTCTGACATTTGCTTTGCTAATTGGCGAAGGGTCTGGTGTTGATTAAAATGGATAACGGAAACATTTGCAGGGCCACTTTTTGGAGTAGGTCTTCAAGATTCGAACACAAGCTGCCTACCCTTGGAGAGGGCCTTCCTGAATGCAAGGCCAAACTGCGTCTGAGTTGTAGTGTGACCTAATTAAGGCCCACACAATATCACATTACCTGTACTGAATTACTGCTGACCTAATTAGGCATCTTAACACTGCCTTTGTGGAGCCCCGTGGTGGAAACCACTGTTATTAATGGCACTCTGTAGGAGTTAAGACTTTGAAAAGATTTTTCAGGATTCCTTTGTTCGGAAAGTGTTTAACTTTGACATAGAACCATCTTGTCACTGAAGGAAAACCATATTACCATTTATTGTGTGCTTACCACGTGTCAAGTAATTTATGTACGCTGTGTCTACTTCTCATTCCCCCATGTGAAGTAGAGACCCGGCTCCATTTCATAGACAGAAAGCTGAAGTTAACAAAGATGTGTGGACCTTCCCCGTCCATCGAGGTGGGGCTGTCCTGTAGCCCCTGGTTAGTTTCTTAATGCTGCATAACAAAGTACCCCCAGCTTTGCGGCTCAAAACAACGCCAGTTTATTACCTAGCAGTTTCTTTAGGGCAGAACTCTGTGCTTGGTGTGGCTGAATTCTCACCGGACTGAAATTAAGGTATTAGCTAGGGTTGTGATGATCATGGGGGGTTGAGAGTTATCTCCTACCATCACTGGTTATAGGTAGGATTCATTCTTGTGGTCGCAGGTCCAAGGTCCCCATTTGCCCTCCAGCTGCTGGCCAGGGACCTCTTCCTAGAGGTTGCCCAGTACCTTATCCCATGGCTTCCAGGTGCAGTTCATAACCGGGGGGCTGTTTCCTTCCAGATCAGCTGGAGCGTCTCCCTGATTCCCCTTCTGGCACTAGCCAGAGAAGAACTCTGCTCCGAAAGGGTTCGTGTGGTTAGATTAGGCCGATGGGCTAATCTCCCTTTTTTGAAAGTCCACTGTACCATATGATATAACCTGATGATGGGATTGGAATCTCTGAGTATGCAGGATATGTACAAACGGGGGCCAGAAATGTTCTTAGCATTCTGCCCATGAAACGCTGCTCAGAAATTTGATCTGGAAGGAAGACAGGAGGGAATGTGCTGATGCTTTTCTTTCCTTTTTTTTTTTTTTTTTAAAAGATTTTATTTATTTATTTATTTATTTATTAGGAAAGAGAGAGAGAGAGAGCATGAGAAGGGAGAAGGTCAGAGTGAGAAGCGGACTCCCCATGGAGCTGGGAGCCTGATGTGGGACTCGATCCCGGGACTCTGGGATCATGACCTGAGCCGAAGGCAGTCGCTCAACCAACTGTGCCACCCAGGCGCCTGCTGATGCTTTTCTGAAGGTGAATGTTAGGTGGGAGCTCTAAGCAGGAGGGATGGAAGGAACCAAGCCGAGGTTTCAGGGACCTAGATATGGGGACCCAAAGGTAGTTCTTTGTGCTTTACCATTTTTGCCTAGAGCTGACCCCAAAAATTACCGTGCAGTAACAGATCGTAGAATGTGGTCTAGGTAAGAACCAAATGAGCCTTAGTTGGGGAAGTAGGCTTAATTTCCTCATTAGGTGAGATGGGTTTTGTTTTGTTCATAAAATTAATACCGTGGCTTGGAGTGTACAGCCTAAGAGCAGTGAATAGTAGCTTTGTATCTCTAGTTCGCTCACTGTGCCTATAACACAGTCTCTCACAGTAAATACCATTGAATTGAGGACTGTTGGAGAATATGTGACTACTTTTTCCTTACTCAATATGTGTTCTACCATAGAAGCCTTCACTGCCTTTTTATAAAGAAATCTCTTAAAATGATAGTATCTTTCAGTTATGTAACACCTGGCAATTTATGAAATGTTTTTATGGAAACTATTTTTTTCTGATTATATTTTTAATTGGGATAAAAGATACAGTCAAGTGCACAAATCTGAAACCTACAGCTTGATGAAGTTTTATATATGTTTATCCTTGTGTAACCCACCCACCTGGGGCAGAATAAAGGACATTTCCAGCACCTCTGAAGGCTCCCTTACACTCCTTTCCAGTTAATCTCTCTCTTCAGAGGTACCGCTATTCACAGAAAGCCAAGGAGAGGAGAGGGAGGAGACTTTGTGACGTATAATCTATGCAGACAGGAGAACCCAGGTTGCTGATTTCTAGTTCCGTGCTCTTGCTTCCAGAACTCACTGTACCCTTGGACCAGACCTTTCTAGTGGACCATTTCTTAAAAGGAAGCACGAGGTTCAAGAATGCCTGTCCAAGACTTCTGAGGCAGCCACCGGTGATTTTCTTTCTGAAGTCTTTTTGTTCATAAATCCAGCAAATCTAACACATTTAGTACATAGCTGAGTACCATCGTATATGTAACTTTTCAAATGTTTATTTAAATTTGTTATTTAACTTGCAGGTAGGTGTAACTTTTAAACAGGTTTTGATGCAACCGTGGAAAGCCTGGTCTCTTTCTCCCTGCAGAGCAGTTTTCATGGTACCTGATGGTATTGGATGGAAAGAATAAAGTGTTTCGTGCTCTAGACACTTTATTTCAGAGGTAGGAAATGAAGTTTTGATGTTGCCCTTTGGCTGTCTGCTTAGAACTTGTGAAAAGCAGGGATATCTCCCAGAGCCATCTGTGCTTCCTTGTCCTCCTTTTTTAGGGCAGCGCTGTGCGCCTGACTGCAGCCAGGAAAGACTAGTTAAAACAACAGAATTAAGGACCGAAAGCCAGTAGTGCAGCATCTTTTTTTTTTTTTTTTTTTGAAGTATCTGTGGATTTTATTTTTTAAAACTGCTTTATGGAGAGCCTCACATATCATGTAATTCACCCATTTAAGTGTGCAATTCAGGGGCCTTTAGTACATTCACTAATAAAGGCAACCATCATCCTAGTCCATTTGCAACTTTTTTATCCCCACAAAAAGAAACTCTGTACCATTTAGCTGTCCCCTTGATATTCTCCCTCTGTCCTCCTTCTGGCCCCCTTGGCCAGCTCTAAGCAACCAGTAATTACTTTCTCTCTAGATTTCCCTGTTCTGAGCATTTCACATGAAGAGACTCATGTGATCTTTTGTGATTCTTTCACTTAGCCTACTATTTTCAAGGTCTGTAACGCCGTGGCGTGTTATCAGTACTTGATTCCTTCTGGTGACCAAATAATATGGCATTGCATGGATGAACCATAGTTTTGTTTGTGCATTCTTCAGGTGATGAGCAATTTGGGCGGTTCCCACCTTACAGCTACCATGAATGATGCTGGCTGCAAGGGTTTGCAGACAAGGTTTTTTTGTGGACACAGGTTTTTATTTCCCTTGGGTACATGTATACGAGGGAAATTGCTAGTAACTCTGTAATCATGTGAGGAACTACCAGCCCGTTTTCCATTTGACATGCCGGCCGGCAGTGTGTGAAGGCTCTGATTTCTCCGTGTCCTCACCAACACTTTGTATTCTCTGACCTTTTTTGTCTAGCTATCTTAATAGATGCTAAGTGGTATCTCAGTGTGGTTTTGATTTTCGTGTCCTCGATGACTAGCAGTGTTGAACATCTTTTCATGTGTTTACTGACCTTAAGATCCTTTTGCCAAAACAACAACAACAACAAAAAACCTTTGCCTATTTTAAAATTGCTTCTCTCATTGAGTCATAAGACTCATTTATATATTCTACATACAAGTCTCTTATGTATGGTTTACAAATACTTTCTGCCATCCTGTAGGCTGTCTTTTCACTTTGATGGTGTCCTT
Organism: Nasua narica; assembly: GCA_028533885.1. Taxonomy (NCBI): domain Eukaryota; kingdom Metazoa; phylum Chordata; class Mammalia; order Carnivora; family Procyonidae; genus Nasua; species Nasua narica. The sequence goes on from CM052798.1 coordinate 46,779,261, forward strand.
TGAAGCCCAAAAGCTTTTGATTTTGGTGAAGTCTGATATATCTATTTTGTTGTCGTTGTTGCTCAGATTTTTAGTTTCATACCTAAGAGTCTTTTGCCAAAAGAAGATCCTGAAAGTTTATGTACAGATGGGTGCAGGTTCTCGATCGTTATGAAAGATGCTGCTGTTGGAGGGGAGGTAGGTGAATGGTACATGGGAACTCATTGTATTTGCAGTTTGTGAGTCTGAACTTTTTTCAAAAGAAAACCTTAAAAGAAGGTTTTAGATATCAAAGGAGCCCGAGTCCCTTGAATGTTACCTATCCAGGGGGATACCTATCCAGGGGGATAGGTAACATTCAAGGGACTCGGGCTCCTTTGATAGTTTCCTTTTAATTATGAAAATACTGCTGAGGAAAATGGCTTCCTGTGTTGTATCGTGGCATGGCCTTCTTTTCAAGTGAATGAACATTGTATTTTGGCTGCAAGAGAAAGAACAGTAAACTTTGTAAACTTTGGAATGGTTTGAGTCCAAGGGACTAGACCATGCTATGATGTCCTAAGTGGTAGCACAGTTTTAAAACAAAGGCCTAAGTTACTCTGATGTCCTGCCCCTCACTGCTGCCCCATTTCTTCCCAGGAGAGCATCTGTAAAACACTGCACTTGAATTTGAACCTGATATTTAATGATATTCATGAATCATTACTGTGACCATGGTATTGTGCTTTTTGTTGTTGTTGTTTTGTTTAAACAAAAAGCAACTTTATCGTTTAGAGTTTTATATAAACTATTGGTGGATGACATAGGGTGTCTTTAATTGGCTTCAGAAATAACTTAGGCTGAGAAAAGTGGGCATAGGAATGAACAAGATGAACTGTGAGTTGGTCATAGTTGAAACTAGGTAATGGGTCTGTGGAGATTTGTTATACTGTTCTGTCTTTTATAGGTTTTTTTCCATAATAAAAACATAGTTTTGGATGCGGTTTTTATTTATTTATTTATTTTTAAAGATTTTATTTATTTATTTTAACAGAGAGAACACAAGCAGGCAGAGAGGCAGGCAGAGGCAGAGAGAGGAGCAGGCTCCCCGCCGAGCAAGGAGCCCGGTGTGGGACTCCATCCCAGGACGCTGGGATCATGACCTGAGCTGAAGGCAGCTGCTCAACCAACTGAGCCACCCAGGCTTCCCTGGATGAGTTTACCTTTAATACCATGTTTTAATACAGCATTTCCACTTGTAGCTGGGTTCGCTTTACATAGATGTGAGTCTTCTGCGTTTGCATGTCCTGCCCGCCCTGGTATGGAGGAATACTTAGGAGCAGTTATTGGAACAAACTTCTCAGAGGCAAACCTTGGTTTACAGAGGCTGTGTGGACCCATGTGAGGTCTGCTAGCATCCTAGCAGAATTCATCTGTTGCTTCAAGTGCCCTCTTTGCTCCGTATGTTCTAGATGCTAATCTGCAAAGCCCTTTGTTTCATAGTTACTTAAGTTTATTTTTCTGAAGCTTTTTAAACCCATGATTCCAGAAATCTTTGCACTGTTAAAATGGAAGTTTGTATATAAAATGTTCATTTATACACATGCACACACAGATCTGATAACTAGAAAAAGTTAGAAATAGTTCATAAAGAATTTTGTTACTTGGGAGTGGAACCTTATCATTGATCCTGCTGCTTGTAGAGGGGACTTTTATAATGCTTTATTCTCTCTTGTTCTTTCTTTCTAATGGCTAGGAACCTCCATAGAGTATATGAGTCTTTATTTATCTGAAAACAAGAATCTTGAAGAGAATTGTTACAACTCTGTATTCAGATGACTAAAGCTTTGAGAACAACATTGAACTGAATAATCTGTACAAAGAGAGGACACCATCTGGAAATTATTCTATGCTTTACTCTTGGTTTTGCTAGCATAATGAAATACAAGCATTCCAACTTCTCGTAATTGTTAAACTTTGTGATGTAAATGGTGCCAGGCTTTGAAAAGGCTTGTAAAGGTTTTGCTGACTTTTTTGTTTTTGTTTTTACATACTTTGAATGAAACTATCTGTGCTGTTTTAGCTGAAAGGAGAAGCAGCCTTGAGCTTCTCCTTTTTACTATTTTGAATAATAAGGATAAAAAAAAATATTGACCGCTGTGTGAAATTCGTATGCAAAAGGATTTTCACCTTTTTCCAGAAATTGTCCTTTATAGCTTTTTGTCCAATTTGACTCCATGTCTGCTTCATGTTTCATGGTTCAAGATCCCATATAGCATCATCCATTGGGTTTTTAACCCTTGACTGCATGATGTTCCCCAAGTTAGCCTGTTTCCTAGCTCATGGGAGAGGGATAAGAATAATATACTATTTAGCATCTAACTGTGTAAAAAGTACTTCAAAGTACACTCTATTTGCTTGTCTACCTCATTTTGAGGGTAATGACAGCTAGTGGTTAATGACCAAATTCTGAAGAGGAGTTCTTAAAAAAAAAAAAGACAGTTGAGGAGATGACTTTCTATATTGTAAGAACAATTGAATGGCAGCTTTAGGGTGGAAATTATCCTTGAAATGTTTTTAATCATGTTTTTAAATTATAAAAATAACCTGTTCAATGCAGGAAAAATTCTGGAGACAAACACATGTGGTAGTGGTGATTATAGCTTTATTTGTTGTTCTTATTATATTCCTGGCTGCTTATTTCCATATCTCATTTTTGTTGTTTTTAGTACAGCAGTCCCATGGGCAAGAGAATATTACTCCTATTTTTCAGCTGAGGAAATTGAGCAAGAACGGCCGAATAACTTGACCAAGTTTGCGTTGCTGGTGCAGGGAGAGTCAGAATTGGAATTTTATATGAATGAGGAACCTTAACCACGTCTCCATGTGTTTATTCCCTGAATATCCATAATACCATCACCAGTGGACAGTCTCAGCAGTGTCTCCCCACTCATTTCTCTTGGCGAAAAACAAATGTCTTATTATAAAATCCTATCATTAGTTTGTATTCTGCTTTATAACGCCTCTGAAAGTCCCGTAAATCTAGACAAGCAAAGTTTGGCATTAGGTCTCTTGTCAGGAATGGCATTGAGAGGGACACCTGGGTGGCTCAGTCGTTCAGCGTCTGCCTTCAGCTCAGGTTATGATCCTGGGGTCCTGGGATGAGACCCGCATCAGGCTCCCTGCTCAGCAGGGAGTCTACTTCTCCCTCTTCCACTGCTGCTCCCCCTGCTTGCACGCACTCTGTCTCTCTTTTTCTGGCAAATCAATAAAATCTTTAAAAAAAAAAAAAAAAAAAGAATGGCATTGAGAGATAGTATTTATGACCAGAGACAGAGGGGATAAAAATCCGATCCTCCCAAGGATTTAAAATGACAACAATCATGAAGAATCTCTCAACGATTAATACATACTCAAAGAATGCCATCTAGATATCGATCCAAGATTTGAAAACTGATAACCTATCGGAGCATTCTTGGTGGCCTCTTTAAGATGCGTGTGTCAAATTAGAGGCTCTGAAAAGTCTTGTGCAGTTTTGAGGTGCTGGTTCTCAACGCAGCTTGATGAATTCCTCATCTTGGCTTCTCTGTCGCACTGTATTACTTACTGATAACCAAATACAGTAGTCTGAAGTGTTTAAATCTTTAGAATTACTGTTGTTGCGTAGTCTCAGATGTAGGTCAGACGTAAAGGGGCGGGCTGGCATTTCAGTGTTTTCCCAGATACAAAGGTCATCCCCACTTAATTGATCTCACATGTGCTGTGTGCTTTAACTCGTGAGATAACTCCGTGGACGCTCTAGGTTTTCATTAGGTAGTGGCAACACTGCTTGCTTCACCCGGCCCGTGAGGTTACCTGGAGAGACCTGGGGCCTGGAGGGAGGTAGACGAAGGCTAAGAGGCCCCTTGGCCATTACTCACTGTATGGCTCTCACGGAAAGCTGTCGGTGAGGCTGAGGACATCATCCGCTCCATTTTCGTGGCGTTATGGAAACCTTAGGAATGTAAGCAACCAATTTTGGGGGTTTTGTTTTTGTTCTGGGTGTGTTCTTGCTTTTAAAATTATTATTGCTTTTAAATGGACACACGATCTAGGGACTGGCAAGAATTGAATCAGTATGAAGTGCTATTAATAGGGCCACATAAAAACCTGCCCGAGACCTGCTTTATTTAGGTGAAAGCGTTGTGCGCCTCCCTGGGACTTAGGGTCAAGAGTTAGTGCTCCGCTCGCACTGGACAAGCCACAATCCCTTAGAACTCGTATGGGTCGGGTGGTAAAAAACAAAACAAACAACAAGCATAATTTCAGTGGTGGCCATTCCTCTTGGCATGAGCTGTTCTCTTTTAAGTGTAAGACTCACTGCATGGCCTGGGGTCCTGAGCCATAGTTGGGGCGTGTGCAAGATTCTAAGCGAAGGGGAGGGGGGCTTCTCTTCTCTGCTGCCCCTTTCTTTTTCATTCATCTTTCAGTGGTAAAAAACTGTATGAAATGATTCATAGCTACCCATGTCTGTGGGAAGGACCAAGAGGTCCTCCAGTGACTTTTTCTTTTTTTTCTTTTTTCTGAAGCAGTTCCAGAGAGAGAGAGAGAGAGACAAACAAAGGTAGTTAATAACATTAACAATGTTATTCCCAGGAGAAAGTTCCAGCCTGCTAGGACTTGTTTTGGAATTTGAAAAGTCCTGAGCCGGTCAACGGCTCTGTAACTTTTTTTGTAATTCTTTTAGACTTCGGAAGTTTGGAGAGACTGGGGGTGGGAGGAGAGCATTAGGGAGAGAAGCAATTAAGTTAAAGTTTCAAAATTGATGAAGTGAAGCAATTTCCCATTCCTGCTAATGCAAGAAGCTCTGCAGATTTATTTATTTTTTCCATGTGAGTCAGAAACCCGTTCTTTTCCTTACAGTTGTTGGGAGCCCTGATGCAGAGACCATTTCTTCCAAACCCTTCTTTCTCTGACAGCCTCTGGTTTGGGTTTACATCTCTGCGTGGTAGAATATAGGCCTCAATTTATTGCTGCAGTTCTTTCATAAACCCTCTAGGAAAAGGACAACCACATGAGTCATTTAGCTAGAGGGTCACGAGTGGATCAATTAATGGAACCTTTCTATGCACTTAATGCATCTTTGGTGTGTGGCAAGCAATTTGGAGTCCGTAGACCTCCGGATTTTTCTGGTTGGGTAGCAGGGGAGGATCCATATAAGGAATTAGAGATGGATTCTTATTTTATTTTTGCTTTGGCAAAATTGGTTAGAAAAATAGTGTGATTCCTATTAAATGGCACAAAATGCACGAGGGGGGAGTGTATGTGGGAGACAGATGCAGATCTCCTTGCACGCAGGGAATGGAGTAGTTTCCTGGTCTACCCTTGCATCTCTATAGAAGCAGTTGTTAGTCAAGGTTATCTGTAAGTCGGAATCTCTGGGGGTATTTCTCAGGTGTGCGATTCTCTTCTTAGCCCTGAAATGTTGTGGAGCCAATAGACTTTTCCTGGGTTCAGCCATCATAGCAAGTGTCCGGCCCTTGCTTCTGAGTTCAGGTGAGAGAGTTGGCCTTTCCTTAGAGGTCTCGTGATCACATGTTTCGTGTCGTAGCTGTAGGAACACACTTGCACACAGTGCTCTTGTGAGGTCATTTTGTGGTCTTGTGAGACTGTGGCCACTGCCCACACTCTAAGGTCTGGAAGAACCGAAGTGTGACCTGCCACGGTCCGGTCTCATGGATTCTCTGGGGCTTGGAGATTGTCTATTCTTCCTTTTTTTTAAGATACATTTTCTGTTCTCCTTGTCATCAAGGCTTAAAATCCATTCAAAAATAAAGCAGATTTTACTATCACAATATTGAAATTGAGTATACAAACCTAAAAAAGACTACGTATTTTTTTGTTGGGGGGAGGGTTGCCAGTACTGACCACATGGTCTATGACCTTACCATAGTAAGTCCTCACAAAAACCAAATGGGTTTTCTAAAATCCCTTCTTAATTAGGGCCCGGCAGTGAGCCGTGTTCCTCAGTTGTCATTTTGTATTGCTAATTGGCCCAGTGCTGTGGAATCTCACTGTCTCTGCTCCTGCTAGTGCTGACTTCTCACATCCATTCTGTATGTTAATGTATGTGGCACAATGCAGAATGAATTCTAGAAAGGAGAGGGGGGATGAGTTTCTGAAAGATTATCTCCATTTATAATGTGAGCCACACCACTTTAGAATTCTACAATACTTACAAGCCTGGTATCTAAAATCAGATCTCTTACATGGTCTAATTATGTAGGTAGATTTTACTGTCCCAATGTCCTAATGTGAGTTAAGTTTAAGGACCTTTCCTCCCCTCCACCCCTTCCCTGTTTCTGAAGGGAGGTCCAGCTAATTTACTGCAAATGAAATAAGAAGTATTTTGGAGAAATAGGTTGACATTTAGCATTCTGGTTTGAAATTCCTTTGACTGTTAAATATTTAATGTGCTGCAAAGCATTCTTAAAAATTAAATATGAATGAGTTTTAGAAAACCTTGCAGTGGTATAAAAATTGAGATTTTCCCCCCATATCAAGTGTGTCTGCCTAGGGAATCTTAATTATGTTTAATGAAGATGACATTATATATTTGATCAGCATGGGGACATCCTAAATAATTAAGTTAATATAAATAGGATCCTTCTGAATAATACCACAGTAGAGATTTACTTGGGATAAATTACTAGTTTTGTCTCCAGAGGTTAGTCACACTATCCCCCCGTAGTTTTTTGTTTAAAGTTAAGAGTAAAGTCAAATGACCAGAGAAAATTCCTTTGTTGGCAAAATTTTCCTAGGTTTATTGCTTTGGTAGTATTCATGCTTTACTTTTGTAGAGTCATGAGATTTAGAGTACTTCTAAACATTTTTTGTGAGATTTCTGAAAAGAAGCATTATCATTATTACTATTATTCAAAAATAGTTTTCTTGACATTGGAATTTATAATCATGTCTATATTTTTGCACTTAAAAAACATTCTAAAAAACAATGGTATTCCCCTGATTTAATGGTACGGGAATGAAATAGACCCTTGGATTTATTCTACAATTCTGATGTTTCATATTTGAAATATTTTGCTGTATTTTTCTACCTTTCCTTAGGTTCTATCCTATTCCAGTTGCATGCTGTCTCAAGTATCAGTTTTGAAATGGGCAAATGAGATTCGAATTCATGAGTGTATAGTGTTGGTGCTTGCTTTTGTAAAAAGAATGTAAGAGAATGGAGTTTTATATACTTTCCAAAAAATGTTTTCAATTAAATTCCACAAATATTTTTTGAAATACTTGAAAGGGCTTAATGTCTGTACCCTATCTGTTTGAAAAGAATGGGGGTAACTTTCAGGAACTTTGCATTTATTTTTTTCTGCCTTTGTAGTTACTGTAGAGAACATTGCCTCTCTTTTCCTTTTTTTTTTTTTCCATTTTGTCTAGATAAAACTAGCATCGTAAAATTGGAACCTATCATTGCTAGTGGTATAATTACCCAGCTTTCAAACTTCTTTGGAGTTTTTGGTGCATCTATCAATACCCTCACAACCAATCAACAACTGAGAGCTCAGAAGTGCCCCTTCAACCGTTCCTGTCTTTCTGTTCTAGAAAGATCACCTTATTCTAGCCCTCCATCTCTCCCCCTCTCACCCACCCCTTTTTGGCTTATTACAGTAGCAACAGATGTTACCATTTACTGAATACCATGTGCCTGGCTACTGTGTTACTGAGATAAATGAATTATCTTATTAATACTAACAATCGTTCTATGAAGTAGGATGCTGTGGGCAGAGAGGAGAGTCTTCAGGTTAGGTGAGGGGCCCTGGGCTATCCAGCTACTAATTGGCAGAGCTGGGATTTGAATCCACAACAGCCTTCGACCCTAGTCTTCACATTCAACTGCATATTATGTTTCAGTTTGCTGATGATGGGTCTTCTGTCATTGCCAGGTTATCCTGCTTGGGGTCTATATCAGATCAGTTTATTCCTCTGCTCTATAACGTTATTTCAAAGGGGCCCTAATACTTGTGACTCTTCAAAGCCTTGCTTCCTAAACCCTCCATGATTTTGCCCAAGTCAACTTTTTCATCCTTGTTGTTGTTTATGATAAGGATTGACTGGCTAGAATAAAAATAAAAAGAGAAAAAGATGCCTTTGAGACTAACTTTGATATGATTCTATAATTAGGATCATTTGGTTTCCCCTGAAGTAACACAGTGCCTGGCGGTAAAAGATTACTGTGTCCTTTGTGGTCAGGATCTGATAGCACAGAACTCTTGCTTTTTTTTTTTATTTTTAAAGATTTTATTTATTTGACAGAAAGAGAGCCCAAGAACAGGAACACAAGCAGGGGGAGTGGGAGAGGGAAAGCAGGCTTCCTGCCGAACAGGGAGCCTGACATGGGGCTCGATCCCAGGACCCCGGGATCATGACCTGAGCCTAAGGCAGATGCTTAAGGACTGAGCCACCCAGGCACCCCAGAACTCTTACTTTCAAACTTAAAGTTACATTCAGCACTTGCCCTGTAGTTTAATTGGAAGAACACTGTGTGCTTCAGTGCCAATGCCTGGCGCCTGAACAATTTAGTATTCCCCGGGGCCATTTGACTTTGCCCCATCTCCCCTCCACAAAGAATCTCAACTTTCCTTCCTAGGGGTTGAAGACTAGCAACTTTTAAATGATAGGTGAAAACTTAGCTTTAAGAAATGACATTGGAAAATTGAAGTCATTGACAAGATCTTAAAAATCCCTAGGTATACATCTAGGAGGGAAAGTTAGAGAAAGACCCAAGATTAAAAATTGTGAAGCTATTGAGACATACCTTTTAGTTCTTTTTAACTGGTTAAGGGAAAGAGTGGTTGGTACAGGGTTTTTCCCCCTCATGATTGTTAGTGGGTCAACCCTTTCCTTGAATAGTTGAGTGGAAAGAATGAGCTCAGATGTGTCAATATTACATCCCCCCCCCCTTTTTTTTTAAGATTTTATTTATTTATTTGACAGAGATCACAAGTAGGCAGAGAGAGAGGGAAGCAGACTCCGTGCTGAACAGAGAGCCCAGCCTGATGCGGGGCTTGATCCCAGGACCCTGAGATCATGACCTGAGCGAAGGCAGAAGCTTTAACCCACTGAGCCACCCAGGTGCCCCCTTTTTTTTTCTTACGGAGGAATGAAATAAAACGAATACTTTTCCTCTAAGCCTCATTCTTTAGTGAGTATTTGTTTAAAAAAAAATCTGAGGAAATCTTATTGGTAGTTAATTATATATCACATTCAACAATTTCTGTAACGTAGAGCAAGTCTGTTCATTGCATGGAATGTTTCTCCACTGGTTTCATTCCTTACACTTGGAATTAATGCATTGTGGACAAAATGAAAAGCCCCCTTATTTAATGCCTGCCCCAAACTCCTTTGAAAGGAAATACTCCCGAGGTCTAAAACTCTGACAGCTATGGGAAATTTAGTGCCCTGGGGTCTGATGCAATTCTATTGACATTAAGCAAAAATTTCACCTGCCTGCATTTTTATAGTGCGTATGGATTCTTCCAATTTTTAATTGGGGTTGAAGAGCTTAGGAGGGAGGGAATCCAGGCAAACCTCTGATAATGTCGTGAACGGAGTCCCAGGACTTGGGATGCCTAGCAAATACCTCTACCCTTGCTGTCCCTTTGTTTTCACTAGTAACTAGGGTGAATGTGAATGTATATGCAGGAGCATAAAAAGGCACATAGGGATTTGTGCACGTGCAGGTATAGAACTTAGAGCAATTGCAAAGAAGGCCACCCTGAACTTGGGGGAGGTAAACAAGGTCAACATGCACATAAACTCTGGCAGAACTCATGTCTAGAGAGGTGTTAAGAGTGAGTTTCTGCTTGTTAATTTGCTTATTACCCACTGATCTCTTTGTTGCGCAAACATAGAAAAAACGTTTGCTACACAAGTAAAGGCTGAGCGTGTTTATACATGGACTGGTTTGGTTGGCGATCCTGCTCTCTGTGGCCAGACAATCTTTCCTGTCATGGTTCTGATTAATACCAGGCTCTCAGACTGTTAGCCTAAACACTGACCGCTTCTGGGGGACCTAATAAAAGACAGCGTTACACCACATAGTCAACGAGGTTGTGCCTTACTCTGTGCTGGACATTCAGAGATGAGGAAGAGTCGGTTGTTGTCTTCTCAAACCTCACAAGGTAGCAGAGGTAGGAGGTAAATAGGTAAACAAATTGCAATGGGTTCTGGTACGGGTTAGAGTAGTGCAATACCCCACTGCATAGGGATCAAGAAAGACTTTCCAAGGAGCCTTAATGATGAACTGACCAGGAAAACTAGAGGCCAAGTCCATTGTAGGCAAGGGAAGCCCCTTCTTTGAATGATTCTGTTGGGAATTCCCAGTGGGGTGTTTATCTCATGGTAGGGTTACAATTAGTGCCCCTCTCATGAATTCATTGAGTGGTTCTAGGTGCTGGGGACACTGGGAACAAAACAAAAGTCCCGCTCAGGTGTCATGCAAGCCGGTATGGGGAGACAGACAGCAAAGCGGAAGATAGAGGACATGTCAGCTGGGACCAGGGCTCCTGGGGTTGCTGTTTTGCACAAAATGGCATTTACCCTAAAGCAGGGAGGGAGCAAGTCCATACACAGGCAACGTGTTTCGGGAAAAGGGAACAAGAAGTGACAAGAACCCGTGAGTGGAAAGTGCCCAGCTAGTCTGAGTAGTGGCCTGGAGGCCAGTGTGTCTGGGACAGACTGAGGTTGGGAAGAAGGCAGGAGAGCAGTCAGATGGCGTTTATAACCCAGGTAGTGGCTTTGGAGCCGGGCAAGGGGGTGGGCTCAGTCTGAATTGCTTGGGAAGCGACTGGAGAGTTTGGACCTGCAGACGTTCCAAAGCTGTGGCCTTGAAGCAGGACACATCTGAGTTCAGATCTCACCCTGGCACTCACTAGCTCTCATTCCTCATCTGTAAAATGAAGCATATTATTTGTACTTTGCAAGGCTATGTCTGGAGGAGGAGGAGGAGAAAGGCAGTAGCTGCAGAAGCTAACAGGAAGAGGATTTGTTTCTATTACCCGTGTCTTGTAGAGAGATGGGATGTGAATGAGAGGTTCCCTGAAGGCAGTTACATGAATGGGGGGTTCTGAATGGCGCTCCAAAATGAGGCCTCCTGGACACTGCAGTGTGCTTGCTGTCATTGAGAAATAATGCAAGTGCTTGGTTAGCCAGGCTTCAACCGTGCACGTGAATTCACGGACCTCGGAGCCTGAGCTGTCCAGCCTGCCTCCGATTTTAAACCTGTGTGTTAATAAATGAAGAAATGACAGTTACCAGCACTGTTCTATTTTAAATAACTTTATTTAGCAAATTAACTCTTAGCACCAAAATGTAGTCTAACGGTGCCATGTATAAGCCAGTCTCAGTCTTTCTTGAAAGCATTACCTTAGAGAACACTGTCTATGCATGGTATGTTCTATTCGTGGGGCACAGTTCACAGTTCTATGATAGGTCCCTTTTTTTCCATGACTGTGTACTAAGTCTCTTTAGGAGATAAAATCAGAAGTACAGGGTTGGGGCTATTGACAAATGTGAATCCTAGGTCAAAAACAAGCAAACCAGCCAACCCTCCTGCCATCTCCCCTGCTTTGCACAGGAGGCTCTAAGAATTCCCGTTGAATGCTGGGACCGAGGCGGCAGGTAACTTTGTGTTGTATTTGGGTCGGATGTCCCTTCCTCCTCCTGGCCGCTACCTGCAGCTTCTGCTTACACCTCCCTCTTCTCCCCGGCTCTGGGAGCTTTTAGGATAGGATTGTCTTAACGCCAAGTGTTCTAGAGTCTAGCTTGGAATCAACTCAGAGTCTGTGTTCGCTAACAGAAAACAAAATTGGGCCACCACGGGAAGGTGAGCATTATCAGAACATTCAGCTGGAGAGGGCTAAAGCAAGGACAAAGGAAGCTGTCACTCGCTGCTCCATAAGTCTGGGGGACCAAGATCTTAAGGTGCCAGATTCGAGTTCTAGCCTCTAGGAAGGCCCAGGGTTGTAGGAAGAACAGCTCTATCTTGCTGTGGGTTGGATGTGTGAGTTTGGAGGAAGCTGCTTGGTCCTGGTGAGGCTTCATTTCCTCCTTTATAAAACAAGGGCACTAACACGTACCTTTCAGGGTGGTGATGTGACCAGTGAGAGTGCTTCCCTGCTTTTCTTCCCCGTCCCCTCAGGAAGCCCCACCCAAAGCTGCTCCCATCTCTAATCCTGAGCATGGGGACTGCGAGTGGAGAGCAGCTGTTAGTGTCTGAAGATTTGGAACCCTCCCCTCCCCTGCCCCCTTGAAGTGGCCAGCAGCAATGGGTATATCTCTCTCCCTCTCCCTCCCCGATTTTTTTTTCTTTTACAGAAATTTATTTTAGCCAGATCATACTTTAAAGTATACTCCACAGAAATGTGAAATTATACAGCAATTCCGTGTAGAAGAGATCATACTGACATTTCACACAGACTCACAGGGGAAGTACTAGGATTTGAAAGGTTCCCTAGTGTAGAACTCTCCAAACAGTGATGATGAGTAGGTCGTCTCCGTGAGAACTACCTGGATGCTTCTGGCACATACTGGCCTCCCTTGGGCCCATGGACTCATTATCTGTGGCGAGGGGCCAAGGAATCTGCATTTCATAACAAGCAAACCAGCCTCTGTGATGTGCCTCTCAAGTTGGATAACCACTACCTTAGTGACGGTTTCAGTTTCTGTAACTGTATTGTGCACCTACTATGTGCTCTGTCCTGTTCCTCACAGAGATTGTAACTAAGGCCTTGAAGCTATGACGATAAGGCCGCTATTATTGAGATCTAGTTTGCATTCCATAAAGTCACCCCCTTAAAGTGTGTAATTGAATGGTTTTCAGTGTATTTCCAGAGTTGTGCAACTAACAGCATAATCTAATTTTAGAACATTTTTACCATCCCCCAAAGAAGTAACTATTAGCCGTCCCTGCCCAAGGTAGATATTTATAACACCCTTTTTTAGAGCTGGGGAAATTGAGGCTCTGGGCACTTGGAGCCACATGCCTCCCACCCCACAGTACATAGTGGAGCTGAGGGCCAGCGGCTGACAGCCTTGCTTCCAGAACCCATACTCTTTCCACTATACCATGCTCCCTTCCAGGAACTCAAGCCAAATTAAATATTTACTTGGGGAGAATAATTTGATGTTCTGGTTTTGTCCTTGTTCAGTAGTTTTAGATAACATATTTTTCCTTCCCGTTCCAACTGGCATTTGGGGGTAAATAAATAGGGTTTAGTTTTTAGTTAAGTATGTAGTACAGCCAGATTTTTAAAATTACATGAGAAATCAGCATGTTAAAAATGTAGCAGTGGGAGATTGAAAACTGGAAGAAGCCAGCGTTTGGTCCTGTCCCTCGTTGGTGACCTGTCACATATCTTCTTTGAGAATTAGTTTCCTCTTCTGTCAAAGAAGTGGGCTGGACCAAAGCTTTTATTTATTCATTAAGCACTCATTGGACATCTATTGGCAATTATGCTGGATATTCAGGGAAAATAACCATCCATTTTCCTACCAGCTATGCTTAATCGGGCAAAAACAATATGCTGGACGCTGTCCCATTTAATTCTGAGAACAAACCTAGTAGATGCTGCTAATCACTCTGTCCTGTGTCTGTAGGGTGGGAGGTATGTTGCTTCAATTTCCATGAGGAAGGTTTAAATAACTTGTGCCGGTCACACAGCTGAGATAGTTGAGGTCTGGAGGATTCCACAGCCCAGACCTTAGCCCCCACACTCCTCTCCAGGTGAGCAGTTGGTTTTGTCCCCTGGGAGGTCAGTACCAGTGTTTATAAACAAATACCTGCAGTACAATGTGAAAGTAAGTATTCAGTACCAGCAATAAAGGGGGTTGAATTGTTTATGCCTCCTAGGTAGGGCTGGATGATCCCAGGGATCCTGTTGCAGGTAGAGCCAATGAGTGTCTTCCCTTCTCCCCAGCAGCCCCTCTCTGCTTCGTAGGTGCTGGTTGGATTTTTGGGACTACTTACCTCCCCCCATACTTGCATTGCCCTGCAGGGCGCGAGGAACCCTGTCTATAGAGCAATCCTGCAGTACGAGATTGGGAGAGGACAGCACCTGTGCAACTTTTTCCAACTTCAGTTTACTCCTTGGCATAGATGTTCAAAGCCTTGGGCTCGAGTGAAGTGGAGACTTGGGGTATATTCCCATGAGGCGGTACCATCAATAATCAAAGGGGAAAGTCATTTTCCCAAGGACCCAACTTGAAAGCATGTGGATTTCTAAATCAACTTGGGGAAACGAGTAGGTTGAGACTGGGAGCCAGCTTTGTAAGGGCACCAGGAGCTAATGTGGAAGCCGGTTTCCTGGAAATACAGAGCGTTCTGAGATCCATCTTGTGGAAGAGTTTCTGGTGTTGGGAAAGGGACATGGGTAATCCCAAATGAGTCCTTATTCCTGGGAGTAGTTCTTTTTGGAGAATTTTTTAAAAGTTACTGTTTATTGAGCTCTTACTGTATACAAGGAATAAGTGCTATACATGCACCAAAGCTCACAAAAACTCTACGAGGTAGCTGTTTTGATCACCTCCACTTTGCAACTTAGAATATGGAGACAAATTCGCCTCTCCAAGACCACCCAGTTTTAACAGGATTTTTTTTTAAACACCCCTTTCACATTCCATAGCCCTAAAATGGGAAGAACATTTCTAGCCAGCATTTATTTATTCGTTAAAATTATATTGTGACTCTGAACCCGGAGAGCCATCATTCATCAAAGCGTTAGTTAATAATTATTGAGAATCTTGGCATGCGGTGGGAGCCATCGCAGGCGAGGGTTGTTACCATGGCATTCGATATGCGTGACAGGCACCCTGGCTGGGAGAGCCTGAAGAACGATGCAGGCTGGAGGACCTGGGAGACATTTATGTAATCATATTAGCATCTCATTTATTCTGAAAAGGCTAACTGCTTTGATTCATGTCTTAAACACCCACATTTAAACTCGCCATTCTCGAGATTGGTTTCCTCTGTTTAAATTTTCATCTTAAGATCCTTCGACTCCTTGGCCTCTCCTCCTGTAGCAAGCTTCAGAGATAGGTTTATATATATATATATATACACATATATATATATGTATTTTAACAATTCAAAGTCGGATTTCATCAGCGAATATGATTTTCTTGAAACCGCTATCCTGTGGCAGATATACCTAGCATTAGTGGCTTCTCAAATTGGTATTAAAATTCTAACCCAAGAGTAGAATGGAAATTTGAGGATTACTGAATTTTCTGTAATCCGTTTTTCATCTTCTAGGCGAGGGACGCTAGGCCTGGGGAGGCCCAGTGACCTGACCAGGCCATCCAACTAGTTTGTACAGAGTTGAAGTTTGCCGTCATTAGTTACTCAGGTTTTGATGTTTTGAGGTACGGTTCCTGTGCTCCATGATTGTACTAAAAAAAGCATCTCTTGAAATAAGACTGCAGCAGAATTGCATTTATGAAAATTATCTCTACTTGGATGTGGTACAAGTGAACATTTCATGTGAAAAACAGCCGCGACGGCCTCCATGGTGGTGTGTTTTGAAATGTCGAAAAACCAGTCTTCCCCTCCGAACGCAACACTGTGACTGTGCTTTAGACCCCAACAGTTGTTTTTCATTAAGTTATTTTTAAATTACTTTTTGTACGAGTATTTTTCAGTCCCCTTCCATACTATTACTCTGCCTAAGTGCTATTGGGATTTGCACGATTGAATAAAGCCGTCCCTCGGCGGATTTCCTAACTCTCCCGGGGAGATAAGACACATGGGAAACTTCAGTTCGGGGTCCTTCGAGTGTCATGCTGGATGATCCAGCTCATTTGGCTCTTAGAACTGTCACAGGCCCTTGGGATAGGAACTGGTTTCTAAATGGCCTAGATTTTTCTTTTGTTTTCCCTTTGTGAGAAGTTAGTAAAGTGGGTGCCTAGTTCTGAGTATGTGGAATATAAACAATCTTAAATCACCGATTTCATCGTGTCACTTCCCAGCTAAAAATCCTTTTAACAGCTCTTTATTTCTTGGCAAATATACATTTATTCATTTACTCATTCAAAAAATATTTACTAAGTGCCTACCCTACGCATAAAATCCAACTTCTCTTGCTGGCCTGAAAAACCTCCACAGTCTCGCTCTATCATTCCTGTTCCGTTTAGTTCAGCTTCATTTGCAGAAGCTTGTCTTATGAAACTGTCTTTGTATCACAATGCCCGATTTCAGAGGCCCTCTTGAGAATATGAGCTTTTCTAGAAAAGAAGCAGTGTCTTCATCTTTGAATACCCTTTTCCCAAGTATATGGGGCCAGTGCATAGTGAGCCCTTCAGAAGGGCCTTCGTGAAGCCAAAGGACTTAGAATGTAGGATCCACATGGGCAGAGATTTTGTCTGTTATGCACCTTCTTGTATCTCTAGCATGGAGAACAGTGCCTGGCCCTAATAAGTATTTAGTTCTTAGGGCTAGACCCTGCCTCTGAACACTCTGAACTTCTCTTTGGAGTTTGGCCCTCCCTCACCCCCACCCGGCACCTTGGGCCTGTGCCAAACACACTAAAGTTCCAACCAAGTCTGCTGTGCATTGTTGACTACTCTTTTTTTTCTTTCTTTCTTTCTTTTAACTTCTCCTTCAACTAGCCCGTGATCTCCTTGAGACTATGGGGCCGTATTTTACATGGTTTCTGACTCCTTACGAAAGGACATGATTGATTGCCCGAGTTATTAATTAAACATCGTTGCTTAGGTCTGGAAGGGTAGGCATTGCGGGGTTTCTAGTTCCCTTTGTCTTTAATGGATGGATTCCTAAAGACCTGAGCATTTGAATAGGTTTGTCCCCACACACAGAACGCTCAAATATTGAGGGCTTAGATCCTTAAAGTGCCGCCTGCTCCCAAGAATGACTGCACAGCCATTAAATAACCCCCGCCTTTTTTCTTTCAAGGTGAAACAAAAAAGCCTTAATGGAGATCTAGGGGAACGAGAGTGAAGGAATTAGGAGTTAGGAGAGTGGAAGTAGGGGAGTGGAAATTTGGCACCATCTGCAAAGCGTTTGGGCAACTCAGCTTTCCATTTCTGAGAGGTCGCCATGTGCATTGTCATGAATATTACTTATAATCAAGTTACATTGGCTAAAGGCTGAATCTTTCCAACATGTGGAACTGATTTACTTGCCTTTTTCCCTCTTACTCTCTTTGAAAGCCACAACAACAACAACAACAACAAAAATCCAGTAACCCTTCAGAAGTTTTATTGCATTTAGGGGGAAATGTTTCTGTCTTATTTTGCCTGTCTTTGTTCTCTGGTTTCATATTTACTTACCCGCTCTTCTGGTTTTGAATGCTGCAACAGGAAATCAAGTGATCAAGACGAGGAATTTTGCTTGCTGAGATTATTGCTTTAGATTTTCCCTGCTAAATCAGACTACAGGCTGTTCCTTTTCCCCTGTAATTTCTTTTGAGGGATAGAGTGGACCAAAACAGGCAGCTCTTTGTGAAGGTGACACTTGTCACTGACTTGTGACTCTCCCACATGCTTTCTTACTATTTGGAGCTCATGTTGATTTGAAGGGTGTTAAGTTAAATGACATTGGACTAAGGAATTCATAATTTTTTTGCAGACTTGAAGTATGCAAGCCACACTGTGTGTGTGTGTGTGTGTGTGTACTTAGAGCCCAAAGAAGACAGGAAAGGAAAAAGCAGGGATGTGGGGGGAAAGCTTTGTTAATAAATTGAGAGAAGGGGGAACATTCCATATCTTCAAAAGAAAGGATACCTTCCTCCTTTTTTTGTTAGCTGGTTGAATGACCCACCAAAATATTGATCCAAATGATGTAGTGCCCAAATTAATGGATATGCAAATGCTTATTTATGCAGTAGAATCATGGTATGAACCAATTATCAAGAATTTACAACAAAGTTAGAACCTAGAAACCAAAAAGGGTGGAAGAGAATAAAGTAAAATGTAAATAGTAGTTGGCTTTTTATTGAGTAATCAAGACAATAGATTTTTTTTCTCCTCTTCTTCCTTTATATATTTTCAAGTTTTCTACAGTGAACTATTCTTTAAATTGTCGTATAGAATCTTTGCTTCAGTTCAGAGAAGGGTGGGGCGCCTGGGTGGCTCAGTGGGTTAAAGCCTCTGCCTTCGGCTCAGGTCATGATCTCAGGGTCCTGGGATCGAGCCCCACATCCGGCTTTCTGCTCAGCAGGGAGCCTGCGTCCTCCTCTCTCTCTGCCCGCCTCTCTGCCAGCTTCTGATCTATCAAATAAATAAATAAATAAAATTAAAAAAAAAAAAAAAAGTTCAGAGAAGGGAAAGATTACCATTAGTGAGAAACTGTTCAGAATGAGTCAGAACTTAAGTATGACATAGGTATTTTTGCTCTCCCCATAGCTCCAGTTGTCATAGAAATCATATCATTCAGAAAATATTCTTACTACTCTAATAGTAATAATAGAGTAACAAGACTGAATAACTGTCTTAACATGTGAAGTACATTCATAATGTCTTTAGCGCAATCTGTATAAATTCCCCTTCATGCTTATGAGGTTAAGTGAGTTAATACACGTGAAGTACTTAGTGCCAGACAGATAGTAAGCACTTTATAAACAATAGCCATTATCATTTTTTTCTATATATACGACATTAAAAGGAGCCTGTTGGGTCAGGACATGCGCACCTGGGGCACCATTTGCCACAAGGTCCTCTATTGTGTACTGAGTGGTTTGAAATTCCCAGTGGAGGCCTCTGCTGTGACTTTCAGTTCCTAGGCCTTGCCCTTTGTCCTGAAACGGCAACAGCCCTGTTTCTCCCAAGTCATTCAAGATCTGATTTTTATAGTGAGGGCCAAGTGTAAGCCCTTGCATTTATTTTTCCCCCTGAAAGCTCTCAAGGTGGGTGGTGATCTCATTTCTCTCTTTCGTAGAGTTTAGTTGTAACTGAATGTTTGCTCCTTTTCCTGAGTGTGGTGACTCTGAAAAGTGTCCTTATCCATTATAAAGGAAGTGCTTGCTCCATTTTGAGATGGGAGTGGGATGGGGAGGAAAGAAAATACATTCTCAACTCACTGTTCACAGGGAAGCCTTGTTGCTCTTTGGGGCACTTTCTAGATTTTGTGTAAGTTTTCTCTAGTTAGATGGTACTCGCCTAGAGGTTGATACATAAATTTTACGGTAAGGCAAATTTTACCTCTAGACTTGGCCACTTACTTATGTTCAACTTCGGGCAAGTTTAGTCTCTCCCAAGCTCAGTTTCATTGTCTGTAAATGAGTACATAGTGACTACTCTGAAGGGTTGTTGTGAATTTTAATATGTTATAAAGCACCCGAATCCATTCTGGGACCTTGATAATCTACATGGTAACATTATTATGTGTAATGTACCCCCCCAACACACACGTAATTAGAACAATACTTGTATATTTAAATGCTTCTTTAAAAATATTAACAAAAAATCATTGTAAACAGACTTGTATTAACTGTACAATATACTTCATTGGATGAAGAGTAATCAGTAGTTTGTTGCTTGGCATTTAGGTCATTTTTTTATCTTGCTTTTTAGTGGAAACCTTTTCAGTATTCTTGGTAAACTATTTTCTTGAACCACTTGTATCCAGAATGAACAAATTGAGAGATTGGAGAAAGTGACCAAGATTTGTAGCAACAGATTCGTGACCTTAGAATGCAGAACAATGAGCCTCCACAGAGAAGGTCATTTTTCTGTACCTTACATATGTTTAATAATGTGAGGCTAAATAGTCTGGTAAAAATCAGACAAGGTCTAATCTGGGCAGGAGGGATCCCTTAAAAACTTAGTAAAAGATTATGCATGACGTATGCTTACGGGGAAAATAAAGTCATGCATATGTTTTCTTTTCTGAAACACTTAAGTTGCCATTCATTTCCCCTGCCCAGAGATTGTTGGAGTTTGTCGTAATGACAGCGCTTTTCTCTTTTCGTGGCTAATATTGGTCAACTTCTTGAGATAACGGCGGTGATCTATATTTTCCTCCCCTTTGGCCACAATTCCTAGAATCCTAGGAAGAGATCCAGGGCTAAATGAAGCTATGAGTGAACTGTCGGCCAAATTGGCTTGCAACAGAGACCTGTAAATATCAAGAGAATAAGACTTTGAATAAAAATTCAGTCCTGCATTTTCTTAGCAAAGATCAGGGAAGGAGACCAACAGAATGTCCCTAGGCCTGTAGAGGTATTTATTTCTTCACTGTGCTGTGTGCTATACCGTTCATTTACATATCTAGTTAAGATTTGGCAGAGCTGTTGGAGGCGTGAAGGTGGAACCAACTGTCTGGATTGTGACCATCTTATTAAACACTCATGTCATTGTTCCTGTTCCAGCAGAGCGGGATTCTCTTGCCATCTGTTAAGTAGGCTCAATTAAATACATTTGGGAGGGAAGGCAGGTAGGGAGGAGTGGGTGAAGGGGAGACAGAGAAGGACTGAGGCACAGCCCTTAAGAGGTGGGGGGGGGTGGGGGAGTAGGCGACACACCACACACGCACAGGATTGTACACACAAGCACGGCAGGATGTCATTTTTCTTTGTCTTGCCGTAGAGGTGGGGAGGAGGCTTGTGTTCAGTTGTTAACATGATTCTTCAATACCTAACTTCGTGAGTTGAACCTGCCCTTTGGGGGAGGAAGAGGAAGGCAGTGCTTAGGAACATAAAGGAACAGAATATGCAAAGAGGAGATGGGATTAAATTGTGTTAGTAGTTGAAGAGTATCCAGGCTGGATGAAACTTTTTTTTTTTCCTCTTGTTGAAAATTCACGTTAGTACAATGCCACTGGATGGGAAGCTTAAGAATTGAGGAATGTTCGATACTTAGAATATGAGGGAGCAATTAATATGTAGCCTCAGGGAAGGTTCAGGAGACCTTACCTGTGAATTGCTAGATGACTCTCCGGTTGGTATAGTCCCAGTTTCATCTGGATTACAGATTAGGTGTAATTTTGTCTCGGGGTATTTATAATAATCCAGTTAATAGACTCTATTCCTTTTTAATACATAAATAATTTTGAAAATACAGGAGACATTTTACTAGGGCATATTTTAAGAGACTGCCTAAAATGTATGTTTAGAAGGGAAGTATAACATACATGCAGAAAAGTACACAGAGATGTCTGATGAGTTCTCGTAAAAGCGAACACATCCTTGTAAAACTGGACCCAGATCAAGCAATGGAACGTTGCTCCATCCAGGAAGCCCCCGCATGACCCCCTTCTCTCACAAAGGGTGACCACTCTCCTGACTTCTGACGGGATAGATGAGTTTTGCCCGGTTTTGAATTTGCTAGAAATGAAATTACACACTCTGCATTCTCGTGTTCGGCTGCTTTCACTCAGTATTGTTTGTTGAGCATCCTCATGTTGATCCATGTTGCAATTGTGCATTCGTTCCCATCACTGAACCTTTCATTGTGCGACGACCCCGCAGTTTGTTCTATTGCCGAGAGGCATTTGGATATTTTCCAGGTTGGGGCTCTTAGGAGTATCAGTGCTGCAGGGAACATTCTTAACGCTTCTCTTTTGATAAATATATGAACACGTTTCTGCTCAGTGTATTACCAAAGATGGGAAATGTGGGGTCATAGGATATGCATATAATTAAGTTTAGAAGATCCTGCTAGTTTTCCAGTGTGTGTATATTAATGAGAGAAAGGTCATTTTTGTCCAGAGTACTCTGTTCTCATGAGCATAAAAATAAGATACCTTGTTTTCTTTTGGTTGTGGAAGTAAATTCAACTGGTAACGAATTCAGGGAAATATTTTCACTTAAAATAACTTAAAACTCACCCATCTTAATGATCTTTTCACTCTACAATAAAACATATTTTTACTAACAGTAGAGAATGCGAAAGAGTAACTGGGGGTGGGGGGCCTGGGCAGTATCTTTGCCTTTACTTCTAGGGACTCATACACCGTGGGAGTTCCTTCAGACTCCCTCCAGGTTGTGCTCAAATTTTAAGAGTTCAAATTTCTGGAATTCCTTTTGTCCTCCAGGGAATTGGGATCACGGAAAGGGACAACTTGGAAATAGAGCGCAGAATGCCTGCCCCGCCCAGCCTTGCCCTAACCCGGTCCCTGTGAGCGAATCCTCCAGGAGGCCTGGGCAATCTGACGTTTTGGGATTGCTCACCATTTTCCTGTTTTAGGACCACTTTTTCATTTGCGTTGTTCAAGTTCCTCTAACAACCAAGAAACTCTTTACACTGAGGTCACCCAAATGTCAGGGAGGTATATCATTTGGAATGCCTGGCTCTCAAATTAAAAACACCTACCCTTGCACCAGAACCCTGTATTCCCTTCCTTTCCACAGCCTCACATGGCAGGAGAAAGTAATACAAAATAAGACCTTTTGTCTGGGACTCTGAATCGCTCCAGACATTGGTTATATTGTATATTGACATCGGATACATATATTGTCATGCCAGCACATTGTATCTTGCTTAAAATGGTAGAAAAAAAACCTAATAGGCCTTTTTATCTATATGTAGGTGTTGGGATTCCTAGGTGATCCTGAACAAAAGGGTGATGTGAATACATTTAATAGCTTTGCTAAAATCAGTGCTGCTTTTTAACTCAAGACCTGGGTTCAGACCTCAGCACTTGAATTTTTTTTCCTTTTCCTTTTTTTTTTTTTTTTTAACTGCAGCTTTCAGTTTGTAAAAGTGGTTTCAGATCTTTGCCCTGCCTGCCCCATAGGGTTGCTCTGGGGATCAAATGCGAACATTTATGAGAAATTGAAAACTATAAAAGTACTGAGCCTAAGCCGTTGAGAGCTGGGCTTAGCAGGCCCTGCATTTTAAGCTAGACAGTTACTGTCCCTAGACCTAGAGCGTAGTAGAAACTCACTCTCTACCTTGAGATCTCGTGCACACACACAAGCCTGAACTTTTAACCTTGCACCAGACGTGCCTGGCTGACCTGTTGAGTTGTGTTACTTGTCTAGATTCTACCAGCCCCTAACACCCTTCCCCCGTGTGGGGAATGTAAGGGGCAAAAATTGTTTGCTTTGGTGATAGCCCCAAACTATGACCCTTGCAGGTGATTTCGCTTTGTGGGGTGATTAGAGGGCTGTAGGAAGTAGGTAGCCTACAGAGTCAGTACTGTTTGTATCCAAAACTTTTTAAATTTCTTTTATCCAGCCACATTTATTAAGTGCAGAGAATATAAAAATGCTTATAGGTCATAAAAAGATCAGCATGAAAGTATTAGCAATCATTCTTAATAATTGTTAAAATAATAAATGAGTAAAACGGGGCCTGAAACAGCCTTGTGAATACCTCCCAACATATATTCCCTATTACTAGTGAGGAATTCACTTTTATTTTAACACTCGCCCCCCATGTGATACCAAGTTTGGCCCTTGGTAGATGTTGGCTTGAGCAAGGTGGATCAGATGTGTTTCCCAAGGCTGTTGCATGCATCATTCCATCGGGCACCTTCCAGGGTAGGCCGGATGACGTATCAACTGGATGACGATTGTCAGAAATGCAATAATAAATTGACCATACTCATCAAGATCTGGATACACTATGTGAATTATGTTAATTTTTAGTCTGTGTTCTCATGGTACTGAGCAAGTTTTGAAGACCAAATTGTACAAAAATATGGAATATGGTCTGGGAAGCAGATGGCAGTGACCCAGTTTCCAAGTATGTTAAAATCTATTAAACTAAGGTGTTCACCAGAAAACTGAGAACTTCAAGTTGGTAGGAATGGAGGTCTTGGAGGTTCCTAATCCCTTTTTCAAAATGGGATCTGTGTTAGGATTCAGAATTCTGATGCCCCTTAATGAAAACACAGTGCCAGTGAAATCTCACGTAGAACCCAATAATCAGATGCATTAACTAACCAACACATCTGCATCGGAACTAGTGAGTGTGCGCATTAAGTGGTTTAATAAAGGCTAGAAGTACACACCAGTTGGGAGTTAGGATTTACAGCCTAATAAATTCAGATCATGTCCTATTTTGCTAACAAATATGGTTAGGTGAAGTTTGGATTTTTAGAGCCTTTTTAATTTTGGAGAGACAAGTAAGGGATTGTTGATCTTCATTATGTTTGGGTAGTAGCTCCTAACAGAAGTGGTTTTGTTGTTGTTGTTTTAAAATACGTGTCAGGCAGCCGTGTGGCAAATTCTCATGAGACAATAGAGTTAGAAGCACTGGGTCTGGAGTCTGCCTGGGTTCCAATTCCAGCCTTGCCAAGTAATGCTGGGCAAGATCCTTAACTTCCCAAGGTGGTAGTTTTGCATCTTTGGAGCTGCAGTGATTTCCTGATAAAGATAGGCTAGGATATGCACACAAAGGTACAAGATGTGCATGGCATTAGCCACTCAACAAATTCTGCTTGTTTTCTCTGCTGTGTGGTGGAGATAATAGCGGCTGTCACAAGGGTGTTTTAGGGGACATTTTTAAATAAGTTAAAAAAAAAAAAAAGTAACGCGCTGAGAATAATGTCTGCCCATAGTAAACGTTCATTACACAGTAGCCAGTATCCTTGGCATTAGCACTATTATTAAAAATATGGGCCTTTCGTATCATTTTTTTTAAAGATATATTTTTTTGAGTGGGGAGGGGCAAAGGGAGAAGGAGAAAGAAACTTAAGCAGACTCCTCACTGAGCACACTGCCGGATGCAGGGCTCCAGATCACGACCTGAGACGAACCCGAACCCGAGAGCCAACCCATTAACTGACTGTACCACCCAGGGCGTCCCTCAGCAGAGTCCTTTTTAGGAAGGAAAGGGAAAATTAACATCTGTTGGGTGAATGAGTGGTGTCTTGTCAAATTATGATAATTCATAATTGGAATTTTCCAGACTGTAATTCCATCCCATTCTGTCACAGTCCTTCCCCCCTACCCCCTTCCTCCTTCCTCCTCCTCAGCACCTATCTTTCCCCTTTTACCCAGCACTTGGTAAACTTGGCGCTTGCCTTCCTCACCACACCATGCAGGTGTGCTAGGCTATCCTGGAGGCTGGCCCAGATGCTGACAAGCCCTTGGCAATGAGATAGAAAGGGAAAAGGGAAGTTTTGGCTGACATCTCCAGGTCTGACTCCTTACTCATCTGGAGAGTTCCAGTGGTATCTTTAAAGTTTTAGGGCAAATAACAGGGCCGCTGCTCTTTTTTTTTTTTAAGTCTCTAACAGATATGTATCTTGGATCCTAATTTCTTTAGTTTGTTATGAATTAATCTCCTCTGCTTGCTCAGTAATGGGTAGGGTTTGGTAAAGTCATAAGTCTGCAGGGATGTTTTAAACACAGGCAATGTATAGAGGGGGTGGGCACTAGCTAGGCGGAGAGCAGTGGAAGAATGTGTGTGCTTGTGTGTCACAGCTTGGACTAATGTCTTGGCACGGCTGTCCCATTTCCTGACAGGTAAGGACTGGATCTTCGGGCCGCACATATTTGGCAAGCCCTAGTATGTTACCCTCCCAAGGGAGTGCTTGGGTCATGAAGGTGATAGATAACATTGGGTAGGTACTGGTGGGACAAGGGACGTGAGAGAATAAGGAAAGAATCCCTTTTAAAGACCTTTACTGCATTAGATTTTAGTGTCTGTAAACAATTACAGCATTCAGGGAGTGCAGGATTTAAATAAGAAACACAACTTTGTCAGATTATACCACTTGGATAAAATGGCATGGGCTCCTCCGGAAATCTATAATTAAATGTATTTTTGAAAATGAAAAATATAGTGGAACATCTGGTTTATTTCACTGCAGAAGTGCCTGGTATTTGCTTGTATAAGTGTGATTGACTTTGGCTGATATGTGGATTTCTCGGTGTAAAATAACAATATTTTAATGAAATTTTTTTCTGCTTGATTCTATTTGTGTTGTAAACAAATTATTCACACACACACTCTCTCTTCAGTAGAAAATGGCTGTCTTCTTGAGAAAATCTAACGTTTGTTCATTTTCTTTCGTTCCAGCGGATATTCAACTCCTTTGTTTACACTGAGAAGATCTCAAACGGAGAAAGTGAAGTACAGCAGGTAAGGGGTTATTTAGTACTTGACCTTCTCTTTGTCCTGCTTTGGGATATGGCTTCATTACTCTTTGCAGGCCATCTCTCCATGAGGTTTCCCGCAGTTCCTTGTAGGAGGATTTCATCTATGTCTTAGGCGTAACGGTGACAGCCTCAGACTTGAAGTTCTTGTAGGCCATTGAAATAATGGTTCTGTGGATGTTTTTTTGCTATTTGTGTTACACTTTGGAAGTATGATTTAATTCCTTTTCGTTGTTTTGAAAATTCTTGAACTGACCCAAATTTTAAAATATTAGAAATTATTTCATCTGATATTGGGAAGAAGTGCCCAGGCTTTGAACCCAGATCAAATTCTGTTTTTTTCATTTATTCCATGACACCCCCTTCCCCCCATAAGCAAGTTACTCTTTTTGATCTGTTGTTTTTCGGCCTTAAATAAGGGGAATACAATATCTCCTTTATGAGATAGTGAGAATTAAATGAAGTTATGTCAAGATGATTGAGAATAAATGAAATCCTTTGTGTGGAAGATTCTGGCATAGAAGCAGCTCAGTGAATGTTGGCTTCTTTGGTTCTTTAATTTTTCTTTCCTCTCCTGTATTCTTCATTTGCTTCTTTCCTCTCCTGTATTCTTCATTTGCTTCTTTCCTTCCATCTCCTTTCAGTGCTGTGTGGGGTCAAAAAGTTCTGAGGCCAGATTCTATTTACTTTATTTATAGCTGCCTTCAAATGTACTGCTCCCTAAGTTAAAACACAGTGTTGGTGAACTTGGTCATAAATAATTGATCTGTGCTTGAAAAGAAGGGTGGTAAAGAGGATTCTGGGTTTTAATTTCAACGAATCCACCAACTTCATTACACTGTGTGGCCATCAACTGGTAATTTGAAGCAAGGTTGGAAACTTAAGTAAAAAACAGAACCAAGCTAAAAACCAGAGTATAGCAGAGTGCTTCCACAGAATAAAAAGATAACGATGGTAAAACCCACAATAACTCAAATTCTTTGAGGTGCTGCCTTTATTTTAATCAGGGAAAACAGCTTGACTTGATCTGAACTTCAGAAGTGCTATACAAGAGGGAAAAGCTTTGCAAGTGTCATTGGAGTGAAGTTATTTATGGGATAGTTATTTATTTATAATAAATTACTGTGGTTTAATTTTGAAGTTCAGCATTTCCTGTATATGGACCTTAAAATGTTTTATTGGTTTCTGGAGGTTAAATTTAAAGGATGCAAGCGCTTACGTGTATACTCCTTTTCTTAGCTTTAGATATTTTTAAAAAACGAATGACTTCAAATTACAGTGAATATGATGGGGTTTGCTGTATCAAGTCTTATCTTAATAATTCCTATCTTATTTTTATTCTAGCAAACTGAGAAGTGCTTTTAAGGTCATGAAGTTTTTTTTTTTAATAATTTTTATTTTATTTATTTGAGAGAGAGAGAGAGAGAGAATGAGAGTGGAGAAGGTCAGAGGGAGAAGCAGACTTCCCGCAGAGCCGGGAGCCCGATATGGGACTCGATCCCGAGACCATGACCCAAGCCGAAGGCAGTCGCCCAACCAACTGAGCCACCCAGGCGCCCCTAAGGTCATGAAGTTTAAAAGGGTTTTTCTGGGAGGGAAGATTTCTACACAAAGTGTGTTGGAGGAAACTTTTTGGGAGACCAAAGGCCACTTGATAACATTTTAAAGAAACTGACCCAGGGAGATTCGGCTTTGTTGCTCTCCTTGAAGTAACAAATACAAGTTCTTCCTTGAGCTGTTTCCAAATGTGAAACTTGTTTTGTTTTCCCAGACCGATGTCATTGCTTTATTTTTCAAGGTGCGCACAAGTTTGGAAGCCTTTAATAGTTTTTTAAAATTACAGCAACTGATTGAGCACCTATGGAACACTGGTGCTTATCACACTGATTTTTTTTTTTCTCCAGATAACCTTGAAAGAAAGATAGCTTATTACAGATAAGCAAACTGAAGCCCCAAGAGGTAAAATAAGTTACCTGTAGTCTCATGACTGTTATGTTAGCTAGTTTTCAAAATAAGTTGAACACCAGGTTTATATGTATGTATATTTTTTCAGAGCTCCTTTTTAAAACTTCGTATATTCAATTCAAAACAGTAGCCTCTGCTAAGCTTTTTTTTTTTTTTTGAATTATTCAAATGAATTATCACGCAGTTCTATGTTGCCCCTCCTCTGATTGTCAAAAAGTTCCCTTACGTTGACCCAGAATGTACTTTGAACCTTCGTTCAATCTCTCCAGTCTGCCCTTTGGAAGAACCCTGAACAAATTGACCTTATGCCTCTTTTGCATCCAGTATGTGGAGATAATTATCATGTCATCATCATTATAAGAACACTCGTAACTGCTTATAAGATTTGTTTGATAAGTCAAAATAGCCTAGTTATTCAAAGTAGATTATTGACCTCTATACTCCATTTTAACTCAGTCTTTAGTGTACCACTTCATGTTTGGTATATTTTGTAGGATCTAGAATCCCGATTTGATTGTTCTGTCCATCATTCCTCCATTGGGGTAATGAGAACTAGAGCCTCATGGATTCTTACCCTCCCACCTTACTAATCAAATCTTATTGAGAGTTGGAACTGACTTGTGCCTACGATGTATAAGTTGGCAGTAAATCTAATGCGTTGTTAATATCTTCTGGTTAGGGGAGCAAAGTAATGAAAACTAATAAAAAACATTTTGTGATTCTTGACTCTTACTACAAAACTCTCTATGGTATAGACTTTGCTTTGCTTTTTCTAATTATTTCTTTTAAATTAACCTTCAGAGTATGGCTCTAAATGCCTAACAATGTGTTTTAAATCTTTAATTAGTTAAGTATCTGCAGTTTTCGCTGCCAAAAATCTATGGCAACAGCCTCGGGAAAATAAAAATCCCATGCGCACATTCTTACGTGGAGCATTTCCCATAGACTCCGTTTTTTAAAACTTTGAGAAATGAAGTTGTATGAGCACATAAAGCCATTATATGATATTGAACCACAATCAAGAAAAATAAATTTTTGATCAAGTGCCCCAAAGAGAGCAAAACATTGTCCATAAAACACAAAGCAATGAAGAAGAAACAAAAGGAGAAAGAGCCTCTTGGAGCAATTAATTGGATCACTGAAGAAACCAGAGGCACCCTGGATATGTTTCAAGAGTTTGGTCTAGCTTTTTCACAAATGCTCTAGTAATTATTTAGGTTAATCATTTATTCAATGAAATAGCAAACCTATTTTCATCATGCAGTATTTCATAAGTTATTGGTGGCAGTGGCTGATTTTATAAGACTTCAGAATTCTTTTGGAATAGGCATTTAGGGTAAGAGCAACACCTATGTGTGCAATGTACCAACCTTGAGCCAACGTACCTGACCTTGAGCCAAGTACTCCTTCTTTCTTTTTTTTTTTTTTTCAAGATTTTATTTATTCATTTAACAGAGAGAGAACACAAGCAGGCAGAGAGGCAGGCAGAGGCAGAGAGAGGAGCAGGCTCCCCGTGGAGCAAGGAGCCCGATGCGGGACTCGATCCCAAGACGCTGGGATCATGACCTGAGCCAAAGGCAGTCACCCAACCAACTGAGCCACCCAGGTGTCCCGTACTCCTTCTTTCTTAATCTGTTTTTTTCTATCTTCAGTATCAGCATGTAAAAGTGCTATTCTCCTGTCCTAAGCACAAACAAACCCTTAAATAAGTAAATAAGTAAATAAATAACCCTGCTTCCCTCTCCATGTACTGCCCCATTTTTTTCTTTCCCTTTGAAGCACAAACCATCACAAGGTATCCACACTCCCTAGATTCAGTTCTTTCATTCTCTCTGGAACTTTTCCAGCCCTACAAGTCCCACAAAACTGCTCTCTTCCAGGTCAACAGTGATGCCCACTTTGCTAAATCCAGGGTCCTCATTGTATTTGATTAACATCAGTTTGAAGAGGTTTTGATCCTTTTTGTTGTGTTGATAAACTTACCTGGCTTGGGGCTGCAGGACCCCACACTTGACTCCTTGGTGTTTCCTGGCATATTCCTACCTTTTAGGGCTTTGCACTGGTGCTGTTCAGACATTTGTCTCCAAGGGCCTTCACCTGCTCCAAGTCTTTCCACAGAAGTCATTTGCTAAAAGAGGTGACCACCATATTTTAAAATGCAGCCCACTCTGCCTGCCCAAAGTCCTGATTTTCCTTTACCTTGTTCTACTTTTCTTTCCTCTCCTCCTCCCCCCCCTCCCCCATTACTTATCACTTTGTGATTCTAGGGTATTTGCTTTATAAAACTAGTTTGGAAACATTTCCTTGTCCTTGACTTTCAAAAAGAGTATATAGCATTGGTGGTATTCCTTCCATTGATGTTTGAGTCTGATGTGACTTGGAGCACTCTTTGCGGGCAGTTTTTGGTCATCAGTTTCTTTAATAACTATAGGTCTTTGTGTTTTGTGGGTGGGGTTGAGGGGGGAGGTATAGTTTTTTTTCTTCTCAGATTTTCTGTCTTGTATCCATTTTAGTAAGTGGATTTTTTTCAAGAGATTTGTCCTTCTCATCTAAGTTGTCAAATTTGTTGGCATAGAAGTGTTTATAATATTTTATTATCCTTTTAATACCTGTAGGCTGAAAGAAGAACATAAAGAAAAATCAGTAAAACAAAATATTGGTTCTTCGGGGGAAAAAAATCCATTAAATGGATAAATTAGACTGACAGAGAATGAGAGAGAACAAACGACAAAGTAAATTGGTGATGACCAAGCTTTTAAAACTTGGCCTCATTAATTTTCTCCACTTTCTGTTTCACAGATTTAAGCTCGTTGTTATTTCTTTCCTTGTGTTGTGGGTTAGTTTTGGTCTTCTGCTTCTTAAATTGGAATTTGAGGTCATTGATTTTTTTTTAACACCTTTCTGTTTTTCAAATAGAGGCATTTAACACTATAAACTGTCCTCTAAGCACTGCTTTTATCATCCCACAAAGTTTGAGATCATGATTTTCTTATAGTTCAATTTTTGAAATATTTTCTAATTTCTTTTTTGACCCATGGATTACTTTATAGTGTGTGTAGTCCAATTTCCAAAAGATTTGGGGTTTTCTTAGCTATTGTTACCAACTCCTAATTTAATTTCACCATGGTCAGAGAACATATTCTCTGATTTCAGTCTTTCTTAATTTGTTGAAACTTGGGTTTTATGGCCCTGCATATGATTTATTTTGGTGACCATACCATGTAAACTTGAATGTGTATTCTATAGTTGCCGGCTGTTAGGTTCTTTATATACCCATTAGATTAAGCAGGTTGGTAATTAAGATCATTTGTTTGGGCGCTGATTTGTATTTTGTCTAATTCTGTCATTGCTAAGAGGATTGTTAATATCTGTGTTGTTGGAGTTGTACATTTTTTCCTTTAATTCTGCCCATTTTTGCCTCCTATAGTTTGAGGCTTCATTATTGGGCTGGTATGCATTTAAAATTGGTCTTTCTGATGAGTTGTTTTTGACATTATAAAATGTTCTTTATGTCTGGTTACAGTGGTCTTTCCTTGAACTTTAAGCTGAAATTAATATAGCCACTCCAGCCTTTCTATGCTTACTAATTGCACTGTCTTTGCATAAGCATTTACTTTCTGTGACTCCATTGGTAACAGTGTATCTTTTGTAGACCAAATAGAGTTGAGACTTTTTTATCTGACAATTTTGGTTTTTGAATTGGGAGTATTTACTTTGATTGTTGGATTTGGGGTCAGCTGTTTTTTCATTTTCCCCTCTTTTAGTTCTTCCCCACCACCTCCTTTTGAATTTTTGATTTTTTTTTGAATTTCATATTAATCTGTTTTAGCTTTTTTTTTTTTTTTAAGATTTTATTTATTTATTTGAGAGACAGAGAAAGTGAGGGAGAGCATGAGAGGAGAGAAGGTTAGAAGGAGAAGCAGACTCTCCGCGGAGCCGAGAGCCCGATGTGGGACTCGATCCCCGAACCCAAGGATCAGACCTGAGCGGAAGGCAGTTGCCCAACCAACCCAGCCACCGGGGCGCCCCTGTTTTAGCTTTTTTAAGCTGTATTTCTCCGCTTATTTTTAGGCTTATGCTCTATACATGCTCTACAACATACATCCTTAGCTTATTACGGTTCATTTGGAGCTTAATATTCTATCACTTCATAGAAAATCTAGAACCAATAACCTTATAGGTCCATTTCCCGCTACTGTTCTTCATGTTAGAGTTCTATCTATTGTAAACTGCACAAGAGGATATTAAACTTTCCTTTAAATTGTCTTATGAATTCAATAAATTAAAAGAAAAATAAATGTTGGATACTTGTAATTTCTAGTAAGCTTCATTTTTTCCCCGAAGGTAATCAACTGATAGTCTAAAAACCTCTTTTAATGTTTAGTTGTAGTGTTTAGTTTTGTTTAGTTTTCTGGTGACAAAGTCTGGAGAAAGTCTCTTTCTCATTATTCTAATGCTCAGAAAATATCTCTATTTGCCTTTACTCTTAAGATATTTTTGCTTGAGACTGAATTCTAGACTTTTTTTTTTAGACTTTTTTTTTTTTAAAGTATAAATGATGTTACACTACATACTGGACTTCTGATGAGAAGTCCATAAAAATTGTCACTGTCTATAATATCATTGCCCCACCCCCTCCAGATGCTTTCACAATTTTTCCCTCTCTTTGGTTTTAAGCAATTTGATTAAATTGTCTAGACATATCAGTCTTTATATTTATTAACCCTCCCTGGTGTGTGTGTTGAGCTTTCTGAATCTATAAATATATGGTCTTTATCAAATTTGGGGACTTTTTCATCATTCCTCAAATACTTTTCTTCCTTGTTCTCTTTTCTCCTGCTGGGACTTTGATTCCATATATGCTAGATCTTTTGATATTTTACAAGTCCCTGAGATAATGCTACCACCTCCTTTTAAAAATTATTTACCCCTCTGACCTTCTGATTAGATAATTTTTATTATCTATCTTTAAGTTTACTCCTAATGTCTCAACCTGCTGTTGAACTCCACAGATGAGTTTTTTTTTTTTTTTTTAACTTCAGTATCCTATTTTTAAACTCCAGGATTTCCATTTGTTTCTTTCTGTAGAGTATTTTTCTAAGATTTTCTTTTGAATCATTGCAAGCATGTTTTCCTTTGTATCCTTGAGCATACTTGTGATAGCTGCTTTAGAATTCTATCTGCTGGTTCCGTCATCTGCAAATATTTGAACTTGATTTTTATTGATTCTTTACTCTTGAAAATTGGTCACACTTTGGTTTTTTCTTCTGTCAAAAAATTTGGATTGCACTCTGGAGACTGTGAAAAACTTTGGGTTCTATTATATTGTGAGGAGAGTTGGTTAATTGTTTTAGCAGGCAGTTGGGTTGGTTGGATGCAAACTGCTAATGTTTCTTTTCTTTCTTTAAAAAAATATTATTTATTATTTATTTATTTATTTGACAGACACACACACACACACACACACACACACTCTCACGCAGTGATAGTGGGAGAGAGGGAGAAGCAGGCTTCCCACTGAGCAGGGAGCCCCATCTGAGGCTGGATCCCAGGACCCTGGGATCATGACCTGAGCTGAAGTCAGATGCTTAACGACTAAGCCACCCAGGTGCCCCTGCTGGTCTGTTCTTGTGTTTCAAAACACTCTAGCATTTAAAATACATTCTGGTAGAAGCCTGTAGTTTTTCTTAATTATTTTTATGAATTGTTATTTGATATTGACAATTCTACCTGCAAGATTTAAAATTTGAGGTTTTATTTCACCAAATACCATTCATTGGAGTATAGTAAAGGAGAAGCATATTGGTTTTATATGAACTTAACCCTTAGCAGGTGCTAATACTCCAGATTATTCCTGTACCTAAGTATAAATTCAAGTTCTGAATTATGAGGAATTTGGACCAAGTCAAAGCAATGGATTAGAATCCATCTAAAAAGCAATCTCTAGATCATGCTCAAAATTCTATCCCTGTATTCGTAGAAGAAAAATACTTTGTAGCAGAATAAACATAAAATAGTTCTTTCTCCAAAGAGATTATGAATAGAGGAAGTCAATCTTAGATGATACTTTATATCCTAAAATGTAAGTAATCAGTTATGAGTAGTGTGATGTTTCAGAATTTTAGAGTTGGGACCTCTGAGACCATGGATATAAGGCCAGAAAGGTTAGGAAACTACTCTTTGGGACAGGGGTTGCTTGGGATGGAAAACTAAAGAGCCTCGTTTTTTGATATGGAAAACTTGAGCCAAGCAAGTTCTCTCATTTACATCTATTTGATTTTTGGCATGATACTTAACCTTTCAGTGTCTGCATCCATTTTGTTTATAAAATGGGGGTGACAGTCCGTCTTGCAAGATTGCTCCAAAAGTTACATGGCTGGCACAGACTAGGCGTCTCAGTATTTTGTGTTCTGCTTTCAGAATACAAAAGGTTAGTAGAGAATGCATATAAGAGTTGAGGAGTGAGAAGATCGCACACCTTAGTGTGTTATTTAATCCTCTTAGGTAAGGCCTGTAAGAAGAGATCTGTAAATTTTAGAGAATTTCCGGGAGGGAACAATCACAGAAAGACCCTGGAAGGGACTAGTGGAAGCTTTAAGTAAAAGCTATGCTAGTTGAGAAATGAGAGACTGGACATGGAATTTATGTCAGTTTTGCATTTGTCTTCTGTATTTCTACTACCAGAAACTCTTCACTATAGGAAAACCTGGTTATGTTGTTGATCTGTGCACTGCACCACAGGGAGAAAGGGACAGTGGTTGACAAGAGGAGGTGTGGAAGCGCTTAGCACTTGGGAATCACATCTTTGAATTCTGGCTCCCAGTGCCCAGTACTACGTAGGCATTTAGTAAATATTTGTTGAAAAAAGTATCTAGAGATACTCTGCACCTCAATATTCATACTTGCAGAATCTGGATTTACTTTGGGTTGCCCTGCCAAGCATAACCTAGTGTGGTAGTAGCCTGAAGGCTCTCATTTTGTTTATAATTACCTAGTTAAGTATGTTCAAGGCTCAGACTTGTCCAGAGTAGAGGAATCCTGGACATGCTATGGATGGATTCCATTCTTTGCCTCTAAGCTTTCCCCCACCTGTCCCTGGGGGGTTTATTTAGGCTGAGCCCTGGTTTAGGTCACCCGCCTACTGAAATCTACACGTGGCTCTGTGTTTATTGTAGGTGTTCATGAAATTTTTGTTGAATGAGTGAACAAAAGGCACTGAATTTTTAGGAAAGTAAAAGCTAGTGAAAAGCTAGCTAATGAAAAGCTAGTTGAAAGCTAGTGAAGCCACCCAGATGGAGAATTTGTAATAAATCAGCCAAGGCTCGGAGCAAACAGATGATTATTCTCTCAAACCAGAGTCCTGGCAAATTGAGCTCATTGTTTAGGTTTCTTTGATTGGAAATTAATCTAGGTCTGTTTCAGCTCTTACTTTTCTTGGTCTGACTTTCCAAAAGAGAAGTTCATTTTTATCTTAGAAACCTTTTTCCTGGACTACTTATGCCTTGTTCCATAAGATGGGACAGTGGTCTCATTTTGGAAAAATAGTATAAAAGAGAATGTAACAGTTGTAATATTAATGTGGCTCTTTATTTTTTAGTATATCCATGTATATTTTCTCATTTTATCCTCTTAATGACATCGTAATCTTATTCCATTTTCCATATGAGAAAACTGTATCACAGAGGTCATTATAAATGGTAAAGTGGCAAAGACAGAGTTTTCCTAGTTTTGTGTTTTCTTCACATTATATTAGTGAGGCCCTCCTGGGCCACTCATTTATAAATTTTAGTAATTGCTCCCCTCTTTACTTCTTACCCCCATTTCTGTTTTATTTATCTCTGTATAATTTATCACCTAGGATATATATATGCATTTATCTTTGTTTGTTGAATATATTTCCTTTTGGTAGTGGTGGTTGAATATCTTTCCTAGTAGAACCTGAGCTCTATGAGGGCAGAGCTAATTCATTCCTTGATGTGCCCTCAGTACCATGAATGTCTCTACTTGTAGTATATGATAGGTACTCAGTAAATATTTGCATAAATTCATAATCCCCAAAACCAGCTCTATAAGGTTTACTAACAAGGAAAATGATGCACAGGTAAATATCTTGTCCAGATTCACCGAAAAGGTTAGAAAACTTGATTGAGTTCAAAGGAATTTAGATGCAGTGTCTCCACGACCTATTTCCAAAATTTGGTTTCCTAAGGTAGGAGGGAAGTACAGCAGAGGCGGTTGTAGAATGTAAGGATGAAGTTCTAGCTTTTTTTCTCTCCCGTTCTTCCTCTAGCAATTCACCTAACTTATCTAACATAGTAGAATTTATCACAAAGTTTTAGTTTTTTAAAGTGGTCTGTCACTTTACAAAAGATCTCCAATTATAGGACATCATTCTGCTTTACGAAAAAAAATCATGCGAGGTTGAATTTGGATTTGTTTTCCAAGAAATGCAAAAATACTGTGATTAGGAACTACTCCTTAAAGTAGGGGAGAGAGAGAGGTAAGAAGATATTAAATGTTCTTACAGCAAAAAGAAAACTTGTGGTATTTGTAGGTCCTCTAGAAATAAAGTCCTTAGTGCAGGGGCCATGTCAGAATAATACTGTAGAGCTTTATAGATATTGGGAATGAATGGATAAACTAGAGTATGATCTCTTGGAAGGCAGATTGTGAGCATACCTCTGGTAAGAGGTCACCTCTGGTAAGGGGTCGGCAGTTGATGAGTTCAGCAAACATTTGTTGAGGACTTACCATATACTTGGCATTGTAGGAGGAGAAAGAGCTTATCCCAAGGACATAGTTAAGTCATAGGAGACATGTGTTCATATATTTGGTATATCTTGCTAATCTCTTGCAGGTGATGCCCTAAAGGAGAGAAATGCCCACTTTGGGAAATACTGACTGCATTTATGAGACCAAGCAGTGGTCTGAGTAGATTATCAATCCCATCTAGTGTGGCGATACTTTTCAGTTCCAAATATGTATTTTTTTTTCTAGAATTCTAATAAATGGGGGGTGATTGCAAGAACTGGTATGTACCTAGACAGTATTGCATTTGGGGAAAGATTATTTACTTGACATGACGGTGCGCGTTCTTTTAACAAATGCTGCGTAATGTGAATTATCTCATTGAATTTATACCACAAACCTGTGATACAAATACAGTTCCTCTTCCCGTTTTAGATTTGAGGAACTGGAGACTCGGCTATTAAGTAATTCTCCCAAATCATTCTTGAATTAGGTGATGATATTACCAAGATTTTATTCAGTGTGGTCTGATGTTGCTTCTTACATGTTCTCCACTGCCGGTTTTCTATAGGTCTTCAATTTTTCAAAAGGAATGTGTGGTTTATTCTTTCCTGAGAGTATTACACATCAACCAAAGTAAGAAGGGAATATGTCTAAACATTTTAAGTACTATGATAAATACTTAGCTGCTAAACGAGGAAAAGATTGACTTTAAATGCTCAGTTGACACGGGTGAAACACTGAACGGGGTGCCTTCTGGACTGTTAGTGACAAGCCTTTTAACTCTAATAAATCAAGAGGATGTAACTT
Organism: Nasua narica; assembly: GCA_028533885.1. Taxonomy (NCBI): domain Eukaryota; kingdom Metazoa; phylum Chordata; class Mammalia; order Carnivora; family Procyonidae; genus Nasua; species Nasua narica. The sequence continues at coordinate 46,816,799 of CM052798.1, forward strand.
GAGCCTTATGAGGAAGAGCATTATATTACTAATGGATCTTCCTGCAGGAACAGAAACAAGATATAAAAGTAAATGAAGTCCTCGACTCCCTTTTTGTTTTTCACAATTCATCATTATTCCTTTATGAACATAACCCTAAGACAGTTATTATGTGTGCCATTATGGAATTTCTTTTGGGCTTTTTGGCTTTTTTGTTGTTGTTTTTGTAAACGAGTGTACTCCCTAAATAAGAACTTCTAGCTAACGGAGTTAGTGAAAGACTGCAGCTGTTGGGTTAGTACTCAGGATTGAAGTCTAACAGAGTGAGCTTCCTTTCTGTTGCACACGAGTAGAACTTGGTTTACTCTTTGGCATTCCTAGTGGGGAACTGTGGTTGGTAGAGCTTTTGTTAGTATAGTTTCCCTGGAGAATGTAGCAAACCCCTCCTTTGTTTTTTTTTTTTTTTTTGGCTGCTTCTCAGAACTCCTGGGTTCTCTCCCAGTATGAAGCTCTGACTGAAATACTGAATATTGTCATTATTACTGATTAATGATCTGGAACTGCTCAACCTGCTTCTTGGGGGGAAGGGGAAGCAAGATGGCTACCTAGCTCACTAATAAATAGCAATGTGGAATCTGAACTATTTATCTTGTTTATATTTTAAGGAAAAAAATATATGCAGCATATGTTCCATAGTTGTTTATATTTGGAAGTTAAAATATGATTGTATGCATGCATGAAAGGTTTAATTCCTATACCAGGTATAAGCTGGCTGACTTGAGGCGTATGTGTATTGTATGTTAGCCAATGTATGTGCCTGGTGTTGAGAGAAGTGGAGATAATCCTCACACCCCCCCCCGCCCCCCGCTCCTGTGTACTCACACACTTTATATAATGTACTTTCTTCAAACACATGAAGATGCAGTACTTGTTTACAGATATGAATCCTGTGCTCGTATTTACAGTACTTAGAACCCAGTGTTGATGTTTGCACTTGTATACATACTCCTATCCCCGTGATAGAAAATGGAAATCTTTACCTCCCACCACCACCATGTACTAACATTTAATGCTTATAAATTTTAGTTACAGGTTTTTTTTTTTTTTAAATTCATTGTTTTGGCAAAAACCCAGAATAGTCCTTTTCCTTGGTCCCTTAATTCCCCACATGGCGTGTTCCCACTGTTTGCAGTAGAGCAAATGGAGCGGTGTGGGTACTGTTTCTCCACCAGCAAAGGCAAGGAGAAGGAAGTGTTGTAGGCAGGCACTGCTGGAGGGCAGTTTGCAGCCAGCAGAGGAGGGGGAGGCCTTTGGGGCAGGGTGGGAAAAGAAACGTAAGCTCTCCATGACGTGCACCTTGCAGCTTTTCACGCAACCCTCCAGTCCACACGTGTGCAGATGCCTTCTTTCAGGAAAGCAGAACCTTGAAGAGTATGAGCCTGGGCTTCCTACTTACACCGCGTTTAACTAGAAGGAAACGGACTGAGTATAAGTCTTCATTCTATAAGCCAGGAAGACTTCATCTTGAGAAATGAACATTCCACTAAACATGGAAACAGTTAAGCCCATTACACACACGTTTCCAGTATCTCTAGTTTGGGTAGGACTCAGAAATGCTGGGGAGGAGGTAGCAGCCAAGATTTCTCCAAATACCCCAAACTGCTACTCCTACAGAACGATCCCCTCCGAGCATCGACCCTGGCGGAATGCATACACGGGGACTCTGCTCAGAGTGGACTGGGAAACCTGGTGAGACTCTTAAGAGTAGAAACCACCTCATCCCTAACACATTCCTGGGCACAATAGGAAATACTTGTGGTAACGATGTGAAGGAATTAATTGCTGCCAGTATCAAGAGCCTTTGAATTAGCCAAACCCTTTGCAAATCTGGACCCATGAAGTAATACATTGATAGAAATGGACTCTTAGGGCGCCTGGGTGGCGCAGTTGGTTGGGCGACTGCCTTCGGCTCAGGTCATGATCCCGGAGTTCCGGGATCGAGTCCCACGTCGGGCTCCCAGCTCCATGGGGAGTCCGTTTCTCACTCTGACCTTCTCCCTTCTCATGCTCTCTAGCACTCTCTCTCTTTCCTAATAAATAAATAAATAAAATCTTTAGAAATGGACTCTTAGCAGGGGCTACAGCGTGGTTTTAATGTTAGAAGACTAGACAGGTCAGGATCATGCGAAAATAGCTATTCATGGGCATTTTCACTGGTTGTTACTTAAGCAGTCTTTAGTCCTTCTGTATGCTGCAAAGTGCATGCTGGTTCTTCTGCAAACCCATGGAGAAGTGTCACTGTCACATCCCCTGACCCCCATGTCAGGGATCCCCCCACCCCCAGGAAGGTGTTAGCAGTGAATCCTCTGCAAACAAACAGCCGATGCAGAGCAGGCGTGCCCCAGGTCTTCTGTTTGCAATCCTCCCTGTCATCAGGGAGGGGATGAGAAGACCTTCCCAAATCCAACTGTGAGTTAGAGAATGATATCAGATGCAGCTTGGCAAGGGAATAGACAGAATAGTTCAGAGAAGGATATAATAAAATTGTTGTGGTTGAGGCAAATATCCTCATTCCTCTGGTTTAGAGCCCCCATGGGAAACATTACTTTGTTATTTCTAGCAAGTCTTAATAGCATTTCCCCCTAGCATCTAGGATTTGCACCTCGTCCAAGTGGTCTGTGTGGGTGTTGTAGTTGTTTCCTAATTAAAACAACAATAACAACAACGACCACCACCACCTTGTATCTCTGAATCGGTATTTAGAGCTCTGTACCTACATTGTAAAGACCCCTGGATCTCAGAGGCTGCTTTGCCACTACGCCAGTATCTTGAAACTAAAGCTAAGAAGTACCTTTTCTCTGTCTGTCGAGATAAATATCTTATCAGCTGGCTTCCCTGTTGGAAGGTAGGACCAGGAGAGAGTGCTCTCCTTCCTGAGGTGGTCATATCATACTGAAGACGTGGATGATTATGGATATTCAAGGGCAGTCTTCAACCCCTGAAAAAAATCAAACGTTTATAAGATGCTTTCTCTTGGGGCGCCTGGGTGACTCAGTCGGTTAAGTGTCTGCTTTCAGCTCAGGTCATGATCTCAGGGTCCTGGGATCGAGTCCCACATGGGCTCCTTGCTCAGTGGGGAGTCTTCCTCCCTATCTGTTCCCCCCTCTCAAATAACTAACTAAAAATCTTTTTTAAAAAATGCTTTCTCTTGCACTGATTTTTCCCCCCTTCAGTTTTAAAGGGAATCTATGTTGTGGGAATTTGTTACTCCAAAGATGAAATACCCTGTGCATTGGGCTGTCTTGTGCTAACTTATCTTCTTATAATGGAGCATTAGGAGAGATCTCCTACTTGCTGGACTGAGCTCTACTGTCATTAGAACTGTGTATTAATGAAGTCCTCAAATGGCATGTTATATTCCACTGTAAAGATAAGTTAATATTTGGGCGCCTGGGTGGCTCAGTTGGTTGAGCGACTGCCTTCGGCTCAGGTCACGATCCCGGAGTCCCGGGATCGAGTCCCATATCGGACTCCCGGCTCTGCGGGAAGTCTGCTTCTCCCTCTGACCTTCTCCCCTCTCATTCTCAATCTCTCTCTCTCTCTAATAAATAAATAAAATCTTAAAAAAAATTTTTTTTAAAAAAAAGATAAGTTAATATTCAAAGGGGGAAATGGAAACATCCTTTCCCCCCCCCCACCCATGGTGTCTCAAGATTGTCTTCCCAAGAAATGGATTTACTAAGCTCTTGCCAGGTCAAGGGTAAGGAAGTGCTTAGTAGTGAAAGATTTTTGTGTCCCCACCAGTGTCCTCTTTCCACCTGATGCTGAGCTGTCACTTGCTGGCAAGTGTTTGATCGATCTGCTCTCAAAGGGCCGGTGAAGAAACCCCAAAACACTGGTCAGTTGTCCTGTAACTGGAGGTTAGCTCAGGTTTTGACTTTCATGTATACAGGAGTGACTTCCTGAGTCCTCGCAGCCTGCCAGGCTCCGGCACAGGTTACAGGGTTGGTTGGAGATGAGCTACTGTTTGCATTGGGTGTGGGGGAAAACGCAGGATCTCAGAGCCCTCCCAGCTGATCCCCAGTTTCTCTAGTGGCCGTGGCTTCCAGGTACTTGGAATGCTTCTAAAATTACACTTGGTGTTAAGTTATGCACAGATATTTGTACTCTAAATATGGGCTTTGCAAACTAAGAATAAAGGGTCCGAGTTTTCTTTTTCCATGATTGTACCCTTCATAGGTCACTGGAGAATTCCTAAATTCACAAATTCACAATTCCTAAAATCACCCAAGATATGCCCCCCCTTCCCCTCCCTGATTAATTTCCTATGCAAACTTATCTCTAAGAGTTGTGAATTAAATGGTAGCGGTTGGTCTCTATGCTGTGGCTCCTGCTTCTCCCCGTAACCCCCATTTCTCAGCCTCTCCATTCTTTCTAAGGTCAAGATTCTTTTTAAGGCTGAACTTCTTGTTCCTCCTGAAGGAATAGCCTTGAAGGCCTGAGGATTTGCTTATTTTGGTTTAAAGGAACCTCCGCTCAGGGGCTCCTGTTACAGAAAGAAGTGAGAAGTGGGTTGAAGCCTGCCCTTCCCATTGTTTCTTTTGTTATGATCTGGTTGTTAAGGGGCGAGTGGGGTGAAAAACAGGGCGAGAGCCTAGTGAGCCCTTAAGTTGATAACCTTGGCTTTCAGGAGGCTTGGGTGTGTGTTTCCATGACTCTCCTGAAATACCTAACACAGACTGCTGCCCAAAGCAAACCCATCATGACCTTCAAAGCAAACCTGCATTTTGCTGAGAGGAGCTGCGTGCTCAACGGTTTCCCGGAGCTCAGCCTCCTTGGTCCTCTGGCACGTCAGCACTTGCCTTCTGTTTTTTCCATTGCACTCCTCCCCTGCTCGCCCTTGGGGCCCCACCGCTCACAGGATCGGGGCATGTGACCCTGGAGCCCCAACAGCCTGGCCCATCAATCTTCCCGGTCCACCTGCGGTTCGTCTGTCAGCGGCTGCTCCGCTTCTCCACTGGATGTGCTATTCCTACACATCCGTCAGACAACCCTGAGGCCTCTGGGCTATTGGAAAGTCAGACTGGCCCTATTCCATCTGCACGTCTTCATCTGTCTCGTGCTGCATCCTCGCCGGCCGCCGTGCCCGGGCTCTGCTCTCAGTGGTGACGCAAAGCCCAGACTCTAGCGGCCGATGAGCAGCCCCCTCCCAGCCATGGCCATGGGCCATCAGGATCCCTTCTTGGAACTGGTGTTGTTTCTGGGCAAGACTTACTCCAGAGCCACTGATACTACCCAGGTCAAGATAGGGCACTAGACAGGCCCAGAGTTTGATTGGCTTGAACCAGATAGAAGCAGTAGTCCTAGGTTATCTGCCCTTTCCTAGACCCGGAAACACATTTTTCCAGTATTACAAATAACGGTGTATGAGGGCAAATGAATACCGTGGTGACTGCTTTTAAGTCCTTTCTAGATGCTAGGCACTACGTTAGAGAAAAATGCATAGCGTGGTGTTCAAGAATATGGGTAGATCCAATTATTAGTGGTGTGACCTTGGCCGAATCTATGAGAACCATCTATTAAACATAGCATACAGCAATTACTGAGAGCTGTTGGGGGAGTTAAAAGGCCTGACGTATAATTGCACTTTCAAAGTGCCCAGCACATGGCCGGCAATCGATAAATGCTGATTGATATGCTGCTGATTTGTGGGGGGAAACGGGATCCTTAAATAGGAAAAATGAACAATATGAACTGGGATAGGAGGGGTCCAGATGGCGAGATCAAGGTGATTTTGGAAAAGAAGGGTCTCAGGAGGACTCGAAGAGGCAGAAATTGGGCTGGGACTGAAGGAATGAGTAGAGCGTAGTTGGATCTGGGAGAGTTGGGTTTTGTTTTTTTTTTTCCTGTGACTTTGAAGTTTGTAGCACACAGAGAAGATGGAACTAGAGGAAGTGGTCTCCGCTTCCTACAGTCACTTGGCTCGACTGTGGGCACACCCCTGCGCCTAGGTTTCCTGACTGTTGGGACAGGACAGGGAAAACCTGCTCTGGCCAGCTCCCGGGGCTGTTGGAAGGCATGCGTTGAGACCAGTCCTGTGAAAATGCCTTGAAAATGGCAAAAGTTAAGCATAAAGTCCTCATTAGATCCTGAAGTTTAGAGAGGGAATATCCTAGATGAATTCTGAGTTATCTCGGACTGTAACTACATAGCCTACTGGACGTGGTGCTTTCGAAGAGGCACTGACAGCTCGGGCCGGGCCTGGCCCCGTGTTCGCACCTCCAGCCCGCCTCCTCTCTGGTGGCCGAGAATATGTTCAAGACTCTCCATTCCAAGTGCCTGTGTCAGTGTGTAAAGTCCCCCAAACAATAACAACTGCAGTAATAATAACAGCAGTGGTAAAACAACCATCAGTACTGTTTATTTGGCACTCACAGTGTTCTTCTGCTGAATATTTCATGAACCTTCTCCCTTTTAGTTCTCAGACATCATGAAACACCTGTTATTATTCCCAGAGTAGGGCTAATTAAGTTGAGGCTTAAGGAGAAATAATTTGCCTCGTTCCCTTTAGGGAGTAAATGACAGAGCTGGATTTAACTCAAATTTATTTGACTCCAAAGCTTAAGCCCTTTGTGCCATTTTGTTCTTAATCTAAAGGGGGAAATAAAAAAAAAAAAAGCCCCCTCCCTCCCCTGCTGACCCTGTGCCAGGTTTCCTATGAAGGATTAAGCATGAAGATGAGTTAAATGAATAAAATGGTCAGTGTTCAGGTAGCCCCTCTCCCTTTACTTAGAGCTTGATGAGTGGAAAACTTAGACCCCACCCTACTTTCCCATCACCATCATATGAATTTCCCGGTATGGATACTGTGCTAGAACAGTAAGAATAATTCCTTATACTTATTTGGGGCTTTATATGTTGGCTATTTGAACATCATAATAAGCCCTTGAAGAGGGGATAGTCTTCCCATTTTACTTACGAAGAAACTGAGACTAAGAGAAGTCAACTTGCCCAAATTCCTAGCCAATAATTGAGAGAATGTTTAGAATGTTACAGCCATTAATAATTAAAGTAATTACTAATAGATAGCAAGGGTACAGCATTTTATACCGTTTCTAGTGTGCAGCACGAAACAATGAGAATGTGTTCTACCTTGGAATGCCGTAGTGTGACTGACATTCAGAGATGTTAGATGTTTGTGCTTGCCTATTCTTAAAATTATTTCTGTGTCATATTTAAATAACCCAATCCTGAAACTGCTGGGGGAAAGTAATTCTTGAGTAATAAGGCTGGGATGGGAGGAAAAGGGGATCAGCTATTAAATTCTTATCACGGCACAAAGGTTTTTGAATGTCAAATGTTAAACTCTTCTACATTCAATAGGAATTTTGCTATGAATCTTCAGTCCCCTAGGGTACCTTTCCTGTCTGTGCCTGTCAGCTTCATTGTTATGCATTTTAAATAAAGCTTTCCCTAACGTTCAAAACCCCTTCCGGAGTTTTAGGAAAGAGACACAAATAAAGTGTGTACTGTGCCATTGCATTTTTGTTTTCTTTTACCTTCTTCTGTGTGCCTACCTCACCCCCAATCTTTTAAAGCTAAGGTAAAAAGAGCTTTAAAAAGAGGGGCTCTGGGGAAGTATGCAAATGACAGAAATGTCTATGGGAAAATTAAGGGAAGTGAAATTCAGCAAGAAAGAAATTCATTGATGTTGTGATGAAACGTTGTCACTGGAGATGATGACAAATTAGAATCCGTTCCCATGGGGACCGGCGTGCTACCTACTGATCATTTGACCCATGGCTGGATGTTGGCTAGCCGAAGAATTGACCCAAAAGATGACAAGATGGTTTTAGTCCCGTCGTCTCATCAGCATTCAGGAACCCCTTAGGGGATGAAGGGGAGAGGATAAAGAAGGATAAAAGATGAAAGCTGAGCTGTGGAAAGAAAAATGTTTTTAATTACACTGAGGAGGATTGTGGGTCCACCTGTAGCTTTTGTTAAGAATGTCCTTTGTTTTCTCCTGTCTGCAGGGATCATGGCAGGATACAGACCCAGAATCCGTCTGGCCTCTTGGAAGGTTCTGTGTTGGTAGCCGGTCCTCTTCAGTTGAACGGATACATTCAGGATTTAATCTCTCTGTGGGCTATCTTTACTCTAATAGATTCTGTTTTGCCCACCAAGCAACCTGGATTTGGTTAGCATGCTCAAAGAGCTTGCTTTTAGAGAGAAAAAATACCTTGCTGTGGAGCAGGAGTTGAGATTTCCATAGTGAGTCCCTCTCCCATTCCTTGTCAGAAGGGCACAGGGAGGTCCTCTCAGGCTGTGGGGTCAAGGGAGGCCAGAGCCCTACCTGGGAGTCAAGAGACCCTTAAGTCCCATATGCCTCATTTTCTTCACTTTTAAAATGGGAATTATAATTGCATCTTCTTCCCCTTTGATGGCAGGTGAATTAATTGAATGAAAATTTCGAGAAAAATACTGGTTTATGTAAGTCACTTCTGAAAGGAAAGGAGCAGTACATCCGCACTGTTTTCTTTCCAGGTTATGAACAAAGTTAAACACCATGGAGTAATTAGAACAATTTAGGTTAGTTTGATGTATCTTACACCACAGTAGTTTAGTAATAACAGGTATTGTTTTTGGAGAATACATCATTTCAACTTTGGCCCCATTCCTTTTTTTATCAGTGGTAGAATTCAACTCTAAACCTCAAAGTCTTGATTTTTCATAGGAATTATGTATAATTCTAAATGTGTTTTCAGAAGCCTAATTTTTATCATAAAGTAATGAGACAGTGTGTGGCTTATGGTACTCAGCCAAGAATTTCACAGCATTTGTTAAAATGGGTTTGGAAGGAAATGGGGAAGAGGGGATTATTGGTCCGTGTATATTATAGAGAGAAACCGTGTTGCACAGAGGTCGAATCTGAGGCTCTGAAGTTAGAATACAGCTGGGTTTGGGGGCCAGCTCTACTACTTACTAGCTTTGTAACTTTGAGCAACTTATTGAACCTTTAGTGTCTGCTTCTGGGGGACATGAGAAATGGACATGTGTACCTTATAGGGTTCTTTGAAAGCTTAATTTGGTATGTGCTTGTGAAGTGCTTAGAATGGTGCCCTGTACATAGTTAGCACTCAAACAAATCTTGACTATTATTTTTTTTTAAGATTTTTAAAATTCACTATTTGTTAGAGCAAGCACAAGCAAACAGGCAGCAGGCAGAAGGAGAAGCAGGCTCCCCGCTGAGCAGGGAGCCCGGCTCGGGACTCCGTCCGAGGACCTGCAGATCATGACCTGAGCCGAAGGCAGACCTTAACCCACTAAGCCACCCAGGTAGCTATTATCTTTTTTTTTTTTTTTTTAATAAGGCAAGATGGGGTATCACTACGTGAAGGACAAGAGTTTCCGACAGAGAGGTGTGAATCCAAAGCCGAAGGAACTAGCATTTGAGGTCTTCTGTTAATGGTCATGTGTGGCTGGGTCCTGCATGTAGGTCGCTGCCTCCACTGATGAAAAGTACAGCTCAAGGCTCATCCTAACTAGGAGGCTGAAGGCAGGCATTGCCAACTTGCTCCTGCCCCCGGTTCTTCTGGCAGCGTCGTTCCCCCCGCCACCCCGCCCCTCTCCCCCTACAGGGAGCTCCTTGGTTCCCCACCCAGCCCAGGAGTTGAGGGCTTTGTGCCCTGGGTCTGTGCCTTGGCTGATTATATTAGCGGGAGTTTCATTCCTCAGAAAGTACCACTGTACAGTAGCTACTATAATTTCATGAGGAACCCTGCAGTTTCTTTGCAACAGATTTCTGGACCACAGGCTCCAGTCTCGATGATTCTGGTGATGACGATGGTAATACCTGGATCTGAGCAGCTTTGGATAGCTTCGCCTCATTATGTTTATCTAGGGACGGAATCCAACCTATCAGCCTATCGAGTTACTTGTTGCTGCACAAGAAAGCACCCCAAACTTGGTGGCATAAACAACAATTTCTTCATGCTTGCAGATTCTGTGGATCAGGAGCTCGGGTCAGGCACAGCAAGGATGGCTTGTCTCCATTCCATGTCGTCTGAGGCTTCGCTAGGGAGACTTACCTGGAGGCTTCTTTACTCCTATTCAGATCCTGGGCTGCGATGAAGGCTTGAGCAGCTGGAGTTGTCAACCAAGCACTTAACCATGGCTTTTCCATGTGTCTTGGACTTCGTTCAGCATGGTGGCTGAGAGCATTCCAAGACAGAGAGCTGCGGAAATGGCATGGCCCTTGATGACCTGGCCTCAGAACTTACATAGTGTCAGTTTCTTCGTATTTGACTGGCGGAAGCCATCATAACCCTACCCAGATTCAAGGAGTGGATGTGGAGAAGGAAGATAGAGCCCACTGGTCATGGGCGGGGGAGGGGGAGTGTTAAAATAAATTGCAGCAAATTTTTATAAAACTACGGGGGATTATGGCTCTATTTTGGGACACATTAGGGCTTCTGACTTCTACCTATTGTGAAGCAAGCCATATCGCCCTATTGCAACTACTTAACTCATACACTGGTATGAAAGCAGCCATAAACAGGTAAACAAATGACTGTTTCATTAAAGCTTTATGAGCACTGAAATGTGAGTTTCCTATAGTTAGTACAATCACTAAATGCCTTTTTAAAAAAGACATTTAAAAATGTAAGGATCAGGGGTGCCTGGGTGGCTCAGTCGGTTAGGCATCTGCCTTCTGCTCCGGTCATGATCCCAGGGTGCTGGGATTCTAGTCCCACATCGAGTTTCCTGCTCAGCGGGGAGTCCGCTTCTCCTTTCATCCTCCCTCCGTGCGCTCGCTGTCTCTCAAATAAATAATAAAATCTTGAAAAAAAAAAATAAAGGACACACAATTCCTCCTCTGAAAATGCTAAAACAAATTTGGACAACACTTTATCAAATGAAATGTCACCCTGATACACTTGTCATGTCCGGAAATTTTTCTAAACTAATTTGTAGTTTGTGCACTGTTTAGCAAGGCTGAGAATCTCCGTTATTTAAGTGAAACTGAAAGCTCCCAAACATTAGTGGACAAAATCAGATTTTGGAATTGGCTTGAAAGTAACAAATGGAGATACCCTGCTTGGCTCTGTGTCCTCAGCCTGGAAGCTATTGGACTGTGTGAGCTGCATGACCCAAAGGACATGATTAGTTCTCCTCTAGTGTGCTGATAATGAATAGCTCTACAAAACCAATTAGCTATAATTCTATCAGTCATTTCATTCGAGTAACATTTTGTTTAAGGGGAAGAAAAACAACACCATTTTCCTTGGAGATCTGTAATTAAGCTGTGATATTTGATGACAACAATGGAGGAAAAAGCAGTATGTTTATCCATTTGCTTTTGTTATTCCCACATGCAAGCAAATTATGATGAATTGTTCTGTTGGCAGCAGTTAAGAAAGACATTTGTCCATCTTACAGGTGTAACAGACCAAACACGAGTATATTTTTAACCGTATATTTTGTTTTCTGTGGACTTCTGCGTTTGTGCAACTCCAGGGATTGGCCATTTGCGTGGAAGGCTGTGAATAGTGCCCCCCTGGAGTTGTGTAGCAGAAGATACTGTACGTCCTTTCCCATCTTCATGTATTTTTCTCTTGAAAAATCTGTGTGAGGGGCTGGGGGGTAGGGATAGGGTGGCTGGGTTATGGACATCGGGGAGGCTATGTGCTATGGTAAGTGCTGTGAAATGTGTAAGCCTGATGATTCACAGACATGTACCCTGGGGCAAATGATACATTATATGTTAATAAAAAAGAAAAAGAAAGAAAGAAAGAAAAAATCTCTGTGAATCCAGAACCACGAATACGGGTTGTTTTCTTACTGTTGTTGCTGCGTAAGTCCTAATGCCGTCATGCTGACAGGAGTATCAGTAGCCTTTGTTTTCCGTTGTCTGGCAAGGCATTTTATGGATCCGTATTGTTCTAGATGAGTTCACACACATGAGAAGTTCTTCATGTATCATTAGGCATTTTAAGACTGCAGGTACTGTTTTATTGTCGTCTGACTATCTGTCTGGGACTTCTGGACGTTTTGCAGTTTTAATCTCAATTTACCCCCAGTAAAATGAGATTTGGGTGTATATTATTGGTTTTACCTGACGTATAACACATGCGGCCAGTAATAGAAATTAATGAGCTTATTAGGACAAAAACATGGTGGGTCATTGTGGTGGGCTTTTGATTTATTTTTGCTTACTGTTTGTCTCACAGCTAGCCAAAAAAATCCGAGAGAAGTTCAACCGTTACTTGGATGTGGTCAACCGGAACAAACAAGTCGTAGAAGCTTCCTATACGGCTCACCTGACTTCTCCTCTAACTGCAATTCAAGACTGCTGTACTATCCCACCTTCCATGATGGAGTAAGACTTCACAAATATTTTTGTGTTGTTGAAACCAGGAATTGAATTGCTTTCCGTTCATATTCAAATGCCTGTGCTTGTCTATTGCAGCGTCTAGTGTTTCTATCTTAAATAAGCCCTCTGTCTCTACACAGACAAGTAATTTTTGAAGAAGTGGGACTCGACAGTCTACGTCCCAGAAATTCCTAGACCCTCCCTGCTCACCTTTTTGACATGTTGGGAAGTATCAGATATTAGCTGAGTGTCAAGTTGGGTTAAACTAAGAAAATTGCAGACATTTTGTCGGGTGTCAGCTAGTGGGTCTGGAATAAAATAGGCTCACTGATTCTGGCAATTTGCTAATTTAAGGGAGTGCTTTTTGTCGTTGAGAAGAGTAGCAAAAATTCCCACTTCATACTTCGGTAGTTTTAAAGATAGTTTCTACACTAATGGGAAATATGGCTTCAGATAATATTGCAACAGAATTAGTGTATGTACGGTTAAGGATACTTTTATTTATTAGCCTGGTGATAGTTATATCGGGAGGGGTGTAGGGTCATATGATGCTGGAAATGGTAGTGGAAAGAACACTTACCTAGAGGTACAAAGAACTTAATTTTTACTTAATCTCTAAGTAGCTGTGTGACCTTAATTAATTATGTGCCGTTTTCTATCAGTGGATAATAATCTTTATTAGACCAATTTTCTAGGGCTATTGCGAGTGACTAAAAGCTGCTAACATACTTTAAAAAACTGAGTGTAAATGTTACCATAATTAGTATGTATTACACATTAAGTGCTCTTAAAGTCTCGCAAGGGATAGATATAACATAGTTTTTGGTGGGTAAATGTTTTGCTTCCAGAAGCAATTTCTTTCTACTTCCTTTAGTTTCGTGGTGGGCTATGTAGATAGTAGGGCATCCCTAAGTCATTTTATTCTCTCTGTGGCTTTAAGATGAGCCTTTTTCTCTAGTTACTCTGTCTGCAGCCTAAAGAAGCTCCTACTAGGTGTTTACTAAACTAAGTGGGAAAATGTGTACAATGTAGCATGAGCCTGTCTGGATAGGAATCTTCCCTGACATTCAGATGGTCTTGGATATTTGATGTCTTAGCCACTCTAGAATCTTCATCTCTAGAATAGGAATGATAATGAATGCTCACAAGTGTGTCGTTAGCATTCAGTGAGACCAGAAGTGAAAAATATTTTGTAATATTCTGAACAAATGTCAACCCTAATATACATATACATACACACACACACACCCCCATATCATAGTGAACATCTCATTTTTTATTAGGCATAATCAAAGAAGTCCTTTTTTTGTAGTGGGAACATCAGTAATTGAATATTTTTGACAACTTACCTCTTTCTAAAAAGAGAGTGAGGGCCCAGTTGGGTTTTGAACCAAAGAAAAAGTTGTTTTCAAAACAAAGAGAAGAACTAGTATATAGTAAGAGAGAAATCCTTAAAGCTAGAATTATGCTTAAAACAGTGGTTCTTGACCAGGAGTGATTTCCACCCGTCTCCTTATCCCCTGGTCCCCTTGGACGTTTGGCAATGTCTGGAAACATTTTCAGTGGTCACAATGGGAAGATGGGGAACAGTTGTTACGGGCATCTAGTGAGGAGAGGGCAGGGATGCTGTTCCACATCCCGGAATGCACAAGACAGACCCCCCCAAACAAAGAATTACCTGGTTCACAATGTTAGTGGTGCAGAGGGTGAAAAACCCTGCCTCCAAAGATATGAGGTATTCCTGAGTGGAACTGTTGTTCTAGTCGAAACAACAAGCTTGAATTGACTGGTCTCTACTTGGAAATCTGTTCTGTATGTCCTCATCCCATTACTGATCCACCTTGTGAATTTCTGTTAATGTTTCAAGAAGTAGCTCAACAATTTGCCTCTCTCCATAGCTTCCTAATACCTCTTTCTTTCTCTCTCTCTTTCCTTATTTCCCTTTGTCCCTGGAGGGATTTACTTGTTCCCTCATCTCTGTTCCCATAGTAAGTCTCAGACCCCTCTGTTAGAGTGCAGAACTTAATGTATCATGGGTAGTTGGTGGTGACTCTGCCTCCCCTGCTGTTCTGGGCAGGGATTACACCTTATCCATTTCCACCCCAGCACCTAGTGATTGTATTTAATTACTTCTTGTCAGTATCTGAATTGAGTAAGGGGATGTCTACTCTCAACAAATTAAAACTTTGGGGGTAGAGGGCGAATTCCGAACATAACTAATAGCCCAGAATGTGACAAAGCAGAGAAATGTACCAGGTGGATGGCATCACAACAAAAGATTCTGTGAACTTTAGAAATAGGCACGTTACTTGATCTGCTCATTTGGGGGAAAAGCACGAGAAAATAATAAGACATGTTTATAAAGAGAAGTTTGTAAAGAAAGTCATGGGAATGCCATTTAGAATAGAAAATACTGTCAATACCTTAAATTCTAATAATAGGAGATTAGTCAAGGAGATTGTTATCCCATCCACAAACATGAGAGAGGGTAAGAGGCAGCCAGGAGATGGTAAGACTGTTTGCTGACTTGTGAAAATGGCTGTGCATACGTACATACATGCACACCTTAACAGTTTGGGAGGACTTACATCAAAATGTTTTGGGGGGAAAGACTGTGCTTTCCATTTTGAATATGCTGAGATAAGGGTTGAGGTCTGAGATGCAGGCCACGCAGATGTTTGGCACAATTCAGTGTTCTACCTTTTGGTGACTACAATAAAACATAAAGTGTAGCGTCTGCCCTTCAGGAATTTCTCCTTTAGCTCAGTTTACCATCCCCGAGACTTCTGTTCTCCTCGGAGGATCCATGCTGAGTAAGCAGGTTAATAGGAGCCCCCACCTTCCTCCCCAAGTCGGTATCGAATGTTGCATGGGGACTCTGGAGAGATGCGGTGCAACCTTATCTCCTCACTCGGACTCCTAAGTGTTGACAGAACCAACCTCCATTTGGGGTGAAGCTCGTAAAACCAGGGCAGTTCAGACAATGAAGCTGGGTAATCGGGAGATTTCTAGATGCGTAAAAAACGGGTTCCCGCTGGTGGCATATTAGAGATAACTGATAAAAGCTGTTCACAGCAGGGATGATTACCCTTCTCTTAGAGTGTTCCTAGTTCTGAATTACTTATCCAGTGACACAGATTAAGGAGTTTTTGGAGTAACTCTGAGCTGATGCTTTTCTAGCAGTTGGCTGAACACGCTTTCTAAAATTACGAGACTTGCACGTGCTTTTTTTTTTCAAGATTTTATATATTAGAGAAAGAGAGAGCACACAAGCAGGGGGAGCAGCAGAGAGAGGGAGAGGGAGAAGCAGGCTCTCCGCTGAGCAAGGAGCCCAGTGCAGGGCTTGGATCCCAGGACCTGGGGATCATGACCTGAGCTGAAGCCAGACGCTTAACTGGCAGGCGAGAATTCTACCCTGAGCCACCCAGGCACCTCTCTCTCACCTTCTTCATGAAGATTCAGAAATGGAAAGAGTTAATAGTAAGTTTTTGGGGTGAGCCAGGATGGGAATCCTTTGCTGCCTTTATTCCAGGACCTCATATAACATATGCTTTTCTCGACACTTTCTGCTTTGGTATCTTACTGAACACATTTTCAGTATCTATATTCCATTCCCTCCAAAAATGTCTACATTTTGCATCTCAGGGAGTTCATGTTGGAGTTGTGCAAAAAAGAAGAACTCCCAGTCTCGGGAAGCAATTTTTTCTTTAACAGTAAGCAAATTTGGTTTTGAATCTGGCCTTTTTCATTCATATGTTGACCTTGGGGAGTCACTTAATTCTGATCTCATCAGTGAGCTGAGAATAAGGGTAATACGTACCTCACAGGGTCACTGTAGGGAGATGTTTTTAGGTTTTTAACTTCTTTATTTGATAAGTAGGGATATTATCCTCTAGGTGAAGAAACACACTTTTTTCTCTTACGTTGATAAAAAAAAAATTTCTTTTTAACATAAATATGTTTAAGAAGTGAACTCACTTAAATGAAAATATTAAGTGAATGTGACCCAGATCTTGCAGGTAATAGATAGGGTAATGATGAAGGACTTTAGCTTTGCTTAAAGTCTTTCCAGGTTGTGAGACTTTACGGTTCTATAAAGCAGACTCCTGGCATCCACAGCATGTATTTGGTCCTATGCAAATGTATTAATACTGCCATTATAAGAAATATAAGCCATTAACTTGAGATAAGGGACCTCCAGTCTTAGATCTGGATCTTGTCCATTCTTGAACATCTGGGCTCTGCAAACACATTTTGACACCTAGCACTGGCCCCGTGTCCCTTAATCTGTGTGTTACTAACATTTTAAGTGCCTGCCTCTGGCCTATTGACCTGGCTGCTTCTCCAAAGGCATCCAAGATGAGTTAGTACTAGGACAATATTTTCACAACTAATTTTAACCAATGGCTAATACTCACTTCTTGTTTCAAGCCTAGAATTTCATTGTTACTGATTTAAAGTCCATTTATTTTTCTCGCAAAGAGATAATAATCTTGATAATGCATATTTTAATAAAATGTCCAGTTCTGAAGAGAGGAGGGGTTTAAAATGTCCTCTTAGAGATTCTAATGATTTATACTCTGATGACAACAGAGAGAACCTTGCAAAACGGCAGAAAATTGATTTTTCAGATGATTTTGGTAGTTGCCTTCTCCAGACCACTCAACTCTTTTCTACTCAGCAGTCCTGCAAGTTAATAGCGTTGTACAAGGCCCTGCGTGGAGATTAGGTACTTTGTCAATGTTTGCTGAAGGAATGATCTGAAGAATTAACCTCCTCTAAAACGGAAAAAAATTAGATTATGGCTTAATCTAAGACAAACTCATTTTCAGTGGTGTCACTTAAAATAACACAGTTTTGAGAACAAGTTCATTTGCTTATTTAATGAACAGCTCCCCTTGTGTTGTGTTGGTCACTGATGAGGGTACACAAGAGACAGGGCTCTCCCACGTTGAGCGTGCACACACAAATACACACACACACACACACACAGAATTATACTCAGGGACTCTATCTGGTCTGCAGATGCATTTATCTGGGCCCCACAGGACGTTTTAAAGGTTTTTAAATTTATAAGTTTTTAAATCTGTTGCCAACATTTAAATTTTGGGAGATTATTATAAAAATCCAAATTTCTGTCTTCTCTAAAATCAGAAGAGCTGGCAGTAGTGGGTCGATATTCCCACTGGGCAGCAGTCAGCTTGCCTGGCTCCCCCGTGAGCATCCGGCCCACGTTCTCCCTTTCCCACACTTACCACTAGTCCCTGTGGATTACACCCAACCCGTTCCCCTGACTTTGCTCACCTGCTTAGCCCACACTAACGTATGAGTTTGAAACTCCTGGTCTAAAAGGACTGTGTAATACTAATAAATCTGACTTAAAATTTAGAGTTTAAAGAATATAGCTCCTCTATGCATAACATTTAGAATATCTGTCCCTGAAACTTAGCTTGCCACAGAGATGGGGTTCTGTGGAGCATCTCTCAACGTAATTGTTTATTCAGCAGGATCCCTGAACCCTTGGCTTTTATACAAATCAATAATTTTATCTTCCACGTCTCTTAATCCATTTCTTTCCTCCCTCCCCCACTTTCTTTTGTAGGTGTTCCTGACACTCTGATTTTTTTATTCTTATGTCTTTTTTTTTTTTTTTTAAAAAGAAGAAGGGAGCAACGTGAGGGTAAACTAGGAAGGAAAGACTGGGAAGATGAACTTAGATTTTTATTTTTGTGTGTGTCTCCCAGTGGGGTTCAGTGCAGTTGTCCTCACTCAGTTAATGCTTGGGAATTGGTTCATTATGGTGGGAACTGAAGGCATGTAGGCCAGGGACGAGATGAGCAAAGTGGTCCTGTGGTGGAGCCAGAGTCAGCAATGGTTTTCCAGCCCCTCGGAAGCCAGCCACCTGCTGCTAGACTTGAGCTCTGTAGGGAATTCTCACATACCCATCAGGGCAGACTTTAAAAGCTTCATTAATTCCAAACAGGGAAGAAACTCTGGGAAACATTGTCAAGTTAGATTCCTGCTATTTTTCCAGGAACTCTTTGAGATGGAGCATCCACCGAGATTGATGTAGCCACCAGAGAAGGCAGGGAACACTCGTCTCATTTGCTGAGAACCCAAATTTAATGCATCCCTGGCTGCCGCCCACTAGAACGATGTGATTTGGGACCTTACCACAAAACCTATTGGGGGTATTGTGCCACGAACAAAGCCACCAGCATAGGTTCTGATGCAAGAACCTATGCCTGATGGTATTTTTCATGAATAGCCACTCTTATAACCCTGTGTTGGGGTTCTCCAGAGAAACAGAACCAATAGGAGAGGAGCTATGTGAAAGAGAGGGAGGGGGAGATAGATTTATTTTAAGGAATTGGCTCACGTGATTATGCAGAAACAAATCCAAAATCTGTATGGTAGCCCCGCATGAGTTGCAGTTCCAATCCGCTGACAGAATTCCTTCTTGGTTGGGGAGGTCAGTCTTTGCTCTATTAGGGCCTTCAATGAATTGGATCCACAAGTCCATTGACTTAAATGTTGATTTCATCCCAGAAATCCCTTCACAGAAACATCTAGAATAATGGTTGACCAAATATCTGGGTACCCTGGGCCAGCCAAATTAAACATAGGAAAATCACCATCACACACTTTTAGAGAGAGGATAGAAAATTGGGTGCAAAACTTACCATTAAAGTTAAATTTTATTCACATTCACATTTAGGTGGGAGATACCAGATAATCACTCTTCAAACTTTATGCTGTGTTCTTCTAGACTGTTTCTCTTAAAAAGTTAATGTTCATGTTAATAGCTGCCTAGAAAGGAGTGCAGAGAGCTGAGTAAGTCTTTTTCCATATAAGAGCACCTGGATGGCTCAACTGGTTAAGCATCTGCCTTTGGCTCGGGATCCCAGGGTCCTAGGATTGAGGCCCACATTGGGCTCCCTGCTCAGTGGAGAGCTTCTCCCTGTCCCTCTGCTGCTCCCCCTCCTAGTTCTTTCTCTAATAAATGGATAGATTTAAAACAATCTTTTTAAAGTCTTTTTCCAGGTAAATTGGTTGTATATCTTGTGTTACGTTTTAGATGTGTAAATTTATGTGTTTGCATATTAAGTGCATGTATTGTTGACACCATAGGAGCCATAAATAAATTAGTTGTTTTTAATTTTGTTGGCTAAAATGCTGACCCATAATGTTCAGATCCTAAACTAGGATCCTTAGAATTCTTTAGGGACTTACTAGCTTCAGGTCAAAGTTTGTATTGGCCTTTTATTATTATTATTATTATTATTAAGCTGAACTCAGACTTGAGCCTTCTTTCATTTTTAAAAGGAGTCAGGCCTCTTTTTTAATTTTTAAAATCCTCTCAGTCTTCACCCTCATAGAAAAGAAATACCTTAAGCAGTGAAGACAGTTTTCTTTTCAGTTTCAGTTCAGCTGTGATGCAGATTACATCATTCCAGTACAGTACTAAGACTAAATTGGCCTTTGCTCTGCCAGTTTGCCATTGTGATCTTAGAAATTTCACTTGACCTTTTTAGTTCACAGTTTCCTCAGCTGTAAAAGGAGCAGTTTGAACTATACTCCAGAGACCCAGCTCTCAAGGTTAATTTTCTTCAGCCTTCTTAGAAGGTTTGTTTTTAACTGGAATCATTTGCCGCTATAGGCAACTTTTCCTACTCCCCAAATTTATAAGTTTCTAGATTTTATGAGAGAATTTATCTTCATCTTTTTGAGAGGTACCTAGGGAAAAAAGATTGTATTATGTAGTAAGGCCTACAGAGGTTGAGTTATTCATTAAATCATTTAAAAAAATAAACATTTGTGGAATGGTTTATTGAAGAAGCTTTTCAGCCGAGTAATAAAATAAAGGAATTTGAACATAAAGGAATATGGAAGAAGAGCTTTCCAGGAGAGAAAGGTCCATATGCAGAAAATTCCATGGCTAGAAATAGCCCAGAGCACTGAAGAGTGCATTGTTTCTGGAGCAAATGATGAAAGAGGCCTCTGAGAAGTTGGTTCATTTCAGAAAATAGAGACGTCAAATGCTGGACTGAAGAATTGAACTTGGGAGACTAGGCACTGTAAATGAAAGCCAAGGACAGTTCTTATGCTTCTTTAAATTTACTGTCTGATACACAGTAGACATTCAATAAATAATGGTTGAATGAGAAAATTAAACATTTTTGCAAAAGGGAATGAAATGAAGATCCCCTTTAAGGGGATTTTTACCTCTCAACCACGTATCAACTAGAGGACCTAGTCTGAGTGCATTTAAGTAGGCAAGGAACAAGTGGGGCAGGAACTTGGCTACGGGCACCCACTATCTCGGGCATTGGAAGAGGGAGGAGTCAAAGGTGGCTGGTGCTGATTCTGAGTATCTGTGAGAGTGGTTGCTGCCAGGTTTTAAGTCCTGTTTGTACTATGTGTGCGCTCTCGTCTTTCTTCTTATGTTTGAATTTAGGGATCAGATCAGTTTCAACACCCTACATGAACAGGTCCCCATTAAATATCTCCTAAAGGAGTGAGTGCATGGCAGCAAGTCTGATTTTGTCTTTAGTTTTTGAGTACTGGTAGCGGTGAAAATAACAGAATTATTGAGCTACTTCACCTCTGGACAGAGATTCAAGTACCTTTATGCCCTTTTATGATAGTTGTCTTCTTCTGAGTATTAGCCCATTGTTAGAAGCTCCGATAGGAAATGTAGGTTGATGTTGACTTAGTTATCCCAGTTATCAGATTTAATCATTAATACAGTAATAATAGATATGAATAATTATGTAATAATGATTGTATGCAGGGTAAATTTAAAAACATGAGATTCCCAAGCACCTATGTATATAATTTTCCACGCAACTTGTCTGGATCCTCCTCAAGGCAGTTAATGTGTGAGACAGTGTACCAGATACTCTCTGATAGACAAAGATGAATAAACCAGTCTGTACTTTCAGGAGCTCATAGGACACTAGAGTAAGCTAAGCAGACTGTGTCAAGTGCCATGAAAAATCCAAAGTCTCCTTTAGAAGGAAAAGCGATTATGAACGGAGGCCTGTGAACACTCAGTCTTGGCAGAGAAGTGGTAGCGGGGGGCCTTGAAGAATGGAACTCCTGCAGGTCGATCCAGGGAAGGATGCTTCAGATGGAAACGAGCACGCGTCCTAAAGCTTTGAGCGTGCAGACGTGGGACATAGAGCTGCGGTGGTGGGGAAGAATGTGCTGTGCACGGCTCAGAATCCTTGGTCAGCTGGACCCATTTTTCTCTGTAAACAGTAGATCTTAAAGCAAAGGAAGGTTGTGGTCAGTCTGAGATTTGGCCAAATTAACTAGGTGGCAGAGTAGTTGTGGTCGAGAGGAGGTTGCTGGTGAAATCGGGCGATCCTAATTATCCAGGGGGAAAGGAGTGACACCTCCAGGAAGGATCGCAGGAGAGTAAAGGATGTCCTGGGTGGTGGTGGGTTATTTGGGGTGTACATAGCCCCTAGACGGAGAGTATATGACCTCTGCCAACCAAATTTCATTGGAAATTTGGGTAGGGAGAAAGATTTTAAAAGATGGTTATAAATTTTACATCGAGCATCTCGGACGATAGAAATATATTAACTAAAACGTAAAGGTAGGCTCTGTGCCCAACGTGGGGCTTAAACTCACCACAAGATCAAGAGTAGTGTGCTCTACCAACTAGGCCAGCCAGGCACCCCAGCAAAAGATCTTTTAAGAGGAAGATGAATTCAGTGTGAACGTGCTGATTTTGATTTCGAGTTCACGCAGGTCATCCTGGAGAGGTGTGTGGCAGGGTGAGACTAGCCTACAGCATCATTTTATTGTCACCCCACAAATCCCCCCTCCATGCCCCACCCCTTCCCCCACTATGTTATATGCTTGGAGGTTCAGGAGACAAGGCCAAGTTGAAATGTATAGTTTTAATGTTGTGTTAATACATAATTAAGTTTTGTTTAAAATGGTGTTTCTAGACAGAGTAGCTGACCTACATGTGGGCAGACTCCCATTTTGCCCCATCCCATTTTAAGGTAATGCATGTGAAAAAATGATGCAAAGTGTTTAATCCTGTATACTTTTTCTTAAAGGCTTATTATGCTCTTAGGTTTTTTATGAAGAATAAAACATTGTGACTTAGGTGCTTTTGCACTGACAACTCTTGCTCTTTTGTTCTTGCCATGTCACATGGTCAAATGATGTGACAAGCTTGGTCCTTGACAATGGAATTTCATTTTATTGCAGGTCCTGTTCTTTCCCCCAAGAAGGTGTGTTTTGTGTTTTTGCCCTCAACGTGCTATATGGCAAATCTTAGCCTTTCGAGTTATTCTCCCTTATCTCAAACTTTCATCTCCAGTCCTTTTAAAAATTATTATTACCTGCAGGCAGGTGAAATGTTACAGATACAGCTTTATGGATATTAGCGCCAGAAGGATTTCAGTAGAGCTCAAAATTCAACCAACATTTTACAAAATGCTTTACATTTCATAAGGCCAACTAAGGTACATTATTTAACTTCTGTAAGAGTCACCTATGTTTACACTTCAGTAAAATACTGTCTTAGGCTTTACTTCTATAAATGTTCTGTTAGCTAGATTATTCCAATGATTCTTTCAACAGCTGTGCTTGGCCGGGTACTGTCTCCTCTCCTCCCCTGCCTTCCATTTGGCCTGTGAGGAAGTAGGCTCAGAGAGGTTGTGTCCACGTGCAGGGACTAGGATTTGTCATCTGGGTTACCTGATTTCAAATCATTTTTTTTTAATGACAAAATATTTTGATCTGTGGTAAAATGGGAATGGCTTACGTGCCAATCAAAATGCTGAACATTGTATTCCTTCTTAGAGTTTCACTTGAGACTATTGTATGACCTTCTAAAATTTCCGAGTTGGCTGAATATAAACCTCCCATAGTCAGGTTAGTCTGTTTCTCAGTCTTTTTTTTTTTTTTTTTAAGATTATTTACTTGACAGAGGGATCACAAGTAGGCAGAGGCAGGTAGAGAGAGAGGGGGAGGCAGGCTCCCTGCTGAGCAGGGAGGCTGATGCGGGGCTCGATCCCAGGACCCTGAGATCATAACCTGAGCTGAAGGCAGAGGCTTTAACCCACTGAGCCACCCAAGGCGTCCCTAGTCTGTTTCTCAGTCTTAAAAACCGTGTTCCTACAGTGATCTGTGGCCTTTCTGTGCATGCGCACACATGTGTGGAGGTAGTAGACAGATATCTATACTTCAAGGACTGTCGGTGAACAGCCTCCCAGCAGAAAGCACATCTGCTTTTGGGTCAGCTGACTATCCTACTTTCTGCTTTTCCTCTGGTGACCCTTTCTCAAGAAAAGGAGACCTGCCACTCTGCTTAGAATTCTAAATTTCACCAGTGGCCTTTTGTGGATTTTAGAGAGTGATCTTCTGATTTTCTTTTCTTTTTGCCTTTTTTTTTTTTTTTAAAAAAGCTAGTCTCTAAAAGAAACAAGCTGGTAGACTACACCAGCTTTAAGAAATAGACCCTATAGTAGCAGAGAATCGCAAGCTTTCCTTGAGCTTTTCGTGTGTTTATTGTGCCAACAATACCCAAATGTTTTCACAGAATGCCAAGATTTAAGAACCATCCTGTCTATAATTTCTTTCACTTGCCTAGTATGATGCACACATGGCTTTATGAACTTTGTAAGGCCACGTCAGTAGTGCTTCTTGAAGACCCAGCCCTAAGTATCGTGCATCTTACATTTCATGTTTCTTTCGCTGAACAGGGAGATTTGGACAGGCTTCTTCCCGCTGCACTGCGTATATGCCTGAGAGAATGACCAGTTCCTCTGCAAGGTCATCCGCTAACTCTGAGGTTCTTGGTGCTTCTCTTTGATGTCTGTGTCCTACGACTCATAGTTGTCGATTATTTACCAAGGAAGAAGCCTTGCAGATTTCCAGTCTTTAGTCCTGGGAAGTCTCCGCCCTCTTAGGTTTTGTGCATTTATTCATCAGCAGACATTTATTGACTAAAGTCTTACTCTTCACAGCCGACACTGGGCTACAGGCCCTGGGGATAGACACAGGAAAGGATCTCTTTGTGTCTTCTTAGCAAGAGAGAAAAGCATATAAATAAATGACTGTACAGTACATTAAACCCTTCTTAGAGGTCAGGTGGCAGGTTGGACATGTGCTGTGGGTCAGCACGAAGGGACCTGTGAGTTCCACCAGGCTTTTGTCCACCTGCTTGCATTCTTCTCTTTTTCCGGGTACCCTTCTTTCTTCTTCATGCACCCCTGCCACATCCTGGTGATGAGGACAAGGATAAATGTTTAACATGGTTGTGGGTCCACTTCCAATCTCTCTACATGTCACCTGGGCAGTTTTCCAAGCTTCCGTAAGAGAGCGGAGTAGATGAATAATACCGCCACTTTGAAATTGACACACGAGACCCGAGATCACACCAGGGTCTTCTCTCCGTGATCCCGTGGGTTGGGAAAATGGTGGAAAAGAGATAGAGCTGGTTTGTAGGATACTTA
Source organism: Nasua narica (assembly GCA_028533885.1). Taxonomy (NCBI): domain Eukaryota; kingdom Metazoa; phylum Chordata; class Mammalia; order Carnivora; family Procyonidae; genus Nasua; species Nasua narica. Next base: position 46,841,636 of record CM052798.1, read on the forward strand.
GGCTTGAATAAAAAAACTTGATTGCTCTGAAAGCCTCGCCTTCCAAGGGCCTTTGACACTGGCCGTGTTCCTGCTGTAGCTGAGTTGCCGAAGCCTGAAGGTTTAATCCTTAATACCGATAAGAACAAAAGGAATGTGACTTATCTCTCCAATCTCTGCAGAGATGGAGGGAAAAACCATTTCTGGGAACATGATTACACGTTATTTGACAGCTTTTCAGTTTGCCCATTAATTTAGGTGTTTGAATAAGGAAACTCGGCGGGGGGAGGGGGGCGGGGGTGGTTCAAGTATCATTTACTTTATAAATGTGATAGTTCCTTTTTGAAGTGATTCTACTCTTACCCCTTTCCTCTGCCATTCATAGAGTTTAAATATTTGCCAGTGCAGATGTTTGATTTTTATCTTAGCTCTCTCTTTGTTTAACTTTATTCTCATGGGTGGTTAAGTGGAAGATAAGGGGGTTCTTGTTTAATTCGTTTCAACTGGTGTTGCTCAAATATTTGGAGAGCAGACACTTCCCAGAAAGAATGAGCAGGAACCTGGTTGGTTGGAAGTAAAGTGATCTCTCCCTCCCCTGGTAGACCAGACACTGTGAGGTTGTTCCTAGGACCACGGGGTCTGGTAGAGGTGAGCATTTCTCAGTGTTCAGGCCTTCTTTAAAAGGCTCTTATAGCTACCGGTCAAGGTTATTGTCCTTTCTGTGCTTCCCAGAGAGACATGTGCTCTTCCTCAAATGGAACTTGGTAGTTCGGCAGCCCTAGCGGCAAGGGCCAGCCTTGTGTTGTAAACTTCATCAGTCTCGCGGCATTTGTTGCAGGCCAGCTTCTGATTTAATACCAGATTCTGCTTCCAGAAGAAATAGTGGGATTTTTTTTTTAACCTTTTGCACCTGTCTTTGCATTTTAGCAGTGGTTAAGAACAAGCAAACAAGTCAAAAATATTCCCATATCCCACTAGCTGTCATCGTAGTGGCTTTGTTAATGGACTCCACTAACAGTTTAAGCTTTGCTCTTCTGAGAGATCCTCATGGACTTGCTTTTTAAATTATTGCCTTAAAAATGTGTCCGTGAACAATACCACATTTCACCATCACCCTGGGAATCCACACTGTGGGTGTGGTTTTTGTGTGCTAAGTGATAAATTGGGCAGGCTTCATTGGAAATGTTGAGGAAAACCCAGGGTTCTGAGTGATTTGCCTGGCAAATCACCTTCCATAGGAAATTTAAACAAAGACCAAAAAAGAGATTCAGGAAGTAAACCCCAACTGGTGTATGTGTCTCTCTCCTTTATGTCTTTTTCTTTCTAAACTGGGACTCCACTGAAAAGTTGATTTACACTGTGAATCGCGGCTGAATGAAATCCAATTGGAACTCACTTGAACACTGTTTTGATGTAAGATTCAAAGCTTCTGCAAATTTATTTTATCTTCTACATTTGCTGATCTCCTGCTTGTAAATCCTGTTGAAGGAGAATAAAAATGACTGCAGCCTGATGGGAATTAAATGTCTGAAGTTCAAAGCAGTTTGCACATCAGAGCAAACGTCAATCAAATGAACATCTTGCAAGCCAGGCAGGGAGTGAATTTCTCCATGGGGAAGAGATCAAAGTGGGAGTCACAGTTCTGTTTTCTCCCTCGGGATGCAGTTTCGATCAGTTGTTCATGAAAGTAAATCCAGAAGGAAGTCCCTCCCCCCCCAAACTTACGGGTGTAGGAAAGATAGAGTTATTTGAAACTGAATTTCAGGCACCGGTTTTATCTTAGGAAAATAAATACAGAAAGCAGTCATAATCCAGTATCTCTTTTTTTTAGAGTGAGAGTCTATAGGAGATTTAGACAAGATTGTTCTCTTCTTATAATTCCTTTTTTAAAAGCACATATATAAAGATAAGTTGAATTGCCCTGCTCATTTTATATGACAGTCTATGATTTAACCAATGCTGGACCTTTTCCATAAACCTGGAATTTCATAAACGTGACTGGCAGCTAGTACACTTCTCAATGAAAAAAATCGTTTAGGTAACTCCAGAGAGTGAGTTTTTAGAAAGTACTGTAAGCATGAACTTTCCTTTTCTCTGAGTCCCAAAATCGGGGTGAATAGTAGGTTTCTTTTTTATAAATAATATTTAGGAGAGGCACACGTGCATGTAACGTATTCTTGTCTTAGGCGAGGCAGCCGTTTCCCTGGGGCGCGGAGGGGGCTCATGTCACGAGGAAGCTAATAAGCAAGTATTGCTCGTGTGTGTGGAGTCCAGTAGGAATCTGGAGTCCAGAAGAGAAGCAGACATTCGTGAGTGTGGGTGAGTGGAGGGTGGAGTGATAATCACAGGGTTTTTGCTCTCGTAGTTACATTTAGCTGGCTCAGCAGCTCGGCATACACGACTCTCCTGTGTCTCCAAGCCCCCAGTCAACAACACCTGCTTCCTTACCTGACTGGCACGTCCTCAGCGTAGGCAGCGACAGAAGCAGAGGGAGGTTTCTTTGTAGGCGTTTCGTGTTAACCCAGCGTGGGGGGGAGGGGGGGGTGTGTGCATGCTCCCCATGGCTGAGGTTTGGCACCTGTGAAGGAACTCAGGACCACTGAGATTATTGTGAGACTTTTCCTGTTTAAAGAATGCCATCTGGCACGAAGCCAGAAGGAGAGTGGGTGACAGGTCTCTGAACGTGGGGGCTTGACAGGAGTAAATTAACTTAAAACCACCAGAATTTCCAGCACATGCGTGTTACTCAGAGCAAGAATTCAATCAGATTTCGGAACGAGGTGACGGTCTGTTCATCATTCACTAGTAAACTGTGTCCTTGAGCCAGTGTCCTTAAGCCAACAAGACAGAGGTCAGCTTGCCCTCTGGCTAAGGTTCTCCTGGAAGGTAGGTATTTCACGCTAAAATACCAGGATTGTCATCTGGATGCCTTCAGAAGAAAAGGACTTCTTCATGTATTGTTACTTTTGGATCAAGTTTGATCTCTGGAAGCCCGAGTGTGTGTTCCACGTCAGCTGGGGCTTTCCTGAGTTGTGTGTGGATATTACACCGTGGCCGCCATTACAGCCTGAGCTGTGCCCGTTGTCCATTATGTTGTTCTGCATCCTGTATTCATTGCCCCGTGTGAGAAGTTTCAGGATCTGGTGCGATTTGTTCTTTCTTGGTATTGTCTTATTTCTGTTATCTTTGTTGTACGTAAGCCGTTTGTTCAAGGTTCTCCGGTTCTTAGAATGCCGGGGTCTTTCAGCGGAGAACTTTGGTCCCAGGAAAAGGAGAAAAGTGGCGGGAGTCGGCACCTGGTCTGCTGGGTCTCTTCTCCGTGCAGCAAATGCACGTGCACACTCTCTTGTCCTCTGGTTCCGCAAAACCCCTTGGATTTCAGTGCTGAATGGGAGGGGAGCTTGAGGCTTTTCTAGAATGAAAGAATAAAATGTAATTCTCTTAATGTCCAATTCCATAGCTATGCCACTAGTGAACATGTAGGTTATCAACTATTAATAGATACCTGCCTTTAATATCTTCTTCCTCCACGTGCTTACTTTTGTCCATGGAGCTCTTTCTCTGTATCTGTGTGTTGTGAAGCCTTATGTTTAGCTACTGTCATTTTCTTTCTTTTTCTTTTTTTTTTTAAGATTTTTATTTGAGGGGGAGAGAGTGAGAGAGAAGGAGAGACCACAAGAGTGAGTGAGGAGAGAGGCAGAGGGAGAAGCAGGTGCCCCCTTTCCCCCACTGAGCAGAGAGCCCGATGCGGGGCTCGATCCCAGGACCCTGAGATCATGACCTGAGCCGAAGGCAGATACTTAGCCCACTGAGCCACCCAGGGGCCACAGCTACTGTCATTTTCTGTTAAGTGAAAAGCAAAGATTTCTCCTACGCCCTACAGTCTTTCAGAGTACTCTTTTCCTCTGAGAGAACTGAATTCTACTTCAGCTATCTTAGATAACATTTAATGATAATTTATTGATTTATTGAGACACATAGTAGTGTATTCATTATGAACAAGAGCTAGAATGTATGTTCGCATCTTGGTTCTGTTTGCTTCCCAGCTGTGAGCCTTGGGCTTCTTTATTTAGCATTTCTGTGCCTCAGTTTCCAGGCATTCAAACGGTGGTAATTACAGTACTTTTCTCATGCTTCGTGAAGATCAGATGGGGTAATCCATGTGTAAAGCACTTGGAACATGTGATGAGCACTTAAGTAGTGGTAACTGCTACTAACATATCCAATACTGGGGCGTACTGGGTGGCTCAGTGGGTTAATGCCTCTGCCTTCGACTTAGGTCATGATCTCAGGGTCCTGGAATCGAGCCCCGCGTCAGGCTCTCTGCTTAGCAGGGAGCCTGCTTCCTCCTCTCTCTCTGCCTGCCTTTCTGACTACTTGTGATCTCTCTCTGTCAAATAAATAAGTAAAATCTTTAAAAAAAAAAACAAACACATCCAGTACTAGTTGTTACCATTTATTAAATGCTTACTGTGTACCAGGCTCTTAAGAGCCATTTTCTGATTGGATTCTTAACACAATCTTATGAAATAGATACTATTATCACCATTTTATGGACGAGAAAAACAGGCTTAGAAATCCTAAGTTCTGGTGCAAGAGATATACAGCAAAATGCAGTTTGAACCCAGATTGCAATCCAGGGCTGTGTACCTCTCACTCCTGACCATGACCTAATCATGTTCTGCCCCAGTGGCAGTGCTTTGTTTATCACAGATGTTGAATGGATATGACTGGATAAAATACCCAGAGCTTTCCAGTGACTTAACTCTCTGCCCTTCCTCATTAGCTAGTCATCAATAAAAACTTCTGGGAGACTATACGTTGCCAGCAGTGTGCTAGACCTGAGAGAGAAATAAAAATCCTCAAGTGGCTTACAGTCCCGTTGGAGGAACTGAGACTTCTCAAATACGTGAAAGGCTTTAGAAAGAATTGGGAGTTCAGTTGCCATGTGGCAGAGTTTACACAAGAAGACTTCTATACCAAAATCTTTGGTGTCTCATCTCTCACTCGACACATCCTTATATGGAATATAGAAAGGTGAAAAAAGTAAGATAATTTGCTCATTATAATTTTTTTTTAAGATTTTATTTATTTGACAGACCATGTGCACAAGCAGGGAGAGCAGCAGGGAGAGGGAGAAGCAATCCCCCCACTGAGCAAGGAGCCCCACACAGGGCTCTGTCCCCGGACCCTGGGATCATGACTTGAGCCAAAGGCGACGCTTAACCAACAGAGCCTCCCAGGCACCCCTCATTATAATTTATGTTAAATTTTGTCGACTGGTATTTTGTTACTATAAATGGAATCTGAAACCACACATCACCTGTGATGACACAGTCTTAAGCCTGATTATAAAACAATATAAAAAATAAGGAGTTCCTGGGTGGCTCAGTCAGTTGAGTGTCTGACCTTGATTTGGGCTCCGGTCATGATGTCAGGGTCGTAGGATCAAGCCCCATGTTGGGTTCCATGCTGGGTGTGGAGCCTGCTTGGGATTCTCTCCCTCTCCCCTGGCTCATGGGTGCACACATGAGCACTCTCTCTCTCTCTTAAAACAAATTTTACAAAATTAGACACAAGCATGGGATGAAGACACAAAATGGCACCAGTCACGTTGGAGGAGGAAGGGCTCATTATGGGCTGGAACTGACAAGTTTGAGGGAGAAGGAGAAGAAAAGCTGGGCTTTGTTGAGCGCACTGGACACTGGAGAACATCATAATTGGGATCCAACAGTTAATGGACCGATCTGGTTAGAACTGGAGGTTGGGAGAGAGTGGGAAGAGAAGGTTGGATAAATTATTGGTGACACATACTACATTGTGAAACCTTCTTATAACTCACATGTTTACTGAGCACTTCCGTTAATAATGAGTCACTTCCGTGTTTTATTGTTAGAAAAATATTTTTGTTAATGCTCTTCAAGATGATCTTTTCAGTACAGAAAGGAAAGCAACCTATAAAAATAGTTTCCTTGCTGTGGCTCCCAGGAGCAACCTTTCATTTGACAAAGACCTGGGGAATCTATTTGAGTTTAGCACAAGGTTGCAGACTTCACAAGGAGTGGGCTGATAGCCCGGGTCCTGGCCATGGAGACTGCATCCAGGGAGGCAGGAGTTCTCACCAAACTTCTACTTCTCCTGGGAGAAATTGGCAATAAGTCTTGAGTTGCCCCTTGCAGCAAGTTTTTCATTATGTGTCCCTTAAGTTGAGCAGTGTGCTGTGTGGCACATCCTTCGACAGGAAGTTGAGTGATGGTTTCAAGCCTCTCTTCGTGGTGTCACTTTCTCAGCTGGGAAGAGGGTTGGTCTAAAAAGGGTTCGTGGGATGCCTGGCTGGCTCAGTCGAAAGACCCCATCACTCTTGATCTCAGGGTCATGAGTTCGAGCCCCATGTTTGGTGCAGAGAGAACTAAACTAAATTAAACCTTTTAAAAAATAAAAGGGGTTTGTAATTTGTGCAGCACAGTCCAGATGTGGAGTTGCAGGCATACCTCCAAATTACTCTGTTCTCTTGATTCAGATTGGAAGGCCTTCTGTCTTTGAGGCATACCATTTTTGAGGCATACTTTGATGTACCAATGTTTACACAGAAAACCACTCTACTGCTTTATTCCTAAAGGAAAATACATGGCAGGATTGGTAAGTTTCTCCTTTCTGGAGAACCTGCCAAAGTCAGATTCCTAGGCCTTACCTCAAACTCATTAAATCAGACTCTTCTAGGGTAAATCCTAGGAATCTGCATTCCAACATGCATCCCAGGTGATTCTGATGGACTAGACTTTCAGGAATTAGGAACCACATATCTGAGTTATGGTCCTTTTTTCCTTGGACCTCCAGAACCTCCTAAGGAGCCCAGAACAGGGCTAGGCATCGGCACCATGGATGCTCATAGAAGATCAGTGAGTAGGAGTGCCTGGTTTGACAAGAACGATGCTAACTGTTACATGTACATAGCGGTGCCTCCCCTCAAGGAGATCTTACCTATTCGTATAGCGCTAAGAATCCCCCCCGTGAAAAATACTCAAATGGAGCCATAAATTAAAATTATGGCATGTGCTTTGAGAGAAGAGGGAGGCATTTGATACAGAATGAGAAATCACCTACAGTCAGGATAGGACTTCTGGGAGAGTAATAAGTGAATAGAGAGATCCGAAGGCTGACTGGAAAAATAAGAGAACCATACTGAATTGTACTTGTCCAATATGGTAACCACTCTTCAGCAATGATTTACCTTTAAGATGAAATTATACAAAATAGAAAATCTGGTATGTTCACTGGAATTAAAACGCTTTTAAAAATTTCGTGTCTGTTCCATTAGCTATATTGCAAATTCTCAGTAGCCACATGCAGCCACCATATTAGACAATGCAAAAATAATACATTTTCTGTCGTTTCACAGAATTCTCTCGGACTGCCCTGATCAGGGCCAGGGGTGGTGAAACAAGTCTGGCACACTGGCGATTTTTGAAAATTAAGTTTTATTGGCACACAGCCACACTCATTCTTTGCAAATGCTCTTGGGCTGCTTGCACACCACAATGGCGGAGTTCTAGCAGTTGTGATAGAGACTGTATAGCCAGCCCACAAAGCCCGAATGTTGTATGGTCTTTCATTAAAAATTATGTGAGGGAGTAGGTTTAACGTGGCTATCTAGAGCAAGGAGAGCAGGTGAGCTCCTTGTATAGTGCCACTCTTGTGACACAGATGTTCAAATGCTGCGAGAGAGGGATAGTGAGATTATGTTGCTTTGCCCGCGTGCACACAGGCAGCTGCTGATGTATTAATTTCTCCTTTTCTCTCCATCTGTGGCTTTTGAGGCAGCAGTCTCTTGTCTAGACAAATTGGAGCAGGTCCAAGGAAGGGCAGCCACATTGGTGAAGCAACTGTATCCTTGGAGGCACAGTTGACTGTGTTGCTAGAATTCTGTCCTGGGTTGGAGGCCAAACTAAAGTTCTCTTAAAACCCAGTTACCTCTTCCTTTGAGATGATATGTATTCCAAACAAAGCTGTTTAACTTTCGTTTTGGAATCCAAGGCACCATGTGAAGATCGAGTCTCCTTGCTTATACAATCAATTCAATGTTGTAATTCTTATATATTATGAGATATGATCAGCAGATCATCAAAGTTCATGTGAATAATCAAGTGGATCTTGATTTTTAGGAGTGTTTCTTCTAGGTCATACAGCTTCTCTACTGTGTAAATAGAGTTTCATCAAGGACATTTATTAGCTGAGGTGTACATTTTAACACAAATTTTAAAAACGCTAATTTCAGATTGAGTTAATTTCGTGGGGAACTCTTGGAAATTTCAGGAGTCTTATCAGCATATGAAATTCTAAATGGGTTATTTGGAAACTTAAGATTTTTTGCTTTTGTTACTTCTGGATTAAGTTCACTTAAAAAGACTGGTAAGAAAAGTACCCATAGGGACTAGATATGATTGAGATGGTACATTTTCCTCTAATTTTCTTGCAGATTATTGTTTGCTCTAACAACTGAGTCACTGATTACACAAGTATTTATTTATCAGCAACTAACCAGAGTATTGGCATTGTTCTAGCCCTAGTCCTAGCCATTGCACGACCATTGGAAATCAAAAAGACCTTGACCTTATTTACCTTACAATCCAGAATATGCAAACTATGTGTTCTATACCATGAGAGGAACTTTGTTATCTATCTTTGTGTGTGTGTGTGTGTGTGTGTCTTCCTTAGATAAGAAAATTGAGGCTCAGAAAAATTGGAGTTTCTTGAGAGTCACACATTTAATAGTGACAGAGCAGGGAATCAAATCTAGATGTTTCCTACTCCAGACATTCTTTTTCCTTCCCTACTCACTAATTTTGTTCTTTGTCACTGGTTTTCAGATAAGATAATTTAAAGACTTGTTTCATATATAACATCAGAGCTTAAGTCTGAATTTTGTCAAATCTGTTTTCTATATGATTTTATCAATAGTACCTGACTCAAATTCATTGCAGCGAGAATTGGATCAAAGGATGGTTATTTTTTTAATCTCCTTAGAACTGAACTTGATTTCTGAAGCCTTCTAGAAGCAGATATTTTTTTCCCATACACTAAAGTGATTTTTTTCAGTGTTTAAAATCTAAATCACAATTTACTGTTTTTGAGCTGCCCTCATCTGCATTATGAATTATTTTGTTAGTTTTTTAAAAATTTAATAACCACTAAATAAATATTGCTAATTCTCTTCTGTTGTTTCAGATTTGATGGGAACTTTAATACCAATGTATCTAGAACAATTAGTTGCGATCGACTTTCTACCACTGTTAATAGCCGGGCCTTCAATCCAGGACGAGATTTAAATTCAGGTCAGTAATCTCTTGGTTTATAAAGGTGAACTATAGTCCACCAAATTCAAGTTGAATAAATGTATTGCTTTAGACATTTTTACCTTAAGATTTGAGGAGAAAATATCCATAAAATTGTAGATATTTCTGAAAAGTTGACACTCAGAAGAGGGAAAGGAAAAAGAAAACAGCTGACCTGTATTGAGCATTTACTGTCCAGTGTACATATGGCTAGACTCTTCATTATCTCATTCGTTAGGAGTTTTACATTTGTTATTTTAAAGATTATTTTGGAGACCCAGTTATCTTTGCAGTAAAAAGAATTGAATTTATATATTCCCTACTTGCAATTTTCCATTTGTTTTGGTGTTTTGGAAAGAAGAATAAGGGAGCGTTTCTACTAATAAACAGTACCATGTTGCTATTTACTGAGGTTGAACTTTGTTCTCACTTTTGTTAAAACTCAGTCATATGCAGTAGTAGTAACTACTAGTGCACCTGCATATATAGTTCTGTAGAGTTCCAAAGGGACATGTATCTCTGCTTTCTTGTCCTGGTGTTCCAGTTTATATTTCTCACCCTATTTGTCTTGTTATGTACATTTGTTGGTTGATGGGCTTCAGAACCTAAACGGTTTCCCTTTTAAGAGCTGGAAATACCTTTAGAGATCACCTACCAATTTCAGTCCTTAAATTTTATCAGGGAAAAATCTGAGCCTCAGAAGGATCCTAAGGTTTCCTTTATTGTTGGAGAGATAAAGGATCTAATCTTAAACATGAAAGACTGTATTTGCCAAATTCCAGGTCTCTTGCAGACATGTAAAGCCCTAGAGAAGCTGAAGGAACAGAATATTTACTTTGAGAGCCCCATCAGTCATGGTCCATGGGGAGAAACTGTAGCCTTTGGGAATTGTATACACAAGCCAGGTAATCTAATAAATCTGGAAAGAAAGAACTGTAAGCTTTGGTGCTTAAAGATATTAAAACTCTAGCTGCTGGCTAAATGTCAACCTAAATACGTCCGGTACATATTGTATAGACCAATACATAATGGATTCTTTTTTTTTTTTTTTTTAATTGGTTGAAGAATCTGGAGGCCATCTGGAGCATGTGGGATTAACTATGGGAAAAGAAGTTCAATGAAAATATTTTTCATAAATAAGAGAGCACAGGACATGGAATGGGCAGAGGAAATGAATTATAGAAGATTCCATAGCTGGCACAGAACACAGAGCTAGAACTTGAATTTTCTAGTTCCCCAACTCAGTGCTTACCTTTCCCTCAGTTACACTCAGTAACACAAGACATGTTGGGTCTGAAGACTTGAGCTTGAAATAGTGATTTTTAAAAAAGATTTATTTAGTAGACAGAGAGCTTGTGCATGGGGTTGGAGGGGCCGAGGAGAGAATCCCAAACAGATTCCCTGCTGAGCACAGAGCCCGACACAGGACTGGATCCCGTGACCCATGAGATCATGACCTGAGCTGAAATCATGAGTCAGAGACCCAACCGACTTAGCCACCCAGGCACCCTAAAACAACAGGCTTTGATTAGAGTCAGATATAAATGTGCCCCAGAAATACACATTTTGTGAAGTTAAAAATATGTTAGATGAACTAATAAGGAAAAAATGGTCCATTACTACTTTGTATACTTTAGATCTAGAAGGGCTCACACATCAATGTTAATAGTTACCTTTTAGTGAGGGAATAGTGGGAGTATTTTTCTTATCAATTTTCTTAGTTTTTTAAAGATTTTATTTATTGAGAGAAGGAGAGACAGAAGCAGGCTTCCGGCTGAGCAGGGAGCCTGATGGCAGAGCCCGATGCCCAGACCTGGGATCATGACCTGAGCCAAAGGCAGACGCTTAACTGACTGAGCAACCCGGGTGCCCCGATTTTCTTAATTTTAAACTAAGCGTGCATTGCTTTTATAACCAGGGGAAAATAGAGCAAGAGGGAATTATGGACTACTTCCCAGTATATTTTCACTCCTTTCTGGTGGACAGCACCTTTCATAATACATATCTGATGGTAGATCGATCCTCCGTCAGGTGTCATGGTTCTAGACAAAGCTCCATTCTCCTTCTGGCTGTGTGATTGGGACAATAAGAAGGTGTGGGCTGGGGCCACACTGAGGGTGATGCTTGGTCACTTGGGAGCCAGAGCCAACACTGTCCTGCCACGATCCCTGCCATGATTGCAGACCTTGGAGGATCTGGAAGCTGCTACAGCCAGCGTTCCATCCTCATTGCCTTGTTTTATATCTGTTCATTGTTTCTGATATATTGAGTGTATTGTTGAGCTCTCTCCATCATTAATAATCACATTGTATACCTATTGTGCATCTTCTATGGGGTAAACATAGAATAAACATTGTTCTAGGTCAGCTGTAAACAAAGCAAAAAGCTTCTCTTCTGGGAGCTGGGAGACATAAGTCTTAAACAAAAGGACAAGTAAATATACATGTCTGATGGTGATGAATGTTGTGGATGAAAAGTAACACAGGGATGAGACATAGTGGTACTTTTGGCTAGGGATGGGAGCAGAGGGAAGGAGAAGAGAGAAGGAGTCTTACTACTTTATAAAAGGGCTCATCAGTGAGATCTGAATAAGTAGGGTAGTAAAACCGTAAGAATAACTGGAGAAAATGTATGCCATGGCAAAGGGTTTGAGTTAGGAGAGTAGTGTGCTCAGTAACAGCAAGAAGACCAGTGTAACTGCCTCCGTGAACAAGGACCGATCATAGAAGGTGAGACCAGAGAGGCAGCTGGGGGCAAGATCACCAAGAGCCTTAGTTTACTGGCCTTTACGAGGACTTTAGCTTTTGCCGCGAATGAGCTAGGAGACCTTGGTGGAGGGGAGCTGGGGCCAAGGAGCAAAAAGGGCTTATGCAGAGTCATGACTTGACTTGGGTTAAAAGGTTTATGGACTGCTGTGCCGAGAAAAGGTTATAGCAAGGCAATGGTGGAAGCAGGGAGACCATTTAAGAGGTTATTCCAAAATCCAGGTGGCAGGTGGTGGCAGTGACGTTAACCGTGTAGTAACAGCGTAGGTGGTAAGAAGTGGTTGGATTCTGAATATATTTTGCAGGTAGGACCAGTAGGATTTGCTGACGAATGGGGGTGGGGAGTATATATAAGAGTAAGAGAAGAGCTGGGAAGGACTCCCAAGATATTTGGCCTTATCAAAGAGAAGGACAGAGTTGACATTTACTATGATGGCAGATCCTGGTGGCAGTCAGGCGGTCAACATTTCAGGTGTAGAAATGCGAAGTTTGAGATGTCAGTTAGATAGCCACGTGGACAGGTCTCCTAGGCGGTTGGTTATACAAGTCCGGAGTCTGGGGAATGGGTCAGACTAGAGGTTGAAACTTGAGATTCATTGTGTACAGGTAATATTAAATCATGAGACCCAAAAAGATCACCTGGCAAGTGGCTGTGGGTAGAAAAGAGAAGGGGTTCAGGACTAAGTGTTGGGACACTTTACCACTTACAGGTCACTGAAGTGAAGAGGAAGCAGTGAAGGGACCTGAGAGGGAAGTCAGTCTGGTAGGAGAACCAAGGGAGTCATCTTCTTGAATCCAAGCGAAAAAAGTATTTCAAGAAGCCGAGAGAGATCAGCTGGGTTAAGTAGGCCCAGGAAGACGAAGGCTAAGAAAACTGATGTCGGATTTAGGAACGTGGAGGTCATCGATGAACTTGACGGGGGTTGTTTGGTATAATAGTAGAATGACAGGCTGATCCCGGTTAGTTCAGGCTCGTAAGAATGGACAGGAGGAGCTGGAGACAGTAAGTACCTGAACTCCCAAGGTTTGTTGAAAGGAAAGCTGGAGTGCCACGTGCAGTCCAGAGAGAGTTTTTAAATTGAGAGGAATTACAGCGAGGTTATGTGCCAAAGGGAATGTTCCAGTAGAGGAAAGCTAGAGACCCAAGAGCAAGAGGAGAGGCAGTTACTGGAGCCTTTTCCTCGATCAGGCAAGAGATGGTGGGATTCCAACGAGAGAGTCCAAAAGCACAGTGTTCATTCATAATAAGAGGAGGGAAAGAAGCAAGGGTGCAGTGTTGCCCAAAATGATCAAAGTAGTGTCAGGAACGCAGAGAAGGCAAAATCCTTCCTTAGTGATTTTGTTTTCTCAGAGACTTAGGAAGCAAGATCATCAGCCAAGAGTGAGGCAGAGGAAGAAGCATTGAAGACCTCTCAGTTACATTAAGTGTATCTTCTATAAATGAGGTTTTGGAGTAGAACTCAGCTGCACACATACTTGGGGATCCTGACAAAATGCTGTTTTATTACAGTGGTTATTTGTGACGAGGGAGAGAGTTTGAAAAATCAGGAGGAGGGCAGGAAGGAGATGCTGAGGGCAGAGGTATATGGTTAAAGATCAGGCCTTGAATTTTGTTATTTCTGAAAGCATGTCTCAAGTATAATATCCTACCTAACAAGAGTTGTTCTCGGCACAGTCGACATAGCTAGATTTACAAGCAGTTTTTGGCAATGTTCAGGTATTTGAGAACGGACTCGCTTGTATTTGAAGTTGTGTGACATTCCACCAAGCAGTGGCTGCATCCCAAAGTCCACATTCTTGAGCAGTCATTTGTAATATAAGAGGAGTGGTAGATGGTGGAAGGTGACCTCAGAGCTCCCCCGCTTTCCTCCTCTCCAACTCATGCCCCCTTTTCAGAGCAGAATTAATGTACTTCGTGGGCTATCGCATGTCTGATATTTACATCTGTAAGATGTCCAGCCTCAGGCTGTTTCAGACTGTATATAATCCATCAATGGGTCCCTAATTGATAACACAGTTTCAGATTGCCTTTTCAGGCTAGCTGGAAACAGACTCACATAAATTGTAAACCATTCCTAGCTTCATTTACCCAAAACTAGGTCATGTGTCCATCTGTCCAACACATATGTGTACTCTTTCTCTTTAACCCAACCCTGCCAGACCTCAACTTTCTAAATTGACTCCTTGTCCCTGATTCCATTCAAGCAACTGGCATCTGACAGTGCACACGTTACATTATGGTGCTGGCAATGTTTTGCTCAGGTTCCTTCCTGCTTTTATCCCTAGTTTCTCTCCCCTCCTCCCTCTCTCCCTCTCTCTCTCTTTTTTTAATTCCTGCTGAGCTATTTTCTTGTGTGTAGCCTGATCCCTAAAGAGAATGTATTTGAAGAGTCCAAGGAAAGTTGCCTCTTGCTCTCTTGAGTTATGCAATTGAGGTGCGAGTGGAGTGGGAGTTAGTCTTTCTTGCCAAAAGAAAAAGTGCCTGGACTTTCTTTATTGTGTTTGATTTAAAGACATCATTTGAAGTTGCAAACTTCGATCTTGGTAGCGTTGCAGGCTACATTGAGAACTGGGATTCATGGGGCGTTAGGGGCATCTGCAAGTCACCTTCCGACGGTAAATGCTGCAGGAGGTACAGGTGGGCACTGGAGACTGGAGACGGCTGCTACTTTCAGTGGCTTCACCACTTCCTTCTGTGAATGACAAAGATGGGCTCTGCGTTGTAGGTTTTTCCTCTCTGCTTCAAATGCCACGGATATTGCCTATTCCGTATGCTAATGCCAAGGCAGTGAAAAGCTATGTTGTCCCTAGAAACCTAAGATAAAAGAAGAAAAATCCACCAACCTAGGAATCTCTGGTTAGTTTTTATGCCTATTTGCCCCAGCTTCCTGATTGCATTAGTGTCATAAGACACGTGGTAATTATTCATATAACATCTAAAACCTATTCAGTCACTTAGCAATCTAGATGATGAAGGCTCTGTGATTCGGTTTACATTGGGGGTGTGTGTGTGTGTGTGTGTGTGTGTACACGTATACACAAAATTTAGTGTCTCTTCAAGTTCTGTCCCTATAATGCAAGCTACTTCAAAGTCTAGTCTTTTTTTTATAGTTTGTTACAACAACCTTGTTATACTGATTTCAGACGATTTTATTAATCATATATAGTCTCTCATATATATATATTTTTTTCTCATACTGCAAATTATAATGGATATAGCCTTGTTTTGTCTTCTGGTTTTGTAGCTAACAAATGTATCCTGAACATTCCTTTGTATATATGTAAATAAATATACTTCTATGTCCTGGGGGTAATGATTGTGTAAAGTCCTTGAATTAATCAGTGTACTCCAGTTCGACGTTCAGATTGTCCCAGTTTTTCACTCTATCACTACCCTCTGGAAGGATTCCAAGTGACCCCTCGACAGTTTTCCTGACCCGCTGTGTAATAGTTGACAGGTAAATGTCTTTTTTGAAGCCCTATCATCCTTTGGTGTCCATAAAATTATTCTGTGCCATTTATCCTCTTACTTCTCTGCTCAGACCTTTTCATTTTTCTTCTTAAGCTCCTTTTGTCCTCAGGTAGATGTTCCCACATGTCCTCTCTCAACCACCTTCCTCACTTCTAAACCTTATCTCCCCAAGTGTTCTCAATTTAGCCAGCGCCTCAGCTCCTGCCACATGCTGTGGGATTCCAGATCTCTCTCTCCAGCCGTGGCCTATCTGAGTTTATTTATTGAGTAACCAACTTGAAGACACACATGTCTCTGTGATGATTCTGTAGCTACCTCAAAAATTAAAAAGAAAACAAACTTTTCTCTAAACTTCTCCACAGTCTGGGCTCACTGTCCCAGTTAAGAGTACCTCCATCCTGGTTACCCTGGGAATTCTTCCTCACCTTTTTCCACCCAGTACTTCTCCAGGTTTTAACAGATTTAACTACCCTTAAATCAGTGATCAGAGTGTTGGTGAGTGAATATTTGTTAGGTATTTACTACATACAGGGCACCTCACTAGGGATTTACAGTGTTTCCTTCTTCCTGCTTGTCATGCTGACTTGTGACGTAGGTCTTATTGTCCCCTCTTCATCGAAGGGGCATCTTGGCTCGGATTCCATAGTTCAGAGATGTGTCTTGAATCCCTTTTGTCTTCTCCACTGCTAAGGCCATAAACTTAGACTTCATAGACCTTTCTAGAAGATGAATGAATATGGAAACCTCCCAAAAGGTTTCTTTGCCTTTATTCTCTTTTTCAATATATCCCGTACACTGTAGGTTTTTTGCAAATATCTATCTGCTCTGTAACTCCATTTCTTAAAAACCTCTGGTGGCTCGCCTGTAAGATAAATGTGGAGGCCTTTCAACTCCATCTTCTCCTCCTCTTCCCTCTCCCCTCACGGGGTCACTTTCATTTCTTCAAATCCTTAATCTCTGTCACTCCTCCATGCTTTTGCTCATGTTATCGTTTTATCCTAGAATATAGTGCCTGCCTCCTCTGACTTGTAAAATATTGCTCATTCCTCGGGGCCCAGCGACTTTGTCAGCTTTGCTGACTCTCACAGGTAGAATTCTTTGTGTGTTGTATAGGTTGGGTTCGCTAGGGGGGGAAACTTTGCGGTGGAGACTGGCAGCCTGTGGGGAAGGGGAAGGGAGAAGGATTGAACAGTGGGAGAAGTCAGGCTGAGTTGGGGTCCTCAGCTACCTCTCTTCTTTATTATTTTACTCTATGGTACATTCTTAAAAATGTCAGTTTTTATCTTGGGCCTCTACTTGACCCAAGAAGTTATCACGTTCCCAGTGTAGTGCCTATAGCAGGTACACAAGCAAATACTTACTGATGAATGAATGAATGAAAATAGAATTTTCTTGGTGCTTTCGTTTCATTTTTATAACGGAAGAACCAAGGCTTTTGAAGGACTGTAGGAAAGCAAAGAATGTGGTTGCTTGCAAGGTAGCACTGGCTTCTTTGGCTTCATAGCAGATTGGCATACAGAAATAACTCCGGTATATAGAGTGACACAGGCTGCATATGAATATCATCATCCTGCACTTGTGTGAAGCTGTGCTGAGTCCAATACACAGCGTGCACAAGAAAATCAATCTGCTGCTTCTTAGCACCTCATAAACCATTGTATTCTTCTGTCTTCCCACGGATATGAAAGACAAGTGTCCACTCTATTTTGTAGATGAGAAGCAGGCCCAGAGCAGTTAAATGATTTACCTAAAGTCAGACAACAAATGGCACATATTGAGATGACTAAACATGTCCTGATTCCTAGTCTAGTGGGCCTCCTGCCTTAGACTGCTTAGAACAAAGAGATGTCTCCATCCCTGTATCCCGGCCTGCTGTTATTCAAACTCTTTATGTCTATAATCAAAACCGTAATCTTCAACACTTCTAAAGCAAACCACCTCTTCCACTCATGTTGTGTATGTCAGTTAACAGCAGCTTGATTTTTAACACAATACGGAAGCTTGAGACCCAGAACCGACCACTACTCCTTCCTTGTACTTCCTCCAAAAGAGAGTCTCTAAGGTACCATCTATAAGGTAGTTACCGTGAAAGACACCAAGATAATTGCGACGGAGGTTTTACCCTCAGAACTCACAACCTAGTCTTACGTATGTGTTGAGGGGAGTGAAGGGAAGGAGAAAATCAACAGACAACTACTGTTACCATGTTAAGTGCTGTAATGATAAAGGTAAACAGGGGTACTGGACTCAGATTGTAAGGTTGGGCTGCATCTTAAAAGACGTTGGGAATTATCCATGTGATGTGCCTGAGGTAAGTACATTTCCCTGTTAGAAACCTATATAAGTGCAGCCAGCCCAGCCCAGGATCGTCATGGAAGAGGGCAGTACGTACTAGGAAACGAAGGTAGCACTAAGGCAGATTTTTAACCGCTTGTATATGACTGAGGAGTTTGGTTTTGGTTTGGTTTGGTTTTGATTGTTTTTTTTAGCTTGGAGCCGACCAGCTGACCGTCGAAGCGGCGCAAGCAAGAGAGCTTTGTGGGAAATGGATGGAAGTGTAGTTGGCCTGGAAGGAGGAGAAAACTGGGGAGACTATTAAATGTAATCCAAAAGTGAGAGTAGAGAGAAGTGGGCGTGGCATAGGCAAAATGGCTAGATGAGGGAGGAACGGGAGGACGCGTAATGGAGAATCGGTGTGGACCACTCTTCCAAATTACTTGGCTAAAAAGGGGAAAGGTCCCCTGATAACTAAGGAAGAGAGAGGGTAAAGGAAGAGTTTTATTGTTACTGCTAATCATTTTTTAAGTTAGGGAAACTTGAAAATGATTATATGCTGAAGATAGAGCAACAGTCTAGGAAGAAAGTAAAACAAAGGAAATAGACAGGACAATGGAGTTAAATGTCTTTGGCCAGTTGTCCCAGATTTGACCGGTCATCAGAATCATCTGGAGTGCTTTGTCAAAAAATACCTGTTCTTTGACCCCCAGCGCAGACGTGGCAGCTCAGAATATTGGCTTGGTAAAGCTTGGGAAGCTATAGGTTTTAAAAGCTGATTGTGGGGGGCGAGGGGCAGGAAGCTGATTGTGAGAGAACTCTGTCAAATTTCTCTTACCCCTTCCATCAATGTTGGAAGATCACCTAACCCTTCGGGTCCTCTGGGAGTGGTCTGCTAAAGGGAAGAGGATTGAGTAGTAGATCCTGTACTGATTTTGGATTACCCCCAGAAGTTGATCCTGAATTCTCTGAGCCCATGACCAGGTCATCTTAACAGAATTGAGGACATAATGGAATGGTAATTTTTGCATTCTGTGGATAACCTAGAAGGGACATAAAGAGCTGCGGGCTTGGAGCAGAACCTGAGATTTGAGGATGTTCTCTCCTTAGTATCGGACTGAAGGAAATAACAGTGGGATTAGCTGGGTCGGCTGTCATGAATCTAAGTTTGGCAGTGGACTAGAGCTAGCGTGGTCATTGTGGTAGAAGAATTACTGGGCTACGTGCTCCCATTCAGGGTCAGGGCTTAGGTCACTCTTCCCTTTCTGAGTCCGAATATGCTTAGTTATAAGGTGGGAACAATATCTCTTTGGCCAAGCTCCGCCTATTTTGGCTCTTGCTTAGCTATCATACCCTTGGGAAAATTAACCTCTATGTGCCTTGGTTTCCTGAATAATAAATTAAACCTACCTCCAAAGGTTGTTAAAAAATTAACTGAGATAATATATATAAAAGACATAGCACAGTGCCTGGTACATGGTCAAATACTCAATATGCCTACCACTCCTGAAAAGTATACACCGTACCTGAGGGCCCATAAACACAGCTCCCTCGGAACGTGTGGTACAGGGGTGCTCTGGATGTGAGCTGGGAGTAGGAATTAGAAGGTGCCGTATAGAGTCTGGTGCCGGAAATTTTGTCTGGAGTCCTCCAAATGTTTGTTCCCCTCCAAAATTATTGCTGTTACACCGGATATTACTGAAAGGTGCTATGTAATTTCTGATCTTTTGAGGGCGTGTGTGTTTTTGTGTGTCTTCCATTCTGTGTATTTAGGACAGCTCTTGTATTTTATATTTGGCAAGCTGCAGGAGGTCGAGAGCTTTGTGTGTTTTCGCTGAGTGATGTTGGGCTGGACGTCAGAAAGGCCAGAGTTCCTTGAGGTAGGGGGCGACAGGCTTTCTACTACAGAGCACTTTTTTTTTTTTTTATGGGTTTCTGCCTCTGGTGGTTAATATTGTGAGGAAAAACCAAAGTCCCAGCCCAACTACAAGCAGTTTGCAGTCCATCTCGTTCTCATTACAGAGGGCAGGCAAGGAGGTCGTGGACTCGCTTGTGTTTTGCCTAGAGAGGCTAATGATCTCAGAACTGATCAGATGGAGATGGTGAAATTGGAAGGGAATTATTTGGGGGCCGGGGGCTCTGGGGCCCATATGGTAGAATTCTCCACATACACTATGCAGGTGAGTCTCGAGACTCGAATAAATGGGAAATAAAGAATACCTGAAAAGGGAGAAGGCACATTTTTTAAGTAAACTCTACCCCCAACTTGGGGCTCAAAGACCTGACCCCCAAGGTCAAGAGTCACCTGCTCTGCCACCTGAGCCAGCTGGGCACCCCCGAAGGGCACATTTTTTATCTGCTTTTCTGACTGCAGTTGGTGTGTTTTGGCTGAAGAAAAATAAGCCAGTAGGTGGGGTGAAGTTTTTTGTCTTTGTTAGAATTAGCATAGGAACTATAAGAGAGAAATAGTAAATTCATCGAAGGCTCACAGAAGGAGACCAGGGAGAACGGAGCTTGCCTTTAAAGAACAAGGAGTTGTCATAGGTACCTCCTCGTTGGTTAAAAGCCAGTATGCAATTTTCTGTCATTCTCTCTAAACATTTCTTGGTTTACCATCTGTACATTTTGTTTAGTCTTGGGTCAATAATAATAATTTCAGTGCTGACCTACAAAGTTATTCTAAGTTACTAGGAAGGAAGAATACTCCTGCTTTTTTCCCTTTTTTGCATAAACTTGATCAAAGCCAGTTAGAAATTGGCTCTTTCTAGTTGCAAATCTTTGTGTTTCCTTTCTTCCCATTGGCCTTCATTCTTTACCCCTTTTTTTTTTTTCGTTTTCCACCCTTCTTATTTCTCTTTGGTTTCTGAAGGATCTTTGGAAATAATTTGTCCAAATCCATCACTCAGAGACTAGAGATGAGGAAATGGTGAAATCCCATGGGGGACAAAGATGAAGAGCCTTGGCCAAGGTCACCATTCACTGGCTCATCTAGCAGTCACTGACTCAGTGCATCCTAAAAACCAGGCATGCACCAGGCTGTGGGAATGTGGTTAATTTGCCTTTGGGTTTGGCTCCTGCCCTCATGGAGCTTATGGCAAATCTGCGTGAGAGACATGAATCAGGGCCACAAAGCCACCGATCATTACCGATCATTACACCGATCATTACCAATTTTTGCTATGAGGGAGAATGCTGGGTGCGCTTAGAGAGGAGAATAATCAAGGGTGGTCAGGGAAGGTCTGTCTGAGAAGTTGAAAAGAGTTATTTCAGGTCTGAGGATCCCCTTGTGTGGCAAACTTGGCACTTTTGCAGAACTGAAAGAAGTTGACCTTGACGTACAGCGTAGTGGGTTGAAGAGGGTACAAGTGAGTTCGAAGCGTAGGAAGGGGCCCGATGGTGCCGGGCCTTATGGAGCTTGGATTTAATGCTCGCTGGGGTGCAGTGGGAAACCTTTGAAAGGTTTTAAGCAAAGCAGTGGTGGGATTTGGTTTCCATTTTAGAAAGATGCCTTCAGATGCTGTATGGTGAGTACATGTAAGGTCAGGGAGCTTGCCAGGCTTAGAAATGGGACCAGAACCCATGGCTTCCTAGTCCCAGTCTATTCTGATTTATCAGAGTCTTCCTTCCAGTGCCGAACTGCCAACCCGAGTTAAATAGAAAGTGTAATTGGGCCTGTGTCCAACTGGCTTTCTTGTGTTTATTTTATTTTATTTTATTTTATTTATTTATTTATTTATTTATTTATTTATTTTGAAGGATTTTATTTACTTATTTGACAGAAAGAAGAGAGAGATCACAAGCAGGCAGAGAGGCAGGCAGAGAGAGAGGGAGAAGCAGGCTCCCCGCTGAGCAGAGAGCCCGACGTGGGGCTCGATCCCAGGACCCCGAGATCATGACCTGAGCTGAAGGCAGAGGCCTTAACCCACTGAGCCACCCAGGCGCCCCCTTTCTTACGTTTATTCACGTGGACAGTGAACACCCTCTCTAATCTGTTAAACACCTACAGACTAATTAAGGGGCCTCAGCTACCTAGTTTCACAGTCATGTAAAACTCCTTGTATTATGTAAAATATGCTTTCTATGGTTCGGTGTCACTCAGAGCATGAGTGCTGTAATTAACCTGACTCCGCCTTCTGAGCTACACTGTGCATCTGTGCCATTTTCCAGGTGAGCCAGCCTGTGGGGTCACTGGTGAACCCCATGACACTGGACTGCTCAGCTGGTGCCCGCCGGCATTAGCAGTCAAGCCATTTGTGTTTTCTCACAAGATTAAATGCTCACTTTAGCCTGTGTCTTATTTCTATTGCCATAGCCTTTCTTTCTGTCAAGTGTCCTCTTAATTGCATTTCTTTACCGTGTGTCTTTACAAACTAATGCCACTGATTATTTTGATTTAAAGATACCAACGTATATGTTTACTCTGCCTCTCAAGAAATAACTTGGTGTGTTGTTTTATCTATTGATTGCTAATTCACTCAACATGTGTTTAGTGACCTTGTGGAAGCCCTATAGTGTTCTGGAAAGAGCAAGGGCTTTCGAGACAGACACGCCTCAATCAGATCATGACTTGGGCCTTGAGCAAGTGAGTTCTGCATCTATAAAGTGTGCATAATAACAAACTCATGAGATAATTATGAAAAGCGGCACACCGTGTATGAAACTAGTTTACATGGTGCTCAGTAAGTTTTCACTGTTCTATCAAATCAGCCTTATTGAGGCATAATTGATATGCAATATACTTCACATATGTAACATATACCATTGATAGGTTTTGATATGGATAGTCCCCTGAAACCCTCCGATAGGCAGGCTTTTTCTCTCTCCATTTACCTCTTTCTGTACCTGTTACATTGGCAATGGTGTTGGGAGAACGGAGTGTCGATCATTTTAAAACCTATTTAGAATTATCATTGCCCTTGGGGTGCCTCAGTGGCTCAGTCAGTTAAGCGTCTGCCTTCAGCTCAGGCCATGATCCCAGAATCCTGGGATCGAGTCCCGCATGGGGCTCCCTGCTCAGTAGGGGAGCCTGCTTCTCCCTTTCCCTCTGCCTGCCGCTCCCCCTGCTTCGTGCGCTCTCTCTTTCTTGCTCGCTCTCTCTGACAAATTTAAAAAAATATTATCACTGCTCTATATTGAGTCACCATATTTATTTTTAATTGGATTTGGCATTAGAAGAGAGTAAGGTTTTATGATTTATGAAACACCAGTCTAATGGTTGAGAAAGAGTACTTGTGAACAGACCCTCCCAGCCCACGTGTCCCTGCTGCTCTCACGGAGCCTATGCCTTGACCTGAAGAGAGCCGAGCACTCGGCCCAGGGCACAGGGGTGACTCAAACCCAGATCTCGCCCTCAGGGATCTCAGAATCTAGGGATAGAAGAGGGAAAAGTTGCCCAGAACAACAATAACATTAACTAGAAGGTGGGAGAGGTAAGATGCTAGAGGATTTCAGAGGGTGTGGTGGCTTCCATCTTGGGGATGCGCTCCCATGAGGAAGAAACCATTTATTGCCACCTTCACGGGCATCTGAGGTAGATGTGCAGAGCCGTGGAGACAAAAACAGGCCCTGCCCATTGATAGCCTAAAGACTAATGCTGTGCATCAGGGGCCGACAGGTTGGACGTGTGCCCAGCCTTTTCCTGGACAGCGTCCAGCATTGCTGAGGAAAGAGTGAGCGTGCAGCACCCCTACCCAAGTTATCCAGTGGCCCGAACATCTCACTGACTCCTAGGACTGGGGAAAGCCGCCCCTGAGTTGCCTGTGCCTGTGTGGAAAACAGGGCTGTCCTTCACCTCCACGTCTAGGTCAGCGAGGGGCCCGCTCAGGGTGCACACCGCAATGATAGATTGCTTCTGGGCCCTGGGGTCCTCATTACCATCGTATCCATCATCTTCTGCTAGTACCGAATGATGGATGAAATTTAATCAGATGCCAAAGGAGTTCTCAGCAGGAGGGTTTGAGGAACCTTGCCTGACACTTATGCTGTGGTGCTGGAATGATTATAAGGAACCAGAATGATCTTTTGTGGTGAGACTAAATGTATCATGCACCGTATGAATTCTGATTTATTTTTAAAACATTCTTGCTCTCACTGGCTCCCCTTTTAATAGTCTCATTGTAGCCTGTTTATTGTTACAGATGTTACTTTTAAATGAGGTCATTGAGCTTTACTTCCAAAGGCAGCGTTTGCCTTCTCTGGCCGGCTTGGCAGGGCTGCTTGAAGAACGGTGCTAACCCGAGATCAAGGTTAAGGCTTCGGACCCCCAGAGGAAAAACCACCTCCATGTTTACGGGCAAAGCACATCAGCCATAGGTCTCAGGGGAGGGTGTGGTTGCCCTGGTCCAGGTGTTGACCTTGCTAAGATTGCCTGGTGGAGTGGAGCAAGGACCCCGCGTTGTGGTCACACACGCTTGACTGCCTTCCCGTCCACTGTGAAACCTCAGGGAGCCCAGAAAAGTCGGAGCCGTGTTCTGCGTCCGTTACTCGGGGATAATGCTTTGTTACTGCCAGGAATTTGTGAGGATAAAATACGCTGCCTTTTCCCGGTGTGCGTCGGGCAGGGTAATTGCTGGAGGCAGGAGGCACCGGACATGCTTTAAGTCCCCCGGGCGGTGCATTTCACACAGTGTGTTCGGAGGAGGGACGCTCATGTCAAGGCCACTGACCAAATCCAGCCTGCCGCTGATGTTTGGGGATACGCTGTCGTTGGCACGCCCACACACCCCCGGGGACCCGGGGCTGTTTTCGCACGACAGCCGACAGCCGCAGAGTTGGGTGGGTCGCGACGGAGCCCTCGTGGCCGGCAAAGCCGGGGTCCTTTCCTCGGCAACCCTGGCGGCCGTCGGCCGACCTCCCAGCCAGACTCAAGGATGGCCGCATGGCATTCAGAGCTTTAAGTACATCCTTATCAGATGCACCTCATGCTTACCTTTTGCCTTTGCTCAGACTCCTCCTCCCCCTGAATTGCTTCCCGTCCCATTTCCTACTCTGTAAGGCTTCTGGTGTATCGGTTATTATAATAAGGCTCGTCTTGCTCAGCTGTGGAGATCTGGCAGCATGAAAAGCAGGACACAACACATAGGAAGTGCATAGTTCATAACAGATTTGGGGGGTGGGGAACAGAGTGAAAAAGCATCAGAGAAGGGAGAGGACTCTCCTTGTGGGTGAGGGTAAGACTTCATGGAGGTCTGGGGACAGGATTGCCCCTGGAGAGGCGGCCACCCCTCCCGCCGCAGCTCAGCGACTGGGATAGGGCGTATGTAGGAAGGGAGGCAATACTGCATGATGGTAAGAACCTAGGGACCAGGGCAGCTAGGCTGGAATCCCAACTTGGTCATGTACTGATGAAACCTTAGACAAGTCACTTAAGCTCTCTAAGCGTACTTTCTAAACTCCAGAGGAGGGGATAATCATACCACCTTCACCCTACGGTTGTTTCATGGGTGAAGTGAGCAACCACCAAGGAAAGCCTGTGTCCCACTGCTGGCACGTTGGAATCATTCCAGGAGCTCTTACGGAATGATGGTGGTTCTGCCTTTCAATACCATCTATGCTAATTTCCTCATTGTGGAGTGAGCAAGGTCAAGGTCACAGGTCTAGTCCCTCTGGAGACCCAACCTCTTCACGGCACTGTTTTCCGCAACTAGAGAATGTACCCCAAGCCAGGAAGTGTAAACTGGTCCAGCGGGAACCAGCCTCCTGAGGGGAGACCTTAGTGCAAATGAATCATTCATACTGGAAAAAAATATTCCAGGACATAAGAGTGTCACCATGCAATGTTAAGAATAATAGCTTCTCTTGACTGAAACATTCATTACACTTATCTATGCACGGGTATCTTTTAAGGGGCAGAAAGAAAATGTTTAGTGGAAAATTTACAGCCTTCGATCTAGTGGGATTTCTTCATACTACAAGCAGTTTATGCAAAACAGATGCCGAAGGAGCCGTGCCTGCCCGCACCTGTGGATTTGGTGGTTATATTTCCTTTTCCCCACTCCTCCAGTTCTTGCAGACAACCTGAAATCCAACCCTGGAATTAAGTGGCAGTATTTCAGCTCGGAAGAAGGGATTTTCACCGTTTTCCCAGCACACAAGTTCCGGTGTAAGGGCAGCTATGAGCATCGTAGTAGGTACGTTGACTTGCTAAAGTTTTAATTACTGCTTAACAGAGATCTGTATGAAACAGACTCTGGGGCGCCTGGGTGGCTCAGTCGTTAAGCGTCTGCCTTCGGCTGGGGTCATGATCCCAGGGTCCTGGGATCAAGCCCCGCATCAGGCTCCCTGCTCAGTAGGGAGCCTGCTTTCTCCCTCTCCCACTCCTCCTGCTTGTGTTCCCTCTCTCACTGTGTCTCTGTCAAATAAATAAAATCTTAAAAAAGAAAGAAAGAAACAGAGACTCCTCATTTACACACATGGCTCTGCCTCCAAGCTGTGATTCCTCAAA
The DNA here is from genome assembly GCA_028533885.1 of Nasua narica. Lineage (NCBI taxonomy): Eukaryota > Metazoa > Chordata > Mammalia > Carnivora > Procyonidae > Nasua > Nasua narica. Next base: position 46,867,901 of record CM052798.1, read on the forward strand.
CGTATTCAGGAATGATTTCACCTTTGAGCATATGTGGCTGTGGAGATGCTAAGAAGGGCAAGTGGTAAAACCCAGAGTTTTTCTATAACTATCTAACGAGGTACTTACTAAAGAAGTTAAATTGTTGGAGGCACCGAAGTGGTTTTGAGCTTCAGGCGTTTTGGGGGAGACAGGAATGATAATACCATCTTTTAAGCGCAGCCCGAAAAGACTCTTAGCACATCTCAGAGTGGACTTAGTGATTCCCAGCTTTCCTTTCTGTGATAATGTGCTTGGCCATCTTTTTGAAATGGGCATGCAATCTCAGCTACTAGAAGTTTTAAAGTTGCCCAGAACACACTGGATCGAAGATGGTGAACATCCTGCTTTTCTCGCGGAAATGACTGGGGTTTGTACCCCCTAGCCAGGAGGGCAGTAAGGGTGAGCTAATTTGTATGACAAGACTCACCAATTTACAGAACCCCTTAAGCAAAGATACTTTCCTTTGGAATCCCTACAGCTTCCCTTTGCAGTATCAGGATTTTGATGCCAGAAAATCTGGAGCTAGTGCAGGGTGTTCACTTTTCCTGCCATTTTTTGGAGTCCAAAGTAACCATCCCTGTAGCCTCTCTTTATCGTTACTTGAAATTGTGTCTAAAATTTTCCCCAAGGAAAATACTACTTCTGGGCTTTTCCTAGAAGGACCTTTGTGTCATCGGTATGGTTTCTTCGGTTCCCTACCTAGACATCCTGGTGAAGACTTAAGTGTCTTAGAAACTGGGCCACAAGCCATGATCTTGGGTCTGGTCCGGCTTTTCTCAGGAGAGGCCAAAGACATCATGAACCGTCTAATTTGCATTCACTTCTAAGAGGATAGAGTGGATGGCATGCTGCTATTAATGAATCATCTGTGAGGGCAAGTCCAAAAAGACAAGCCGGGCCTTGTCACAAATCAGCACTCACCCACACTTGGAAGGTTTCATGCAAACCCACCCTGAATCTTCATTAAGCCAACCCTCGGTGCTGTCTTCCCTCGGCTAAGTAATCCAGGTTCCTCCTCTCCTCCATTGCTGTTCCCGTCTCTTGCCCTAACTGCTTCCCTCAGAGGCCTTTGCAAGTTCTCCACATCCTTCGAAGTGTGAAATAGGTTTTCAGAGCACACGAGAAAGGAACCGGTAGATACCAGGGGTGCAGTGGGGACCAACTCCCAGATTGTACATTTCATGTTACTATTTTTGCATCCCTCTAAAAACAGTGTAACAGTTTACGGTGGCAATGTGAAACACATCCTCTGCTTCCCATTGATGTGGGTTGAGTTGGAAAGGAGATATGCCTTTTTTTTTTTTTTTTAATTCACCTTGCCTGGAAGACCTAAAAAGTTCGATATTTGACATGGTTGTCAGTGTTGGGATACTCAGATTTCATTCTTTTCCATACTGTCTTTCATTTCTGTAGCCATCTCTCCTGGATTCTTTATAGTACATTTCCCTACTGGTTTAATGTTATTGACTGGTGAAAATACAGTGGTACTTCAGTGTTAATGCAGGACTTTTGGCTTGAGAACAAAAGTGCAAACTTGGCCAGATTTCGAGAGTTTGGGGGTTTTTTGTGTTTTGTTTTGTTTTTGGGTTTGGTTGTTTTGTTTTGTTTTTCATACTTTGCTTTTATTCCTTAATTCATGCCCAGGCTTTTTTTGAGTCAACTGGCATCTAACATTTCATAGAAGAATCTAGTGTTTTAGGGGTGTCAGTAAAGGAGAGAATTCCCTTGAGGCTGATTTGCTTTCTTAAGCTCCCCCTAATTTGTTCCAGCTTTAAAACTGTGAAGAGAGACCTCATTAAACCCCTTCTCACAAACCTTGCTGTTCGGCACATGAGCAGAAGGCCGCTTTTCATGGGAGGCATTTCTCCTTTGGACCTTCCCCACCCTCCCTCCACCCCCTTTTCTGAATGTTGGCAAACAAAAACCTGGCAAGAAGAGTGGCTATCACAGGCTTGGACAAATTTGATGGCATGGTTTTAAATGCTCCGATAAGGGGCCTTTTGGTGGCTGACGTGCGTGAATTGCTTCCGTACAGAAAGGAAAGGGCTCTCTTAAGCAGTAGCCTTTGTCTGCGGAGAGAGAAACCAAACCTATTCAGAGTAGCTCAGCATGCTTGCAGATTACAGGCTGCCTCCCCTTCAGCAAAGCCCCACTCTGCATGTCTGCAGGCCCAGCGCTGGCAAATAGTCCTTCCTCTCCCTCGCGTGCCCTCTCTGCAGTCTAAGAGGCCACCAGTTCCATGTTCTTTTTTAAAGATTTTTATTTATTTATTAGAGAGCGAGAGACTGAGAATGAGAGGGGAGAAGGTCAGAGGGAGAAGCAGACTTCCCGCAGAGCCGGGAGTCCGATATGGGACTCGATCCCGGGACTCCAGGATCATGACCCAAGCCGAAGGCAGCTGCTCAACCAACTGAGCCACCCAGGCGCCCATGTTCTATAGCCAAATATTGGGTAACCTTGAGCAGCATCACCATGCACAGCTGCGCACATTGACTTTCAAGTGTGCCGAAAAGGCCAGCTTCCCAAAGGATTTGCTGCCTTTTTTTTTTTTAAAGATTTTATTTTTAAGTAATCTCTATACGCAGTGTGGGGCTCGAACCCACAACTCCTAAGACCAGGAGTCCCATGCTCCACCAGCTGAGCTAGCCAGGCACCCCCAAAAGGACTGGCTTCTTCTAACCTCCTCCCAGTTGCTTTATTCTTTGGAAGACTGAGGTAGCATTCCCTGTGCTACAGACACAAGCTGTTGTCTCGAGGTCATGCTTTCATTGCGCCAGTGTCCTTTCTCCTTGCCAGCTGCTCTCTCCTTCCTTGGGCCATCCCTGGAAAAAAAGCTGACCGCCAAATGCCTGCACGTCTATAGTGTTCACAGCTGCATTGGGTTGAGGTCCTTTGACCTAAAGCAGGACTGACCCCAGAGAGCTTCTCCCCACCTTCTAGACCTATCTACGTCTCCACGGTCCGGCCGCAGTCCAAGCACATAGTAGTGATCCTGGACCACGGGGCCTCTGTCACGGACACCCAGCTTCAGATCGCCAAGGACGCTGCCCGGGTCATCCTCAGTGCCATCGACGAGCACGACAAGGTGACCGGTACCCCCAGGGACCCCCGTGGATTGGCTCTTCCTTGAATGTCTTGTGTGAAGTACTTTGTGTTTTATGATACATAGTTTTAAATCCATATTTAAAACGACTTTGGGGAAAAGAGTGGTTTTGTTTTTAGTCTAGCATTTGAGGAAGCAGCTGCCCACTCTGGTTCCAAATCTCTTTTAAAAACCACCCCAACCAAACCCAGTCTTGTACTTCCTTCCTGACTCCTATGAAGGTTTCCAGTTAGCTGTGACTTTCACACTGGAAGCTAGGCTGAGGAGAGGGGCAAGGGCACAGTGGGCTGGTGGATGGCTGTACTTTATCTCAAGGTTTATGAGAGGTGAGGGATCAGGAAAGGCTTCTCGAGGTTTAGTAATGTCTAGGATACCTCAGAGACAGGTGTGTTTACAGCTAATGATAATCTGTTGCCTGTGGACATTTTCTGGTTCGTCATTTTGACTTTTCCAACTCCTAAGGTTTTACTGACTGATCTAGTTGCTTAAAACACACACCCTATGCCTTTACCCTCTCCCCCACCTCCAGATGGAAAACGAAGATGGTTAGTACTCGCTAAGATTTTTCTCTGCATGAGATAGTTACTCTTAACATTATGGATGCACCCCATACTGCTGGCTTCATCTGGGAACAGAATGATGAACTCTAGGGCCCCCCCCTTACCAATCCTTTTCAAATCTGATAGATTTATGCCTCCGGGCATTTATTTTTAAACTCTCAGAAACTGTTCTGTAGGCCATCTCAGTCCTTGGGCTCTTCAAGAATATAAAAAAGGCTTCACATGTTACAATAACAAGGTTTCTTTTTCTCTCCTCCAGATCTCTGTGCTGACCGTGGCAGACACGGTCAGGACGTGCTCGCTCGACCAGTGCTACAAGACATTCCTGTCTCCAGCCACCAGCGAGACCAAAAGGAAGATGTCCACCTTCGTTAGCAGTGTCAAGTCCCTGGACAGCCCTACCCAGCATGCGGTGGGATTTCAAAAGGCATTTCAGCTGATTCGAAGCACAAACAATAACACGAAGTTCCAAGCGAGTAAGTTGTACTCTCTCAGAGGACTTCTAAACCAATAGATAAAGGATAGCAGTAGGCATACGTCGTAAATTGATCACACAATTCTGTCTGGAGGGATTTTTTTTTTTTAATTGACCTGGGATAAAATTTTTTTGGGTTGTTATCATAGGCATCTAGTACCAGGATCTTTTCCAGTCAAAGGGACTCGGCCCACACAATTTCTTCCTTCCCAGAGCCTCTTGTTCCTGCCCCTTTTACTTTCCAGGGGAATGTCTGCATCCTTTTTAATGCTAATTGTCAGCCCCGCCTCCTCATTGACTTGAGAGCGAGTGAACCGGGCTGCAGGATGCTTCCCTTGATCCTTCTTGTAACCAGCTGTCATTTAGAGGAGTACGGCCCTTCAAATGTACAAAGGCCCTCTAATTTAATTTTCATGTGTTAAAAAAAATCTGGAATTAGGATGCATGCTAAACCGAAGGAAGGGATATTTGAAATAAGACACCTGCTTTGAAACTACTGCACAGAATCTATGTCATTTTCCCTTTTATATTCGAATATCTATTTGTAGGATCTTTTTTTTTTAATGAATGTATCCTATCAAGGGAAACTTAAAGAATATATTTGGAAGTTCCAAAGTGTGTCTGCGTTAAAACCAAGACAACACTGATGAATGCAAAGCATAATGACTGGTGCATGGGGAGCCCTTGAAAGATGGGAGCCCCTGGAATTATTACAACTAGTGATGGCAGATGGCGTTTTTGTAGGTGTTTGAACATAACAAATTACCAGCTTAAAACAATGTAGGTTTATTACCACGCAGACCCTTTCATGGGTCAGGACTACAGGCATAGCTTGCCTGGGGTTTGGGCAGGGTTTTAGGGTTGCACGAGGCTGTGGTCTACACGTCACCCAGACCTCTGGTTGGCTCTGAGGTTTGGAGTCCTCTTCCAAGTTCAGTTGTTGGCAGAATTCGTTTCCTTGCTACTGTAAGACTCACATGCACTTGCTTCTTCAAAGCCAGCAGGGAGAACATCCTTTCTTTGAGCCCCTGACTTCAGGGAAGGCTTGGACCCTCTTTTGAAGGGCTCATTTGTTCTCATCAGACCCATCCCCTTTTGAATTAATCAGATTTCTCTCCCTTGGGATTAACTTATTAGAAACCTCAATTATATCTGCAAAATCCCCCCCTTTTTGCCATCCATGTAGCACAATCACAGGAGTGATATCCATCACCTTTGCCATATTCTGTTGGTTAGAAGCAAGATACAGGTCCCTCAAGAGGAAAATCTTCTACAAGGGTGCGGGTCATTGGAGTCATCTTAGAATTTTGCCTACCAGCCTTAGCAAGCATCAGCTATCCACAGACCAGTATTACAGGATGACTGAGTTTCAAGTTGTCCACGATTCGAGAAGTCCAGGGGACAAGGTTGACCTCTTGAGTATTCAAGAAAGATTGGATAATTGGTCAGTGCCATTGACCTGTCAGCGTTCCTCACCAGGAGTGATTTTTCTAGTTGATTCCTCAGTCATCAAACTACCCTTTGAGTTTTGATTATTATGCTCTTCAAATAATGGAGACAAATATTAGACTGGCTGTGACCTTGCCAGTGATTGTGAGTCAAGGGAACCCAAAGTAAGTTAATGAGGATCGTTTGGGGGAGCATGGTGAACTAGCGGATACGTACTCCCTGGAGAAGGCAGCTGTTCTGTGCAGCCTCTGATGGCCGTGTAGGAGGGCCTGCCAAGCATTACCAGATCTTCTATTTTAAGAGAAGCCAGAAATCTGGGTTTTTTATGTGAATCCCCTTGGTTTTCAAATGTTGACATTTGTTTCAGCTTTAAAACTGACACCACATTAAAAGTTCTTACAAACTTTCCTGCACTATACATTACAGCAGGCTGCTTTGATGGGAGCCATTTCTCCTCTGGGTTTTTTTGTTTGTTTGTTTTTCTTAATGTTGGCAAACAAAAATGTGGCAAGAAAAGTGACCATCATAGACTTGGACAACTTTTGATGGCACTGTTTTTTAAATGCTCAGAGGAGTCCTTTTTAAGCCAAGCGTGAGATATTCCTCAATCACAGCTCAGGGGCCTTCATTTTATCACTTCTCCTGACAGTTCGGAGAAAAACTCAAATTAGATTGCATGAGGAAATGCAGCAGAAATTAGCATTGTCCACCTTATTAAGGGGAGGTTTGAGGTGCTCTCAAGCAATTTAGCATAGTGGCTAAGTGTGTGGGTTTTGGACTTTAACCAACATGGGTTCAAATTCCCTACTCTGAAATTTTTCTAAACTTGCGAACCTGTGTTAATTATTTGATCTCTCCAGGCCTGATTTCCTCTTCTGCAAACTGGGGGTGATAATAAGATCCAGGATTCCATTGTAAATATTAAATAAATACTAGCTGTGGTTGTTAGGGTATTCAGTTTCCTCTAAGACTTACAGCTCTGGCTAAACTAGAAAGGATCGCTCACACATCTGAGTTACCTCAAGCCGAGGTGGCTGAGGACCACACTAGCCTTGGCTACAGTATAGCGAGGGGTCTGTGTACTCATCTCAGGAGTTTGCACTCGACATCCTTACTTGTCTTCACTCCCTAGATAATTATTTAGCATCTGCCCTGTACCTGGTGCTGTTTTATTTGTGGGTTTTTTTTTTAAGATTTTATTTATTTATTTGAGAGAGAGAGAGAGATCATGAGCCAGAGGAGGAGGGGCAGAGAGAGAGAGACAGAGAGAGAGAGAGAGGGAGAAGCAGGCTTCCCACAGAGCAAAGAGCCCGATGCTGGACTCGATCCCAGGACCCTGAGATCATGACCTGAGCTGAAGGCAGACACCCAACCGACTGAGCCACCCAGGCTCCCCTCCCCCATGTTTCAAAGCCGTATGGTGGAGTTATTTTAATGAGTAAGGCCCACCCTGTAGGATTGTTGTAAGGATTAGCCTGTGCATGAAGGGGAGGTATCTGCTCCAGGTTAGTAGCCATATGAACAGAAGCTACACGTTCATAAATCATGGTGGCTTAGTACGAATTTGCTTTGCACTGAGGAGAATAGCTAAAAATTTTACCCAGCGCTGGCTCTTTTTTAGTCCCGTGGGAGGTCTATAACTGATACCATCGATATATTTGGGTTGCCTGCTCTGGGGGTTATTGGTTAGTGGATCGTTTTAAGACAGAAGGAGTAAGATGGTTAGGTAGGAGTGGGGACCTAATGGCATGTGCAAAGCCCAAATTTCAGTTGCTCTTTCCCCTTCAATATGGACCCCAAGACATACTAGTGGCTTGGACAGGGACTTCTCAAATGGAAGCTGTTGCATTTTCTTCCTGTTACATGCTATGTCTTCACTCTTCCCCAAGTCCCTCTAATTATTACTCATCCATAACATCATTAATCACAAGCTATAGTTCCTCTGAGTCACTCGAGAGGGAACATCCTAATAAGTAAAAAAAAAAAAAATCAATCACACCAGATTTGGCGGATCTGCTATCTAAAAAGGGTAAGGCAGGGATAGAGGCAAACTGGGCAGAGACAGTGCGGATGCCCCTGGAGGGGGTGTGCCTTCTTGTTTGCGGGGGGGTGCCAGACCTCTGGGTTTCCAGATGCTGGGCTGGGCCTCAACACCAGCTGTCTAGAGTCGTGAAGCTAAGTAAGGAAACTCAGAGGTTCTCTTTCAGGTCAGTCTTACGGGTGCCCAGGCATGTATCACACATGGTACCTTTGCCACGGGGAAATGGATTGTCTCCTCCTTCATATCAGCCTCGTGGTTTATCTGTAGTTCTCAGACGACAAAACAAGTAGGTTTGGTTTTGTTTTCCAGTCTGAAGCGTGAGATGTTTGGCATCCTGATAGCCTAATTTACAGGACAGTATTTACATCATTGGAAAAACAGTGACATCCAGTTTAAGATGGATATTTCTAAGCTTACGGATTTTTTTTTTTTTTTTTGCATCAGCATTCACTTCTTAATTTCTGATGAAAAAAGAGTGCCATTAAATTTATAGTTAGTATTAGAGAATTATTCAAGCATCAGATGGCTTTAAAACTTGTTCATATATTAAATTATGGTAGTGAATAAGAGATACCAACTTATGTCGTATTTATTTCTTTGATTTCAGTTTTATTAATCTCAGTTCAGTAGTCTACAACATAAACTAAGCGTTCAGTTTTATAAAGGATGCTTCAAAGTCTGAAATGGAAATTTACAAACCGAAGGAAACTCAGTCACTGAATCCTTATCACGGTTAGGATATTTATTAAAAGGGTAACCAGTTCTATTCTTTACCTACTGCTGGGTAACAAATTTTCCAACACTCGGTGGCTTAAAACAGTAAGCATTTACTGTCTCAGTGTTTCTAGGTCCAGAATCTGGGTGCAGCATACTTGCGTGCCTCTGGCTAAAAGTTCTCATGAAGTTGCAGTTAAACTGTTAGCCAGAGTTGATACTCTCAGAGTTCAACTTGGGAAAGACCAGCTTCCAAGTTCACTCAGGTGATTGCTGGGGGGGACTCAATTCTGAGGGCCTCGGTGCCTGGCCTCTTGCTGGCGGGGCTCACAGCCGTACTGTCTGGCTTCCTTCAGAGAGGGCAGGTGCACGGGCTTTGTGTAACCTAACCTATTTCTTAACATCCCATTCCCTGTCCTGCATTCTGTTCTCAAGAAGCAAGTCATGAAATCCAGCCCGTACTCAGAGGGAGACAGTGACACAAGGCTATGGCTATCAGGACGTAGGATCCCTGGGGGGCCAACGGGGAGGTTGCCTACCACAGTAGCTATAAAGCAACCTCAGCTAAATGACAGCAGTAAAGACCTGAAGAAAGAAGCATAGAACACGTGAATATTTATTTCTCAATAGAAAGGTAAACATCCATGTAGGATGTCTTAATAAAAATATATAGTTACCCAAAGAATCTGAGATTGGGAAGACAATGTAGAAGTCCAGCTCGCTTACTTCCCTCCCTGCATTAGTCATTCAGCCTCTGCTTACGTGTCTCTGATGGTAGGAAATTCACTACTTGTGTTTGTTTTTTTTTTTTCCCCAGTAAATCCACTTGAAGGAAGTTCTTCGCACTGAGCTAAAATGACCTTCTCAATCTCTCTGCTCATGAGCTGGGGTTGGGGGAGTGAGTAGTTTAATCTTGAGTCATAGGTGCTTCTTCAGGGCAATGTGGGGGGTGTGTGTGTGTGTTGAGGCTTCTTTCTCTCTTACTATTTGCCATCACCCTTGGATTCTCTCTTCACTTAAATGAACCAATTAGTCCCCACAGCAACCCAACAAAGGTAAGTACTATCATTATCCCCATTTTGTAGACAACAAGATACAGGCCTAGAGAGGTTAAGAGATCTGCCTACAATTACCCAGATCCAGCTTGAAAGTAGCAGAGCTGGGATTTCAACACAGGCAGCCTGGCTCCCATGACTGTGTTTTTCCTGTTCTTCTGCACTGATGAGTTGTGTTTTTGTTTTGTTTTAAGATTTTATTTATTTGTCAGAGAGAGAGAACACGCACAAGCAGGGGGAGCAGCAGGCAGAGGGAGAAGCAGGCTCCCCACTGAGCAACGGGTCCCCTGTAGGACTCCATCCCAGGAGACCTGAGCCGAAGGCAGATGCCTAACTGACTGAGCCACCCAGGCGTCTCTACCCTGATGAGTTTTAAACACAAAAATGTTTCTGGAGCTACTTAGTGTAGGGGCCTTTCATGTTTTAAGAGCCCATGGAAGAGCCACCATTTTAAAGCCTAGTCCCCCCCAAAAGTGTTGGCTCCTTTTGGAGCCTCTCAGTCAGTAAGGAGAGGATAAGTCAGGTCCTGAATCCTCTGTTTCAGAAGGCAAGAGAGCGCTCCATCTTGGATGGCTAAATTACCACACGATGAATGCCTGAAGGAAATCACCTTCTTTTATCCGGTAAATTTATTAAGAACATCTCTTCAGCTGACACTGGGCAAATGAGGCCTCATTGCCCACAGAGGGCAGGATGGAAGGGACGCAGAGGCAGGGAGATGAAAGGCCCAGCATCAAATGGGAAGGAGTCCGAACGCTGGGCCAGGCAGGTCCCCAAGGCGGGAAAGTCCAAAGGAAATGAAAAGGAAACAGAACTGCTGCCTTGAGCCGGAATCCAACGTAACGTTCACTTTGTATGTTTTTGTTTAGATACAGACATGGTCATAATTTACCTGTCAGCTGGCCTTACATCAAAGGACTCCTCGGAGGAAGATAAAAAGGCGACTCTGCGTGTCATCAATGAAGAAAATAGCTTTCTAAACAACTCCGTAATGATTCTCACCTATGCCCTCATGAATGGTAGGTAGTGTTTCGAGATTTTTCTTTCAGATGAAAGTTCTCTCTCTAAGTGCATGCTGCTTTCAGAAAAAATAAAAAAGAATCCTAACAGTGTGCGCTTTGAAGAAGGGTGTATGAAGAGAGGCCACCAAGCAGCTTCCTGCCCAAGCCTTTCTCTCCCTGACGTTCGCATTCAGGGCGTGTGGTCGGTTGTCACTCTCTCTTCATCTCTCTCTCTCCAGCCAACTGCTCATTTCTGAACCTGTCCAGTGATGTGGGCTTGCAGAGGCTTCTGTACTGCTCCATTTTTTTTTCAGTTCTTCATATTCCTGGATTTTGATACTGCAAGGAGGTTATTAACTGAGCTTATTGATTTAAGCTTCAGGAAGCCAAAGTACTGACCTAGATTCCTCTGTGTACCCGAGCCAGCGAATATCACCTTTCTCTGCAGAATCGCCACGTAAAGCCTCTTCTGCTGCTTCCTCCCCCTCAGCTTCCTTAACTGTGTAATGGAGATAAGAATTACCTACATAACAAGGCTGTCGTGAAGATTGGCCCTGATGTGCAGTAAACACGCAGGGTAGTGGGCGTCACTCTCTGGGTGCTCCGGAAGGTTGATTTTGTTGCTATTAAATCAGGATGTGAAGGGGTTTAGCACATTGGCAAATCCGGGGAAGTACTCGGTTTTTTCCCTTCTGCTCTCCAGCATGTCCTCCAGTCTGACTGTGGGCCCAGTTTTCTAGCTTTTCTGCCCTATCCTGACTCTTTCCCTGCTAATGCGTTTTGCTCTTCGCCCAGAGCATCTTCGTCAGGCCCCTTCCCCTCAGTGTTCAGGAGGACCGTATTTATTTGTCTCATCCACTTCCAGATTTCCATGCAGACCCAAGTGGTGATAGAGACAGTGGTTCTGATTTGAATGTGCTAAGGATTACTTGGAGATTATTTTTTAAATGCAGACTCCCAGGCAGCACCATTGGATTTTTATTCAGATCTGCTTAGGCGGAGTCCAGGAATCTGTGCCAGGCTCAGCATGATTCTCTGCCCAGGCATTTTGTGGGCTCTCCATGGAAGAACTCAGGTTAGGTTCTAGAGGTTCCAAGTTCCAGTCTCTCTCTGACCTGTGTAGTTTATGGTGAGTTACTTAATCTCTCTAGGCTTCAGTTCTGTTTGTAAAAAGAAAATCATAAAACGTACCTGGAGTTGCTGTGATCCTCAATACACGACATAGAGTGTGTTAAAGGTTCCTGACCCTGTACGTGGTGAAGAACAGGGCCTCACGGCCGATCGAAGGAGTGAACTAAAGAGTGCGTGACTTCCCGTCTCGGTATACCGCAAAGGCGGGGCTGCTTCTCTCCCGCTCTGTTCCGGGGCCAACTCTCTGTGCAGTCGGTCAGGATTCCCTGTCCCCCCGGCGTGTTGCACTGGCTTCTGTTAAGCGTGCAATCCATGACACTGAGTGATGTGCTCTCGCACTGTTCTCCTTCTCCCTCCCCTTTACACACGCATGAGCTTCCCAGACATGGACCGTGTCTTTGTTCTCTTTGTGTTTGGAGCGCTGAGCACAGGGCTGAGCAAGGACGGCCCCTTTTTACCTGGGGCACATACCTTGCCGTGTTACCCCTGGGTGCCATTTACTCTTTTTCCCAATGGTTTAGCTTCTTTGACTCGGGAAGGAAGAGACAGAGGAAGGGAAGAAAAATAAAGTTGGCTGAGTCTACAGTGTATAACATAGTGCCCAGAGGCCCTGCCCTCAAGAAGCTTGTGACTCCTTGAGAAAGCTAGATAAAGCAGATGAATTGAGAGCAATAGCCTCAGTATAAGAAAACATAAAAGGACGTGGTCATTTATTTTTCGTTAGATCTGAAGCTCTGCCCAGGCTGATACTGAGTAAAGAAGCTTCCTCACCGTCACCCATCTCTTTGGTGGTCCTAAATCTTCTTCCCCCTAGAGAATCTTGTGCACCTGCTACGCCCCTGGTAATTCTAGTCTTTTAAAACCTCTGGTCACCTCCCTCTGACCACTCTTATCTCTTCTTTCTTCTCCCTTGAATCTAGCTAGACGCAACATCCTCCCTGCCGGGTTTCCGTCTCCAGATGCTTTCTGTGAGCACTTTTCACTAAGGTTGACCCATTCCCTTACTCTGTCAGTCAGGCTTCAGATAGGGGGGCAGAGCCATGGCGAGAACGTTGGTGTCATGAGTTTATTACCAGAATCAGAGTGTACACAACTGAGGAGAAAACTGGAAAAGAAAAGATCCAGAAAGAGGAGTTGACAACCCAGCATTTAGTAACCAGCTGTGGTATGGGTGAGCGAGTTGGAGTTTATGCAGATGTCTGGAAGCTAGGAACATTGAAGACCCCTTAGGAGATCTGGGAGAAGGGAGGTCGTTGGTTCTTCATGGCTGCTGCATGCCTGTGGACTCTGACTGCAACATCTGCGATGAGCCTAGGGTTGCCCTTGGGGAGCAAAGCAACCAGCAGCTGAGAAAGGGAACTGAATGCAGATTGGGGAAGGGTTAGACAAACTGGAACATTCTGGTCCCTCTGTGTCTGTTTGACCTCTTGGATCTGTAGCAGGCCAGTTTGGGCCACCTTTAAACTACAAACATAGAGGAAAAGGGTTCTGGGAAATGTCTCCAGAATGACCGTGTCGGTGATAGAGCCATCTACCATACTTACCCATCTGCCATCCCACTGTCACCTTTGCCACTCATATTATGATATAGACGTAAAATATGCCATCTTTGATAACCCTCCATCCCATGCTGTTCTTCTTTGCCTAGTCCGGTGTTCCCATTTGTTACTTGTCTTTTACATTTGAGAGAGTCAAACAGTACATGATAAAGGAAATGTGTTTATTGCCTTGAGTTGTCTCCTTTTATCATTCACTTCTGTGAGTTTCTCAAGGGTATAAGGCCAGGATCAATCATGGTGTGTGTGTGTGTGTGTGTGTGTGTGAACTCTGGAATGTACCACTCCTCTCCCCTATCTCCGCTCTCTGTCAAGGAAAGGGAACAGTAACCTGGTTCTGACTTCTTAGCATCATTGCTCCAGCAAAATACAAGTTATCTAAATACAGTATGTTAAGAAGGAAATTAAATCCATTAGATCCATGCATGACTTTAGAAATGGACTTCCAAGGCTAGAAGTACACATGCTCCTTAGTTAGAAATGATAAAGTCATACCAGGTAGGTGAACCATGAACTCTTCAGTTTTGTTTTGTTATTTTTTTTTTAAGACTAAATAGTTAAAGAACATGAGGCAGAGCCTATTTAAAACTCATTGGTAAAATCTCAGTAGTGACTGAAATCATTTGAATTTGTTTACAATGGCACCCATATGGGATCAGTTACTAATCCTTTTGACTGTGTTCCAACAATAGCAAACCAAAATTTTTAAAAAGGTTTATTAAATTTATTTTTATGCTATAGATTGCAGATGTTGTAGAACAATACATCCCAGTATGCCTAAATCTCTTACAAAGTTTTTAAAACCCCCTAAACGTGGAAAATACACATTAAATAAATCAAATCCAGTACTGTCCTAACAGTATCAAGCATGAAAGCATTTGTAATTAAAATGAGCTTAAAGACACAGGGTTTGGAGGCATCACTAAATGCAGTACATAATTCTTCCATTTAGTTCCCTGAGACTTTGGCAAGTGTTTAATAGGCAAAGAGGTAAGAAATGAAATGGTAAACCTCTATCCTTTAAAACTCTTACAAGTTTGTCTAATTTAAATGCAGACTTATTAATCACTCCCTTTGCTTTCAAATATTAAAGGCAGGAAAATTAAACTTTTAAGGGAGAGCATATCGTTGCCAAATGGGGCTCCTTTATTTTTACGCATGTGGTTTTCATCATTGCCCTTTGAAGAATCCCTCTGCCCTCTTGACTGTTTGAGGAGAGACCATGCCTCCTGCTTTGTTCCTCAGCAAAAACTGGTGGCTGTGCCCTGGGTCCAGGTTGATTGTGCAGGACCCCTTTGGCGTCGCACGGTTTCATCCGTGCCCTTCTTAAACCTAACCGGCCAGGTTATGGTACGGACGGGCATACACCATTTTGGTTTACACTGTCTACGTTTGGCTTTCCCTTTCAGATGGGGTGACTGGTTTGAAAGAGCTGGCTTTTCTCAGAGACCTGGCTGAACAGAACTCGGGGAAGTATGGCGTGCTGGACCGGACAGGCTTGCCTGTGATTAAGGGGAGCATGATGGTGCTGAACCAGCTGAGTAACCTGGAGACGACGGTCGGCAGGTTCTATACCAACCTTCCCAACCGGATGATTGATGAAGCGGTCTTTAGCCTTCCCTTCTCTGATGAGATGGGAGATGGTGAGTCTGGGGAGAACGTCCTACTAAAGTAAGGGGAAAAGAAGTGGGCATGAGTCCACTGAGAGAGCAACTTTTAAGTGTTCAGCGCTTGCCTGTGAGCGATAGAGGGTCTGGACAGGCAAGGGGAACAGTCCCCCTGCCTCTGGTCAGACGGCGGCACGGCCCTCTGCCATCAGTCTGGTAGGACTGTATTTTAGAGCAGAAATCCCCAGCCTGATTTTTTTCCACATTGCCCTAGCCTCGGTCAACATAATGGGTCTGTTTGGTGTGGGCGCTTACCGAGGATTCCCCAATATCCGAAAGTTGTTGAATCGGAACAAACGAGCGACTTTGCAGAGCAGGTGGTAGATCTCAGAAATGATTGGGATTCAGCCTGAAAGGTAAAGCAACGTGGTGTGGTTGGACAACACAGGTTGGGCATACGAGGTTTTCAAGCCCCACTCTACTCCTTAGATTGTCGTCCTTGATCCTTTCTCTAATCTCATCCATTCATTCCCATTTGGTCACCTGTTCAAAATGTAGCCATGTCTTTCATATAATATATCTTTCAGGTGATTAGGATTAGAAAACTTATTGGGACCTGGCATACCTCTCCGTAGTAATTACTGCTCTTATTGATTTATTACCTTTACTTTTTATTATGACTGTCACTATCCTTATCATCCTGATATCACAAGTGACTCCTAATATGATGCTGGGTAAAGTATTCTAACCTTCATATGAGTAACTTTCCTGGTCTATGAAATGGGAAGGATATTTCCATCAAAGCAGTCGTGAAGAGGATATGCACTAATATATGTGAAGCACCTAGAATAATGGCTGCCCAACCTATATGCTCCATTCCCTCCTCATACTCTTGCTTGCCCCTTCCCCGACATGCTTCCCTTTCTTCTCTGACAGAGAGGAAAGGAAACTGCTTACTAGCCAGATAGATACCATCACCGCATGAGATCCTGTTTTTATGTCCCAATAACTAGGAACTCTCACAAATACAGGTATCCCGAGCAAACTTATGTGTAAACAGTAAGAGGCCTATTGAGTATGTTTTCTAGAAATTAGGTATGCATGTGGGTTTTTTTCCCATAAGGAGAAATAATGGTAGCCTCTGCTACATGTCAATTTTTTTTTCTTTCCAAATTCTGGCAGAGCCCACAACGAGGATAGTATAGGCACTCCCACTTTTAGATAAGGATATTTCCTTTCACAGGGAAAGGTCGAGCTTTAAATATAAGTGACCTTTTATGCAGCTAGCTCACAATACTAAGTGCCAGCCAAGCCTAGGGTCAGGGAGTGATGGGCAAGGCACACAGCCCACCCTCAACGAGCGTGTAAGTTGGAGAAGAGAAAGACAGATCAATGAATCATCTTAATACTGTCAGAGGAACAAAGGCACATGTGGAAACCAAATCCTATACAAGCTCAGGGGTTTATGCAGTCAAATCCCGTTACCGTTCATGATATCAGGTAGAGTAGGACCTATTCTAATATTCACCTCTACCACCCTGAGAGTTACCCAAAGGCTTTCAGTCAAATTGTGGGCAAACCTTCAGTTCCTCATTGGCTGAGGCTTCCCAAACTGTAGTCCTCAGGGCCTGTTTTCTAAATCCTCTGCGGTGTATTTCAGTGACTGCTTTACTGGTCTGCCCCATTCCCCTATTAGAGTGTGCCTTTCGTGTTTGTCTTTTCAGCCCCCAGAATAGGTGGGTGGCATCTCCTCTACCTCCCCAGCATGGGGATGCTGGGCCTAGGGAACCCCATGTTCGCATGGCTCTCATTCAAAACCCCCAACAGATTAAAGTATTGGTGACTGGACATACTTCTTTCAACAAGTAAATCTGTGTGCTTTGGGCTAAAGTAGAGAGGGCATTTAGGGATTTCATTAAGTGTAGCAAGAGCTTAGCGTACTTTATTTGCCACAATGGAATGAAGAGTCTAACGTCCAAGTTGATAATTGAAAAGTAAGATTGTATATCTTTTTTCAGGCTTGTTCTCAGCGTAGCCAAAGAAACATGAAGTGAGTGTGTGGTCTCAGAATATTTGTTGTATTTGCTCTATGAAAACGGCTTTAATCTTAGACACAAGCCCAGAGGAGCATGGCATGTAGGTCATGACCTCTGTCGCTGTGCCAGCCCTGGAGCACTGTTTCCAGCATTTATAACCCATTTGTCCAGGGATACCTGGGCAAAAACCTCCTTAAAGTACATGTCTAAAACTTCTGTTGACTGCCTAAAGAATGCCTTTGAAATTATAACAGAGACTACACAACTTTTCTTATTTCCTGCTTTATTGATTTATAATTGACATAAAACATTGCATTCATTTTAGTTGCACAGCATAATGATATGTATATATTGCAACATGATCACCACAGTAAGATTAGTTAACATTCAGCACCTCACATAGCTAAAAAAAAAAATTTTTTTTTTTTTTTGGGTAACGAGAACTTTTAAGAGCTCTTCTCTGAGCAGCTTTCAAATACACGATACAGCATCGTGAACAGTAGTCCCCACGCTGTGTATTACATCCCCAGAACTTATAACTGGGTATAACTCCTCACACGGTTTTTCAGTGTTGTAGGCACTTCCTCCTGCTGGGTGACACATTTCACTGGCCTTTGCAACCACGGCAAACAGCAAGTTCAGTAATACTTCGAGTGGACCTCATATGCGTTTCTCTGTGGAAGTCTGTTCTCTGCAGAAGTCTTCAAGTATCCCAGGCCCTTTCCTGGATGTTGAGAGAAGAACGGCTTTCTGATACGCTGCTAAATGCAGGAAAATACATGTGTAAAATGGAGAGACACCAGCCATCTTTTTGTTTCCAGTTTTGTTTAGAACCATAGGATTGTGGCACTGCTGGGGGTGCTAGAGATCGTTCTGTCTCGGGCCCGTGAAGAGACTCATTCGGACAGGCAGTGCCCCTTCCCTCAGGAGGAGACGCAGCTGTGCTGATGCATACGGCCACGCACGCACCCCACTACTCACGCTCTCTCCTCTCGTACATTTTCTTTGCCTTTGCTTTTCCCTGTCCCCATGATCTTACTGTTTTTGTATGGCCTGTGAGCTGAGAATGTCATTTATATTTTTAAAGTCTTTTTTTTTTTTTTTTTTTAAGTATGTGCAGGGGTTGCCTGGGTGGCTCAGTGAGTTAAAGCCTCTGCCTTCGGCTCAGGTCATGATCTCAGGGTCCTGGGATCGAGCCTCACATCGGGCTCTCTGCTCAGCAGGGAGCCCACTTCCCCCTCTCTCTCTGCCTGCCTCTCTGCCTACTTGTGATATCTCTCTCTCTGTCAAATACATAAATAGAATCTTAAAAAAAAAAAAAAAGTATATGCAACAGAAACTGGCCCAAAAGCCTGAAGTATCTACTGTCTCTAGCCCTTTAGGTAGAAGTCAAGGACCTCTCAACCCACGTGACTTGGAATACAGTACTTTGGAAACTTAGTGTCTCCTTGAGCTCCTTGGAGTTGGAATTGGTCAGGGCTTGTTAGATTCTGTGCCTTTCCAGGTTTTTTCGCTCCATTTTTTTGTCTTCTGATAGGTTATATTAATGAAATAATCTCTCTTTGTCTCACTGCCCCTAAAAATCAGTAAAGCAGTTACCACTGGGTCCTTTAAGCAGATGTGGAAACCAGGGCTCAGAGGAGTTATGTCCGTGTCTTATGTACAATACATAAAGGGGCACAGCAAGGCTAGAACCCAAATCAGAGTCCTTGTCCCATGGTCTTTCACATTCTATTGGGTCTTCCCCAGTTGAGGAAAAAGAATCACATAGTAAGTGCTGCTGATGTTTTACACTGATCTGGGATGTCATGTCCTCTTAGAGGTGAAGAAATAGTGGAAAATGTATCCGTTGTTTCCAGAATTAACTGGGGTATCAAACCCCACAAGAGACCCTCCATGCCCCGCAATCTTGTTCACTTATGCTGTCTGCAGAGGCAGGGGTTGGCTCCTGGATCACACAGGTCACCTCTTCCAAGCAGAACTGAGGTGGCAGATCGTAACCTTCATGACTCGCTAGAGCCAGTTCCGGCCTTCTCTGCTATCAATGCCTTCTCTGCCGTCTCTGCTATCCTTTGCATCGTTTGTTTTTTAACCCATAGGTTTGATAATGACTGTAAGTAAACCCTGTTATTTTGGAAACCTACTTCTGGGAATCGTAGGTGTGGACGTGAACTTGGCTTACATCCTTGAAGACGTGACGTATTACCAAGATTCTTTGGCTTCCTATACTTTTCTCATAGATGACAAAGGTAATCTGCTAATAATTAATCATGGGAAAGAATGACTTTTTTTGTAACCTGAAGAAAATAATCTGTAGATACTCTGATACTATCAAAGTTAGGAAAATTAGAATAAGAAAATTAGTGCAACTAGATCTCCTATATAATGGAAACCATAAAGATGGCAGAATGAATCTGAAAATGAGGCATTTGTATCTAGGGGCACCTGGGTGGTTCAGTCGGTTCAGCATCCAATTCTTGATTTTGGCTCAGGTCGTGGTCTCAGGGTCATGAGATTGAGCTCCATGCTGGCATGAAGCATGCTTAAGACTCTCTCTCTTTTAAAAACAAAACAAAAACGCATTTGTTTCTGTGTTGTGCTAAGGAGTAGGTAACAGTTACTTAAACATCAAGAAATTAGACTTGAGGATTGAATGACATATAGAATATGATCCTTTGAAGTTTATTTTTCTATATCAGTATCCTTAAATTCACTGGCGTTAAGGTTTATGTAATAGATTAGAACATCTTTATAAAACAAAACCCAATGACCAGTACCTCCAAGATATTCTTGATTAGACAGTTGTTCCATAATTTTAAGGCATCTTTCTACACTTCAAGAGTTTTATGCAAGAACACATAAAACAAGTTCAGTTTCCATCGGACTGGTGAGATGTTATGCACTGGGCAGTCATCCCAGAGTATCCCGCATTTCAAATGTAGGATAGGCACTTCCATTAGAGTCCGTACTTCTTACAGCATGTTTCCCATAGCGTGTGTTTTTGTTTTCTTATTTCAGGGTATACACTTATGCACCCATCTCTTACCAGGCCATATTTACTATCAGAACCCCCACTTCATACTGACATCATTCATTATGAAAACATCCCAAAATTTGAGTTGGTTCGGCAAAATATCCTGAGGTAAGGAAAAGGTGAAAGTTGTAGTATTGGGGTTTTTTCCTGAAAAAAAAAATAGGACCTTTTGAGGTCAAATATGAATGTTTATTATATGATATAAAACGAATATATGAATTAAGGGGCACCTGGGTGGGTCAGTTGTTAAGCGTCTGCCTTTGGCTTGGGTCATGATCCTAGAGTCCTGGGATAGAGTCACCCATCAGGCTCCCTGCTCAGCGGGAAGCCTGCTTCTCCCTCTCCCACTCCCCCTGCTTGTGTTCCTCTCTCGCTGTCTCTCTCTCTCTCTCAGATAAATTAAAAAAATCTAAAAAGAAAAATACAAGTATACAAATTAATGTTATTAAAAGTATACTCAGTAAATTTTTCGTAGGATGAGTATCTAAAATTTTATTTACTTTGTATAACAACAGGAAAAGGCTCTTAAAACTATTATTTAGGAAAAGTGTCTTGTAAATCAAATTCTGTGTTCACATTGCCATTAATTGTAAAATCGGATATATGTTACCTTGTTTAAGAAAAACTCCAGTTGTACTAAATTGAAAAATGTTGGCAAAATAAAAGCTTAAGTTGAGGGCCAGCTTTCCAGCATGCCAAAAAATAGCTTGGCAAAATAGTGTCCATTCCAAGTTGACAGCACAATCATATACAACGTTTTCTTTTGAAATAAAAAACAGATTGGATTTTTTCCAACCGCGATACATTATTTTGGCAGATGGTAACCTATAGAGAAACGGGTCTTTGTGCTCATTGGTTGTAAATTAATGACAGTGATTCGAGACAAGTTTGTCTCTGGAAAGAATTAGAATTTGGCAGGGGGTGGGGGGCAGGGTAGAGAGCAAGGAATGTTTCAGTGCTGAGCTGACATCATGCTTTTACAAAATTGAAAATTTCACATTATCTCTTTCAAAAGTGGTGAGCTTCATTGCTTTTCAAAATCAGGAGGTGGTCATTGACTCACAGCTTCTTCCCTGCCTTTAATTAAGTGCTTAATTTTATCTTGTGCCTGAAGTATTTCATTCTGTTGCCAACGCAGCCTCCCTCTGGGCAGTCAGATCATCGCTGTCCCTGTGAACTCGTCCCTGTCTTGGCATATAAACAAACTGCGAGCCACCGGAAAGGAGGCCTACAATGTGAGCTATGCCTGGAAGATGGTGAGTCGCAGGGCGCTTTACGCCTGAGGAGCTGGGGGAGTGCCCTGCTATTCCTGTGGGAGTTCCGGGCCATGTTGCTAATCAGTGTTAGAGCGATGGGGGAAAAGGAAGAGATTCCACAGATGTCCTGTATTTTTTTTTTCCTATTTTGTGGGTAAAACCAATCATTGTTCATGCGGCATCGGTGAAACCGTATAAAAGGATACTGAGGAAAAAGGAAATTTTACCCTTCCCTCTCTCCTACCCTTGACCTGCCATTCCCCAGAAGCTGCCACTTTATCACTTTCCAGAACATTCTTTGTTCAAACACAGGCAGCTCTAGTTGGGCGTGTGCGTTCGCGTTTACTGGCTGAGTGGTGGTGCACTGTATTGGTGGAACAAACTTCTTTGAACAGTCCTCCTATCAAGATACCGTTAGATTATATCCAGTGAAGGGTTCTTTTGTCGGTGGTGATGTTTGTTTGTTTGTTTTGTTTTTGTTATTTTTTTTTTAATCATTTTAACCTCAGATCGTGGAAGTTAGGGTTGAAAGGGAAATAAATACCCTCTTTGACATTCTCTAAGGCAAAGAAACTTGCAGATTAGAATCTGGATTATTCATATTCACCACCAGCGGTTAAGTGACTGCCTCTGGCTCCCACTTCCTTCGGCGTCCTTTGATGAGCCTCATTCAGATAGCAGGCGTCAAGGAGTCACAGGTTCGAGCCCACGCTGCCCACATTATTCATGTTGCTGTCCTTTACTCCTTCTTCCCAGCCAAAAACAAATGCTGTCATGGGGCCCTTCATACTGTAATCGGCCAAACGCAGAGCGGACTTTGATTTTTTTTTTAAATCAGTTTTAATCGCCAAACTTAAAATGCAGTCATATTAGAGATTCCCATACTTGGCCATATCTGGTGTTTAACCCACAGATTCCAAATGGATCTACATATTCATCCCCTTAAGAATGACTTACTGAACATTCCCAGTGAGCTAAGAAGGATAAGGAGGAATGATACTTTCTCTGCCCTCAGAGAGCGTCCAGTCCAGTAGTGGAAACAGATAGATCACTCGATCCAGTGTCTGGGTCTGGCATAGACATGATAGGAATTGGAAGAAGCCAACATGCTGGGAGATAGGACTCTCCTCCGACCTTCTTGTTCCCTTCTTCTTGTTCCCTTCTTCTTCTTCTTCTTCTTCCTTCTTCCTTCTTCCTTCTTCCTTCTTTCTTCTTCTTCTTCTTTCTTCTTCTTCTTATGTTTTTCTTAAAGCATCATTATGGCAACATTGAGTTCTACAAGGGAAACAAGCAAACAAAATAATAAATGAAATCTTACATTTCATTTTATATTGTAGAAATTGTAGAATTATAGAAATTCACAATCTATAAGCCTGGTTCTACTGACCTTTTATTGTTCGGTAACACAGATTCGAAAACAGTCAAAATCTATTTTGAAACACTTCAGCTCATTTTCAGGATTTTTTTTTTTAAGACGATTGCCTCATCTACCCTTATTTTTATACATTTTAACATAAATTGCTTAATTTTCATATCAGAGAGGGTAAGCCACGCCCCAGAATACTTCCCTGAAAAAGTACTTTTATATTTGAAATCGGAGGTTGTTTACCTCTAGTATGTCCTGATTGAAAGCAACTCAGTTGCATCCAGAAAATATCTCCCTTAAGCATCGGGCACCTGGCTGTTTCAGTTGGTGGAGCATGCAACTCTTGATCTCGGGGTTGTGAGTTCGAGCCCCACATGTGGAGAGTACTTAAAAATAAAATCCTTAAGAAAATAAAGAGAAAGAAGGAGATATGAACATTTTTAAGACCTTTTTGCACAGTGAATAAACCCAATATTAACATTTTGGAAAGAAGTATTATCTTCTTAAGATTTTCATCAGTGGTATCGATAAATTCTGGCCATTCTGCATAGCCCAATGGATATGATCATGTAGTTAGCTTTCTCAGAGTTCCAAAGTTGTCAAGAGCATCACTAGTAAGTGAAAAATTAAAGAGGTAATAAACAATGAGAAAGAAGTTACAGAGGCTTGCCTGGTTACCCAGCAAATATGAATACATAATTTTAAGTTCTTTTTTGTTACTTTCAGGGGCAAGGAAGCCTATACTCCTCTTGTCTTCAGGAATAAAACAGATTCTTCTGCTAAATGTAATTCAAATAGATTCAGCTTATGTTGAGAATGATTATTTAAACTGCTTAGCGTCCATAGATACAGCAGATACTGATGGATTATTTCACTGAATTAATTTAAATAGAATGCGAGAGATTATGTTGGCAGCGTTAAGAGATTACTACTCTGTCACTGTGCAGCCCAGGTCCATCTTTGAGCATTTGAGGAGGCTGCACGCTGACACAGAAGAAAGGATTGACTTCAGAAGGTATTACTGTGTTCCTGTGTGACACAGGCAGGGCTCCCTTCAAAACATGAATCCCATGGGCCATCAATGAGGGGGAAAAACAAAACCACTCCCCAGTCATGGAGAGCCCTTCTAGAAATATTCTGGTTCCTTAATGCAAGGACTAGTTTTTTTTTTTTCAACTAAGAACATGATAAAAAGACCTGTATTGAAATCTGGTTTCCTTTCCAGCAAGGAACTATTTCTGAAGTATTGGTTTCAGATGCTTAGGGGACCTTTTAATTTTTCTCCTACAGAATAGACCCTATTCTACAATTATATTCTTTCTGGTCACTCTGGCGAAGTTTTTTTCTTTTGGTTCCTTGGAACAAAGGGATGACTATGTGAGATGGGGAGAGGAGAAATCACATGTGCCACTATGGGATGCTAGCATTTTCTAATGGAAGAGAAGGCGGGTAGGGAAAAAGAATTAAATTTGCTAATCTAACTGAATATCCTTGGCAGCAGTCCTTGAAAGCAATCCCACTGAGATGCAAATTTCTCCTGTGTTGGAAATGATTCTGCAACCATCTTCATAAACCCTAAATTACACTTAACTCTAACCTGCCTACTTAAAAATTTATCCTTGATCATGAAGTAAATCCTTTGGGCTGCTTTAGTTCTCACTGTCCTTTAGTTTTAACTTAGCTGGTTATCACACTTTCCCTTTATTGACCAACCGTCCTTAAGTAGAATCTGCCCGTCTCCTTATATAATGGACTTACAGAAGTTTAGCTGTCTTGTATTTTTTTTTTTTTAAGATTTTATTTATTTATTTGTCAGAGAAAAAGAGAGCGCAAGCAGGGAGAGCAGCAGGCAGAGGGAGAAGCAGACTGCCGGCTGAATAGGGAACCAAATGTGGGGCTCAATCCCAGGACCCTGGGATCAGGACCTGAGCCGAAGGCAGACGTTTAACCTACTGAGCCACTCACGCGTCCCTGCTATCTTGTATTTTTAAGGAGTTAGAATTAAGTAGATTGCCTTGTTTTTTGTTTTTTGTTTTTTTAATTCTTTGGTGGACACTCTTCCCAATAACTTCATTTAAGCATCTGTTTCTAAGAGCAAAGTGAACTTTGGAAGTATTCCTATTTGTACGTATGAGCTTAATAAATTAGGCTAAGCTATAGCATGTTTGCCTACTGTGCTCTGAAATGCCAAGTCAGGCAGGCTTTGTGAGGGAGCCATGGATTCGTACTTTTCATGAGTCTGAGATCCTGCTCCTCTCCCACCAGGAAGGGAGAAAGCATCAGTCAGGAATACACGAATAAACCAGATTCTGTATGAGCTGTATGTGTGTATTCATAATTGGCTTTCAAAAGTTCTCGGAATACTCTTTGCAAAACCAACTCTGTATTTTAAAATGCATTTTGAGGGGTGCCTGGATGGCTCAGTGGATTAAGCCTCTGCCTTCAGCTCAGGTCATGATCTCAGGGTCCTGGGATCGAGCCCCAAGTTGGGCTCTCTGCTCAGCAGGGTGCCTGCTTCCGCCTCTCTCTGCCTGCCTCTCTGCCTACTTGTGATCTCTCTCTCTCTCTGTCAAATAAATAAATAAAATCTTTTTTTTAAAAAAAAAACTGCATTTCGAACCCAAACAGAAATAAGTGCTATATTCTGCCATGTTCCAGCTTGGATTTATTAGCCTAAGGAAGCAAAAGAGGCATGCGTTTGCTGTTCCAAAGGGACTCTGTTCTGATCCCTTCATCAGCTCCATGATTTTCTGTTACATACATTCATTTCCCTTAATCAGAAAGGAAAACAGAAAATAGAAAGTGTAACCTTTTGCCAGAGATAGTTTGTCACCCCATCTTCATGGCTTTCATTCTCATCAAATATTTTTCTATGTAAGACAGAGACCGAGAGAGCAGAAGATAATGTAGGCAAAGTCACTATCCCACGGAACCTTTATTTTCTGTTTTGGAAATTTTTTATTGACTTTTCCAGGTACAGGACACTTCCTTTATTCTCTGTATTGTGGTGATACAACCGGAAATACCTGTCAAACAGCTGAAGAACCTCAACACTGTCCCCAGCAGCAAGCTGCTATACCACCGGCTGGACCTCCTGGGCCAGCCTAGTGCTTGCCTTCACTTCAAGCAGCTGGCCACTCTAGGTAAAGCCCTTGCTCTTTTCAGCGTCCTTCGTGGGCTGACTCATAGCACCTCACTGTAAATATCCATTCGAATTAAAAACCAAACCGAACCACAAAAGAACCCAGATACTAAATGGCAGACAGCAGTCCCTGCTGGGGGGCTACAGGTGTGGAAACGATTGGAGGCCTTGCCATGGATCGGGTTCCCCAGCAGATAACGAGATGAGGGTTTGTGCGTTGATTTCTTCAGGATGGGCTCTAAGGAGAAACGAGGGAAGAAGGGAGGGAAACAGGATAGCGAAGGAGAAAGCCAGCAAACGTCTGATTTTAGGTGAAGTTCCAGCCTCAGCCTAATCCTCTAGGGGGCGCTTTGGGGTGTAAATGACACTGCAGAGGTTGCCCAGACTCAAGAGAAGGAGAGAGCTGGACTTTCTTATCCCTTTGTATCTTTCAGCTCTCTGCTGATGCTAGGCAAAGAGGTTTTAGTAGCCCGAAGACAGTCCGTCCGGGAGTCACCAGTATGACCCATTAGAGGCAAGCACGGAGAGATGGAGATAAGGGGATACAGGGCTAGAGGGTAAGAGGTGGAGAGATAGTAAAGCAGGTCCTAGGGTGGCATTCCTATGTAGCATATCTGTGTCTGCCACAGGTCCCTGTCTTCAGAAGGAGCTTAGGAAACAGGTAAATAATTCAAAGGAAGGAAAAGGGAATTTACATGTGTAGGTATCGGGTACTTTGATTTCATCACTTGAGTTGACCTATTCAAGATGAGATAGTAGCAGGGCTGAAATGTGACTCACGCCCCTCCCGTGCCAAGGTGCCAATGCCGCCATGGGCGACGCACATCCTGGGCCTTTGTGTGGTACTCCTAGTACTACAAAACAGGCATCCTCTTCTTCACTGAAGAAAATTCTTTGGGTTTAAAAAACTAAAACTCATTAGACAACAGGCAAACTGAGTAGAAGGGGGCACAGATGGGAAGGGGATCAAGGATGGCAATCCCCCCAGTCTCTAGATTCCACGCAAGAGCCCTTGTGTCCGGATTCCATCTTTTAAATTCCATCCTATAGAGTTTCTGCCTGGTTATGAGATCAGGAGAGCAGGCCAGACTGAGTCGTCTCTCGTATGGCATGTTCCAGCAGTGTAGACAGCTTGAGGAAGGCCAGGGAGGTCAGTCGGAAAGGTTGGCTTTTACATTTGTTTGTTTCTATTTAGGTTTTGAGGTTTTGTCTTTTGCTTTTATACAAAAGAGCATGTATGCCCTTTAATTCATATTTTGAAAAATACTCACTGAATAGCAGACAAGATGGGCATGATTATCTTGAATGCTGTGTGTGGGAACAAGGTCAACACAGCTACTGACAAAAATGAGGTCACTGTTTTTGAAATTTGAGACCGAGAAGTGCAGTAATATGCTGGATGAGAAAAAAAAGCTCAAGCTTAGATTTTTTAAATTTCCTTTGCACAATCCCTTCTAGCTACATTCTTCCATAATGGTAGCCCCTAGCCACGTGGCTGTGGAGCACTCGAAATGTTGCCAGTCCAAGTCGAGATTAACTTTAAATGTAGAATACTTAATTTTTATGTGACGTGATGTTTTGGATATATTAGATTTCATAAAATACACTAGGAAAATTATTTTAACCTGTTTTTACTGAATGTGGCTTCTGGAAAATTTTATATTACACTCGAGGATTGCTTCATATTCTAGTTGGGCAGTCCTGCCTCATAGAGATGCTCACAAAACGTAGAGTTTATCAACTCAAAGACTTGACATGGGACGGATTAATTCTAGATCACACAGACAGACTAGCGGCCAGGGTTTGACTTTCACCGGGCAATCTTCCTACTATACCACCCAACTTCACCTCTCAGTAGAACCTCCTCGGGACACCTGAAGGGGTCCTCAAGGACAGTTTAGTAACAGTTGGTAATGAAAATGAAGCAAGATACTTAAACTATAATGGAAAGGGAATGAAAAAGAAAGGAGATAATGGCGAATAAGTGGTTTCCGTCTAATTTCATCGATGATGGGGATTTGGAGGTAAGGTGTTGAATCTACGTCAGAGCCCCATCAGGAGGGCTGAAGGAGGGACATCGTCTGTCTCAGTACACAAAGAGGAATTTTTCTAAGTGTACATCGTACAGTGTGGTCAAGTATACATGTATGTGTGTAGCTCTATGTGTCTACCTCCTAGACACAAAGCTTTGGGTCCTGGGTCTTGGTTTTTTCTCTCCCTCGATCCAAGACACTGCAGTGACCTTTGCTCAAATGCCCAGTCTCTATCACTACAAGAAAGGCCTACTTCCACAATGTCTCTCCCCTGAACCTCTGGCCCTACTCCTTTGTCCCTGAATATTATGGATTGCCTTTTGACATTTATTATATTATTGTTCTTTTTTTGTTCTTTTTCTCTTTTTAAAAATTTCAAGTCTCCAACTGGTTCCTAAGCTCTTTGAGAGGGACAGTCCTCTGTCTCTGGTGCATAAGCATATGCACATGAATCCATAGCACGCTGCTAGGCAACCGAACCTTTTTAAGCTCCTGGTTTTCTTCTTCTTGATAGGACTATAATACTAATCTCCCCGGCTGTCCCACATGGTATCATGAGAATTAAATCAGACATAGCATCACTGGTAGCACTTTCTTCTGATAATGACAGACTACGTAATTCTGACCTATCCCACTGAGGACAACTAAAAACGGATGGAAACTTGAAGGAAAAAAAAAAAAGTCTTTCCCAAAAGTAGCAAAAGTAACACGATAGCTAGGAACTAGACAGAAATCTAGGAGAAGATAAGAAACCAGAGAAGAAAGACTATGTCAAGCCACATTTGCAATGCACCTATTTACCAATCCAGAAGCAACAACTGGGAAATTACCAATCCAGAAGCAACAACTGCTTTAGGTAGTAGCTTCTTAGGGCTAGGAGGAAAGGCAGAATTCAAATCCAAGGCCTCTGAAATGTGGAGGCTAACATATGAAAACCCTCCCTTTCACCCACCGCACATACATGTTTTAGCAGAGGTCCTGAAGAACTCTGTCTTTAGGGTAAGTGTGTGATTGCAACTGAAGAGGCCCTTGACTTGAGATTCCTGTCGGCTGAGTGGTCTAAGGAACCTCACACAGGAACTAGTCATGAACTAGTTGAATATCAAATTCCCACAGTGCAGCACTTAGGCCGGTATTCCATTGTCTTACTGAGAACTGTCTCTGCCTTACCAGCCTGTCTCTCCTGGGGTTTGGTGAGTGACCGAATCAAATAATAGTCCTTTCTAGAGGAAGGACTCCCCCCATCCTGTTAGGATCCAACTCTTCTCTACAAATTTGTTTTTGAGTACAATGTCCTGCACAGTCAGAGATAGCCAGACCACAAGGAACTAAGGCACTGTGAGTGAGAACTAACAAAAGGAATGAAAAATGGCCTATAGATTTAAATGAGATTAGACACAGGACAGTGGGAAATTCCACAGGCAGAGATGGAGTGTTTTTGTTTCATAGTGTAATTCATTGTGAGGATTTCTGTCTTAGAGAACTAGGTTTTCCCCTTAGATAGGACCAGCAATTGAATTATGTATACAGTAACTATTCTGTTCCTATAAATTTTTGTTTATGCCCAGTTTGGCTATCTGTGTCTGCAAGAATAATTTTTTTTAAATTTTTTCCTTGACTCCACTATTCCATTTTTCTTTCCCGTGAAATATCAGTACCAATGTGAGTGATAGTAGTTACCATTCATCATCCTACATGCTTTCCATTTCTTGACTCATTTGCTTTGCGTAAAGTAACTGATGCACTTCTCCCCATTACTGTAAGTTTGGTGCCATAATTTCTGACTCTGCAGATGACAAAAGCATCACATATAGTTACAACTTTATCCAACATCCCGTGGACAAGGAATGGCGGAGCCCAGATTCAACCAATGTGGCTCCGTGGCCTGTGCTGCCTCCTTAATCCTAAGAAGTATGAGATGTCGTATGTAGATCTAAGTTATTTTGAGCATTTGCCATTTTGAGCACTTGCATTTATTTGTACACGTGTCTCTTATGGTTCACTCACGACTACAAACTCCCTGAAGGGAGAGAAGGAAGGTCATTTCCTGCTTCGCTCCTTCCAGTTTTGAGTCCTTCGCTTTCCTTACGGAAGACTTTAAGCTACCATGGCTGACAGATTGGCAGAGCCTTCGTGGTGCTTTTGTTTAGGCCTGAGGTGAAGTCTCAGCGTTCTCAGGCCTGCTTTGTTTGCTTCTCTTTCAGAAAGTCCAACCGTCATGCTGTCTGCCGGCAGCTTTTCCTCTCCCTACGAACACCTCAGCCAGCCGGAGACAAAGCGCATGGTGGAGCACTACACGGCCTATCTCAGTGACAACACCCGCCTCATTGCCAACCCGGGGCTCAAAGTGCGTGCTGGCCCGGGGCCCCACTTCTGGGGTACCCCTCCGCAGGCCTGGGAGGGGGTGCTGGCGGGGAACCTTTGAAGTAGGAAGCCCAGCTCTGGGTCTCTGCCTCTCAGCTGGAGAGCCAGAAAGGCAGCGTGTGGCCCCCAGGAGGCCGGTTGGCGCTGACCCTTCTGACGGATTAAGCAGCCCTGTGGGCCAATGAAGAATCTCTTTCAGGCCTCGGACGCACTAGGGGTTTTCTAGGTAGGGGGGTGTGATTTAGAGATCAGTGGAACTTTCCCAGCCCCGTTTTTCCCAGGGGAAAGAAGTAGAGTGGCCCTGTGGTCCGTTGAGATAAACATGATGAAGTTTAAGGAGCAGAGAGATTTAGCTGGGGTGCGTGTGTGTCTGTGCGCTCGCCCGCGTGTGTATATGTGTGTGTAATGCTTCACTATAGGATCTTTCCTCTGAAACACAGAAAGCCTCACTAGGATGAACAATTGAGTAAATCACACATCCCCTGACTATGTTTCAGTAAGCTTTTGTTTTCCCCAAGTTTGGCTGTATCCATCTGCTGTGGAAAGATTTTTAAGAAGTAATTGGGCTTGGCTTCTCTGCAAGAGAGCTTTGGGAAGCCCTGCCAGCAACCCACTCTCTTTTCATGTGAGTCTTAAAGGATCCCTGCTATGTCTTCCTTTGTTTCCCAGTTCTCTGTCAGGAATGAAGTAATGGCCACCAGCCACGTCACAGATGAATGGATGACACAAATGGAAATGAGTAGCCTGAACACGTACATTGTCCGCCGTTACATAGCAACGCCCAATGGCGTCCTTAGAATTTATCCTGGTTCCCTCATGGACAAAGCATTTGATCCCACAAGGAGACAATGGTGAGTTTTAGGGGCTTCCATTATCAAAGGTGCCCCCAAATCCTGGAGAGACATGATAAATACATACAATAAAGCAACTTCAGGCAGTCACAGTAAGAAGATACTTTCATGGCAGTGAAAACATATTTTTGAATCTTTTTTTTTTTAAATGCAGTATTAACAGCTTGGTGGGTTTCCTCTGTCGACAGTGTTTTTACCTCTTCATTGAAATTTTGAGGCTGAAATGTTTTATTACTTGGCCATTCCAATTCCTAGCATTTTCATTTGAGTCCTGCCTTGTGTGCAGTTTGCCCGTAGTGGGGATATTTAACGTCCCTGCGCATGACAGTGGCATCAAATTATAGCCCATCTGTGACTTATGAAAAATAAACAAGTATAAATCCTTTTTGCCTCTGGGCTTTATTTTTACTCAGATTTTCAAAAACAAAAGCTAGTCAGGGGGTCTAGAACAGGGGCAACTTGGGCATAAAAACAGGATTTCTGGTCTTGTGCTGCTTAGTAACTGAGTCACTCGTGAGTTGGCTGTCCTTTGTACCGTCTGTACCAATCCAGGGGGCAGTTTCATGGGCCAAATTCTATTTGATTCCACTCCGTCTATCGATTTCTTTTTATATTAGTCTCTAAGACATCTATATATCTGATGAAGCTCAAATATCTACTGAGTTGAGCATCTCTTAAAGGAGAATGTCAGATTTTCTTGACCTCTTGTGTTGCTACAGTCAGAAAAGATCGGACTCCTTTTGAACTCTAATGTAACACAGGCACAATTTATGATAAATGCTTTTTAGAGTTACAAGTTCACTTTGACATTTAAAGAGTAGTTTTTCATACCCTAAATTAACGCGACTTTCTCTTGTCTCCGTCAGGTATCTCCATGCAGTAGCTAATCCCGGTTTGATTTCTCTGACTGGCCCTTACTTAGATGTTGGGGGAGCTGGCTATGTAGTAACCATCAGTCACACAATCCATTCATCCAGGTAATAATTTCTTAGTCCTTTTTTAAGCATATCAAGGATATTTTGAGAATTTAGAAGTCCAGTAGATGACCAAGGATTAGTGGCAAAAGCGTGACCTTTGGGAGGCATTCTGGAGTCTGAGTATCTTCTCTAGCTTTGTCATTTTGGATTCCCTGAGCTTCCTCCTATCATCTGTAAAATGGAGATAATACCTACCTCGCAGGGTTATCATGTGGTTGAGTAAACGAAAAGCTCTTAGCCTTCTTCTTATGAAGAAGGAAAAGGTGTTAGATTCAATAGGGCAGTTTGTAGAAATACCACTCTTAACCAGTCGAAGAAAACCCAGCAAGAGCCTGAGAGTTATTACCAGAGAGCATTTTCCTAAGCAGAGCAGCCTGTTTAGTGAAGAAAAAAACAGTATTGAGACCCCAGTGTTGTCACTTTTATTTTGGTCTAACTTTTTAGAATATCAGAGTTTGTAGTTACTGTCACTTTGTCCTTATACTGTCTCTTGAAAACTAAAAAGGCGTTTTGCAAATTGATTTTCCAAGAATGTTACTAAATGTCAATATCACTGTAAATATATTTTGGGTGCTTTATATTTCAGGCCTTTGAGGTTTCGGTATTTAAGCGACAAATGGCAGTGAAACGTTGGGTAGAAAGACAAGTCGCACATGTTGTTTTAATCCCTTCATTATACAAATAGGTGTTTTTCCCTGGCAACCAAGAAAGCCCATATTTTGGCTGGGACCCGTAATGATGCCTTAAAATTTATGGGAGACAGATTTTTTTTTTTTTTTTTTTTTTTTTGCTTAATGTTATGCTTTTCACTGGTGCTCATTATATATCAAATGATTGACATTCAGGAGAATTCTTCTAACGCAAGTTCAGTGGGAGCAAGAACTGGGAAGCAGTACTGTGTCGGAATTTCAATATCATGACCTGTGTCTCCCTGGAAAGCAGGGGCCTGCTGCCAGCCAAATAGTGATTGCTTTGCAGGGTCTGGGATCTGTACGGCTCTGTCACATACAAACGAGTAAATACTCATTTAGAACAGAACTTCGCAGTGTTCTCATTAACAGACCATCTGTCAGGCGTGTACCTACTCTTGTCTGCAGAGTGAGACTTCACATCTCTCCCATGTAGTCTCATCAGTCGGGAGAAAGTAAACAAAGGGGGTTTCTTTGAGGAGACGGCAGTCACCTTGGTGTTTGATGACAATGACAGCGGGCCAGCCCTAGGCTTCAGATCTTGGGGGTGGGGGTGGCAGGAAGAGAATGGCTGCCTGTGTGTGTCTTACTTGCTATTTGCTCATTCAGGCTTTGCCACCTGGGGCTGGTCAGCAAGTGCTATTATCTTTTCCTTCCATACGGTACTCCTCGGGTGTCGGGCAGGGGCAGGGCGTGGCCACAGGGAGGTGTGCAGATTTTAACGTGCTTTTACGTTTGTGTACATGTTTTTGTTAAAACTTTGGATGGGTGGGAAAAGCTTCATTTAGCTGATATATCAATATTTATGGTGTCAGCCCAAAAGAAGCATGATAGCAATATGATGGGATGTCGAGTGAGAAGAACCTTCCCTTCCTTCCCTTGCCTTATTTGGCTGCTTTCTACAGTGTGCTTCACCTACACGGGTTTAGCTGTTTGACTTGAAGAAGAGTGAAAAATGGCCGCTTCGGTCCTGGTTTCTGTCCAGCAGCCACTCAGAGTGGATTCCGGGAATAAGGATGTGCTCTTGCCTTGATCGATATGCAGTCCCATGGACGCGATCGTTTGAACGTTTGCCTTCGAGCTGAGCATGCTTTTATTATTGAGAGCTGTGTTTTTTCACTTAGCAGAGTTTAGAATGCAAGTCAACTACCCCTTCTGGGTGTCAGCCAAAGTAACTGTAGCTTTAATGGCTGTATTGATAGATGGCTTGTGCAGAAGGTGCTTTTCTCAAGCACTCACCGGTGATTCGGGTCTCGTGCACCAACCTGAGAACCTAACCTCCTCCTAAGGGGTGATCCTACGAAGGATCCTAAGTATGTGATCCTACTCTGAAAACGTATATTTGCCATTTGATGCTTCTATGACTGTAAGCAAATTCCTTTTTGCCTTGGTTCCCTCACTTTTGAAGGAAAGCTCTTGAGGCCTATCTCAGATGGTTAGGGATTACCGTAAATAATACATGTGAAGCTCTTAGAGTGAGGCCTGGCACACGGTGAGGGCTTAATAAATGTTAAATACCTGTATTATGACTATATTCCATGAGTTCTCAGAGCCTCATTTATGAAACAGGTGACAATGCCTGCGTCGAACTGATATAATGAGAATTACAGATGAGGCCTGCGGAGTGTTTAGCACTGCTTGACGATGTTGTGGTCCCAAATAAGTGACGGTGACTTTTAATATCCTGCTATTTCTGCCTTAAACCTCTGGCATTTTAATAGGTCAGGAAAGGGAACGTAAGCTAGCGTTCAGCTGGTCACGGAGCCCTCTCGTTCAGCCTTGGTTTTCAGAAATGATCGCTGATAGCTCAGGGAGGGGCTTTTCTAACTCAGCATTCACTTATCGTAGTAACTGCCCTGGGATTCCTCCATGAGCATTCTTAACAGCCTGAGAATCTAAGTGTGCAGAGAATCTAACTGTGCATTGTTTGGAGAATGTGAATGCTAGCAGAGACGATGAAGTACAATCAGTGATTAAGGAGCTGGTCGGATGAGTCTTTGGCAGGGAAAATCTCACAGAAGTGCTGCAAACAGCATGGTCCTTTGTACCTTGGAATGTAGGCTTGGTTTGATTTTTCCATGGTATTCTTTATGAGTTGCTATGGTAACTGCACATTTTCGAAATGCAGGTAGAAACATGAGCGCGAGGCTCACACGGGCAATATGCATGCTTTCCCTTCGGCGTGTTGGTCACACTCGAGCGATGGCAGTTACCCAGCGGAAGTTTAGAAACAAAACTGACTTGTCCCGGAAAAATCCGAGTTGCATTTTTCACCGAGCCCGCTCTTATATGGTAGGAAGAGCCAGAACTGGTGTCTCGATCATAAGTAAAAGGCGGTCGATCTTGGTTAAGTCTTTTAGCCATTCTAAGCCTGATTTTCACTTTATAAAATGGGAACTATAATTCCTTCCTGACGTCACAGGAAATTGAATAGGTCAGGTAAAATGGCTTGGAAACTCTTGAGTGTCCTGCATCTCTAAGGAGGCAATATAACGTACTGGTTAGGAGCATAAGCTCTAAAGTCGAAGACCTGGAGCTTACATTCTTGCTTCTGCTAGTTATTCCCTGTGTGACTTTGGCCAAATACTTAACGTTTCCAAGCTTCAGTGTTCTGGAAATGATAATGCCTCATAAGGTTTTTTGCGGAAAGTAATTGAAATGATGTATTCAAATGCCCACCAGAGCACCTATAAATTGTGAACTCAATGTATATTGTGAACCCGATATTTAGTAAATATCATGATGGCGCCCGCTGTTTAGACGCCTCACTCTTTCCTGGACAAGTAAGACAGGTTTAGACTTCTTTGGACTGATACTTTAGTAAAGCCTTATTTGCTACAAAACGCAAATTCCATGTAGGCTAACCAAGTCTTGGATTTCTTCTGTGACAGAATTTAAGTGGCTTCAGTAACAACAGAAAGCTTTTATTTTTATTTTTTTTTCATGTTCAGTTAGCCAGTATATGGTACATTGTCAGTTTTTGATGTAGTGTTCATCAATTCATTAGTTGCATATAACACCCAGTGCCCATCACATCCCATGCCCTCCTTAATGCCCTTATCACCCAGTTATACATCTCCCTACCCCCTTCCCTCCAGCAACCCTCAGTTTGTTTCCCAAAAAGTCCAGAGTCTTTCATGGTTTGTCTCCCTCTCTGATTTCTTCCCATTCAGTTTTCCCTCCCTTCCCCTGTGGTCCTCCATGCTATTATTTCTGTTCTACATATGAATGAAACCATATGATAATTGTCCTTCTCTGCTTGGAATATTACTCAGCCATGAGAAGGGATGAATACCTACCATTTGCATTGACATGGATAGAACTAGAGAGGATTATGCTAAGTGAACTAAGTGTAGCAGAATAATAGAAAGTTCTTATTGAGCCAGTAGCGTCTGAGAGATAATCCCACAACATGCTCTCCTTCATCTTATGCCAGACACAATTTTGACAGCAAAGCTCTGACAGAAATTTCACTGTGGGTCAAAGTCCCTTCTAGTGGTTTTTCAGGGGGGTTTTGTTGGGGGTGTAGGGGGTGGAGGTTGGGAATGATATAAGTTAATATCAATGTTGACAGTAACCAGAAGGGGACAGTTAGTTGTCTACATAATAAAGCTAATTTCACTCCTAAGTTTTGATTTTCCAAAAGATTATTTGGGAAATTTCTTCTGAGCTTTCCATTTACTATTTTTAAGATTTTTATCTATAACAGCCCCATTTTTCTGTTGGTACTTTATAAGAAATCAGGCAGGTGGTTGATAGTAATGATGGGCCCCTGTAATGTCCCATGTTGGGTAAACCCTGCAAATTCCCAGCCACAAAGGGACAGGAGCTCATTGGCCAAATAACCCAAACCTTTCCCAATGTTCGTGATTGTAGATTAGAAAGAACCAAGATTCCAGGTGAGAAGTCCGTGCTTCTTAAATAGCTAGCTTTTCTCTGGAAGAACAATGAGTCGACTCTCTCCAGGTCTGAGCTTTAAGCCCTGGTTGGTATTCTTTAGAGTAACTTCTTTTTACTGGCTATTTTGAATAGGTTAGGCAGCTTGCTAAAGCACTATAAACTCACTGGTTCATTTTAAGAACAATGACAGCTTTGTGAGGTACATACTACTCTCCCCATTTTCACATCAGAAAACTGGGTCTTGGAAAGGTGAAGGATCCTCTCAGGAGCCACACACATGAAATCCAAGAGGGGCCGGGATTTGACCCCAGATCTGCTTGATTCCACAGCTAAACGGTTAGCAAGCACCATATGGTACTACCCAACTTTACCCTCTTTGGTGCTTCTCTTTCTGAGGGTAGCATTTTAGATTGGAGAAGAAACTGGCCTGTGAGCCAGGTGAGTTTCATTCTAGAATCTGAGCTGTGTTTTGAGTAGAGCCAACGTTAGTTTCACAGAAAGAAAATGAGATCTAGTTCTTTACTGAGTTTTGTATGACGTTACACTAGTCCGTTAACCTTTATGAGATCCCAGTGTCCTTATCAATAAAAGGAGGGAAATCAATAAAGGGATCACTCAGGTTCCTTATCTAGAGGTTCCTCGTTGTGAGGAACCAGAGTAGTCATGTATCAACTCTCCCGCTGATGCCTCTTCCTGCCACTCCCATATTCTTGTTGAACAGTAGTCCAGCCACTGAACATGTTTTGGGCTGGTCTTACTAGAAAATTCTACCTTTAGCCTTAAGTTTTTCTCTGAGCAAATCTCCGTATTATGCTATAGCCATCATTTAGTCGATCATTTTTGTAGGGCTGAAAAATGTGGAGGAAAGTAGGCATGTATTTCTAATACCAAACACTGTCCTTATGATTGAATGTAACTTTTATCTTCAAATAAGATGTGCCTCTTGTTCTCACTGGTCTTTTTCCCATGAAGCACTCAGCTATCTTCCGGGCATACTGTGGCTGTGATGGGCATCGACTTCACGCTTAGATACTTCTACAAGGTTCTCATGGACTTATTACCAGTTTGTAACCAAGATGGTGGCAACAAAATAAGGTAAGTCCTTCAGGAACACCATTTCCTATCAAGCCGCAAAATATAAAGAAAATGATGTCCAGTATCTCTAGTCGAATGACAACCACGTTGTCTTGGTCAAGACCAGAAATTCGGCCATGGCCCGGGTGTTCAGTTACGAAGTCTTTTGTTCTTTCATTCTGCTAAGATGCATGCCGTTTATGACTGAGACAAACAGACTTGTCTCATAACAAGGAGAATAACTGTGGCACAGAAATCTCTGAAAAGTCTTGTTTCTCTCTAAGTCGATAGTGAGATCTTCTCAGATCTTGGGTGCTAGAAAGCCCAGAGGGCACTTTTAACGTTAACTTAGTTTTTAAGCCAAAGTCTCTGTGGGGATTTCAGGCCCTGGGACCGTTCCCTTTTACATTTCCCCAGAAAGAAACTCACAGAACTAAAAAAAAGTCTTCGCCTCCTGATTTCAAAAGAACGTGTCTGATCAAAGCCAGGGTATTCCCTTGACTTAATGCAGGCCACTTTTTAAAATAGCTTTCTTACTTCGCTCTCATGGACCCTGCTTCATATCCCTGCTAAATTTCATTGGCCCTTAATAGGGAAATGCAGGATCCGTAGCTGAATGTTACAATACTTGCAGAGTAAAACAGAGCAGCACGTAGTCTCGGTTGGAGCAGTTCTAGCTTTGCTTATTTAGCGTCTCCATCAGATATATTTTTGTATGTCCCTGACAGTTGTATTTTATATGTATTTATCATCAAAAGAAGAAATTGTATGGCTTACTTAAAGTTGGTGCCTATAAATGCCCGAGGCCACGTCCTTCAGAGTCTCCCTCCTCTGAAGAAAGAATAAACTAGCCACTTACATGCCCTTGCAGAAGATTTTTGAGTCAATCTGCCTCGCACTAAGTGCACACATTCTGTAGGAGCTAGGTAGGCAGCCTCAGAGTCAGGTTATCGTTTGTTATCGTAAACCGTGTGCCGGGTAATCTGGCAGCTCAAACATAATATATCCATTAGGGCGCCTGGGTAGTTCAATGGATGAAGTGTCTGACTCTCGATCTCAGTGCAGGTCTTGATCTCAGGGTCATGAGTTCAAGCCCCACTCTGGGCTCCACACCCTGCGTGGAGCCCATTTAAAAAAACATAATAATAACGCATCTGCCTGCCTGCCTGCCTGCCTGCCTGCCTGTAGCCGACCTTCGGTGAATTTGTTTCAGTGAATTTTTACTGAGATGAATGCAATTGGTTTCGGGGCTAGCAAGATAAATGCTCTCTGAAAGTGTCGTAGGTGTGTATTCCTGAGGGATGTCCCTTGTTCCGGCACAGGTGCTTCATAATGGAGGACAGGGGTTATCTGGTGGCACACCCAACCCTCATTGACCCCAAAGGACACGCCCCTGTGGAACAACAGCATATTACCCACAAGGTACTTGTTGCAAAGCTCAGAACTCCATGTTCCCACAGCCTGTGGCTCTTTAATTACATGGCTTGTGTCTTCTGTCTGCTCGACCTCGCTAGGAGCCTCTGGTAGCCAACGACATCCTGAACCACCCCAACTTCGTAAAGAAGAACCTGTGCAACAGCTTCAGTGATAGAACAGTCCAGAGGTTTTATAAATTCAATACGAGCCTCGTGGTAAGTTGATCCCTTGCCTTCTCACATCCCATCCCACCGCGGAATAGGAAACGGAGTCCTAGTTAGTATCCGAGTAGGACTCCTGGCTATTGCATTACCCGAGAGTTACTGAACAGTAGGACCGGACCTCAGTCCCGCTCCCTGTCTTGACCGGTATGAGGTAGAAAGCCGTGAGTGGAGAAGTGAATGTTTTAAGGTCTCACGCTTAGTGTTTTGTTTTGGTTTTGTTTGTTTAAAGACTCACCCAGCCGAAAAACTTTGAAATGTCTGCTGCAGTCTATTCCCACACTCTTATGTAAATATGTGTGGCTCCATGTGTTCCCCTCTTCCTGTCTTCTCGAGATCCTGCAGCCTCCCTAAATTCCTAAGGCCAAATTAGGGCATTTCTTGGTCATCCACCCAGTTTAGATGGGAACTCTCATGTAGATCATCTAAAAATAACTTCTTTTTTTTATAGGTTAGAGTACTCTAAGTATTTGGTTTAACTGTGGACTTACCTAGATAAGGTTAAAGATCTTAATATTCTTACTACTTTGCAAATAATCTTAGCTGGGGACGAACTAAAATGAGTAATAACAGAACCAACATTCAAAAAGTTATTCACAAGAAGGAGGCTCCTTATTTAGAAAAGGTATTTATATCATTAAATGTGTAATTAAAAATTTTAAAAGTCTTTTTTTTTTTTTTAAAGATTTTATTTATTTATTTGAGAGAGAGAGAATGAGAGAGAGGGAGAGGTCAGATGGAGAAGCAGACTCCCCAGTGAGGAGGGAGCCCGATGTGGGACTCGATCCCAGGACTCCAGGATCATGACCTGAGCTGAAGGCATTTGCCCAACAACTGAGCCACCCAGGCGCCCTGTAATTAAAAATTTTAAAGATGCATTGGGTTGTTTGAAAATCCTACTCTCAGAAAAGCAGTTGCAAAAACAATTGGGGAACAGGAGAGTTTAAAAAGTAAATGGGATAGTGCTTTCAGAGTAAAGGAATTCGTCATGACTGTGTTTAGACTTCACCCCATTCTAAGGAACACGCTCCTTAAGGGAGACATTGACACACTTGGGTGGGATCAGAAGGGAACTGCCAGGTAAGCAGTGGTTCTAAGAAAGTCTGATTTCCTGTGTATCTTCTACCATTTGTGCAGTGACTTCCTGAGCCTTCAGCAGACAAAGCAAGGCTACTCTGGGAGAAATTGTTCAGAAACACAAAATTTTAGTGGAAGGTGAATTAGAATCATTTCTTAATGGCTCAAGTTATTCCAAAATGAATGGGGAGACTTTCTGGCTAGTGGAGCTAACAGGATGATAGGCCTATACGATTGCTGATAGAGTAGGGGCGGGCGTCTTCCAGGTAGGGGAAATTTCATCTAGACCTCTAAGAATCCATTCCGTGCCACGATTCTCCGAGTTTGGCTTAGCCTCACCGTGCATGTAGAAGGGATGACTGGCGGGGAAATGGGCATGGGATTACACAGTTGACCTACTACATTGGACACACATGCAGAAAAGGAGGACCGTACTTAGCTTCACAGAGCTGCTCTTGAATCTTTGGTTTTCTGTATGGTAGACCCATTTGGCATTTCAAGGAGCTGGGTATCACATTTTTCTTTTCATAGAATGAAGAAATGGATGCTTGTTTTAGTTACTTAACTATTTTGTTTAAATATTATTTAATATTCCGGAAGCAGGAAACTGGACTCTTAACGAGTCTGGTTTTTAAATTTTATTGTTCTAGAATAGAGGTTTGTTATCCAAGCCAGAGCAGGGAATGCACATTTTCTGGTGGGTTAGGTTTGCCTTTGAATGCATTTTAAACTACTCCTTACCCAAAAGTTGTCTCTCATTGTTTCTTGCACTAATTTTCATGTTATGATACATTATAATGTGTTTTTAAAACAAGATTACAAAACAGCTAGAAAAATTGTATCTGTATAAGCATAGATAAAAGAACATATACGCAACTGTTAAATGGGAATTGGGAATGATCTCTGGTATTAAGAAAAAAGTTGTATTTTTCCAACTTTCAGCAGTAACTATTACTTTTGTAGTCAGAAATAAAGTTTTATTGTAAGCTATTTTCAGCGGATGGTTGAAGGGTTGTTTTCACCACGGCAGGGCTGAATCTTTGCATTGCTGTCTGTCACTTCTGACTCCTCCATTGTCTCCAGGGAGACTTGACGAACCTCGTGCACGGCAGCCACTGTTCGAAGTACAGACTGGCGAGGATCCCAGGAACCAACGCGTT
Source organism: Nasua narica (assembly GCA_028533885.1). Taxonomy (NCBI): domain Eukaryota; kingdom Metazoa; phylum Chordata; class Mammalia; order Carnivora; family Procyonidae; genus Nasua; species Nasua narica. Next base: position 46,909,210 of record CM052798.1, read on the forward strand.
TGTCGGCATCGTCAATGAAACGTGCGACTCCCTCGCCTTCTGTGCTTGTAGCATGGTGGATCGGCTCTGTCTCAACTGTCACCGGTAAAAATGCAGCGCAGCCCTCTTTACTCCACTGTTGACTCTCTGAACCGTTGCCAGGCGTTTTGTAGTGACATCTGCCAAATAAACAGAAAGCACAGGGGTGCGTCCCGGAGAAGAAGGTGGTCCCGGTTCCGGCGGTATTTCCCGCTGTGCGGTTTGCCCAGGAATCGTGGATTGAGGCCAATTATATGTTTAAACCTTTGGTCCTAACTTCCCTTTAACTGGCCCTTTGACTAGCTCTCAGTATCTTCTGTTTTCCTTTTTCTGGTACATGTACAGTATAAAGTTTGTTATTGACCCGCTGCGTAGTGATTTTCCTTTTGCCTTTCAGAATGGAACAAAATGAATGTGAATGTCCTTGTGAGTGCCCTCTAGAGGTCAATGAGTGCACCGGCAACCTCACCAATGCAGAGAACCGGTAAAATATACATACTGCATAAATACGCGTTCTCTCTCTTTCTCCCTCTCTCTCTCTAGATATATACATGTATATATTATACATGCATACGTATATAGCTGTGTTTATAGATGTGTTCTGGGTTGTGGTATAAAAGATGATTCATTCTAATGACTTAACTGTTCACTCACTGAGTCACATTTCAAGCCTTAAAATGAAGTCCTCTTTCAGGTTTATACTTAAACGCTGTGAAAATGTTTAAAATTATATGTGGTTCATACAAACAAACTGGGAGACTGTAAACAGCATTCACGTGCATCAGATACGTTATGCACATTGAGTCACTTTGTTTTCAGATTAACCTTGTGATAAATCTGCAGGTACCTTTCACACACACACACACGCTTACATCTAATTTAGCATTCTTTATATTAGTGACAGATCTTAAGGCCACAGTTACATAAATTGGGATAAGTCCCTTCTCTGGAACTTAAGTGAAGGAGTCCTGTGTGTACTGATAGACAGTTGTCTATTTAAGCATAGGAAAAATGTCTAAAGGGACCCTCATTAAACTGTTAATAGTGACGACCCCAGAAAAGAAAGACTTAGAGTGGTAAGTCAGGGAGATAACTTTTACTTCTTCTTCTTTTTTTTTTTTTTAAGATTTTATTTATTTATTTATTTATTTGACAGAGAGAGAGAAAGATCACAAGTAGTCAGAGAGAGAGGGGAAAGCAGGCTCCCTGCTTAGCAGAGAGCCTGATGTGTGGCTCGATCCCAGGACCCTGAGATCATGACCTGAGCCGAAGGCAGAGGCTTTAACCCACTGAGCCACCTGGGAGCCCCGATAACTTTTACTTCTGATTATATACATTCCTATTTTGTGGGATATTTATGACTTTATAGATATATATAAATTATTTGTATTGTACATAAAGATGAATAAATGGAAGCTCAGAGTGGTTAAGTGATTGGCCCACGGTTCCATCTAGTTAAGCAGCCAGGATTCAAACCCAGATCTGTCTGAGGCTATCAGGGGCCGGAGGCACGAAGAGTTTGGAACGTGAGCGCTGTTGGTCCTAACCTGCAGACTTGCCCCTGCCTAGAAACCCAAGCTGCGAGGTCCACCAGGAGCCGGTGACGTACACAGCTATTGACCCTGGCCTGCAGGATGCCCTTCACCAGTGTGTCAACAGCAGGTGCAGCCAGAGGATGGAAAGTGGGTAAGCCTTGCCCAGTGCTTGCTTCTACATCAACATGATCGCTAGTAGAACCTCGTAAGGAGTGGCGACCGGCAGCCTCATTGAGCTTTTCCAGCTGGTATTTAGCATTCTCCTTGATGTTTTTTAAAGTGTTCCAGTTTTTCAGACCCAAAAGTGATTCCTATAAGCCTTGCTTCCAGCAGGCTTAATGTTGTCCAGTGCCCACTTGTTGTAGCTGCTTGGCATTTGTACCGTATGTTAGTCACCCCATCTGTGGTTGGGAAAGACATTCTTGAAATGAAAGGAATGAGAGGGGACGTGGCCCAAAGAAGCAAGGGCAAAGGGGCAGGTACGTGACACATTATAGCTCATCAGTGCTGCTTTCTTAGAAAGCAGATAGGTTTCATGGTAGCTTTGTGAACCAAAAACATGTCCCCTTCTCCCTCTCCCTCCCCCCTAGGCTGTTTGGGACTAGTCATCATGGGCATAGTCGCCGTGCTGGACTACAGGGGTGGGAGCGGGCTGGTTGGTCTCTTGCCACTGCAGGTTGCCATGTGATGAAACAGTCCGTGGGTAGAAGGGGCAGCCAGTTCTGCTTTTAGTGCATGTTTTAGCAGAGGAATGGCCGGGCATCAGATAGATGAATTTGGGATGTCAGGCAGTAACTCAAAATCAGTTAAATTGGAGAAACACTGCACACATTCTCTTAGAAAATCATAGTGCATTTCACATATGGATAGTTCTAAGAAATTAGCAGTAAGGAAACCTGTTTAACTTAACTAGTATTTCCCCGGTATATTTGACCATTTTTCCTTTTTTTTCTTTTTTTTTTCCCCTTTAAATGACCCTACGCTTGGGGCCAGGCCAAAGTCTAACAAACCTTGGGGCCATTTGGTCTTGTAAGGTGATTTGGGGTAATCCTGCACTGATGGAATGATCCACAGAGGGAAGTTTTATTTCTCTCATTTCCAAGCAGTTGAGAGACATAAAACAGCCATCCCCTGGCAGACTGTTGCTATTCTTCTTTTATAAGGAAAAGAAACTAAAGCTCGAGGAAACTTACAGCACAGTAAGTAAAGGAGCTCTTGAGAGCGGTCAGATGGCCGGGTCCCTATGCTGTCCCCTGCCCGGCCCTGCTTCCTGGGACACTCAGCGTCATCTCTCTGGCAGGGACTGCTTTGGTGTACTGGACTGCGAATGGTGCGTGGTGGACAGTGATGGAAAGACCCACCTGGACAAGTCCTACTGTGCGCCCCAGAAAGAGTGCTTCGGGGGGATCGTGGGAGCCAAAAGCCCTTATGTGGATGACACGGGAGTGATAGGTATGTGGGGAACCTGGAATATTTTGATTCTTGAATACTTTTTTTTTTTTTTTGCCTCTACACTAGGACAGAACTCTTAAAATGATGCCCTCCCCTATTTTCCTGTTTCCTTTGCCAGTAGTTTTTAGTTACGAAACCAAGGCAGATAATTACCTTCAAAGCTGGCTAGATATTCTGTGCAGAGTAAGCAGGCATGTTTCCTGCCAAATTTTACAAGCCTGGAATTCATTCCCATAAAGCTTGTTCTGAGAAATATCAGGCCTGATTTCTGGGTGGCTGAACTGCGGATTTTGAATTCGAGTCCCAGCTGTCAGAAGAACGGGGTCAGCGACCGGCGGAGTGACCACTGCACGTCGGTCTGCTGCTGCAGCCTTCCCTCACCATGTTTGCAAAGCAGAAGTCTTGTGGCTCCAAATCAGCACTTACGGTGTTGGGGCCAGCAGCAGCCGGAGCTATCTGATGTGGTCTGGGTAGCTTAGGGTGGGGGATAGGGGGGCCCTGTGGGGAGGAACATGTTTGGGATCAGGCCCTAAGACCTCAAAAATACCACCTGCCTACCTCCGCTAAGCTTTTCTGAGTGTCTTTCTGGAACTAAAGCTATTTAAACCTTTATTTATTTTTTTAAACATCTCCCCACATTAACCTGTCTGTAGGAGAAGAGCTCCTCCTAGGTGAGGAAGGGTCCTGAGCTCACACATTACCCCTGCACCAGGTGAGGCATAGTCGAAGTGACCTTGTTCTAAGACATCCCTTTATGTGCCCCCCTGCAGTCTCATGCGTGGGGATGCATATAGTGTTTTAAAGGGGAACCCATAAGCTTTGAAATGTGATCCTTTTTAGGGGTCATGTGACAGATCCATTGGCATCAGGGACACCCGGTACCACAAATCTGTGCTAAGAGGCTCAGGTTGGCCTCAGCTCTGTTCTGCATGACTTTTTTCTTCCAAGAGTAGCCCACACCGTGGGGAGCTAGGCTCTTGGCCCCAGGCAGGCAGCCCATATTTAAGTGATTCTCATCTCCTCACTGGTTTCAGTAGTCCTTGCCAGGGGCGTTCTTGCTGGGCCAAGCAACCAACATTGAAGTTGAGAGCCAGAGATTAAAGGAAGCCCCTACTCCCATGTTCTGGTGGGTGCTCTTTGACGCTTTCCAAACTTGGAGCAGCTGCCCTTGTCTCCCCCAAACCCCGCCCCGCTCAGTGCCTTCCCATCTCACCCGCCCCCCACCGTCCTCACTTCCTTCCACGCTTGGGAAATCATTACGAGGGACATCTGTTTGTTTATTTGAACAAAGGTGATGAGGTGGTGACGTTGAACATGATCAAGAGCGCCCCTGTGGGTCCCGTGGCCGGAGGCATCATGGGCTGCATCATGGTCCTGGTCCTGGCTGTGTACGCCTACCGCCATCAGATCCACCGCCGGAGTCACCAGCACATGTCTCCTCTGGCCGCCCAAGGTGAGCTCCAAGTGGATCCAAAGCTCCTCTGGGCGGCAGCAGCCTCCCTCGCGTCCTTCCAAGGTGGAAGGACAGCAGCCGATCTCGGAAGCCGCTAAGCACTTAGAGCGGCACTGCGCTTTCCGCTTCTGTGGAGTAAGAGTCGCAAGTCGCCAAAGCCTCCTTTCCTCCTTTAGCCCGTGGCTCATTCTTCAGTGTCTAGACCGTGTTGAGCTTCATTTGGATTCCCCAGAAAATCCCTAGCTTCTCTCTCTCCTCTTCCGCGGCATTCGCCTACTGCAGCCGGCCTCTGGAATAAGCCAGCCCTGGGAGCTGGGCTGTGGGTGGCAGGTTTGGGTCTTCCCTCGGCTCCGATGTGCGGTCTGTGCTGTTGCAGATAGGTGGAGCAGAGACACCCCAGGCCACGACTGGCAGGACCGCGAATCGTGCTCTTCTATTATTACATACTGCGAACGAACATATTCAAAGCCATCGTCACATCTCTTAGATGGGATAAGTAATTGAAGTCCAATACAAATTGAATAACCAGCAATCACGGTTTCCTTACCAGCAGTTAAATGCGGTGTCCGTGCTCACTTGCGAGGACAAAACCATTGAGGGGCCATCCCCAGCCTCCCAAAAAGCCCCCAGAGATCGGTTAACGTGACCTTTCTGGAGATAAGGCTCGCTGGCCATTCTTCCTGGACTTGGTCAGGAGCTGCTTCGCCCAGCCTCGCAGCAAGAAGGGCGGCTTAATGTTGGAATATTTCACGGTGGCCACAGTTCTGATGAGGGGGAAGGAGGGACGATCTTGGGATGACGTTGCCTGATTGAGTAATAGGGTTGATCACACAGTTCCTTCCCCTTGGTAGGATTTGGGTGCCAGGATTTCCCCTGGTCAGGACGTGACTATCATCCAGTGTTACCTTACGCCTGGCCTTTGATAGGGTTTTGTAACCCCATTTCATCAGCACGGTCAGCCATGGCTTTGGACCCCTTCCTTCCATTTCAGGTACATTAGTAGAGAATTAAAGATCTGTTAACCTCTATCAACTTATTTCCTCCTTTCTTCAGAAGTTAACCTCAGGTGCCTCTCTGATGATTCGCTTCTGGTCCTCCCTCTTCTGATTCCTGCTCCCCCCTCCTTTAAAAAAACAAACAAACTGGGACATCAGTTTATTGTCTTTCACGTTTGGACTCATTCTTGATGGAATGCTGTCACTCAGCCATCAAACGAATGTTCCGCAGGGTATTAAAGTGGGTGATTTTGTTTGATTAAATAGTCATGTTTCTCTCTTTTTTAACGATGGGTAGAAATGTCAGTGCGTATGTCCAACCTGGAGAATGACAGAGATGAAAGGGACGATGACAGCCACGAGGACAGAGGAGGCATCAGTGAGTATGCAGGCCGCCTCGTTGTGGAATGTACCAGCAGGAGGCTAACCCAGAATAAACGTTCTTTCTTATATCTTTTTGGCTTGTATTAGAATTTAAGAATCTCTGACACGACCAGAGTTTTTCCTCTCCCATTTTCATGAGGACCAAGTGTAGCTGTTGGCTTTGTTTTAGAAAAATCTCAAAAGATTTCATGATGTTCCTTTATGCATGACATGCTTTGGCCTGAAACCCCTCACCCTACATTTTTTTTCTCCTCCTTGTTCCTTTTCCAGCATAGTAGTATTTCAGAAAGGCAATCATTGGGCATACATTGTTCTAATACCTCGGGGAATTAAATGTATATATCTCGGGGTTGGGGGGAGAGTATTTCTTTATCAAAATAGAGTTCCATTAGAGATATAAACCTTGGCCTTGGACTCTATAGAACATATCTTCTTTTTTTTTTTTTTTTTAAAGATTTTTTATTTATTTATTTTATTAGAGAGAGAGACTGAAAATGAGAGGAGAGAAGGTCAGAGGGAGAAGCAGACTTCCCGCAGAGCCGGGAGTCCGATATGGGACTCGATCCCGGGACTCCGGGATCATGACCCGAGCCGAAGGCAGTCGCTCAACCAACTGAGCCACCCAGGCGCCCTAGAACATATCTTCTTAATGCATGTTGGAGACGGGACCTCTCACTGCCACTAATCCTCACAATTAAAAAAATCACTTATCCTCAGGGCGCCTGGGTGGCTCAGTGGGTTAAAGCCTGTGCCTTCAGCTCAGGTCATGATCTCGGGGTCCTGGGATCAAGCCCCACATCGGGCTCTCTGCTCAGCGGGGAGCCTGCTTCCCCCTCTCTCTCTCTGCCTGCCTCTCTGCCTACCTGTGATCTCTCTCTCCCTGTGTCAAATAAAGAAATAAAATCTTTAAAAAAAAAGAAATTACTTATCCTGTCTCTCCAAAGAATAGCTCCCCCAACATGTGAATGAGCCTGCTCAGAGCAAATGTGCTCGATATAGTGAAGGAACTGGCCTGCACCTGACTAACTAACTCTCCTTGCTTCCCACAGTCAGCAATACTCGGTTCATAGCTGCAGTCATCGAGCGACACGCACACAGCCCAGAAAGGAGGCGTCGCTACTGGGGTCGATCGGGAACAGAAAGCGATCATGGTAAGGTCTGGTTCCTTCTGAGGAACCCGGTGGGCTCCTGTGGGCCAGTGTTCACACCCACCCTTCTCCCTTCCGTTCTGTGTTCCGGTTAATTCCTCTGACATCATTTTCCAAAGGACACGTTCCCACATGGCACATTTATAGGAGCCCAAGGGTAGTTTTGACTATGTCTCTGCACTCCCGGGTGTAAGTGAGATGACCTCTGGGCACACAGATTGCTTTCTAGGTGCTCTCCATGCATGAGGATCTGCGTGAAACCTGCTTACCACTTCACTCGCTCCTCGGTAATTGGCATCCTCATTGGTCCCATTACAGTGTTGCTAGTTGGCGAACAAAAGCTTCCTCAGGGGTGCTCTCAGCCACATACACCTGGGACCTGACAGGAGTCCGTGCTTCCTTCGGGCCTTCCCCGTCCTGACCTCCAGCCTTGCCTGGAAGGTTCAGGGAAGGGTTCACCAAGGAGACAACAATTTGCACTGGGCCTAAAGGGTGACGAAAGAAAAGCTGGAGGCAAAGGATATTAGAGGCACAGGGACTGGTGTCCAGAGTTAGTCATGGTGGTTGTGTAAGGGCGTCTCTAAGATGCTCAGAAAGGAGAGGGGCTGGATTGTGAGGAGACGCCAAGGCTGAGCAGGCTGTGAATTAATCAAGTCCACATGCTGTACTGAAGACTTGGCCACCACCTAGCTCCTTACCTTGCCAGGGTCCGTATGGCTTGGCGTCACAGGAAACAGCAGACATGTTGGGAGTGGCAGGAGTGTGGGGCCTTTCCTGTAATTGGAAGATCTTTTTATTTTTCATAGGGTTGTTTAATTTTCCAGAAATCTTTATTTTCTTCCCAGAATCAGGTCTTTTTTTAAATGCATAGATAATGCATTAGTGCCTTTTTTGACTCTTCTTTCTCCACATCTACCCTGGAAAAAAAAGGGGGGGGGATGTCTTCAAACAGTGTGCTCCCACCCCTGTGCTAAAAAATGCAAGAGTAGGTATTCATCAAGGCGACCAGTGCTGCCTTTTACATGAGAGCCAGGGATTCAAACTCCCTTTGGAAAACAGGAGAAGCCAAAACTGATTTCTAAATTGGAGGCTCCTAATTTGGGCTTTGAATGACATTGTTCCCACCAAGTAAGTAGAAACTTCAGGTTTCTATGGAGAGTCAAAGCACAACTTAAATTTTTCAGTTTCTTTGACTTTCTGCTTTTTTCCCCCTCCCTAAAAACCTTTGAACCTGCATAAATTCATTCTGCCAGGCAGTTCTGTGCCTCTTCTCCTTTGAATAATAAAACAGGTTTGAGGCTACTAAAGTTCAACAGAAATAATTTCTTATTCAGCAGAAATACTGAATCCTTTCTCTCTCTCTCTCTCTCTCTCTCTCTCTCTCTCTCTCTCCCTGGATAGAAATTGCTTCAATACGAAATTGGAATGCTGAATGACGTTTACGATGTTCCATTAGCTCTCCCATTGTCTTAGGAAAATGGCATATGAAGCAACAGCTTAGATAAAAGGAAGAGTGCAGTGTCAGTATCTGAAAGCTAAAGAAACTAGCTCAGGGCTTGCTTTCTTTCATTTTTCACTGTAATTGGATCCCTGTTATCCCCAAGGAATGAAAAATAGTTTCTCATGCAGACAGAACAAAACACAAAAGAAATGGAAGGCATTGACACACCACGTAATTCCGAAGGCACCACAGAATCAGTAGCATTTAACTGGATGGTGTCCTATCCCTGCGTCTGTATGGCGAGTCACATCAAGTGCTCATGTCCCTCTGATGCCAAGAGTAAGCCAGCCATAGGTCCGTGTCACAACAAGGAAGTCTGATTGAATTGTTTCCTCAGCAGCTTCTTCCTTAGTTCTGCTTGGTGGATGTCTTGGGCACCTGCTCTTTGCTCGGCCTGTTGGAGGGACCTGGTGAAGGGGCAGCCTCATTTCTGTGAGGCGGAGGATATGGAGGAGCTTATAAGAAAGGGTCAAAGACAGCTCCCTGGGAGCCCCCCCTCCCCCTCCTTGCAGGTTGTGAGATCTTAGTGAGGCTACTTTGGACCTTAGTGTCCTAATGATAAAAATGGGAGGAGAAATTTCTCCCTGGGGAAGTTGTAAGCGTTGAGCACAATAACATATGGCAGGGTTAGGGCTCAGGGTTTGACCTCCCCACCTCCGTACCCACTCTGCCCTCAAGGAATTTACAGTCTAGCAGGAAACTATAAAGGAATGCAGGTATTCGTAAGACAGATAAAAGGCCCAGAACAAAGAAGAAGATAGGGAGATAGTTCACTTTTAGCAGCACGTCAATCAAGGACGTCCCCTCGAGGCATGCCCTAGAGGGAAGGCAGTGTTGGTGCTGGCCCTCGAATTGGTAAAATCCTAGCCCCCTGGGTCTTTGCAACCCAGTGAGCATGGCTTCCACATGAGTGCTTGGGTCTGAGAAACTCCAAAAAAGGAAACTCCAAAGAATAAAAGACATAAATATATAAATACTGAACAACCTAGACCTTCGTGGTATGGTTTAGAATTGTGATCTTCCTAGAATTAAAACTGAACACGACCAAGTCAAATTTGGGGATTCTAGGCTACATTTTTATTTAGAAATACAGTTGACCCTTGAACATCGTGGGCATAAGGGGCACCGACCCCCCCACCCCCACCACACCACCGGCACAGTCAGAAACCCACATCTCACCTCCAACTCCCCAAATACTTAACGACTAAGAATCTACTGTTGACCAAAGCCTTACCGATAACATAATCAGTGGATTAATAAACATTTTGTATATTACATGTGTTATATACTGTATTCTTACAATGAAATAAGCTAGAGAAAAGAAAATGTTAAGAAAAGCATAGAGAAAAATGCATTTACACTACTGTCCTGTATTTATGGAAAACCGGCCTCTAAGTGAACCCATGTGGTTCAGACCCCTGCTGTTCAGGGGTCTGTGGAATTTCATGTGTCCCAAGAGAGTTGTATGCTTCAGAGGAATCTTACTTTAATTTTTCTGTCTTAAAAAAACTACTCAAAATAGGAATAGTTTTTGAAGTTGACAAAAATTTTTTGTCAATATTCTAAAACCACTTAGAGTGATTGTTTTTCAGCAGTTGACTGTTTGTTGTTACTCTCATAAGTAGTGATTTAAAAAATTACTCCCTACTGATGCTTTTAATTCTATATATGCTCTACCTATTATCTCTCCTGAAAATATCTTGTTCTGATTATCAACTGGCTTATTTAAGTTAAAAACCACCAATGTATTTTTGTTCCTTGTGAATTCGTGTGTTGATTACTAGTTCATTAGAAACTTTATGCTAATACGTATTAAGCCACATTTTTTCTTTGTAAAAGGGAAGTTTCCTCCTAGGGAAGCAAATCCCACAAAGCTTCAAAGGCAAATGCTGAGCCCTGAAAACCTGGTCAAGAAACTACACAGTGCACCGTGAGACCATTTTCTAGAGGTGCACAGATAGTCTCCTGCAGTTACTCTCTGTGACCACAAGGTGGAGAGTGAGTCCTCTTCCCCCCTACCCCCAGAGGGTCCTAACATCACTAACCATCAAGAGAGGTTTCTCAGGAACCATCAGCTAAATATGTAAACAGAATACAGAATACCAAAGGGCCACAGCCTAATCCTGACTCTTCTGTTCTTAATGAAGGAACGCCTGGCCTCCTTTCCGAAGCCGCCTTTTTGCTTGAGGTCATTTTTGCGAAGACTTTACTCCGTACACTTTTGGATACTAAAGAAATCTTTCCTTTGAAAGTGTTTGCTGATATCCTTTGTGTTTTCAATAGAGCTTCCCCCTCCTTGAGTCAGACTGAGTCTGTCTTATTCATCACTGTTCCCAGCACTAAACAGAATTGCCTGGTGCTAAGTAAACACTCCATTTGTTAAGTGAGAGCATGTGTTTGGCTTTTTCCTCCTCCTCCTCCACAGCTTGCCATCCCTCCCTCCAGATTGTCTTTAATTATTGAGATAAGAGGAAGGCTGAGTAAGTTGCACAGGGGTTGAGCAGTGCCCCCAGACCAAGTGGTTCACTATGGAAGCGCCTCTGCTGGGGGGTGGGGGGGAGCTTCCCATCAGAAAGCCAGAGCAGGAGAAATGGGGTGCCCCTGAGTTGCCTTGGGAATAACTACCATCAAAACCACCCTGAGCCGATGACCAGCCGGGTTCAGGGCATCCCTGGGCTCTTAGGTTGGAGGCCCGGGGCGGGGCCCAATGAATCCTCGAGTATCTTTGTTGTTAGGTGAGCCTGCTGAATGTCACGCTAGAGAAAACCACAGATAACTCAGAAAATTAATGCCATTGCTTTGGGAGCACAGTCATGTGATTTTGAAGAATGGAGTGCCTGCTTTTTGTGAGGCATTGTGTTGAATATTAGGAGTACCGAAATAAGACTTTGCTCGTGGACAAGACAGCCCCCAAGTTTATTATGTAGTAAAAATCTAGGGGAGAGATGTGTGCAGAATGCCATTTAAACTCACAGAAGGGGCATCCGACCGCATGTGGGCTGGAGACTGGAGTTTGGGTTGCTTCCCAGAGAAGACCTTTAAAAACTGAAGCATGAAGCACAATAGCCAGACGACAGAGGGTGGGGGTTGGGGGTGAGCCCGGCAGAAGGGCTGTCATGAATGTGCAAATGAGTTAACAGTTACCATGGGTGCTTGTAAATGAGTAGAGATGGGAAGCCATTCAGGATATACTCAGAGGCAAGATAAAGACAGCCTAGCGCTAACGGCTGGCCGACAGCAATCAGTCAAGACCCCGAGATTCTGCCGAAAGTGTACGCTCTCCTCAAGTCCCCCGCGGGTGAAGCTCCTGATAGCATAAGCACACCGAGCGCTTTGTAGCTGGGATTTCAGAGCCCCCCATCCCGTTCCCGACCCAGCCCTCCCCCAGCTGAGAAACTCACTGGGGCTCCTGATCCCTTATTCTTAAGCCAAGGCATCGCTGTTTCGCCAGCCCCTGAACCTAGAAACCTCCGACTTGTCCAAGGATGTCTACTCTCCTGGCATCTTCACCAGGCTAGTCGTCCATTTGGCCACCACATTCAGCCTACTGTGTACTCCAGTGGTCCCTTGAAGCCAGCTCCTTGCTCCTCTTAACACCGGCACTGTCCCTTCTCCAGGTCCTCATCATCTCCTGGGCCAGCGCTCCAGCCTCCTGTCCTCTAACCTGCTGATCCCTCCTTCCTTCTGTCCAGCCTCCTCGTTGCCACAAGGGATCTTCTTCAAGTACTTTATGTCATTGCCACCCTTCTCCACCCCCTTGCCTGTTATCCTAAATCCCAACTCCTAGCTCAACCAGCCTTCTTGATCTGGTCTGAGCCCACGTGTCCAGCCGTGTCTCCTGTGTCTTTCTCCCCCATAACAAGCTTTTTATCATCCCCCAAGCCCACCGGAGACTTTGAGGCTACTGTGTCTTTGTATTTGCTTATCTCCTAGCCTGCAGTACCTTTCCACATCTCTCTTTACCTAAAGAACACCTTCTCTCCCGTGAGGGCTACCTTAAGTGTCCTCCTCAGGTATCCTACACCAAGTTAACTAACTTCGGTGTTCCTTTTGGTATGCCTCTGTTTAACACCTGTGTTTCCTTTTCTTGACTGTGGTCTTCTCGGAGGCTGGGGCCTCACCTTTACCCTTTTCCTGGTGAGCCCCTCACAACCTGGCACCAAGAAGGCTCTCCAAGTTGGTAGACCTATATGTCAATGAACTCCCTGTCTTCTGCCCTGACTTCTCATGGCTAACACTCCTGCGTCTCTGGGGACCTCTCCACAGACTCTCAAATCAAGATGTCTGAAACAAAATTCATTTTCGTTCCTGAGGCCAGGGATCTCCGAGTCTGACCATTGTGACTCCAAGTCACAGTCCCCTTTAACCACCCCTCAGTAACCCCAACAACCCCCTCACTTTTTTTTTTTAAGATTTTATTTATTTATTTTAAAGAGAGAGAGAGAGCATAAGAGGGGAGAAGGTCAGAGGAAGAAGCAGACTCTCCCATGGAGCTGGGAGCCCGATGCGGGACTCGATCCCGGAACTCCGGGATCATGACCTGAGCCGAAGGCAGTTGCCCAACCAACTGAGCCACCCAGGCGCCCACCACCTCACTTTTAATAGCTTACCAACTTCTCTTGTTTCTGCTCCTGAGATACTTTTAAATCTGTCCAATCCCATAGCCCTAGTCTTAATTCTTAGTCTCTCTGGGCTATCGAAATAACGTCTTAACTGTTCCCCCCCTCTCTCCTTTTTATTCATAAGAAAAAGCTGCCATCAGAACTCTCTTTGAGGGGCGCCTGGGTGGCTCAGTTGGTTGAGCAACTGCCTTCGGCTCAGGTCATGATCCCGGAGTCCCGGGATCGAGTCCCATATCGGACTCCTGGCTCTGCGGGAAGTCTGCTTCTCCCTCTGACTTTCTCCCCTCTCATTCTCAGTCTCTCGCTCTCTAATAAATAAATAAATAAAAATCTTTAAAAAAAAAAAAAAAGAACTCTCTTTGAAACACAGAAACTGTCAGGCTATTTTTTTTCAATCTGCTCAGAATGTTCTACGGTTTCTCCATTTTCTCTGCTTTGACATGGCCTTTATCATCTGACTGTAACTCCCTTTTTTCATCTCCCTCCTGTGGCTGGGCTCCTGTCCTCTTGCTCCTACCCACCTACCAAACTCCTACACATCCTTTAAAGCCCAACCGAAATAGGAGTTTCTCTGTGAAGCGTCTTCATTCTTCCAGCTGCAGTCAGTTATTCCGTGTCCCAGATTTCAATTCTACCTCAACTATAGCACTTAAACCATTATCCACAGTAGAATAAACCTAGCTTCATGAATACGTGTCTCCAGTTCGGTTGTGAAATCCTCAAGGAAAAGAGACATCTCTTATTCATGGTTCATCGCCTCCCCCTCTGGCCCCATAATGGTCTTCTACCAATGAATAATTGAACAGACCTAGGCTTGTGTTGGCTTTATTTCCCAAGCACTAGCTTTTAAGCTCCTTGCGCAGAGACCAGGTTTTCACCTTGCTGTCTCCTGCAATGCCTAACACAGTATCTTGTACCTAGTAGGTGCACAATAAAAAATACTCGTTGAGTTGGACTGGCTCCAGTAATTCTGCCATTTGAGAAAAGTTTCATTAAGGCCAGAGAATTGCCTTTCTCCTTTCAGCACCAAGCACACATTTGCAGCCACAGACGTGACCAGCGCTACCCATGGGCGAATGCTGATGGATGCTAACCTTAGATGCAGTGGAAATATTAATGAGCTGTCACTTCTCAACATTTTTAAAGGGGATTTCTGCAATATTTAAAAACATGCCAGGGTTCTTGGGATGGAATCCTTTGATCAGCAAGGGCATTTTCTTCTGAAACATGTATTACTTAGAATACCCAAAGAAATTAATCTTTAAATACAGGGAGCCAGCTTACACAGGGAATAGTTGATTCCTTTGCTGGTTGCTAGGGGGGGTGTATGTGGAGTTCGCATTTCACGGGGTGGAACTTTGGGCAGTTTCGTTAACCTCTCTGATCGTCGTCTCCGTCACCTGTAAGATGAATGTTAAACCGCATGCCTGGTTGGGGTGTGGGAGCCCCAGGACGCTGGCGCCTGCCACAGAGCAGGTGTGTGGGTAATAGCGGCCGTCATTTCTGTTCTCGTCGCGTTCAGGCCTGTCGAAGCCCCGCTCCCCACCCACCCCCGGCCCCCAACTCAATCTGACTCCCGTAAAGACTTTATTTAATTTTTTTTTTTTTGTAGCTGCCTTTTTTTCCTCGCCTTTCTTTAAAATAAAATTAACAGTCCTAATCTTTATCTCCGGGGAAGGTGGAGGAGGATAGCTCCCAAATGTCAATGGTAGTTATCTATGGATCAGAGGGGATGTGCAGTGATGTTAGTTTTTGTTTGGGGGATTCGGGGATTTGAGAAAAGGCTGCGTTTAGGGCTTTTTTTTTTTTTTTCTTACCGCTGCTTTCTCGGGTGTCTAAAACGGCCATGGTTTTATTATGTAATTGTGGGAAAAGAATAGCTAACAAAAGATGTCTTTAGAAATAAGTCACCCAACCGCCTGCTGGCAGCCCACAGACGCTGGCCGCCGGGTCGCACAAAGACAGGAACATCGCCCAGCGTTCTAGGCATCTGGAGTCCCATCTCCCTGCATCTGGAAGTTCTCAGCTGCCTCTTCTGTCCCCTTTCCAGGTTACAGTACCATGAGCCCACAGGAAGACAGCGAAAACCCCCCGTGCAACAATGACCCCTTGTCCGCAGGGGTCGACGTGGGAAACCACGACGAGGACTTGGATCTGGACACCCCGCCCCAGACTGCTGCCCTCCTAAGTCACAAGTTCCACCACCCCCGCCCCCACCACCCCACGCTGCACCACAGCCACCACTTACAGGCGGCCGTGACAGTCCACACTGTGGACGCGGAATGCTAACGCTCCCCTCCCCGCCGCGGGAAGACAGGCTCTGGGAGGCACAGAATGTTCTGGAGGGGGGAAAGAGCCAGCATCAGAGACTCCACTGCAAGAGACCCCGTGTGTGTGTGTGTGTGCGTGTGTGCGTGTGTGCGTGCACGTGCGTACGTGTGCGCGCGCACATGTGTGCTTCGTCCAGAGTGATTGAACTCCTTTCCTGCCTGTTCACGTGTTTTGAGAGGAGAGACGACAACAGATTCACACTCGTGAAAATGCAAGACTGGCTCCGAAACGGAGGGGAAAGAAGCCTGATGAATGAACCCGCCATCGTATTAAGGGAATGGGACAGAAGGCAGACCTCCAAACGGAGATGAACCCTCTACATGAAACGTGGGGAACCTTCGTTAAGCTGAGCCAGAGGAATGTCCCAAGGAGCCAGAAACATTCGGCTCTCCTTAACTGGAAGAGAGAGAAACGTGCCCGGCCAGAGACCGTGAGCGCGGCCCGTCCAGGGAGAATCGTGTGCTTTGAAGATGTCGCTTGGTTTCGCAGCGGTACCTGGTGGTGCCTGGATACCCCAGTCGCTCTCGGGGACTCCTGGTGAGCTCTAAATGATGCATCTCAAAATTTCTAAGTAAAGGATTATTTTTCTATTATTTATTGAACTTTCAAACATTCTCGAACTTTGGAGGAAAGAAAAGGAAACACAGGAGAAATTTTCAGCAGTTATCCCTAGCTGTTTTGTGTGTGATGAAGTGGTCCTTTGACTAAGGAGCTCTATTACTTAACGGACACCATCCCACTGCCCCAGTCCACGAAATGGGAAAATGAAGAAATCTTTTTCTCCGACCTGTTCACGTACATTTTCTTTAGAACATCGTCTTACGGAAACACATCTTTACTTGCAATGCGATATTCTTTCTCTGTTTGATAGAGAGGGGGAGGACAGAGGAATCCAAAATGTTTTTAAAGAAATTCTAATGTTTCTCCTTAACTCCTTTCTGCTCCCCATACAATGCTTCTCTTAGATTTCCACAAAACCTAATGTTACCACCCCGGCCTCTCAGCTGAGGGAGGGATGGATTTCTTCTTGGGTGGGAGACGATCCATTTTTAAACGTCCCATTTTGATTGTGAGAATAGTGAGTGTGTACTCACTTTATGTAAAGGAAGGTGTCTTCAAGATTCACGATTGGTTCTTAATTAAAGATTTCTTCTGACATCCCAGTTCAAAGCTGCTGCCAGTTATCCAAGAAGTTATCCACCAAACTGCTTTGTCGTGTATACAGAGATTCATAAAATCTGGCTAATATAACATGGGGCATTGTAATTTTAAAGTAGTGTTCTAATTACAGTGATGTATTTTTAGGTCCACATTTTGTGATTCAAATATGTTATAAAGACATTCTTGCACCGTGTGTGTGGTAAATCTCCGTTTATATGTAGTTGGGAAAAAAAATTCACTGAATAATGTTTTAATGATAGGGTATTAACGATATAATGTAAAAAACAATTGGTTCTTCAGCAGTACAGAAAGTAAACTATATGCGTGCTACCAGGAAACCCCTTCATACCGTGTATAAATTTGCAGTCTAGTGAAATAAACTGTATGAACGGACGGTTCTAGTGTTTATAGTGATTTGTTAATGTCTGCCTTCTTGTGCCTCAAGGCAAATTAGGTTCACCTTGTAACCTAGCGGGTCAGTCACCAAACTGGAAGTGGTCCTCCCCTCGATGCTGCTATCAACTTCAGGCATTTCTTGACATCTTGAATACGCAAAAATTTAAGAAAATAATGGTATAAAATGAAAAGTAAATGTTACCATGTGTGGAACATAGCGTTTCCCGCCCCCCGCCCGCCTTCTTTGCTGGCCATCTGCATTTCTGTCCATAATAAATGGTTCCTCTCAAATTGCTGGAGACAATGGGTGACTTTCCTGTCTTTCCAGAAAGTCAAACCTCCATGGGATACCAGTTTGTTTCCCGAAGTTGAGAACCTTTGTGTGATGACACCAGCGTCTTGATGGGGACGGGGTACACTTGGGGTTTTCAAGAAAAGAATCACAAAACATAGAGCTTAATAAAATACGTTAGAGCCTACTCAAATGTAAGCACAGAAATGCGTCTTGTGTCTTCTGTGATAAACATCTCCCCTGTCTTGAACTTCAGGGGAAAGTGATTGAATGCTTCGACTGAAAAGAAAACAGCTGTGTTTTTCAGCCCCTGGAGAACATGGCGCCCAGATTTGCAAGGTTTTATCCTTCAAAGTTCCCTTTTGTCTTCTCCCTCAAGGGTTACTTCAACATTTGTTGTTCGTGTTCTTGTTTTAAAGGACAGTTCTGTTTTTGGAAATATCTATTGCGGTGACCTATATTGGTGGCTCTTGCCCCTGAGATAACGTTGCTTGTTAAACACAAGTCGTCCCTGGAATCCTGGAGGGAGGTCCTGGCAATGCCTTCTCGCTCACTAAGGCCCTCTTAATGCCTATAACCAACGCTCATATCAGTGTTGACAAGTTTGAACAGCTAAGGGTGCTCTGCGTCACTTGATAAGCTAGAAAAGGGAAATTTTTATTTGTGGCCCAAACAAAACGGTTCATACCCATCTAGCTCTCAAGTACGTGTTCATCTGCTTTTCGGACATTTATTTTACACATTTTGGAAAGTGTGGTTTTTCTTCCTCTGCCTCTTGATTTACTTTGAATGCTCAACTAAGCCTTATTAATGCTTTCATTTGAAAAATGTTGTCAGGGACGCCGGGATGGCTCAGTTGGTTAAGCGTCTGCCTTCGGCTCAGGTCATGATTCCCGGGGTCCTGGGATCGAGTCCCACATCTGGCTCCCTGCTCAGTGGGGAGCCTGCTCCCCTCTCTACCTGTTCTGTCTGCTTGTGCGCGCTCTCTCTGACAAATAAATAAATAAAATCTTTTTTTTTTTTAAATGTCACATTTACTCAGGTTTATTTTGCAGTTCAGAGTGACTGGTATGTGGAAAGAAGTCCTGGAAGATGATTTAAGCTCATTTCGCTGTGGTGATGGACTGCTCTAATGATTACTCTTTCAAGGAAAAAAAAAAAAGACATCTGGTAGAATAATCAAAATGGATCAGTCCAGTCTTATCTGCGTCATCTTCGGTCTATTTCTGAACAGAGGAGTGGCAATTTTCCTGGCTAAAATACAATGCCATATTAAGAATTTTTTCTGATTTTTCAGTAAAGAATATTAAGTTGAAAGATCTATTTCTATGGCTGTGATAACTATAAGATGCTCTTTTTATTAGCTGAGGTGTGTATTAATATATGGATCTAGAGACATCTGAAATTGTTTAGGCTGTCCTCCAACCTCCCTCATTGTCCTGCACTGCTAATTAGGGCCTCTTCCTCCCCGACTTATTTGAGTATTTCCTAACGTTTTTATTTTATTTTATTTTCCTAACCTTTTTAAAAATTCATTACTAGGAATTTTGATTTAAATTCACCCTTACGAGATATTAAATATTAGCAGATAAGACTTTGTTGGATGGAATGGAATTTGGAGGGCTGCAAACCATTGTAATGATCTCTTTTCTTCCCCCCAGAATCCCATTTCTTGATGTGATCCATATCTTTGTTCTTGTTTTGGGGAGGGGGTATTTTCCTGAGCTTTGTTGAGGTTTAACTGACATAAAAAACTGTAAGATACTGGGGCACCTGGGTGGCTCAGTTAAATGTCCAACTCTTGGCTTCTTCTCAGGTCATGATCTCTGGGTGGGGCTCTGTGCTCAGCACACAGTCTGCTTGAGATTCTTTCCTCCTCCTCCTTCCCCCTGCGTGTGCGCTTGCTCGCTCTCTCTCTCTCTCTCTCTCTCAAATAAGATCTTTAAAACTGTAAGATATTGAAAATCTTCAGTATGGTGATTTGATATCTGTATTCATTGTGAGAAGGTTCCCCCATTAACACTGTCTTCGTTGATTTAATTTTGGTGAGAACAATGAAGTTCTCTTCTCTACTCTTAGATTATAATTACACAATACAGTGTTGTCAACTACAGTCACCATGTTTTACAATAGATCCTCAGACCTTATTCATCTTAGAGTGAAAGTTTGTACCCTTTTACCAACCTCTTCCTATTTCTCCCACCCCCGTAGCCCCGGCAGCCACTTTTCTACTCTGTTTCTAGGAGTGTGAGGTTTTTAAAAAAAATATGTTCTATGTGTAAGTGATACCATGCACTATTTATGTTTCTTTGGCTTCTTTCACTTAGCATAATGTCCTCCATGTTGTCACAAGTGGTAGGATCTCCTCATGGCTGAATGTTCATGTTTTTTTGACCTACTTTATGTTCTCTTCTGCTCTTAAGAGAAATATTTGCTCCTTTCACCTCCACAGATCTCAATTTACATACAACTTCTTTCCTGACCAGGTTCCTTAACCTTACTTACCGCTCCAGTGCCTGATAAAAAGTGAGCTCTGCCCGTTAAAATCTTCTAAAGCTCCTCCCCACCCATCATGAGCTTCTGGTTAATCTTGGCTTGGATGTTAGCTGCATTTTTGTATGAACTTTTTTTATAGCTTCAACTAGACCCCCGCTTCCTAAGAGCAAGGACTGTTTCTTACTGTTCTCTGTCATGCTCTTGGCGCTGTACCCTCTACTTTGTAGGAACGGCCTTCAGTGTTTGTTGACAAGATTAAATGTCTGGAGTGTTAACTGCAGCCATAATTACAGTTGACCTTTGAAAATTGCAGAGGTGAGGGACCCCGACTCCCCACAACAGTTGTTAGACTCCCCCAACACTTTTTTTAAAGATTTTATTTATTTATTAGTAAGAGAGAGCACGAGTGGAGGGAGAGAGAGAAGCAGACTCCCCCTGAGTAGAGAGCCCCACGTGGGGCTCGATCCCAGGACCCTGGGACATGACCTGAGCCAAAGGTAGAGGCTCAATGGATGGAGCTACTCCAGCTGCCCCAGAACTTAACTCTTAATAGCCTGTTATTGACCAGAAGTCTCGACAATAATGTAAACAGTTGATTAACACGTTGTGTATATGTATCACATACTCTGTTATTATAAAAATGTAAGCTAGAGAAAATGTTAAGAAAATCATGAGAGGGGCGCCTGGGTGGCTCAGTTGGTTGAGCGACTGCCTTCGGCTCAGGTCATGGTCCCGGAGTCCCGGGATCGAGTCCCGCATCGGGCTCCCAGCTCCACTGGGAGTCTGCTTCTCACTCTGACCTTCTCCCCGCTCATGCTCTCTCTCTCTCTCTCTCTCAAATAAATAAAGAAAATCTTTAAAAAAAAAAAAAAAGAAAGAAAATCATGAGAAAACATTTATAGTCCTGTATTGAAAAAAATATGTGTAAGTGGACCCTTAGGGTTCGAACTAGTGTTCAAGGGTCAACTGTAATTAGTTACGACAGATATTATACTGGTTTTTTTTTTTTAAGATTTTATTTATTCATTTGACAGAGTGAGACACAGCGGGAGAGGGAACACAAGAAGAGGGTGTGGGAGAAGGAGAAGCAGGCTTCCTGCTGAGCAGAGAGCCCGATGCAGGGCTCCATCCTAGGACCCTGAGATCATGGCCTGAGCCGAAGGCAGCCGCTTAACAACTGAACCACCCAGGCGCCCCAATATTATACTATTTAAAGTAGTTGGGCGCCTGGGTGGCTCAATTGGTTAAGTGACTGCCTTCAGCTCAGGTCATGACCCCAGAGTCCTGAGATCGAGCTCCGTAGGCTCGGCAGGGAGTCTGCTTCTCCCTCTGCCTGCTGCTCCCCATGCTTGTGCTCTCTTTCTCTCTCTCTCGTTCTATCTCAAATAAATAAATAAAATCTTAAAAAAAAATAAAAATAAAATAGTAAATGGAGTAAATTTATTTCTCCAAAATAAATATTTGCTTAATCAATTAGTACATTTTTAATTAAGGTATAATTAGCATAACATTCTAGGTATGCAAGGTAATCAATCAGTCTTTGTATATATTGCAAAATGATCACAGTAAGTCCAGATAACATGCATCACCAGTGGCACCTGGGTGTCTCAGTGGGTTAAAGCCTCTGCCTTCGGCTCCGGTCATGATCTCAGGGTCCTGTGATCGAGCCCCACATCGGCCTCTCTGCTCGGAGGGGAGCCTGCTTCCCCCTCTCTCTCCACCTACTTGTGATCTCTCTCCCTCTGTCAAATAAATAAAATCTTTAAAAAAAAAAAACAACCTTGCATCACCATACATAGTTACGAGTTTCTCACGAACTTTCAAGATCTACTCTCCTATCTACTTTCAAAGATACAATACAGTATCATTAATTGTAGTCCCCATACAGTACATTCTATTCCCATGACTTATATCTGGAAATTTGTGTCTTTCGACCACCTTCATTTTGCCCACCCTTTCCACCCTCCTTAGTCTGTTCTCTGTGACCGTGAACGTCATATTGGTTTTTGGTGCAACGGTTCTTTAGTACATCGCACTAACAATTAGTACAATGTTCCATGTTTAGCAGTTGTTTAATGTTATCACTGGTATAAAAATCAACTTCCTGAGACAGTCTTATATATATGCCTTTAATGTTCCACCTAAATTTTAATTTGTGTGACGTGTACCCACATCTAAGTGCAAAAAAAAATTCCTGTCATGTAATTTAAATGTATAGTTATGCAATACAGTTTTAAATGGTGTTGATTTTGAAGAAGGAGCCACGTTAATATCTTCTCGTCAGACTTCTCGTGTTTGTCTTACACTACTCATTCTATTTCTGGGTGCTGCTTGATTAAAGTGTTTTATGTAACAATATACCCACCAGGATTACTGCCTTAGTTCCTACTTCAGACTAGTGCTTTTGGAAAAAGAAAATTACATAACAAGAAGCTTGGCTCCCCTGCAAAAGTGTGTCCCTGACTTTCAAGGCTCCTTGGCAATCCTTTGTCCAGACCCTGTTTGTTCTCCAGTACATTCCCCTCGAGTTCTGTTCCAGAACATCTCCTCATCCCCCTGCCCCGTGCTCTGCCCTGCCTCAGCCTCTCTCCAGCTGCCTTCATTCTGCGCTGACCTTTGGGTAGAAACCCACAACTTTTACACCTTCCACGTCACCATGGCTCTCAGGCGTCACCCTCTCTGTTCTCACCCTCTCTGTTCTCAGGGGAACGAATGTTCCAACTCCTTCCCAGATTCGCAAGCCCAGCTGTCATCACAAATGCTCATCCTCAGCTCGACTTGCCCAGTCGGTGCTCCTGAAACACCCCCTCATGCCCTCCCCTACAAGGACAAACCTTCCTTCACCTTGCTTTCCTCTCCAAGGTCGGTGAAATGTTCCCCCTGCCTTTCTGGGCCACCATTACAAAGTTGCAGTGTTTTCGTCCCCTCCTGCTGAGCCCCGGATGCAAATCCCTCCCTCCCCCACCCACCTGGGCTCTTTTGCTGGGGCTTCAGCCTGAAGCTACTGAGGCACCTTCCCCGCAAGACTGTGCTGAGCCTCCGCTTGCCCTCTCTTCTTTCCCCAAATCTCCACCCCCTGTCGAGTCGCCCCTGAGATGGGCCATGTCCGTGGTGTGCAGGCAAGTGCCCCAGTGGGCATCCCACCAGCGCTGCCCCGCTCCCAGTTGCTGGCGGGGCGGCTTCCCTGCTGTTCTCTCTACTCCCTTCTGCCCCATCCAGTTCACTCTCCGGGTGGACATCCCCCTAATCTTAGTTTTGAGGAAGAGGTCACGTACCATAAACTTAGCCATTTTGAAGAATACAAATCAGTGGCGTTTAGTAATCAAAATGTTTTACAATCATCCCCTCCATCGAGTTCCAAAGTATTTTTGCCACCCCAGAGGGAAGCCTTTTACCCATGAAGCAGTCACTCCCCATTTTCCCTTTTCCTTAGCCCCTAGAAACAACCAATCAACTTTCTGTAGATTTCTGTGGATTTACCTGATCTGGACATTTTCTTTTTTTTTTTTTTCAAGATTTTATTTATTTATTTGAAAGAGAGCAAGAGAGAGAGCGTGCACACAGAGGGAAACAGAGAGGGCGAAGCCAACTCCCCACTGAGCAGAGAGCCCAACCTGGGGCTCCATCCCAGGACCCTGAGATCAGGATCCGGCTTGTAGGCAGCCGCTTAACTGACCCATTCAGGTGCCCCTAATCTGGATATTTCATATAAATATAATAGGTGACCTTGTGTGTCTGGCTTCTTTCACCTAGCATAATACTTCTGAGGTGCTTCTGTAATGTAGCATGTATCCGTATTTGGTGCCTATTTGTGGCTGGCTACTGTTCCATTATATGGATATGCCACCTTTTGTTTACCCATTCATCATCAGATGGACGTGTGGGTTGTTTCCACCTTTTGACAATTGCATATAGGGCTGCTTTGAGTGTTTGTATATGCATTTGTAATTTTTAATTCTTGTGGATAAATCCCGAGGAATTGGATTGCTTGGTCATGTGGTGATTCTGTTATACATTCTGAAGAACTGCCAGACTGTTTTCTAGAGTGGCCGTGTCATTTTACATTCCCACCAGCGAGGTACAAGAGTTCCAATTTCTCTGCTTCCTTGCCAACCGTTATTTTCCTTTTACAAAAAAGAAATTATAGTCATCCCAACAGGTATGAAGTAATACCTCATTGTAGCAGAACAATCTTACTTTTAATGTAAAATTAACACCTGCTTTAACCTTTTCTCATTGCCCTACCCTCCTTCTGCCCTTAGGCTAAAGTCGACCTAACTCCATCTTACCCCCAGTCTCTTGATTCCCGCAATCTTCTCTTCATTTCTCGAATGTGCCTTGCTCTAGTCCAGCTGAGGGACCGCGCGTGCTCTGCTCACTCCGCCTGGAACCCTTCCCCTCCCAGCCCCACTGCGGCCCTGGGGAGCTCCTGCTCCTCCTCCGGATCTCAGCTTCAAGGCCACTTCCTCAGAGACTTCCCACCAGCATTAACTTCCACGGTTGCAAGGAAAATGTGATTTAAACCCAAGACGGGCTCTGGCTGCTTGTGCCTGCTAACAGACAGGGTGGCATGACCCTTCCGGGGAAAACCCGTCTTTGTACGGGCCCTTACACTTCACAGAGGAACAACAGCCTGAAACTCTGGATCCCCTGCGAGTTTTTCTGTGCTGCTCAAGGATGAGACTGTTCACCCTGCGAAATCGGTCTGCATCAGAAGCTGGGGTAGAGGGTGCTTCTGAAGGGGCTCAGAAAGCAGGAGCCGGGGACACGTGGGGAGTCTCGAGGCTGGAGGAAGACACCAGCACCCACACAGAAAGGTGACCCGGGAGAGCGTGCCGTGCCGGGCACTAGGTGGCAAAGGAGCTTAAGGGAGCTTCGGATAGGGATCTCTTGGGCTGTTTCCCGGGCACCTGCCCCTCCCCGGGCCTGCCCCCAAGAGTCACGGACACGAGCCCTGAGTGAGTGACTTCAGAGGAAGTCAAGGGGAACGAACCAAGGGCGCCAAGTCAGGATGGAGCGGAGCCAAGAAGACGACGACACTGTGGAGTAAGAGGCCAGTGACGCAGCTGAGTGAACGAATCCACGAATCCTCAGGGCGGAGGCCACCAAAGCTCCGAGGAATTCACAGGCGTCTTGGGGAGGTCACTGGATTACTGCAGGGCTCGGGATGAAAGCTCCAAGCTTCTTATTTCAATCCCCCAACACAGCTGGCGCCCAGCCCCGTGTGGGTATTTCACAGCACCCCACAGCACCCGTGTGAGACGTCTCCTCCTTTGCTGTCATCACACAGAGCTATTTGTTTTATGTCTGCCTTCCCACCAGGCTAAGTGGGGGGGGGGGGGGCGGGGGCAGCCAGAGGGGGGGGAGGGGGAGGGAGTGTCTGTCCTTGTGTCTGCGCGCTACATCCTGGTGCCCCTCTCCAGCAGGCACATAAAGATATTTGCTGAGTGAATAAACTTATTTCTGACCAGAATTTGAGGTGGATTAGGAAAGGAACAAAAAAAAAAAAACTAATGTGGGGTAATTTCATATTTTTTATTGCTCTTCCCTGCACTGGAAATAGAGCGAAAAAAGATAGTTGAAAATTCCAGGGATTTTAGGGAACTTATAGGGATAGGTTTATTTGCTAGAAGATTGGAAGAGGTTGGAATTGCCTTATCAGAATGTCCCATAAGCACATCAAAAGCAACCTGTCAACTAACTATAAGAATATCAGGAGGAAGTAAAACCCTGTGTTCGTGACCTTGGCGTAAAGAAGACATTCTTCGGGCCCACTGAAAAAGCGAAAGTCCTAACTGAAATTTTGGTGTAATTTAAAAATTTCTGTACTATAAAGATAACAACAAAAAAAACCCTCTTAATTGCTAAAATAGAACAAAGGCTTGGCACTGACAGTAATATGTATTAAAACTAATGTAGTAATAAGAATGACCAGCCTAATTAAACTCTGAAGCCAAGAAGAAAGTATCCAATACAAACTTAAGCCAGTCCCTCTTCAGCAAAAAGAAGATACAAATCACCAGTAATCATAAGAAGAAATGTTCAGTGTTTCTAGAATTAATAAAAGACAAATTAAAATGAGGTAAAAGTTGTTCACCCATAGATTGCAAAACTTTCAAAGTTGTATAACCCCCTAAGCTTTGGTAGGGGCACGTACATCCGTATAACTACTTTGGCAAATCTACTGACATTTAAATGCACATTAAATACACACTCTCTGATTTCACTTCCCTACATGTATCCTATAGAAACACCCATGCACAAGGAGACATGACAAATGTTTACAGAAGCATTTGTTGAAATGGAAAGAACTGGAAAGCGTCTCACTAATGACTCAAGAGTGGAATATGTGTATCATGAAATACTATGCAGCTGTTTTAAAAATAAGGTGACTGTGCACAACCATGGTTGTAGCTACAAGACATATCGCTGAGTAAAAAAAAAAAGGCAAGTTGCAGACAGGTACGTATAATGTTATACCTGCTGTTTAAGAAACACAACAGAGGGCGCCTGGGTGGCTCAGTTGTTAAGCATCTGCTTTCAGCTCAGGTCACGATCCCAGGGTCCTGGAATCGAGTCCTGCATTGGGCTCCCTGCTCAGCAGCAAGCCTGCTTCTCCTTCTGCTCAACCAGGAATCTGCTTCTCCCTCTGCCTCTGCTGCTCCCCCGTTCGTGCTCGCTCTCTGTCTCAAATAAATATGAAAAATCTTTTAAAAAAACACAACAGATGTCATAGATGTCCATCAACAGATGAATGGATAAAGAAGATGTGGTGTATATACACAATGGAATACTATGCAGCCATCTAAAAAACTGAAATCTTGCCATTTGCAACAACATGGATGGAACTAGAGGGTATTATGCTAAGAGAAGTAAGTCAGAGAAAGACAATTATCATATGATCTCTCTAATATGAAGAATTCGAGAGACAGGGCCCGGGTCATGAGGGTAGGGAGGGAAAAATGAAACAAGGTGGGATCAGGAGGGAGACAAACCATAAGAGATTCTTTTTTTTTTTTAAAGATTTTATTTATTTATTTGACAGAGAGAGAGAGATCACAAGTAGGCCGAGAGGCAGGCAGAGAGGCAGGCAGAGAGAGAGGGAGAAGCAGGCTCCTTGCTGAGCGGAGAGCCTGATGCGGGGCTCGATCCCAGGACCCTGAGATCATGACCTGAGCCGAAGGCAGAGGCTTTAACCCACTGAGCCACCCAGGCGCCCCACCATAAGAGATTCTTAATCTCAGGAAACAAATGGAGGGTTGCTGGGGGCAGGGTGGAGGGATAGGGTGGCTGGATGATGGACATTGGGGAGGGTATGTGGTATGGTGAGTGCTGTGAATTGTGTAAGACTGATGATTCACAGACCTGTGCCCCTGAAGCAAATAATACATTATATGTTAATAAAATAAAAAAATTAAAAAAGAATTCTGCTAGCTGAGACTGAGTAGAATAAACAATTTCAGAATAAAGAAAAAAAAATAACAGATTCCAACAAATTATCTCCAGGTGGAGGGAGAAAAGGGCGGCATTGGCCATAGGACATTAGACTTCTTATGTATAACATTCCAAATTTTTGCAAGGGAAATATAACTGCATACTGTCTGTATTTTACAGTAATTTGAAATGAAATGGATAACAGGAAGACTCTCCAGGGCCGTAAGAAGAGAGAAAATAGTGATATACTAAGCAGAAGAAGCCAGACACTACAGAGTACATTCCAAGTAAATCCACGGAGATGAAGTTGTGCGTGGATGAAATCCACGGAGACAAAGAACAAGCAAAACTATTCCATGGTGGGAACAGAAGTCAAAGCCGTGGCTCTTCTGAGCGTGGTGGAGACAAACCGGTGAGAGTTCCGGGGTGATGGTAAGACGGGGCTCATGTGGCTGAATCCATTGTGAAAACTGGACAGTTGGGATCCGGGTATTTCAATCTATAAGTTGACCTCAAGAAATGAAATGAACGAAATCGTCTAGCTTTGTGTCTGTTGATACAGTGTTTGAAATGTTCATTTTGGCCCAAGTTAAACTGACGGCTTCTCCCAGAAACAACTCCTCCTGGTTTTCCTATCTCTGCCATCCTCCTGTCGACGATGATGTCACCCAAGCTCTGCTCACATTCCACCAGAGGGTGGCCGGGTGACTCTGGCCACACACAGCCTGGTTTGAAGAGGAGCGGAATGTGTCCCGTTTGTTAAATGTGCTTTATTTGTGGAGAACGTGTGTTGTGAGTGCAGCCTGGCCAGCCCCACGAAGGGGCCAGGGGAAGGGAATGGTGAGTCATCCACTGGGCTACCCGATCAGTATGTTTCATGTTCGGGAGTCAGTTTACAGAGATGGGAAGCAGAATAGATGAATAGGAAAAGGATACCGGTTCAGCTTTTTAATTATGGAAAAGCTGGAAAGAGGAAAGAAACAAAGCAAAGGGACATGTGCTCTGGAGAGAGAAAGACGCAGCCTGAGTTTGGTGGTTCTCTAGTGGCCTCCAAGGGGCCTCCTCATCTGATCTTACAGGGAGGGGGACGCATATGTGGAATTCCAGCAATAATGTGAGCTAGGCTGGAAAGGGGTGGGGGGCAGGGGGGCTAGTGGTATTCCTAACAAGGAAGATGTCCTTCCAACCAAATGAATGAACAAAAGATTTAAAAGATAAAATACTTGGGGGTTGTTAGGAGGATTAAATGAATGGTGGCATTAAGGAAAATTCCTGGCATTAAAAAGCAGGCAGAAATGTTAATTCAAAAGAATGGCAGCCCCTAGAGCGGTAATAATATGAAGCAACCTGAAATTCAGACTGTTTTGGCTTTTTTGCAAATATGTCTTAGTTAATTTTACTTTTAAGAATTTCAACCTATGTCAGTTGGAAGAAAAAGCAAAGGGAGAAAATAGAACATTTTTAGGAGTTGGTCCAGATCAATAGGGGATGTGGTAGTTTCCTCCTTTGGGTTAGAGACAGAGGGTGTGGCCCGCCTGGAAACTCAACCAGTCCCTGACGTGAGAGAGGCTGGGGAGGATGGTGGGATAGCACCGAGGTAGGAGGCTGAGGGAAGCATGGAGGCCAAAGCACCTTCCCAGCAGAACCATCCAAGCTTTAGGCCAACACCGAACTATGGGTTCTTCTTCCCCACTCCTCAAGGTCTCCTAAATCTCATCCATTAATGGATGGACTGGCTGATCTTCAATGTTGGAGGACTGGGTCCAAACTGTAGTTCTTTTTTATATATAAAAAATATTTCTAGGGGCGCCTGGGTGGCTCAGCGGGTTAAGCGTCTGCCTTCAGCTCAGGATGTGATCTCAGGGTCCAGGGATCGAGCCCTGCCTCGGGCTACCTGGTCAGTGGAGAGTCTGCTTTTCCCTCTCCCTCAGCCCCTTCCTCCACTCATGCTCATGGTCTCTCTCAAATAAATAGATCTTTTTAAAATCTTTTTTTTTAAGATTTTATTTATTTATTTGAGAGAGAGATCGATCACAGGCAGGCAGAGAAAGAGGGAGAAGCAGGCTCCCTGCTGAGCAGAGAGCCCGATGCGGGGCTCAATCCCAGGACCCTGAGATCATGACCTGAGCCAAAGGCAGAGGCTTTAACCCACTGAGCCACCCAGGCACCCCTAAAATCTTTTTAAAAATATTTTTATTATGATAAAATACATATGAAATTTGCCCTTTTAACCACAGGAAGTGTAGAATTCAGGGGTATGAACTACATCTACAGTGTTGTGCAACCATCCCCACGATCTATTACCAAAGCTTTTCATCGCCCCGATATGTGAATACTTTTTACCTTCCCTGACTTGAGAAATGATGTTTTTGTAATTGAATATTAGAGCTAGAAGTCTAGATTGGACATAATCTCCAATCCCCTCATCCATAGAGATCAGGAAGTTGATACTCATAACGGTTTTATTCAAGGCCCCAAAGCTAGATGATGGCAAGGCTGGAACTCCAGTCCAGTTTCTTGATTCTTAGTCAAGAGCTCAGTCCCCAGGGAAGTGTCTCTACCACATCCCCTATTTATTCTGCTTCCGCTACTTCTAGCTAGCCAGATTAATTAGTCTATGGCGGGGGTCATAACATCAATACCTGCCAGAACCCACAGGCTCAAGATAGACATTCAAGAGGTGTTTCTTAGATAAGGGAATTAATAAATCTGGCAACCTGAAGAGGTTACTAAATCTTCCCGGCTAAACTAGAGCAGCCAAGGGCACCTGGGTGGCTCAGTCGGTAAACCATCTGACTTTTGATTTCAGCTCAGGTCATATCTCAGGGTGGTGAGATGGAGCCCCACTGGGGGCTTCCTGCTGAGAGAGGATCCTGCTTAAGATTCTCTTTCTCGGGCACCTGAGTGGCTCAGTTGGTTGGGCAACTGCTTTCGGCTCAGGTCATGATCCTGGAGACCGGGGACCGAGTCCCGCATCGGGCTCCCGGCTCTGTGGGGAGTCTGCTTCTCCCTCTGACCTTCTCGCCTCTCATGCTCTTTCTCACTTTGTCTCTCTCTCTCAAATAAAAAAAAAAAAAGATTCTCTCTCTTCCTCTGCCCCTCCCCCACCTCCCACTCCAATGCATGCACACTCTCTCACATAAATAAATAAATGAATGAATGGGTGGATGAATAAATAAATAAATAAGCAAGCAAGCAAATAAGCAAATCAGAGCAGCCAACTTTAACATTATTCCCATATAGATTGCCAGTTTTTAGAGGTAGATTTAAATTTGTATGTGAAATGTCTTAATATTAAACATTATATGGAAAAAAATATGTTTGGAGGCCATAGGCATTATTCAGACCTCTGTACCTCCCAGAAATCCCGGTGTGCTGTGTAAGAATCAGCAGAGAAATGGGAGTCCCCAGTAGCACGGACTACACACTGGCTAGATTTTCATTGTATTAGTGAATAAATACATCAGGAGTTCACCTCACTGCATTTTCTCCACAGGCTTGAACACTGGAGGTGTTCAAGAAAAGCCAACAGAAAAAAATTCTTGTGTTTGGCAGGAAGCTGGGAAATTGACCAGTCTAGTTATTTATTTACTTATTCATTCATTGACTTATTGATCCACACATTCATTGACTCTAGATTGTGTACCAGGCTCTCTGCTAGTTATTGGATATACAGAGAAGAGGAATCCACAGCCTTTGCCCTCCAGGAATTCACAAGCTCATGCCAGTAGTAGGTCAAGCTCATAATTATAATCAATGTTACAACTGTCACCGGAAGGATGGTGTTCAGTGCAGGTATAATGCAAGTGCACAGGTGGGGAGTGTTGAGGGACTCAGGGGAAAGTTCAAGCGCTAGGAAAAACTAGGTAGAGTTGACCGGTGACAGATGAAAAGGGGGTGGTTGTGTAGATGGTGATTATTATTCCACGATTCTACCCTCCTCTTGTCCATATTGGAATGGATGATGAGCCGAGTTCTTTAACTGACCTGTCACTACACTTCCCTTAAACTGCAGATATCTTTAAAACCTTACGTTATGGCCCCCCTTTTAATGACTAAAAGTACTAACTACAGAAGTAACATCGAGATTTATTTACAATGATCTATACTATCGTATTATCTCATTTTTTAAAAAAGTAAAAAATCAGAAGTGAAAAAGCATAGAGAACTGATTAAAGAAATTAGGCGATAGAGTATCTGAGAGTCATTTAAAATTGTTTTGAAAGAATCTATAATTTCTTTTTTTTTTAAGATTTTATTTATTTATTTGACAGACAGAGATCACAAGTAGGCAGAGAAGCAGGCAGAGAGAGAGGAGGAAGCAGGCTCCCCGCTGAACAGAAGAGCCTGATGCGGGGCTCGATCCCAGAACCCTGAGATCATGACCTGAGCTGAACACAGAGGCTTTAACCCACTGAGCCACCCAGGCGCCCCTATAATTTCTTTTTTTTAAGATTTTATTTATTTATTTGACAGAGAGAGATCACAGTAGGCAGAGAGGCAGGCAGAGAGAGAGGGGGAAGCAGGCTCCCCACTGAGCAGAGCGCCTGATGCGGGGCTCGATCCCAGGACTCTGAGGTCATGACCTGAGCTGAAGGCAAAGGCTTTAAACCACTGAACCACTCAAGTGCCCCAATTTCTTTTTTTAAAGATTTTATTTTCCTTTAAAATAAAGATTTTATTTATTTATTTATATCCCTGCCAAGCAAGGAGCCTGATGTGAGACTCGATCCCAGGACCCTGGGATCATGACCTGAGCCAAAGGCAGCCGCTTAACCAACTGAGCCACCCAGGCATCCCTGAGATTTTATTTTTAAGTCATCTCTATACCCAACATGGGGCTCAAACTCACAACACTGAGCTCAAGAGTTGCATACCCTACTGACTGAGCCACCCAGGCACCCCAAAAATATATAATTTCATGGAGAAATGTATAAAATATAATAGTATAAAGTTTTAAAAAATTAAAAATTGGGTTTTTAATAGCAGATTTACTTTTTTTTAAAGATTTTATTTAAATCTTACTATTTCTTTTATTGAGGGTCACCTGAGTGGCTCAGTGGGTTAAAGCCTCTGCCTTTGGCTCAGGTCATGATCTCAGGGTCCTGGGATCGAGCCCCGCATGAGGCTCTCTGCTCAGTGGGGAGCCTGCTTCCTTCCCTCTCTCTGCCTCTGTCTACTTGTGATCTCTCTCCCTCTGTCAAATAAATAAGTAAAAGATTTTATTTATTTGAAAGAGAGAGAACATGAGCGATGGAGCATGAGCAGGAGGAGGCGCAGGGGGAGGGACGGGGTGAGGAGGGGAGGCAGGAGCAGCTCCCTACTGAGCAGGGAGACCAGTGACACAGGGCTCCATCCCAGGACCCTGGCAATCTGACCTGAGCTGAAGGCAGAGCTCAACCGGCTGGGTACCCAGGCACCCCCACCCCAGATTTATGTAATATATATAGAGATTAGTCTGCATAGACAAAAGAGTTAAAGTAAATATATTAAAATGTTAACAGTAGATTTTTTTCATTGTCACAATTACAGATATTTAATTTTTTCTCTGTATTCCTTTTACTTCCCCAACTTTTAACAGTGACTACTACTTTCTTAGCTAAAAGGAAAAAAAAGTTTGTAATGTTATTTTGGACTCATATTGTGTTATCTGTACAGCCAGACAACTTGTCTAGGAAGTGTCCCCCAAACTCCTGTTCTAAATCCTCAAGGTTCTAGAGGTGACTCGAAGAACCTCGGAGTGTACGGGATAACCTTGTCCCCTTGGCTATGGTCAGCTGGTCCACTGGTGGGCATCTCGCCCAAGCTAGTCCAATCAAATTACATGTCCTGAAAAATTGGAGATTAAAAAGATTCCCAAATCAAGTCCTTTTGGATGGAAAAAATATAAACTTGAGAGCTGGGGAGGTGACCATCTTTTCTGCTTTGTGGATTAGGGATAGAGAAAAATAGACCTCAGAGAAGAAAAGAACATTGACAATGTGCAGAGAGGAAGAAGGGGAGAGACAGCAACCAGGTGTGGCCAGATTCCAAGGACAGCGCTGGTCCTACTCCCCATCCTTCCCGAGGTCCTCGGTACCTTCAATGCCATGAGAGTTCCATATGCTTTCAAAGAATTTTTCCTTTTTTGCTGAATCTGAATCAACTTGGCTGTTATCTCGTGAAACCTGGAGGTCTGTCTAATACAAAGATCTTTGCGAGCATAAGGAGAGCAGGCAAGCCCGCTAAGTGAGCTCCATGATGATGCTCTTCTGTGAGGACAAGGACTGCATTTCTCAGCTCAGGCTTCCATCACTGAGCCCCCCGGACACTCGGCTGGTGCTTGACCTGTGCTTCCTGACCCGCAGCCTGGGGAACGGATGGATGATGGAGAGCGATGCCTTTCCTCCCGCTCGCCCTAGGTTCCTATTTCGTAATTGGCAAAATGTATATCTGGGGTGGTGAAGAGGATACTTCTGAGTCACCCTCCTCTCTCTCCTATAGGAAAAATACTAAATATACGTGGCATGGGAAATGTCAGCTTTTCCTAAACTCCACGATCATTCTGTCGGGGTTCAAATTCACTTCTAAGTAAAGGCTAGGCTTAGGTGAAAAGCTCTCCTTCATTGCTTTGGGGCGAGGAGCTTCATTTGGAAAATACAGGAAGTTTCTCATCAAAGGAAAAGAATGCAGGCTGATGTACAATGTCACCCAGTGCCCTTCTCACAATTTCTTATTCCTCAGTCAGACATTGAAGAGCAGCCACAGTGTGCAGCTTCCAGGCCATTCTCTATTTTAAACATCATGGTGAGTTACAGGGAGAAAGTCCAGAATCATTGGAACTGAGTCTTTTTTTTCCCAGGGCAATAGGACAAAATATGTATGGTATATAAATAGTGTGACTTGCAAAAGTTTGGGGTTTTTTGAAATCATGAAACCAGGTCAAATTTCTTAAGTTTCCAACAACTCCAAGATCTTCCTTTGGAAATAGGAGCATATGTTTCAAAGCTGAGAAAGCGCTTGCATTAATAGCACAACTGGATGTTGTTAACAGTGTGAAGTTTTTAAGAAGTTGTCTGACCTACTAAATTTAAATAGGTTTAAAACGTTCTGGCAATTGTATAACGCACTGCCTTCTGATTGCAATGTCAGGCTGTTCATTGACGTATTCAGTTGCCATTTTAAGACTCTGCCCCCACATCTATGGCTTCTACAGGCCTAGAAGCTGGAAGGGAAAAGTTGGTGGGGTCAATAGCAAAGAAAGAGAACTGAATCCCAGCCATCCAAATATTTGGAATGCCTCGTCTTTGACTCTTTGGAAAATAGACTTGTAATTTTTATTCAAACAGAGCCTTATACGTTGAGGGTTAATACTTGTGTTAAACTCCTCTCTAGAATCATGAAGATGTTCAGGGAGCCTCTGCCACATGCCAGGCACTGTGCTGAACACTGGCGATACAATGATAAAGGAAAAGAACAAGTCTTCTCGTATATGGTCCGCGCGACAGATGACCTTCAAGGTC
The DNA here is from genome assembly GCA_028533885.1 of Nasua narica. NCBI lineage: Eukaryota > Metazoa > Chordata > Mammalia > Carnivora > Procyonidae > Nasua > Nasua narica. Next base: position 46,943,930 of record CM052798.1, read on the forward strand.
GGACCTGAAGGGTAAGTCATGCTTATGAGAACAAGGACCGGCAGGTGTTCCAGGCAAGGGAAGAGTGTATCAGAAGGCCCAAATGAAACCCACATCTTCTCGAGTTACAGTTTTCAATATGTACCTGTACTGGGCCACCTGGCTGGCTTAGTTCGTAGAGAAGGCAACTCTTGGTCTCCGGGTTGTAAGTTCGAGCCCCATGTTGGGTGTGGAGATTCCTTAAAAATAAACTCTTTTTTAAAAAATTTACCTGTATTAATTTTATGATGCTTTGGTCTCTTGAGGCCTTGAGGAGACAGGAAGAGACTGCCTCTCCCAGGATTAGCCAGTTCCTAGAGATTGCAAACAGGGCTTCTCTCTCTCTCTCTCTCTAAGATTTATTATTTACTTAATTTTATTTATGTACTTATTCGAGACAAAGATAGTGACAGAGAGAGAGAGAGATAACTAAAGCTGGGAGGAGAGGGAGAAGCAGGCTCCCCACCCAGCAGGGAGCCTGATGCAAGGCTAGATCTGGGATCATGACCTGAGCCAAAGGTAGATGCTGAACAAACTGAGCCCCCCAGGTGCTCTCAATCATGACTTTGCATATGTATATCAACCAATCCTGAGTCTGTACCTCCACACACTTCCTTTTATGAGGTTCCTATAGTCTAGACACTATCCTTCTGGCCGAAACTCCAAGGCCAGGTAAAACTAGGGATCACCGCTGTGGCCCTGTCAGTTTGAAATTACTCAAACTGACCTCTCCTAAATCTGCTTACCCAGCCTTTCCTTGCCTTTTCCACAGAAACCAAAATAAAGGCTCATAATCATTTCCTCCCCACATCCCTTTGGCCTCCTCATGCACCCTGGTGTTTCCACAAGTGGCCTTGTACAGCATGACGTGCCTCGCTCTCTTGGGAACTGTGAGTAACAAACTATCTCCTCACCCCACCCCCACCATATTTTATTGAGATATAATTGATAAATAACATTGTTATTAGCTTTAGGGGGGGCAACATGATGATTTGACATACTTACATATTGCAAAATGATTACCACAATAAGCTTAGTGAACATCCATCAGATTATCTTTGAAATGGCAATCATCTCTTGATCTGTTGGCCTCACCATACTGGGATAAAAACAAAATCCCCAGTATGTTTTTTTAAAGATTTTATTTATTTATTTGACAGAGAGAGAGCATGAGAGGGGAGAGGTCAGAGGGAGAAGCAGACGCCCCACTGAGCAGGGAGCCCCGGGATCATGACCTGAGCTGAAGGCATTTGCTTAATCAGCTGAGCCACCCAGGCTTCCTCCTCAGTACATTTGAAAACACCACCTAATTCACATGTTGTCATAGAGTGATCAAAACTGAAAAAAAATTATCAGGATAAATACTGCCCAGAAAAGTATTAGTATACACACTACTAAAAATATTTCGAATGCAAAACTGAAAAAAGTTTCTTGTAAATATGTCACACGTAATAGAGTGGCACTCACTTATTGAACATAGATTTGTTGAACATGCCATGTGCCAGGCACTGTGGTAGGTACTTGGGTACAAGTGTGAACAGAACAAAGATCTCAGTTCTATAGGGCTATGTTCTAGTGGGGAAGAGTGAAATTAAAAAAAAAAATCAAGAAGGGGAAAAGAAACTGTAGGAATTGGTTGGTCTAGTAGAGTTCCTTGAGAAGGTGAGGTTTGATCTAAGATTGCAAGGAGATGAGGGTCATGTGGTTATCTGAGGGAAGAGCCTTATCTAGGCAGAGGTCCAGCAAGTGAATGGCCCTAGAATACCATCTTGTGCAGCTGCTCAAGAAAAAGCAAAGCTGCAACAGTGCAGCTGGAACTTGTGAATGAAGGGGAAAGATGGACAAGGTTAGGGGAATGACAAGGACAGAGAGGTAAGAAAGTTGGAGGTGGCAGAAGGACAGACTGTGTTGGGCCTTGTGCTTTTTTTTAAGGACTTTATTGTGAGTGAAATGGAGAGCTACTGGAGGGTTCTGAATAGAGTGACATGACCTTAGTTGGATTTTTTTTTAAAGATTTACTTATTTATTTGACAGACAGAGAGAGACCACAAGTAGGCGAGAGGCAGGCAGAGAGAGAAGGGGAAGCAGGCTCCCCGCTGAGCAGAGAGCCCGATGTGGGGCTCGATCCCAGGACACTGAGATCATGACCTGAGCCAAAGGCAGAGGCTTTAACCCACTGAGCCACCCAGGCGCCCCCCTTAGTTGGATTTTTAAAGGAAAATTCTGGATCCATGCTGAAGACACACAAGAGAGTGCAAGGGTAGAAGGGAGCCGTTGGGACAGCTACTTAATCCAGGCAAAAGATGATACCCACTCAGACTGAGATGGTGGCAGTAAAGATGGTAAGAGGTGACCGGAGTTTGGATATATTTGAATGATCGAGTCAACAGAATTTCTTGACCAATTGGATGTGAAGCATGAAAGGGAAGAGTAAAGGATGATGTCAGCGTGTTGGCTTGAGCAACTAGAAGGATGGGGTTGCCATCAACCAAGATGAAAAAAGACTGTGATAATGAGACATTGTGGATGTGTGGTGTGGAGAGGAGAGTCTCTTGTTGGTGATATAAATTGGAGCATGGTCAGCACATAGACAAAGTCATGAGAGTGGGGCACCTGGGCGGCTCAGTCATTAGGCGGCTGCCTTCAGCTCAGCTCGGGCTGCCTTCAGCGGCTGCCTTCAGCCAGGGTCCTGGGATCGAGCCCCGCCTCTGGCTCCCTGCTCAGTAGGAAGACTGCTTCTCCTTCTCCTGCTCCCCCTGCTTGTGTTCCCTCTCTCACTGTCTCTCTCTCTCGGTCAAAATAAATAAAAATCTTTAAAAAAAATAAAGTCATGAGAGGGGTTAAGAGTAACTGGAAATGAAGAAGAAATGATCAGGACTCAGTCCTTGGGAGCAGAATCTTCATTCATGATGAAAATTAAGTGATCAACCTAAGGAAATCATAGGTATCCATGTGAAGAGATGGGACGAACCCATCTAAAACTGTTGAGAGCCCACAGAATATAGAAAAATATTTATTGGTGTGGGAGCAAAGCAGTATATTAAATTATATGTAAATATGATTGTTGTAATATGTGTGTAGATAATACACTTACTGATAACTATGTGGATGAATTTACAAAGCAGAAAGAGGGAAAAGCCATACAAAACTATTTTGTTTTATTTTTTAAGATTGTATTTATTGGGGCGCCTGGGTGGCTCAGTTGCTTAAGCGACTGCCTTTGGCTCAGGTCATGATCCTGGAGTCCTGGGATCAAGTCCCACATCGGGCTCCCAGCTCCATGGGGAGTCTGCTTCTCCCTCTGATCTTCTCCCCTCTCATGTTCTCTCTCACTCTCTCTCAAATAAATAAATACAATCTTAAAAAAAAAAAAGATTGTATTTATTTATTCAAGAGGGAGAATGGGCAGGGAGAGTGGCAGAGGGAGAGGGAGAAGCAGACTCCCCACGGAGCAGAGAGCCTGATGTGGGGCTTGATCCCAGGATGCTGAGATCATGACCTGAGCTGAAGGCAGGCAGACACTTAACCGACTGAGCTACCCAGGGACCCCCATACAAAATTCTTAAGAGCAGTTTTCTCTAGGTAGTAAAACTACAGCTCACATCTCCCTACTTCCTAATTTATTTTATTTTCTAAATTTTTATAGTGAATATATATTATGTTTATAATAAGGGGAAAGTTTCTTTTAAAAATCAGGTTTTCTTAGGGTGCCTGGGTGGCTCAGTGGGTTGAGGCCTCTGCCTTCAACTCAAGTCATGGTCTCAGGGTCTTGGGATCGAGCTCTGAATCAGACTCTGCTCAGCGGGGAGCCTGCTTCCACCTCTCTCTCTGCCTGCCTCTCTGCCTACTTGTGATCTCTCTGTCAAATAAATAAATAAAATCTTTAAAAAAAAAGAAAAGAAAAGAAAATCAGGTTTTCTCATTTTCAGGACTAATAAAAATGTTACTTTTCTGCAGCAACCGTATTTTTAAACAATTTTTTCAATAAACTAAGATACCGATGGGTTAATTTAGTGTGTTTACAGATCGTTCATCAATAATTCAGTAATAGTGGAATTTTTGATGAAATCAAGCATGTGTCTTTCTTTGAAAGTGAACTATTGGTGGCAAATCTCTCCCTAGCAAAACCAAGCAATCATTATGCAGAACTTCTAATCATCCGCTACCTAAAACTTTCTTCTCTAGGAGTCGTTCCTCATTATTAAGTCTTCTTGATCTTCTGGCCAAAAATGTGGGAACCACCTTTGCCTTCTCTTTCTTTCACATTTCATTTCCAATCCATCAGGAAATCCTGCTGGCTCTGCTTTCAGAATATATCCAGATGTGATTGCTTCTCATCGCTTCCCCTCTCTCTAGTCAAAGTCACCATCATTTCTTCCCTGGGTCACTCGAACAAACTACTCACCGGTCTCCTTGTGTTTCTCCACCGATCTCCTGTGAGGCAGCCAGGGTGTGTAAACTGGCTCCAGTGAGGGCACTCTTCAGCTTTCAACCCTGAGAGAACTCCCATCACACTGAGTGAAAGGCAAAGTCTGGACACAACTGTGTGGTGCTACACAATCTATTTCCCCACGCATACGCTACCACCCCGCCCCCAGGAGGGCCTTTGACATCACTCAGGGCCAGTTACTCCCCGTCTCACTCACTCTCCTCCAGCCTTACTGGCCTTGCTGTGGCTCGGACGTGCCAGGCCTGCTCCGTGTTCTACCTCAGGGTCCTGACACTGGCCCGTCCCTCTGCCCTTTTCCTCCTGACACTCGGCAGTGTCAACTCTGCTTATCCACTTCATGTCTGCTCAAAGGTCACCTTCTTGGTGTTCCTAGTCCCCTCATCCTGAATTCTAAATTCCCTGTATCCTGCTCTATCTTTTCTTACCGAACATTTGTCATCTTCTAACATACTATCTAATTTCCTCAGGTACCATATTTATTATTTCTCTTCTATTTGCCCTTATTGGAAAATAAGCTCCATGAGGGTAGAGATTTTTATTTTTGTTCACTGACACATTCCAGGTGCCTAGAACGGTGCTAGCTGGTAGCAGATATTTATTGTTGAATTGCCTCATTACTATAGGGGGCATTTTATACACGCCCCTTAGCAACCCATCAATGCCATGCTGACCCCTGGTCTTCTGGAACACTAGGAAAGAGATAATATCCCTCAGATAAGTTAGGATAATAATAACAGCTAAGACTTCCCGAGTGCCCAGTCTGGGCCACACACTGTTCCAAGGGCGTCATGTGATTCTCACAGTCACTCAGTAGGATGGCTGCTATTGTTGTCCTCCAAAGGAGGAAGCTGAGGCAGCGAGGGTTAAGGATGCTGTTTAGTGTCACACAGCTTCTGAGAGGCGGAGTCAGCCTTTGAACCCAAACAACCCAGAGCCAGAGTGTGTGGTCCTCACACCTGTTCTCTACATCTCCCAGAAGCACATGCCTTCAGGGAAGAGAGCCTACAGAAGATTTTCGATGCGAGGTGCAGCATGACCAGTGTTTGCTGAAGGTAGAAATGGCTTCCTCTTGACAACATCCCCCACATATTAAGAGATAAACCAGAATTCTTTTTCCATTTGTGAAACTGTAAAAGATCAAGTTAGTGAAGATTTATTTCAATCCTTTAACAAGTCCTTGCTTTTTCTTAGCGATGGGGGGAACTGTTTTTTTCAGCATCCATCTATTATCCACATATTTCCCTCAATCAATATATTATTTTTCCAAATCAAATTCTTGCTTTAGTTTAACAGTCTTTGCATTCATGGGAACACAGTTTTTTAAAAGGAAATGGATATTTTTGTTAATAAGAATACCCAGCTGGAGGTATATCCTGTACTACCTAAAGGGATATACATGCCTTGGAGGTATTTTTTGACTGTGAGGGAGAAGTGGTACCACGTGCCCCGCCCAACTTATTTCCACAAAATGGTAATTAGTCTTTGCAGTGCTGCTCGGATATTTTCATCGCCACACTAGCGGGAGAATTTCTATCGTTCTTTCCCTCTGTGTTCATCTTCCACGATGATTAAAAATTTAGATAAGTTTGCCAGTAGCCCTGTTTGGCAGCTGTTGCGCCTATTAAATAGAGTGCTTCTCTAGAGCATTCCATTCACCGCTGAGTGGAAAGAGTTTTAAAGAAAACTAACCTCCCCTCCTGGGGAGTGAAGAGGTTATCCGTATTCAAGTGAAAGTCAAGACATAATGGAGTCATTGTGAGTAGATAGGACGGTAGTGGGCAAGAGCTTCAAGTCTAATTAGAACTTTGTGATTCAAATTTCTTTAGCTGTGGAGAATCTGACTGAGACCTTGGTTGGTGGACCCATCTTTGTGCCTCTCCAAATTCTGAATTCACCACAGGTGGGCGGGCTTCAAGTGAGAAACTCCCTTCCCTCAGGACTTGGTCTGTGAGAAATATCTAGATGTCACAGAGCTAGCTTATTGCTTGATGCTTTGGATGGCATATAAATCAGATCATATGACCTCTTTGTCATCTCTTTTCATATTTACCAAAGAAAGGAGAAACACCATTCCTTCTTCAGGGAGGCACTATACATAGACGTAGGAATTGTCTAAATAGCGCTTCTATAGTAGAGCTCCTCAGATATGTAAGGATTATGCAATTACTACTGAGAAAATTATATATTACATGGAGCTGGTGTTTTTATTTTATCACTGATTTTTTAAGCCACTATATAAGGAACATATTTACCCCTAAAATGGAGACTGGACCAGCTAGATAAGAATCGCCCAGAGAGCTTTTTTAAAAATGCAGGGCTCTCGGAGTCCCGGGATCGAGTCCCATATCGGACTCCTGGTTCTGCGGGAAGTCTGCTTCTCCCTCTGACTTTCTCCCCTCTCATTCTCAGTCTCTTGCTCTCTAATAAATAAATAAAAATCTTTAAAAAAAAAAAATGCAGGGCTCTGGGTGCCTGGGTGGCTCAGTCGGTTAAGCGTCTGACTTTCAGCTCAAGGTCAGGATCCCCAGGTCCTAGGATTGAGATCCACATGGGGGCTCCCTGCTCAGCAGGACGTCTGCTTCTCCCTCTCCCTCTGCCTGCCGCTCCCCTTGCTTGTATTCTCTCTCTATGTCGAGTGAATAAATAAAATCTTTTTTTTAACATGCACGATTCTAAGGCCCACCTTCAACTATTCTGTTTCCATAGGCTAGGGTGGATTTCTAAAAGTATGCCCAACTGCTTCTGATGTTCAACCATGTATAAAAGCCAGTACACAAAGACATTCAAATGGTGCTATTATAGACTTCCAGTCCTTAGCCACTGCTAAAATTGCAAGCAACCTGAGATGAAGGATTGTCTTACCCATCATTATTCCCCCTTCCATGCCTAGCACATAAGATTTGTTGAGTTTATTTGAGCTGAGTTGCTTTGACGCAGGAAGTCATGCCTGGAAGTGAACACAAAGTCACTGGAAAGCTTCATCTCTGCAAATTAATGGGCCTTTGGCACAAAATGTTCTGTTAGGCAGGTGAGTCAGATATTCCCCAGCCTAATTACTGTTTTGGGAAAGAGCCTGTACTTGAGACTCAGACAGTACCCAGGTCTGCCTTGACTCTGCCCCTGACCATATATCTCTATCTATATTTATTTCTTTTTTTTTTAAGACTTTTTTTTTTTTATTTATTTGAGAGAGATAGAGTGAGAGAGAACATGAGAAGGGAGAAGGTCAGAGGGAGAAGCAGACTCCCCATGGAGCCGGGAGTCTGATGTGGGACTCCATCCGGGGCCTCCGGGATCATGACCTGAGCCGAAGGCAGTCGCTCAACCAACTGAGCCAGTCAGACGCCTTATCTATATTTATTTCTATATATACCATGTGCTTAACCTCTAGCATCCTGTACCCCCGTCTATTAAATAAGTATAAAACTAATCATCTAGGATATTTGTAAGGATTAAAGGAGAAAAATGTATATTAAGTGCTTGCTACAAGGAAGGGGCTAAATCTCTATTTTCTTCTGTGGGGCTAAAAACCGTGGTTCTGTGCTGCGATGAGTAAAGACCACATACGGGTCTCGAACCATGAACAGTTTGCCAAAGCAAAAACCAACCTGCTGCTGGACTACAGCTGAAGCGACATACACTAGCATTATTATCACAGTCTTGCCGTGTTGCCCTTGACCTCAGCAACAGCTACAAGCAACATTTTGTATTAGTTTCCTAGGGCTGCCATAATTAATTACCAAAAGCTCCATGTCTTGAGACAACAGAAATTACTCTCTCACAGTTCTAGAGGCCAGACGTCTAAAATGAAGGCGTTGGCAGGGCCATTCTGCCTCTGAAAGCTCTAGGGGAGGACTCTTCCTTGCCTTTTAGCGAGCTTCCTTGAGCTTTTGGTGGCTCTGGTGTCTCTTGGCTTGTGGTGGCATAACTCCAATCTCTGCTTCCATCTTCATATGGCCTTCTGCTCTGTGTCTCTGGGTCCTTCCCTCTGCCAAAGACAACAGTCATTGGATTTAGGGCCCATCTGAAATTCAGGACGATTTTGTCCTGAGGTCCTTAACTGATTACATTTGTAGAGACTCTATTTCCATAGGTCTTATTCTGAGGTTCTGACATCAATTTTGGAGGAATACTATTCAACCAACTACACTAACTGTTTATGATATAGATTGCAAAACATCCCCCAAATCTGTTCTTTCTTTCTTCATGAGTAATATAAACTTCACATTTTCATTAGACACAGGGCTGGCCAGAACAAAGAGTTCATTTCTTTGTCTCACAGCTAAATCTGATCTTGTGACTAAATTCTGGCCAATAAGACTTGTAATCAGAGCTATGGTATGAATTTAAACTAAGATACATGTTCTTCTCCCCTGTTTCTCCTCCTTGCTTCCTGGAATGTAGTAGACATGGTGACTTGACTAGAGCAGCCATTTTGGACTCTAACATGGAGGACACAGGTTGAGGATGGTAAGAGCCCAGGCCTCTGACAGTTTCATGAAGCTGTTCTACCTTGGACTCTTTCCTTGTGCACTTTTGTGTAAAAGAGGAATAAATTTCTGTCCTGCATAAGCCAATGTTATTTGGGATTTTTCTGCTCCAGAAACTGGACCTAATCCTAGCAATTCACCATCTGTCTTTTCTTATATTATGGATTTGAGGCTTAAAACCTCAGAAGAAGAAATCAGAATTGTATCGAGCATTTTAATAAAAGTTTTGGTGGTCCCAAGTAGTCAGCCTTTCCTCTCAGGGTATTTTTGTCATTATAAATATATTAATTTAGTTAACAATTTAATGAAACATTATGGTATGGTTATTGGTTTTGTATACTTCCTAATTTTCTTCTTATGAGACAAATCAAACAAGGTAATTTTTCTGTTATGCCTCTAGCACTCTGCTTGGCTGGGCCTTGGTATAGCCCAAATCCAGGAGTGTCATTCACAGTGTAGTCTCAGTGCCCCCAGAGGTGTGTGATATGTTGGTCCTACTCCTAAGGTCCATGTATTATGGGGAAATAAAAGCCTTAGAAGATGGTTGTTCTTATTGGAGGTGTAATAATGATCTTATAAGCTTAACACCATGTGTCGGTGTTATATTCCTGAAAATAATTGCTCAGGGCTCGATTGCAGACAACAGAATTCACTAAAGGTAGTTTAAGAGGAGAGCTATGACCTGCTAGATCAACAGGATGGCCTGGGCTGCGTCCCTCAGTAATCAACAGTCCACAAATCTTTTTTTTTTTAATAAAACAAAGTTTTATATCTCACTCGTGAACACCATGGATTGACTGGGGATCCCATTCTATGGCATCCTCTCTTCAAGCTAATGGATTCACTACTTTCTAGAGCATTGCTATTAGCCACGGTGGAAGAAAGAGTTGGCATTTGTTCCCATTGCCTTAGCTCAAGCAAGTTACACAGCCAAACCCAACTCCAAGAGGGTGGGGTACCACAGTCATACCACGTTCCCAGAAAGCAGAAAGCCAGAAATGCAGCTGGTGAACAACACTAATGGATTTCCTTGATTGCCCAATCATTGGAATGACTGGGAGAGGGAAATCTAGGTTGAGCTTCCACAAGTGACTCTGAGAAAAATACTGCAGAACTGACCAGTCATGAGTGTTGTTGCCTCTGACAAGATTGGGAAGCTGCAGCCATGACAGCCTACTCCAGGACCACACTGCCTCAGTTGGACTCTTTTTGAAACATTCCCTATCTTAGGCTTTCCAGGTACATCCCTCATTTCCAAATCCCCTCAGAGTTAAGGACTAGGGACTAGAACCTCAGTTCCATTGCTGTAGAAAACTTAAAAGCCTCCAGAGAAAATTGGCAGGCACATGCTTTCTATCTCACAATGATCACTTCCATCTCCAGATTTTTACATAGCTGTATTGACTCAGTGAAAGTGAGCTTATATATGGAAAATGGGCTGTGAGGAAGACTGGAACATGGAGCTTTGAGCTTTCCAGATTCAACTGCTTATCAAGACACCTTACAATGGGGTTGGAATGGAATCGAGTGAGATATCCCTTATGATCTATGGCATGTATAATATTCATTTACTCTTTCATCCATTCCTCCACCCATCTTTTCATTTGTTCTTAAATCTGACACTGATTGAACTCCTACTGTTTCTAGGCAAGATACTAGATGGTTGTAGTGCAGGCCTATCAGGGGCTGCAGTGGAAGTAATAACCTGGTTTTTAATTATGATCTATGAACATTTCCAAATAAAACTTAGTAATCCACATAACTAAATTGGGAAATAAGTTTGAAATAGAGCTGTGGAAACACTTCTTTTTTTACACATACCGTAGGAAGTTGTTGTTGTTGTTGTTGTTTCTTAATCATCCTGAATTAAATAATTTAAAATGTGTAGAAATCAAAAGGTTTACACATCCAGAGGGGAGAAATGGTTGTCGCTCTAGCAAAGTACTTGAGTGGGAGCTGGAAGACATAAAAGCACTTAGCAGATTATTTCCTTACAAATACTAACTGGTACCTTTAGGGGGTTTCCTGTTATAAACAATGAAATAAATAAAAATTTACTTTAATGAGCTATGTAAACAGCACCAGGGGAACAAGTTAAGATTCTTGTTCACCACTAAGGGAATAAAAGTATGTATTCGAGGATACAAAGAGGTTTATAACATTTTAGAGCCCTGTGAACAACCTATTCTGTTGAGTAAAAAGCTACAGCTGCCCAAGAACCATTATCATTCATCCAGAAAAACATTCCATTTCTTCTTGTCATTCCCTGCCACCACCACCACCAATGCATAGAACAGCATCCCACTGCATGTCAGCATCTCTGCGATGAATTTTAACACCCATGTTATGGATCTGTGTTCCTTTGAAGATGCAAAATTACTGATCAAAAACCGTTTCATCATCCACTTAATCTCTCATTCTCCATTCCCAACTAGTTCCCTTTTTATTTTTTGTTTTTATTTTTCAAATTTTTATTTATTTATTTGAGATTAAGTGAGTGAGGGAGAGAGAGAGCATGAGCAGGGGGAGTGGCAGAGAGAGAGGAAGAAGCAGGCTCCCCACTGAGCAGGAAGCCCAACATGGGGCTCTATCCCAGGACCCTGAGATCATGACCTGAGCTAAAGTCCTGACACTTAACCAACTGAGCCACCCAGGTACCCCTACTTCCCTTCTTATTAGCACTTAAACTTGATCAAGTCTTTCATTAAAAAAAATAAACCTTCATCCTATGCCCATGTTCTCCCCAAGCACCACCTTACCCCTCACTTCCCTTCACAGCCATACTTCTTTTTTTTTTTTTTTAGGTGCAAATTGGTCATTTATTAAAGCAGAGGGACACAACAGGTGGGCTGAAAGAGCTCCACAGCCATACTTCTTGATGTGTACTTGCTGTGAGGACTGTTCCCACCTCCCCACCTCCCTCTCACTCCTCAGCCACTATTAGGTGACTCCTTCCCCACCCTTCTCCTCAAATCATCTTGGTGAGGTCATCACATTTCCTCCCAGTGGATATTTTTATGTCCTTATTTTTCTTGGCTTCTCAACAGATTCAAAACTGTTGAGCATGTCTTCTTGAAACAATCTTTGGCTACCAAAACCATACATTCCCCTGGTTTTCTTCCTATCTCTTTGGTTGTTTATCCCCAGTCCACTTACAGATGGAATAATATGCTAAATAGGACTTTCACTGATGTCTCAAATTTCAGCTGAAAACAAATGACATGTATCCTTTATTCAAAAGACAAGTATTAACAACTTGCTAAAAGTGGACAGACCTTGTTATGTGCCCCTTAACTCATCTAGGGATCCCCAAAGAAAGACGATTTCTTGGAAGAGAGTTGCTGGCCGAGCAGAGAGGGCTGCAACAATTTTTCTCCTTCCATGAAGGAGGTGAGGGGCATGCTACCTCATCTCAACCCAAACGAGGGAGGCAGTAAGTGAGCACTCAGAGAAATTTATAGTGAATCCTTTCCAGAAATGAACACTGCCCTCGTACTCTCTGCTGGATACTCAATGAAATGCAAAACTCCCTGCTCCACTTCTAGGCTCATACCAGAGCCAAACACAGTTTTGTTGTTTTGTTTTTTGTTTTTTGTTTTTGGCGGGGACGGTTGTTTTAGTTTTGCTTTGTTTTTGAGATACTGACATAGGCTTCAAAGACCCTGACAGTCTACATGATAAGACAGGAGCTGGCTAGAAGAAGGCTCTGTTAGCAGAGGGAGTAGGAAGGATGGGGAGAGACAGTGGGAGTAGCCTACACTGCCAGGGTTTGGAATATTTCTGCCAGGCCAACTGGACCATGTGAGGATGTGGTAGTCATTAGTGCTGTTTAAAAATATTCCAGTTCTCTTCATCTGGACATGTGGATTGTACATCCTCATTCTCTTTCAAGTTAGACTTGGTTATATGCCCAGCTTTGGCCCAAGAAATATGGGCAGAAGAGAGGTGTTACTTCTGGGTGGAAGCTTGAAGAGTCAGCACAAGACTCACCATGGTTTTTTTCCTCTTGCCATGGTGATCATGGAAGCATGAATCAAGAGGGAGTCTTTGCCACTCTGTGTTCCTGAATGACTATGACAAGGAGAGCCCCTACGAATCCTCAATGGACACATAGCATGAGTAAGAGTACATTTCTACTGAGATTTAGTAGCTGCTGTAGCATAACCTACCTGTCTTGGCTGCTACCGGAAGGCAGCATGATCTTGTAAGGATCAAATTCAAGAAGTGGAGCGTTGGTTATCCCAGCAGAAAAAAAGATGAACATTGAGAGGAATTGTGAGAGGTTAGTTGGATAATGGATTTTCTGAGTCAAGAAATAGTACTCTGTAGAGGCCCCAGATGTTTGGGGGGAAATGAGGGATAAATAAGTGCCCTTAGAGAGTTCACAGAGCTCCCTGAAGCAGGAAGAATATTTTAACATCTGTCATGGGAGAGGGCATCTGACAGCCAACTACAAAAGAAATACTTTTGTCATTTTTTTCTTATTCTACCTTCTTACAGTAACTTAGAAGGGACCAAGAGCCACAGAAGGAATAAAGAAAATATGGCACAAAAAGAGCAAAAGAACAGACCACACCCTCCCTCCACTCCATGATTGGGAACCCCAAGTCAGGCTAGAGCTAGAAGTAGGGTGAGCTCAGATTGGTGGAAACTTTTAGATGGAAGTTATAACTTAGATTGGTCTGAACATTTTAGCATATGAAAATAGTACTATTTGAATACTGAGAATTTAACAGAAATTAATGGAGGATGCTCAAGATACTGTCTAGGGTGGAATGGTTTAAAAGCAGCGATGGGGAAAAAATGAAGCTGAGTGCACTTTACCAAGTTCAACCAATTCAATAAACATGCTCTGTTTCCTTTAAAATAAAATCTTAGGGGCACCAGGGTGGCTCAGTGGGTTAAAGCTTCTGCCTTTGGCTCAGGTCATGATCTCAGGGTCCTGGGATGTAGCCCCATGTTGGGCTCTCTGCTCAGTAGGGAGCCTGCTTCCCCCCTTTCTCTGCTGCTTCTCTGCCTACTTGTGATCTCTCTCTCTCTGTCAAGTAAATAAATTAAATATTTAAAAAAATAAAATCTTAATTGTGGGTAATCCTCAGGGTATTATTCTTTTTTAAAAAAAAAGATTTTATTTATTTATTTATTAGGAAAGAGAGAGAGTGAGAGAGAGCATGAGAGGGGAGAAGGTCAGAGTGAGAAGCGGACTCCCCATGGAACCAGGAGCCCGACGTGGGACTCGATCCCAGGACTCTGGGACCACGACCCAAGCCAAAGGCAGTGGCCCAACCAACTGAGTCACCCAGGCGCCCGTCAGGGTTTTATTCTAAGTCCTGTTTTCACACTCTACTTCCATATATTTCCATGACTGAAAAATTCTATGGTTATACTTTCTTCAAAACTGCTTTTCAGATACAAGCCAGTCTCCTGAGTTGTAGAATTGATAGATATGATGGCTTACTGGGCACTGATACTTGGATAGCTTAGAAGAATCTCTAATAACCGGACTCATTATCATCCACCTTATGCCCTCCTGAACCATTCCTCCTCAGGGTGACATTGATCATTTCATTGCCCATGGTGAAAATCTTGACTTTTTCCCCTGCACAGCTCTTAATATCCAATCAATCACCAAGTCCTGTCTACTCTGTCTTCTAAATATGTCTCAAATCTGTTCATTTCTTTCCATTCCTCCCCACCCCCCACTGTGATTGCATCACTCTGAATCATCTTCATCTCTCATTTGGAGAACTCCAGTGGCCTCCATCTGGACTCTCTGCTTCTAGCCTCATTGAATTCCAATCTATTCTTTTCATCATAGCTACAAATGATCCTTATAAAATAAGACATTCATTCAACAGTTATGTATTGCATGCTTACCATGTGCCAAGACCTGGTACTAGTCCCAGGGGTTAGCAACAGAGGACAACACAGAGTCCTTGCCTTTGTGGACTTTCTATTTCAGTGGGGGAAGACAAATGTTAAACAAGCAAAATGATCTATAACAGCAGTCAACAAAGAGTTTTAAATGCTGTAATTAGGTAGTTAGGTATATTTGGAACTTTTCTCTCTCTCTATATATATATATTATATTTTTCTATATTTTCTAATATATTTTATATATTTCTATATATATATATATATTAAAGATTTTATTTATTTGACAGAGAGAAAGAGATCACAAGTAGGCAGAGAGGCAGGCAGAGAGAGAGCGGGAAGCAGGCTCCCTGCTGAGCAGAGAGCCCGATATGGGGCTCGATCCCAGGACTCTGAGACCATGACCTGAGCTGAAGGCAGAGGCCTGACCACTGAGCCACTCAGGCGCCCCAACTTTTCTATATATTATGTGTGTGTTCACACTAAGAGAATTATAACTTATTAGTTTAGTGGGTTTAAGAGTATGTTTGGGCCAGACAAGATAAATAGATTACAAATTGTTCACATTTTTGCAACCACACAAGGAAGACAAACTAAGACTGGGAATTTGACAATATGGAACAAGAAGTCTGCTGAAGCTTGATTGCCTTGGGACCATTTTCATTTGCTTCTGTTACAGTCCTCCTATTTCCCCTCTTCCCATCGGCTATATTAATGTTATCATAGTGAGAAGAGCCACATTCAACTGAATTAAACTATAATTAGGTTGGAGTTATCTCCAGAACTTTCTGGGGATTGAAGACCTGTTTAATCTCCCACAGATTTGATCATAGCTAGTGTGAACAGACTAGGTGTTTTTCATAGCTGTTATTTTGCCTGGATCACTTTGCAGGATCACTTCCTAGAAGAAACCTTGACACAGAAAACTTACTTTTCTAGTAGCTTTTTGAGTTAGCTTCATTTGTAAATTGCTATCTTGATGCCTGATTGCTTTCTCTGCTGGTGCCAACCCAAGAAGGGTCAAATTTTCCCAAGGAGAGTAAGGAAGATATGAGGTTGCATTAGTCATAATACAACCTCCAAATTTCAGTGGCTCAATACTTAAAAGGTTATTTGGTGCTCACACCAAGGCTGTTGTAGGCTGATAAAGAGGTATTTTGCTCCACATAGTCATTCAAGGACCCAGGTGGTCGGGATTCCACCATCTAGAATGTTGTTGGCCAACTTGTCATGGGAAGAGTGAGCTAGTGGAGAATCTTCCAGCTGCCTCAGCCAGGAAGTGACACACATTACTTCTGTTCACCCTGTATTAGCTTATACTAGCTAGATAGCCTATATTAGTGAAAGGAGATCCAGGAAGTGAAGCTTTTCATATGCTCAGGAAGGAAAGGAGAACTGGATATTGGTAATGTCTACTACCTAAATCAAAGTCGCTTTGTTCAGAAAGCCTTTCTTTAACAACATTTGCCACTTTCAAGTAAGCTGTTGGTTTGATATGCTTCCACAGTGACTTTACACTCTTTTTCATTTCAACTAGTATCCATCATTTTACTCCTTGTTTAATTGTTTAATTATCTTGTCTTATTAGATCTCCCCTTGCTGCTATAGCATACTTACCTCTCTACTTTCTCGGGCAAACTCCTACTTATCCTATTGGTCTTAGTTCAAGCTACTCTCATTAGCAATGAGGAAAAATAGAACATGAACCTCTAGTATTCATAGTTTCTCTCCTTACAAAATTCTTCAGTTAAGGAAGTAGGGCTCCTTGGAAAGTATGTGGTACTAGATCTTAGGGGAGGAGGGAGCAAGAAGAGCCTGAGACATCTTGTTGTTGTCAAAAACTAAAGATTTTTTTAAGTTTATTTATTTTTAGTAATCTCTACACCCAATACAGGGCTCAAACTCACAACCCCAAGATTAAGAGTCACATGGCCTTCTAACTGAGATCTCCAGTCACCTCCCAAAAATTAAAGATGTTTTTATAAATACCTCAATAAATGTTAGAAACAGTCCTGGCCAGGCACCTGGACAGCTCAGTTGGTTGAGCGACTGCGTTCAGCTCAGGTCATGATCCTTGAGTTCCGGGATCGAGTCCCACATCGGGCTCCCAGCTCCACGGGGAGTCTGCTTCTTCCTCTAACCTTCTCTCCTCTCATGTTCTCTCTCACTTTCTCTGTCTCTCAAATAAATAAATAGAATCTTAAAAAAAACAAATACAGTCCTGGCCGGAGAGAGTAGTCACTGGACAAGAGGTGACAAATTTGACATTAAAAATGAGTAGAGTAATTGGAAGATGAGTCCATTAAAGGAACCCTGAGGCCATGGTAATTTTCAAAGGACAGAAGTGATTTAAATATTGCCAAAAGACTGATTTGAGATTAATAAATATGTATTTATTGAATGAATGAATGAGTTGTACTTTGATCCAAATAGAAAGTTGTCATTTTTTTTTAAAGATTTATTTATTTATTTCACAGAGAGAGACACGGTGAGAGAGGGAACACAAGCAGAAGGAATGGGAGAGAGAGAAGCAGGCTTCTGGCCAAGCAGGGAGCCTGATGTGGGGCTCAATCCCAGTACCCTGGGATCATGACCTGAGCCAAAGGCAGCCGCTTAACGACTGAACCACCCAGGCACCCAGAAAGTTGTCATTTACATAAAAAATAAACAATTACAACTTGGGACATGGGACATATATGACTCATTTTGTAAAAAAAAAAAAAAAAAAATCATGTGTTTTTCAACCTCTATCTAAGACATAGAGGTTACGTGTCCAACTCTTGATTTCAGTTCAGGTCATGATCTCAAGGTAATCAAGCCCTGCGTCAGGTTCTGAGCTCATCAGGGAACCTGCTTCTCTCTCTCTCTCCCCCTCTGCTGCTTCCCCTACTCACATACACACTCTCTCTCTCTCTCAATAAATAAACAAATAAATAAACAAACAAACAAATAAATAAATAAACAAAAATCTTTTTAATGGATTTAAGTCATGACAGAGAGATTTCTATATTCAAAGAAGAGATTCCTGACTGTGCTCATTGTTTAACTAGAGCTAAGTGGTTATTAACTTTCTTGGGAGTTTTTCATCCTTTCTGGGTTGTTTATGTACAATTCTGCCCAAATATAGCAGAGCTAATTTGTTAAACTCCTTTAGGCATATGATTCTCCAAGCTGATCTATGAAGCAGGCATTGATATGCCTGTACTCTGTTAGACTCAGTTCAGTGGAAACTTGATGAACTCTGTGAATGGACATTCTGTAAATGAAATATTTATCATTGCATTAAATGTGCATCAAAGGTATGGGTTCCTGTAATTATGGGGGAAAGTACCTGGGAAACTTTCAACAGTATGTACAAAATTCACACTAACCTACTTTACTAAGATTTTCTTTATCATGCCTTATCTTGGATTCTTTTTCTGTGTAAGGAATAAGTTCACCAGCTGCAAAGTACATTAGGAAAAAGATCTGCACTCATATGAAAACTATTCTAGACTAGTACAACTTCAAAGGTTGGGTTTCTGTTACTGGATGAAGAAAAGCAAAATGCTGCCCGTAAATGGACAATTGAGTGCAAAAGCAGAAAGGGTAATGGAATATTACAACCAAAAAAGAAATGGAAGCCTTGGCAAGAGAACTAGAATACAGCAAAATGGAGGGATGTAAAATTAGCTGAAAACAAAGGTAGTTGTAGGAACACTCCTTTTGAGCCGACAGTTGAAATGCTAATGATTCTACAAGAAATTTAGCCTTTAACTAGAGAATCCTAGGAATTTAGATTCAGCAATATATTTGGGAAGGAATGAGGGGAATTCAGTTGAAAACCCATACCTCAGTTGGCTCAGAGGAGAGGTAGGAATGTAGAATCTGTGAAGGGAAGTTGAATATGTTTTTTTTTTAACTGTCTGCTAAATGAGACCAGATAATTTATGCATTGATGATGTGAAGCACCTGTTAGTTTGGCTTCAAAAGCAATAATTGTCCAAGGACTGCAATCCACTACTAATTAGTGATAAGACTGTTGTCAGGACTGTGCTAATTAGATATGGTCTTAAAAATGTGCTTGAATGCCAGATTCCAGTAAGAATTGACAAACATAACATGGAAATATGCCAGGTCCTGGAAACTAAAGCAATGAAACTGAGGGAATTATTTAAAACGGCAGAAGACTAAACTAAACAATGAGCATATGTCAAAGTTTATAGGGAATTCTAAATATCAAAATTCAAAAAACAATTTTTATCATTTTGGGTCCTCTAAGAAGCAGGATACCATGATAGAGTGAGACAGGCAAGAAATTCCTGAGGGAAATGCCTAAGAAGGATAAAGGAGGAAGGAAGCAGAAGTGGGAAAGTTGGGCTCTCAGATCACAGTAGAGGTCTGACCTCTGTGAAAGGAGAGCAAAGGAAGGGGAATCTTGTACAAAGAACCTCAGACTGCATGGTAGCAAGGTCAGTGGCAAATGCCCTAGGAAATATTGCCCACGGGACCGTTATGCTCTAGAGAGAAATGGCCCAGCTCTGAGAGTACCACTGTGCTCGGCCATTAGCTGGAAGCAGTTTGAGGGCAACCTGGCCTCAGTAATGAATGATGTGCTGGGTCACAAAAGGCAACACCTGGAGATGGTCCATCCACTATACTCTTCACAGCAAGTACTTTGGAAGGGAAATGTGAGCGACATACCTCTATGGCTGCTATAGTCCACCCTTTATGCCACACAGATACACTTCTCCACACATGTTCGGGGAGCAGCTCTTCCACAGTTCCTATGAGCCTCTCTTCCTGAGAGGAAACTTCAAAGAGGGAGGTTATTGAGGGAAAAAAAAATACATCTCCAGAGACTATGGTTGGCCTCAGAACTGTAAGTGGTTGGTATTCATTGTTTCCCTCTTGCACTGTCCTTTCTAAATTCCCTTCATCCATAACTATCACCTCTGTTGTACCTATTGGCTTACCTGGTAAAATGACCCAAACCTTCATTCCTGAGGGAACTCATTCCTTGGTAATCATCCCTAGTCATCAGGCTAACATTGCTGCATGTGTCCATTCATGATTATAGTTGGTCAAGGAAGTACTAAGAGGCAACCAAATGAATCACCCTATGGAAATGCAACCTTATCTACTCCTGCTGTTCTGGGTCTATTACCCCAGCAAAGATGGTGACTTTTCTCCCTGCCTGCCTGCTGTGGATACAAGGAGTCCAAAATGCTTAAGCAGCAGCCCTCACTTGAATTAAACGGAAGCTTTGCTGTCACCTTGGCAAGAGTGTACTCCTTTTGGGGATGAGAACCTCACCCACTCTGAGCTCAGAGTTGTAGGGATAAGGAGCAAAATGTCTTCCAGTGGATCATTGGCAGTGATGGTAAGTGGGCCATAACTGCTTCTACCCTTGAGTTTCTGTGCACAGGTATTCTTTCATTTGGAGATCCAGTGCTATATAGGGGTCTTTGATTCAATACATATACTGTATCCTGAACAAGATCATCTTATACTTGCAGAGTATCGCCTCCAAGGTGGTGTTTCAGCTATGCTTTAGAAAGCTGTTCCAACATTCTATTCGGCTGGCTATTTTAGGATGGTGAAGAATCACCATCCTGAAGGATTCTGCGGTCAAGGACCAAATCTTGGATCTCTTTCACTGTAATGTGGGGTTCCTGGTCAGATGCTATGCAATATGGAATTCCATGTCCATGAATCAAGCATTGTATAAACTCCTGGATAGTGATGCCAAGGTGAGGTAGCTTCACATAAGTGAAGCTCCTCAGGCAGAAAAAAAAAAAATCCAAACCTAGAACAGGTATCTATCTCTGTGAGGATGAACTGCTGGCCCTTCCAGGACTGAAGAGCTCAATGACGCCAGATGGGTACTGATCTCCATGAGCAATAGTGACATATCAGATCTCAGTGTTGGTCTCTACTGCTGGTAGATTGGTATTAGATAGTATATCTATCAGTTTTAGATATCTATCAGGTATACATCTATCATGTATAGATATCTATCAGGTATAGATAGTCTGAGGCATCAGTAGTTAGACTGGTCCTTGTAAGCAGGCATTCATGCTGTGGGGCCCATACACAAATGCCATCTTCAACACCACAGACATCTCATTTATGTGCTCCTTGTGTCTGGGATGACCGATGGTGAAGGCTGGCTAACACTGACTAGCCGAGTAATTTTGGCTCATTGTTTTTTCAATGCCTTTTCCAATGTAGATGATGCTTTTGGATGGACATTAACATGTAATTCAAAGATCTTCACCCTTCATATCCACTTCCAGATGTCCATCCACACGCTTCCACGGCAGACTTCATCTTTAATCTCCCAGTAGTATGACTGATTGAGCTACGGTTTGAGCTATACCTCCTGCCAGAATCTTTTTTGTTCCAGTTTCTACTCAAAGCTGGCAGGTTTCCATGTCAATAGGCTGGAATATAGTTCCCCTCTTAGGTATAGATTTGGTTGCCTCCAGAACCCAAAGAGTTTCACCAGATGCTGTGCTGCTTTGTTTATAGCATGAAATATAAGATGTAGCAATTTGTCTTTTACCTTAGAAGAGATGTCCTGGCCTGCCCCTGGTCAATGAACTCCTAAAAACTTTCTTGAAGTAGTAAGTCCCTGAAACTACATAGGTTTTATCTTCTACCTTCTGAAGCTCATGTGCCAAGGCCTCCAGCATTGAAACCAACTCTTGCTTGTCTTGCCAGATCAGCATTGTATCACTAATGTTTTGGATTGATGTGATGATGCTCTCTTTGAACTCTATTATGACAGAGTGTGGAGTTAAAACAGCCCTGGGGTGAAACTATAAATGAATCTTGTTATCCATTCCATGTCAGTATGAACTGTCCCCAATCCTCTTTTCTTTCCTCTTTTCTTTTCTTTCTTTTCTTTTCTTATCCTCTTTTCTGATTGGTATAGAAATGAATACAAGCATCAAATCAGTATTTGCATACTACATAGCTGAAGCCTTGCTGATCTGCTTCACTGTCAATATCTTGCTTGGCGTAGCAACTGCAGTGGAGCTGCTGCCTGCTTGAGCTTGCAGAAATCTATAATCATTGTGCAGGATCCATGTGGTTTTAGAGATATCTGATTGATAAATTATATGGAGATAAAATAGGGACCACTACATGCATCCTTTAAATCTTCAGTAGAATCTAGAATCTATTTCTAGGATTCTCCATAGAAATAGAACCAATAGGGTGTGTGTGTGTGCGTGTGTGTGTGTGTGTGTGTGTGTGTTTTAACAAATTTATTTTTTTAAAACATTTTTATTTTATTTTTTTAAAGGAAATGATTTTTTTAAAGATTTTATTTATTTATTTGACAGAGAGAGAGATCACAAGCAGGCAGAGAGGCAGGCAGAGAGACAGAGGGAAGCAGACTCCCTGCTGAACAGAGAGCCTGATGCGGGGCTCGATCCCAGGACCCTGAGATCATGACCTGAGCCGAAGGCAGAGGCATTAACCCACTGAGCCACCCAGATGCCCCTAAAAGCGTTTTTTAAAAAGATTTTACTTATTTATTTGAGAGAAAGAGAATGAGAGCATGAGATGGAGGAGGGTCAGAAGGAGATGCAGACTGTCCTTCAGAGCAGGGAGCCCCATGCAGGACTCGATCCCAGGATTCCAGGATCATGACTTGAGCTGAAGGCAAGTCACCCAACTGAGCCACCCAGGCACCCCAAAGCATTTTTTTAAAGATATTTATTTGGCTCATGTGATTGTGGAGGCTTGGCAATCCAAAATCTGATGAGGGAGACCAACAGGCTGAAGACTGAGGAAGAGTTATAATTCCAGTCCTAAGGCAGTCTGCTGGGGAAACAGGAAGAGCAGATGTTACAGTTGAAGTCTAAGGCATAATTCTCTCTTATTCAGGGGAGATCAACTTTTTGTCCTATTTTGTTCAGATTTTCAACTGATTGGGTGAAGCCCAAGACTGTATGCTTTACTTAAGTCTACCAGTTTAAATGGAAATTTCATCTGAAAATACTCTTTTAGAAATATCAAAAATAATGTTTAACCAAGTATCTAGGCATTATGGCCTAGCCAAGTTGGCACATAAGGTAACTGTCACAACAGAACTTATCTGTGCCACCATTTTGGGGATGCAATATTATTTTTCATTTACTATCATGGCTTGGGAAAGTGGTGGCTTCAGAAGCTTCCTCTTGGTCTTCTCCAATATGATGGTTCTTATCCTACTGGCCGGGGATCTAAATGAGTGAAACTGCCATCAGTGTTAATCCTAATTTTTCTCCAAGGACGAATGCAATGACCATCAGCTAGGGTCATGAACCCAGTAGACCCAGACTACATTTATTAACTGGGTCTCAAAGCTCTTGATGGTCATGACACTTGAGGTTTTCAGTCATCAATGTCAGCTCTGAAAGTGTGTCCAGAAGACCTCAATCTGTACAGTTATCCTCCTTTGTCCAGTGTATGGTTACCTGCCGAAATGGCTGAAGGTCCCTTTGGGGTAGGACTGGGGAAATCATTATAGTTAAAACTTGAACTGGTGGGCCCCTGGGTGGCGCAGTTGGTTGAGCGACTGCCTTCGGCTCAGGTCCCATATCGGGCTCCCAGCTCCATGGGGAGTCCGCTTCTCACTCTGACCTTCTCCCTTCTCATGTTCTCTCTCTCTTTCCTAATAAATAAATAAATAAAATCTTAAAAAAAAAAAAGTGACAAATCCTATAAAAAAAAAAAAAAAAACTTGAACTGGTTTTGTAGAGTTCCTTCACCTTAGGACACAGCCATCTCTCAGTCACTGCATTCTCATCTCAAAATTGGTGTAGCCACTATGAAAGCAACATGGAGGATCTTCAAAAAATTAAAAATAAAACTACTCTATAATCCAGCAATGCACTCTGGGAATATATCCAAAGAAAATGAAAACACTAGCTTAAAAAGATATCTGCCTCCCTATGTTCATAACAGCATTATTTATAATAGCCAAGACATGGAAATGACCTAAGTGCCCATTGATAGATAAATGGAGAAATAAGTTGTGGTATCATGCATACATATACAATGGAATATTATTCAGCCATAAAAAAACAAGGAAATCCTATCATTTGTGACAATATCCATGGACCTGGAGGACATCATGCAAAGTGAAATAATACTGTATGATCTCACTTATATGTGGAATCTAAAAAGAAAAAAAAAAAACTCATAGAAAAAGAAATCAGACTTGTAGGTACCAGAGGTGGAGGGTTGGGGGAGGAGGGAAATTGGAGGAAGGTGATCAAAAGGTACAAACTTCCAGTTACATACTACTGGAAGTTACCACTAATGAAGTTACTACTCATTAGATAAAGGAGCACTAGGGATACAATGAGCAACACGATGATCATAGCTAAAATTGCTTTAGGATATATATGAAAGTTATTCAGAGAGTAAATCCCAAGGGTTCTCATCACAAAGAAAAAGAATTTTTCTTTCTTTCTTTCTTTCTATCTTTCTTTCTTTCTTTCTTTCTTTCTTCTTTCTTTTTTAAATCTATATAAGAAGTTGGATGTTAGCTGAACCTATTGTGGCAGACATTTCATAAAATACATAAACCAAACCACTATGCTGCATGCCTAAAACTTATACAGTGATGTAAGCCAATCATCTCCCAATAAAACTGGGAAAATATTGAATTAAAAAAAGGGGGAGACAACTTGTGGTCACTTCAAGAGATCAAAAAATTATATCCATAATTATATCTAAAATTATATCCATTAATAAATTATACTATTTAATTTTAAATTTGTCACAGGTTCAGAAACTGTGCATGAATTTCTATTGGGGCACCTACCCCTCTTCTTGCTTCTCTGTTCTTGCCTGTTTCTGATTATAGGGGTTAAATGGCACTCTCATTGGTTGTCTCATTTTGCAACTAAGGACATCAGATTCTCTTAACCATTTCCACAGCTTTCTATGGGTCATGCTCCCTTGACAGCTATTCCAATTTTGCTGGTAGTTATAATAATGGTGCCCCGACCCCCCACCCCAGGCTTCTGGCAGTCAAGTTTTGTTACGTGGCTTCTATTATTTTCAAGTGCTACCATCCCTATTGATATGAATGAGCTTAAATCTTACTATCTTACTTACTTACTTACAGGATTGCTACCACTAGCCTTCTTTTTTTTTTTTTTAAGATTTTATTTATTTATTTAACAGAGAGAGAACACAAGCAGGCAGAGGCTGGCAGAGGCAGAGAGAGGAGCAGGCTCCCCGCCAAGCAAGGAGCCCGATGCGAGACTCGATCCCAGGACGCTGGGATCATGACCTGAGCCGAAGGCAGCCGCCCAACCAACTGAGCCACCCAGGCGTCTCTCTACCACTAGACTTCTTAATGATGCTGGTGCCCCTCTCACCAGTGCATTGCTGATGGCCTTGGAGAAAAGTGTGTTCTCCAGGCCCTGCTATGGAACATACTCTTCTGGTGGGTTCTCTGGTCTCACGTTATGAAGCCATTATAACATACTCTGTCCTATAGCCCTTTTAGTCCTTCCTCTACTGTCTGTCACGGCAACTCATCTCAACTTCAGCCTAAGTTATCACTTTTTTATGTTTCGAAGACCCACCCTAAGGTGGGTTTGCCCCATCCTATGATGTGGAGGGGTAGTCCTTACAATGGTATTAAATCCCACTTTCTAAGAAAGTGCTCACACTGGCTCTCTGTGTCTCACAACTGTGCCCTTTACTGTTTCAGGCTTTCTCAGGTTCTTATTATCCCTCTGCAAGGCATCAGTTGAACTTTAAGCGAACCCACTCACACCACTAGAGTTGTAGGCATTATTCTCCCTGTATCTTTCAAGTGTCTAAATCATCACACTCGCAAAGCTGTCTCCCCTCTACAAAGATGCATTCCCAAGTCCCCAGCAGTGAAATCTTCAGCAATCATGGGGCCTCCTTGTGCCAGAAACTCTCTGTTCCCTACATTCCACTCAGGATGGGGTCTAACTTGCCAGCGAAGCATGAGTCAACAATCCCTAAACCTAAGTCTACTGCCTGCTTTCTTGGACCTTTTTTTTTTTTTTTTTTACGAACTGTGTCAGTTGGGTCCCCTGGGTAGCAGACACTGAACCCAAATCAGACGTGCAAAAGGTGTACTGAGAAAGCATCTGCGAAGGATAAAGAGAAGGGGAGCAAGAGTAGGTGGGGAGAGCCTTCAAAGCACAAGGCAGGTCTGACACCTGTGCAAGGAGAGAAGATCAGGTAGGAAAAGCCCCGGGCCACCGTGCAGCTTGGAGAAAGTCTGGCCAGGCAACTGAGGAGTCCCCAAACAAAGATTGCCCACTAGAGAAATCTTAGGTCAGGCAGAAATGGCCCAGCGATAGGACCACACTGTGTTTGGTTATTGACTGGGAGCCTCCTGAAGGGAGAATGGCCTTGCTAGGAGTGCAGCAGGCCTGGAGACACAGCAGCCAGCTGGAGGTTGTTGGCCCACGACACTTCATACACTTCTTGAAGGAAGAGTTACATGGAAGAGCAGCACAATCAAGTCCAAGTGGTAAGAGCAGGAAGGAAAAAAAGCCACAACCTGGAGGCCAGCTGGAAAATGGAATGAGAGGCAGCCAAGGAGCAGTGTGGGTGAGTACCGCCATGTGCAAATTTTACCTTTATTTACATGAGTATGGGTTGGATGGACTGGTTTAATGTTACAACAGGTATGAACGAGTCTGTGAATAAATGGGCCTGCCGTAAATGAGCATTGACAAAGAAACGAGGCAAAAAAAAAAAAATTTATTAACAATCGGACACGAGAATTAAGAAGGTATAGCTTTATGGAGCCATTTAATGTAGGAGAAAATCATCCTAGAGTCCTCAATATAGCCAGAGGACAATCACTCTATTATTGGAACCATCCCAAAAACATAGTCTGGTTGAGTATCATCTGTCCTATGAAGTAAATATGTACTCCCTCATGTATGCGCTTGAAGACGTTTTTCAGCAAAATGATTTTTTTAAAGAATTTTTTTATTTATTCATTTGAGAGAGAGAGAAAGTGAGAGAGAGCATGGGAGGAGAGAAGGTTAGAGGGAGAAGCAGACTCCCCGTGGAGCTGGGAGCCCAATGTGGGACTCGATCCCGGAACTCAAGGATCATGACCTGAGCTGAAGGCGGTTGCTCAACCAACTGAGCCACCCAGGCGCCCAGCAAAATGATTTTTTTTTAAGATTTTATTTATTTATTAGGAAAGAGAGAGAGTGAGAGAGAGCATGAGAAGGGAGAAGGTCAGAGTGAGAAGCGGACTCCCCATGGAGCTGGGAGCCCGATGTGGAACTCGATCCCGGGACTGCGGGATCATGACCTGAGCCGAAGGCAGTTGCTCAACCAACAGGCGCCCGCAAAATGATTTTTTAAAGGCACTTGTTTAAGTGCCTCTATTCTACCCCAAAGCTTTGTGATTTAAAAAGATTGATTTCCCTGCTAGACAGCTGGGTTATACTTTATTATCTTTCAAATATTTGTGCCACCTGTTTTATGGTTTTTATCTATAACTTGATAGCTACCGTTTTTAAAAATTACATGTTTGATAGAAAGTGTATTAGAAAGTAGTAGAAAGACTTCTGTAATTCAGAGTGTGAAAAGAATTCAAACTTCAGTGGCAAAATGTAAAATTCTTTTTACATTATTTAATACGATTCAAACTTGGAGGGAAATGTCTGCAGTTTACATACTTAGGATATTCAGAATACCTTTCATAACCTTGGAAATAAAAGTAAATATAAAGTTAGAGCTTATAAATATTTTAAAGACATGTTTAGATTATAACAAAAACAAAGTCTATAAATGATACTTTGTGGTGACTGAGATGAAACTCAGGAAAGTTGTTTGTATTAAGTAACATCCTTTAGTTGCAGGTACTCTTGGGCTGTGCTTTATGGCCTAAAGTTAGATGCGAGACTATTGCTTGTCATTAAATTTTAAGAAACAGAGGCATTTATCTTTCTGTTACCATGAGCACTACCAATATCTGATTTGTCTTACTCATCCTTCTTACCACTCTTACGTACTAATATAGAAGTAATAATATTTATAATACTATATCTATTATTACTCCAATACTCCCACATGCCCCTTGGTGGCTGAATGCAATAAGAAACAGAGAATTTGGTGACAGACCTGGGTTTGAGCTCTAAATTTGCCTCACACTGGCTGCATGACTTCTCTTCATTACGTCGGCTGCGTAGTGTAGCAGGGAGATAACAATACCTCCTGCAGGGGTGGTGGTGAGAATTCTATACGTGTAAACCACCCACGTGGACTACAATTTCTAATTCCTTGCCAAATTTCCTCACTATCAGAGGGTGATCATCTTTCTGCTTCATGGAGTAAATTAGAAGGTACAAAGGTAATCTCACCAGTTCTTTTTCATAGACTGGTCTCTTGTCCCTTTACCACTTTTTTTTTTAAAGATTTTATTTGAGAGAGAGAGAGAGAGAAAGCACAAGCAGGAGCAGAGGGAGAGGGAGAAGCAGACTCCCCTGCTGAGCAGGGACCCTGATGGTACGGGGCTCCATCCCAGGACCCTGAGATCATGACCTGAGCTTATGACCTGAGCTGCAGGCAGAAGCTTAACTGACTGAGCCACCTGGGTGCCCCTCTTTACCACTTTCTTGAAGTTGCTCTGATTTGAAGACACCAGGAGCTTCCTAGCTGCCAAAGCCAATTTACCTCCATTTCAGTCCTCATTCTGTTTGCCTTCTCTGCTGCATTAACAAGTTGACTATTCTCCCTCTTGAAACATTTTTGCTTCCGTGGTGTCTCTGAAGCCACACTTTCTAGTTCACTTCCAGTCTTTTATTTATTTATTTATTTATTTATTTATTTATTTATTTATTTATTTTTCTGATGTTGGGTTTCTTTTATAGCCGGCATATCATGGAATGCAAGGTCAGTAGCAAAAAGGAGTGAGGAGCCACTTCAGCTCGTGATTCAAGAAGCAAGCCACCAAGACCAATACTATAAACACACAAAAGCCAAGGAGGGGAGATACCAGAAGCAGTCACAGAGAGCTGGTGCCAAGAATCAGGAGCTCGAGATGGCCACTAAGATAAGTAGAGATAAGAAAGCAGGGAGGGGACG
Source organism: Nasua narica (assembly GCA_028533885.1). Lineage (NCBI taxonomy): Eukaryota > Metazoa > Chordata > Mammalia > Carnivora > Procyonidae > Nasua > Nasua narica. Next base: position 46,972,847 of record CM052798.1, read on the forward strand.
CCGGGGTGGCTCAGTGGTTTAAAGCCTCTGCCTTTGGCTCAGGTCATGATCTCAGGGTCCTGGGATCGAGCCCCGCATCAGGCTCTCTGCTCAGCGGGGAGCCTGCTTCTCCTCTGCCTGCCTCTCTGCCTGCTTGTGCTCTCTCTCTCTCTCTGACAAATAAATAAAATCTTTAAAAAAGAAAACAGGGAGAAATACCTAATGTGATACAACTATGCTTGCTGGACATCCTTTTCCTTTTTACCTGGTGCTGTTTTTACAGGTGGGGCACAAAAATAGTATAGGCAGCATCTGAATGGCATTGCTGAGTTACCATCTACTTTCTTTCCTTCCGGGCTTTTAAATGTTATTCCCTAAAGTCCTATTTCTTGGACTTCTCTTTTGATACACACTCAGCCTCGATGATCTCATGTGGTCTTGATTTTAACTACCTGGTTTTCTTACAGTTTTAGACCATCTGATGGGTATATGGACCTAGATGTCCTGCAGTATTTGAAGCTCAGATGCCTACCTTGAGCTTGGTATCCTCTTAAACTGGTCCCCTCCTTCGTTTGTGGCATCACCCCCATCCAGTCTCTCATATTAGAAAACAGGATGCCATTCTTCACTTCTTTCTCTTTGCTGACATCTTTGCCAAGTCTTCTAAAAATGATTAATGAGAATTTACTACTACTACTCCTCCCACTACTGTGACTGCTTTTTTAAATATCCCTTGAGCCAAGCACTCTACCAAGCCCTTTCTATACAGTACCTCATCTAATCCTCATAATAGCTTTTAATAATAGCCTGTGGGTGCTGTTATTATCTCCGTCTTAGAGATGAAAACTCTGAGGCTCGGCATATTTGAATTATTCTCTTATGTTTTAAATAGCTTGCTCCAGTTACACAGAATTGAATCCAGGTATTTTAACTCTGGATCTTGCTTTCTCTATCACTGTGTTCTGCTTCTACTGTGTTTCTCTCAACAAAAGTCTCACAAATCGAGCCCCTCCTTTAGCTAGAGTTACATAAGTTCACATACCTGAGCTCCAAAAGCTGATGGATTTGCACTGGAATCCTGGAGCCCCTTCCTGCTCTGTGACTTGGGGCAGGTTACCTTCTCTGCCTCTGACTCCTCATTGGTAAAGAGGTAGGTACTAGCTACATTACAAGTTGATTATAAGGTTTAAAGTTAAATAATATAAAGAAAAATGAAGAATTAAAGCATAGGTAACCTACCTAAAGCTCTGTACACTTAATACACATAGGTTACATGACAGTTAATACATTTGTTACTGTTACTTTTCTACTCCAGTATAAGCCCTCAAATGTTTTTACAGTGTATCAAAAGATTTCTAACTGGGCTCCCTGACATAACACCAGCTAAGATCATTCCCTCAGTTGTAGTCAGAATTATTTTTTTAAAGCTACAGCTGATCATGTCATGATCAAAAGCCACTAATAACTGTTTTTCTATGAGTTTGCCTTTTGTGCCATACCAAAGCATTGACTTAAAGTGGAACCAACTTGCCATCTTTCTCATTTATTTTTCTGCTCCTCTCTCAAAAGTAGCACAGCTTTCATTTCATTAACATCAAACTTATTATTTCATGGACATGCTGGTCCCATTGATGCTTTTGGGTCTCTTTCTGTTTCCTGTGTTAGTATTTACTTTGTCATCTAGAAAACTCCTGCTTGTCTTCAAGACCCTGTTCCTCATGATACCTTTCCCTAAGTCAAAATCAAACACCCTTCTGTGCTATTAAGAGTACTTTATTCATAGTACTTATCACATCAAATCTGCAATTACTAAATTGTAATTACTTTCCTCTGGGAAAAGACCATTTCCAAATAAAAATCAATCAAATTTGGTGTGTGTTGTATAGTATCTGATACTTTATAGGCAACCACTATATGTCACTGAATGAATAAATGATCCCTAAAAGATTCTTAGAATTGACAGGTCTTTTCACATGCTTAACCTGTTTTCATCACATTAGCATAATATACAAGTTTAAGGTTGTTTGGCTACAAGAGGCTCTATTATTATCAACTGGGACTTATTAAACTTCTCCAATATTTTCCCCAATTGCAGAGCTTTAAAAATACATAAAACTGAGGGGTCCCTGAGTGGCTTAAGCCTCTGCCTTTGGCTCAGGTCATGATCTCAGGATCCTGGGATCGAGCCCCGCGTCGGTCTCTCTGCTCAGCGGGGAACCTGCTTCCCCCTCTCTCTCTGCATGCCTATCTGCCTACTTGTGATCTCTCTCTCTCTCTCTCTGTGTCAAATAAATAAATAAATTCTTAAAAAAATACATAAAAACTGAAACGTTTGAAAAATAAGAGCACAAGTGAGCACTGATCATGTTTTAAGAACAAGGTAATTATGCAGATCGTGATAATTACCTGTGGTTATTGGTAAATATGTTTCAGCTTGATAATTGTATTCCACTTCAGGTTTGGATTAGAATGTTCCCCTAATTGGCCACAGAAGCTGCTATTTATTTTTTAAATTCTTTATTTAAATTCAATGTAGTTAACATATACTATATTATTAGTATCAGGGAGAGAATTTAGTGATTCGTCGGAAGCTGCTATTTAAAATATCAGGCTAGAACCTGGAATGAGAGGAACTCTTTGGAATTATAGTAGCATGTTCAAGTCTTTGCAGTTTCTATCCATTTCTCTCATGTGGCAATATAATCAATTTAGTTAAATAATTTAAAATCAGTAAGTTCTATTAATTCCCTGAATTAATTGGAAACAGCTCAGCCAGAGTAATGAGGAAAATCATTGGTTTGCAAACTACAGCAGTGTTTATCAAAATGTGAGTAATGACTCATTAGCTGCACATGAAATCACTTTAGTGTATCATCCCAGCAATTAAAAAAAAGGAATAGAAAAGAAAATACTAGAATGTGCTGCATCAGGTTAGAGTATGTTGTTTCATAAAATCTTTGTTACAGCTGTATGTGTGTGTGTTTACAGAGTTGTGATGTAAAATGTATTTTCCACTATGGCATACAGCTCTCACTGGACTGGGAAGTCATTTGAAAGCCACCACCCTACAGGACACAGCAATATTGTCCCAGGAGTGGGATCACGTCCAAGTACCCACTTAATAAAATTGCTTTAATAACTTGATAACATTGTAATCATGTCCCTCTTGGGGCCCCAAACCCTAATTACATAATCATAATTCCAAAAGCATAATCAACACCTGATTCATTCACCAGACTTGGCTCCCAATAACATTTAATTATTTCCAAAGTCAGACCCATCTCTGAGACATGAATATTCACTACCGCAGAAACTAGGCCAAAAAATATGCAGTAGATTCTGAAGTCAATACCAAAAAAGCAGTTTGAAAGATATTTTCAGCAAAAGCAACATCACTAAACTTAGAGCACTATTTTCCAGGGCTACCCGTGAAGTTTCCGTTTGCATGTTTATCACATTTAATTATAATTATCATATAATTTTCTCCCAAAGAAACTGAGTCTGTATCACACAGAAACCTTATTTTACTATTTCTGTATTCTAGTGCCTGTGTGTGTGTGAGTGCATATCTATCTATCTATCTATAGTCTAGCACACAAGAGACATTTAGTAAATGTTAGGAACACAGTACTCATTTGAATAAATACAAGTTCTGCAATTTAATGAGTGAGTCAAGGTCAGAGCGCATGCTAAGGTTATTCATGCTTCTTACCCACTTTAAAGAATATACTTCTCATAGTCTCTCAGCCTACAAAACGGGGCATTATTGGAATTTAAAAGTCACAACTTTTTAAATCAATGGAGTAACATTTAAAACAAAATGGATGTCAAATGATGGATGCAAGCAGGGAAATGAGCACTCTCAGGTAATGTCTGCAATAGGGAAACTGAACAAGGTAGTTTGGAAATACATATCAAAAATCTTTATACTTTTTCTATGATGAAGAAATTTTGCTTCTAGTTCTTTATGGCAAATTAAGAATCTACAAATATAGATGCAAGGATATCAATCTCAGGGTTTTTAACAATAGAGAAAGATGTCTAATACTAGATTAGTGACATAAATTATGGTGATTCTCACAATAGAACAATATGCAACCATGAAAAATAATGACAATTATATTGGCATAGAAGGAGGCGCAAAAAGTACGCTGTAAAAAAAATAAAGCGATAAATTGTAGAATATTGTTTTAAAAATTTAGAGGTGAAGTTCACGTGACATACTTAAACTTTTTACAGTGAACAATTCAGTGGCTCTTTAGTAAGTTCACTTTATTGGTCAACCACCACCTCTGTCTCTAGTTCCAAAACATTGTCATTACCCCAAAAGGAAACTTGCACCTGTTGAGCATTTAGTTTCTAAAGCCCCTCCCCACCCTCCAGTCCCTGGTAATCACCAATCTCTATGGATTTACTTATTCTGGATATTCTATACAAATGGAATCATACATATGTGACCCTTCGTTCCTTCACTTCATGTTTCAGAGGCCCATCTGCCTGGTAGCAGTACTTTATTCCTTTTAATAGCTGAATAATATTCTATTGCACGTATATACTACAATTGGTTTAACTTTTCGTGGGTAGATGGACATTTGGGTTGTTTCCACCTTTTGGCTAGTGGGAATAGTTTTGCTATGAATATGGGTGTTCTGCAAAATCATTTTTATGATCTAAGTATGTCCTGGTAGAGAATAAATTCAGAAATATTAGGAGTCCTTATTTTGGGATTACAGATGAATCTTTTTCTATTATTAAGATCATTGGGCTTTAGAAATAAGCAGACCAGATTCCACCTCTTCATGTGTAAAGTGAGGAAATAGAACCTAAACTGAAACTGGATTACTGTGAAGAGTAAGTAAAATATATATAAAGCACTTAGAAATATGTGGGGGTACAGTCTATGTACTGAATAGTATTTTTTTTATCCTGCTTTTATTCTTTGGTTACCTTAATTTGAAAGGTATTCCGAACGGAATTATACGGTGTTAAACAGAGTTTTTGTTTTTGCGTGTGTTTTCATGTTACACAGTTAAGATGCTCAGTCCTCTCTAATAGTCATTTGGGCTGATGCCAAAGGTTGCTGATGATTTGACCTGATAACATCACTTTGAACACAGTTCCACAACGTAACTCTCCCTCTAGGTTTCAATTAAAATGCTTCAAGTAGGGTATTCTCGAGCGCCTCCCCCCCCCCGCCCCCCCGCCGTAGCTCCTCTTCCACGTTAGTCTTTGCTTCGGCATCGCTTTATACGTTGCATATGCAACCATCCAGGTTTTCCACATTTTAGGAAATTTACAATAGGGATGGGTGAAGAGCCCAGGCTTTCTGGTACACGGCAAAGAAAATACTTTGCCACCAGGTTTTTCCAAATATATACAATTTCCTCCAGAATATCTTTGTACTCCCCAGAAAATCTCAAATTTTATTTTTCATCGTAAACTCAAACTTCTTTGCCAAATATGCACATCTTGAGCACAGAAGGTTAAGGTCCGGAGTCCGCGGAGCACCTCGCGGGTTTTGGGGAGCCGCCCCAGCGCGGGAGTTTCGAGGAGAGCCCGGAGACAGCTGGGTGTCACGTGGAGAGGCCGCGCGGGGACTGGAGCCTGGGGTTCGAGTGCCCCCGGGAAGCTGCCGCCAAGGGGCCGCATCCCCGGAGCCCAGGGCCTGCGCGCTCGTCTAAGGCCCCGCGGGGAGCGGAGCCGGCCCGCCCTCGGCCACACAGGTGTCCGGGTGGCGGCGCCCGAGCCCCCAGCGGCGGGGCGGGCAGGAGGGATGGGCGCCGCCCGTGCGCGGGGGCCGGGGCCCGAGGGGGAGGTTCCCGCGAGGTGGTTCTCGGGCTCCTCCTCGGCGCTCAGGTTTCCTCTCCCGCCCGCCCGCTGCTGGCTGCGGCGCCGCCTCCCTCCCCGCTACGGCCGGGCCCACTCTGCGGCCTCTGCCCGCTTCGCCCCCGCCTGGGCCTCCTCCCGCTTTCTCTCTCCGCTTCCCCTCGAGCCTCCGGAGGAGCCCGCAGCCGCGGGGCGCCCGGGAAGATGGCGGCGGTGGGAGGCGGCAGCGGCGAGGGGGGCGCGGGCCCGGGCGGCGCGGCGGGGCCGGGGTCGGGGCCGGGGTCGGGGTCGGGGCCGCGCGGGCTGGATTCGTCCGCCCGGGCCGGCGAGGACGCCCGGGGCCCCGCGCCCAGCGCGCTGCACCCCGAGGAGGTCGCCGCGCGACTGCAGCGGATGCACCGGGAGCTGAGCAACCGCAGGAAAATCCTGGTGAAAAACCTGCCCCAGGACAGCAACTGCCAGGTACGAGGCTAGCGCCGGGAGGCGACCCGTCCCGGGGGCATCGGGACAGGGCTCCGGGGGGAAGCTGCCCCGCGACGTGCGGGATGGTGCCCGGCGTCTTGGAACGGTCGAGGGGAGGAGGGGGGTCGGTGTGGAGTTAGAACCAGCTATCGCTTTTGCAAAGTCCCCCGGTTTCTGAGCTTGCGGGCTCTCTGCGAAGGTGGCAGATTGGGAAACTGAGGCTCTGAGAGGCGAAGCGACTGGTCCAAGGTCACGGAATCCGGGGAGGCTGTCCTTAACCCGCCCCGCTCTTTTCTTCCCCTGTGGCCCTTGCGTGGCGGGGGGGGGGGAGGAGAAGGGGTCGCGGGTGTGGTAGGGGAAAGGTAGGTGAGGGAGGGTAGAGGTTAGCCGTGGAGCACAGTTTTGAGGGGCCAAGTTTTTAGGAGTATCTTGAGAGGGTCCCTCCGGGGTCCTCCGGACTTGGGTGTGCCATGGGGGACGGGGTCACGGGAGAGCTGGAAGTGAGTTTTGCTGTTGCAGAAGTACTTGCCCAAGTTTGTATGGAAGAACTGTCCTCCCAGTTTACCAAGGCCCCGAAATGGAGAGGTTATCGCTGAGCTTTGGGGAACCCTGAGGCCATCTCTGCCATGCCAAGTCCTGGAGGATTTGTTACTCAGTGACTCAAGGAGGCTTAAAGATAGGCTACTTTGTGTCTTTGATCCAGATTAACTGGTAACTGTTGCTTTAAGATTAGAAACTTTGCATCTATTTAACTTTAACACCCTCCCTTGATTGCCATAGTCTACGTGCTCATTGTAGAAAAACAAAATACAGAGAAGCCCAAAGGGGAAGAATAGAAATCACCTGCTTCTTTTTTCTCTTTTTTTAGTTGTATAGTTGACACACAATGTTTTATTAGGTTCAGGTGTAAAACACGGACAATTCCATACATTAGGCTTTGCTCACCGCGATGTTACCACCTGTCACCCTACAAAGTTATTAAGATGTTACTGACTAGTTTCCCGATGGTGTCCTTCTCATGCCCCTTATTTACTTATTTTATAACTGGAAGTTTGTGCCTCTTAATCTCCTTCACCTGTTTCACCCATCCCCCCCTCCTTCTCCCTTCTGGCAATCACCAGTTCTCTGTCTCTAGGAGTATGTTTGTCTTGTTATTTTGTCTTTTAGATACCATGTAGAAGTGAAATCATATGGTATTTGTCTTTCTCAGTCTGACTTACTTCACTTAGCCTAATACCCTGCAGCTCCATCCATGCTGTCACCAATGGCAAAAAAAAAAAAAAAAAAACAAAAAATAAAAACCTATTTCCGTATTTCTGATACTTAAAGACAGCCATTGTTAACATGAGATACTATCCTTCTCCCTTTTCCTGTGCCTATGAATACATACGCATTTTTGTTTCACTACCCAGACACAAAAGGAAAAGAGAGAGACTGTGTCTTTTTGTACCTCAGTGTTTCTTAATTTGTCTAGATGTTTGTGTATATTTCATATATAGCTTGATATTATGTATTTTGTGTGGATGGGGGAGGGTGGTCTGTCCTCCTAGTGGGAGATTTGGGCCAATTTATGTAGTTCCTCCTGTAACAGGATACAGGGAATTGCAAGTGGGCTAGCTATTGATAATTGCAGGGTAGTTCTTCAATAAGACCCATAGAATAATGAGAGCAATGCCCTATTATTATGTAATTATACCTTACAATAAGAGCATATAACTTTATAATCTATATAAATGAGGGGCCATTTTGTTTCAAAAAGCAATGTAAAGAAGTCGCTGTCAATACAATTTATCTCATTCATCTTTCAGCTCTTTCCATTATTGTCCACTTTCCATCAGGCAATATTTTGTGATGCTACCTATAAGAACACCTGCAATGGACTGATTTCATAGAGGCTGATTTCCCCTAACCATGCAAATAGAAGATAGGAAGGGGGCTTGGGAAGAGGGATGCCTGGAAGAGGCAGGTTCATTCAAAAAAATTGAATGAACAGCAGCTCTGTGTATAGATAATCTAGGAAAAGAGAGATGGAGAAATGTCTTATTATTTTTGTGGAGTGTCACCTATTTTTGTTGTATTTCTTTGCATTCTAAAAATATTTAGACACAACATTCTAGACAGTTGGCTCTATCCTTGTTTTGCTGTTGGTATCTTTCTCATTTCCCTTATAAAGAGACATGAAAAAATATATCAAAGGGTCTAAAAAAAGGAACAGTTTTAATTACTTGGCATTAGTGATGGAGGTTTTATGTGATTTATACTGATTTCTATTTTTGAGATATCCTTTCTCTGTTATTATGTTTGGCCTAAACCTTAGGATTTTCTGTAAGGTAGCAAGCATAAGCTATTGAATGAAATTGGTGTAAGATCCACATGTCTAGATGAGTCTTCTACTGCCAAGTGAAGTTTCCTAAATTTTTATGTTAAGTTAAATTCTTATGCCATGTTTTTTTGAGAATTGAAGAATTTCATCTAATAGAAAAAAAAACGTTATTAGGATCTAGAGATTAGTTTCCAGACTTGTTCTAGTATTTTTTCCAATGATTTTTTTCTGTCATCTTCTGTATTTGTATCTTTGCTAGTATACTGCTCACAAGCATAAGTATGTGGTCTGTGTTAAATAAGTAGAATAGACCAAAGTATGCTAATTTTTAAAAGCAATTAAAAGACAGTCTTTAGATTAATTAGACTGAGTATTGCTATTTTTGTTGGTTGAATAAAATTAACATATACTTAACATACTCTAAAGTTCTAAAATTTTCATTAATAGGTTTTGCAAGGATTTGTTATACTTTATCTTTTATTTCCCTTCACAAATCTAATTGCCTTAGCGGCTGCATTTTACTGTCAACTTAGAAATGAGGGTTTAACTTGAGTTTTATGTTGTGCCTTTTAACATTTATTGCTTGGCTAAACTACCTATTTATGCCTTGTGAAATAACTCACATGGTTTAAGAAAAAGTTATTACTTTTTGTTCAGTTATAAGTAATCAGGTATTTTAAATATCAAATTCCTGTTCTTTTCTAGAAGACTCTGTAGGTTCATTCATTCATTTATTCTAGAATATTACGTTAAGGATCGAGGCCATTCCTAACTTTAGTTCTCAAGCTGCATAGTGATGTCTCTAGAAAAGTTCCATTGGTGATTGATTAGTAGGAGGCCAATGATATTCTTTTAACATTTTTAAAACGTGAGTTTTTCCTTTATTAAACATGATTTTTATAAATCTTACCCAAATTGTAATTTTGGGTGAAAACAGTTCTAAAAAGCTGCCTCATATAATAGTCACTGTGCAGTCTGTCAGGTGCTGTCGGGTTGGCCTCCTGCGCTTTCTCAAACCCTCCTAGCCTCTGTGTCTTCATAGTCAGCTCCGGTTCATGTCCCTTTTCATCTCTTGCCCGGACTATTACAACTTTTCAGTTTGTCATCCAGCCTCATTATTGTCCTGTGTCTTGTGTTTTAGCCCATCTTGCTTACTGCTTCCCCTGAGAGAACTCTCCCAAGGCACAAATCCAATCATGTCATTCTCCTGCGGAAAAAAAGGAGGAGAGAAAGCTTTGAATCTATGTTCCCAGCACTGCTTCTCAAACTCTTCCTCGAATGTCCCTCAACATGTCTCTTTTCCTCAAATTGTAAGGAATAGTGGAGCTGCGTTAGTCTGCCCCAGAATGAAATTGCTTTGAAGCTTCATGTTCTGACTGAAAAATTCTTATTAATTTTGTGTTCTACTAAACTTGGATTTAATGTAAAAACAGTGACTTCAACTTGTTTCACTGTCTTCCAACTTTTTTGCATAAATTTGACACTTATGGAAGACTCACATATTTATCCTGTGAGTTTCTGTACTCCTTTATTACCATGGAGTACTCAGACCTCGGTTTGAAAAGCATGACATAACGTTAGAAATCGAAGACTCTAGGTTTTTGCGACTTGGCCCCTGCCTACATTTGCAGGCTCATTTCTTCTTAGTCCTACATTGGATTCTACTCGAGTTCTCTCAAGCTACCTCCACCCTCAAGTACTCCAGGCCACTGTGATGTGGATATTTATAGTAACATTTTTGAATGTTTATGTTTTGGAATGTAATTGTAGTAATTTATCATGAATAACATTTGTGATAGTTATAATTATGTGAATAATAACAACGTTGAGAACACTGGTTCTTATTCAGAATAGCCACTGTGAATGTGTATGTGTGAATAGTCTTGCAGCTCTGAACTTAGAATTTGGATTCAAGGTAATGTCCTAATATGTGTTTTTTATTGCCCTTCCTATACATTGTTTTTATTTGTTGGTTAACCTGGTTTTGTTTCAATAGAATTGTTAATTCTGGGATTTCAAAATGGAGAAGACAGTGGCATTGACTCCCTATGTTGTTTGAATTCTCTTTTTTCCTATCATGTTGGGTATGTGTACATGTGTTTTGTTGTTGTGTTTATTTTAGAATCTGAAAGGGATTTTCTTGTGTAATTAAGAGAAAATGGGAAGTGCTTAGGGCTAACAGCCAGCATCCGTAATAGAAGAAACATTCTATTCTCTCACTCTGGGTGATATTAGCGTTCATTTCAAAGTACCCTATTATAATAGTTAATTGAGAAGCTTGATGGTTAATTCACAGAGGTCCATTTGAAAGTATAGTATTATCAACTAAGTACTTTTAGAATAACAAACCACTTAATGTAGAAAACTCCAGTTGATTTTCTTTTTAAGAGCTACTTATTCCTGTTTTTCTTTCATATTGATCAAAAACCAATAGAATTTTCTCACATACATTTTGTTTAACTGTGAGATTTTAAAATATACATTATTTGTTTTCTCTAATACTATATTCAGTAATTCCCACCTCTTTTTGTATTGGGCTATTCATTTTTTTCCTGATAATACTGGGATATTTTTGTATTTTGAAATTATTCTTTTTCTTATCCAGAATGCCATTTGGCTTACTTCCAAAAGTTACTTTTCGTGGTGTAGTTGACACACCTGAAAAGTTATCGTTTTCTAATATAGTTACTCAGAATTTCATGATGCGTTGTACCCCTTTTCTGCATGTTTTATTAAGCTATTCCCAATGAAAGGTGCTAAAGGGACATCTGCTAGATTTCGGGGTCGCCGCTGGCTTGTTAAGTTTCTTGTCTTGGCAGGAATTCTTGAAAAGTGAGCAATGCTTATTCCTTAATCTGAAAACATAGTCACGAAGAGCAGTACTTGGTGATCAGCATCACAGTGCTGCATGTTAAGCAGCCCAAAGACTCTCAGGTAATTTGCAGACCATTTCCTAATTCATGAACAGGTTATCCTTATAAATTATGTTTTGGAGTTGTACCACGTTTTCCCATAGAAGAATATGGTAGAGAGTATTTAGTGCTGTTGGTTAGCATTTTTTTTTTTTAAAGATTTTATTTACTTATTTATTAGGAAACAGAGAGAGTGAGAGAGAGCATGAGAAGGGAGAGGTCAGAGTGAGAAGCAGACTCCCCATGGAGCCGGGAGCCCGATGTGGGACTCGATCCCAGGACTCCAGGATCATGACCTGAGCCGAAGGCAGTTGCTTAACCAACTGCGCCAGCCAGGCGCCCTGTTGGTTAGCATTTTAACAATGATTTAAGCTGTGGTGCTTCTGAAGTTTTCGAGTCCCCTAACTAGTACTATGACCTCTGAAGAGCTTGTTCGGGAACAGAGATGCTCCCAGCTTCAAATCATTGATGGGTGCACCTGTGCCTTATGTCAGCACTCAAAGAGCTGTGTTTAAGGCAATTGCTCTTTAAATAAACAAGATGCTCAACATCAGGAAAGCAATAAATCATCTCTGATAGAAGGCTGTTGCTGAAAGCGATCTCTCTGACACCCTGAATTTTGTCTCTTACTACTTCTGTTGGCGCTTACCTTCCTTGCCTTAGAGCGGGCTGTCTGTAGGAGCAACCAGAGCTCATCTCTTATTTGTGGGCAGAAAGTTTTATGCTTACCTCTACTTAGACCAGCTGAAACAGGCAAGTAAAGGAATGTTGTTGTTATTATTATTATATTATTATTATTATTAAGATTTATTTATTTGACAGAGAGACACAGTGAGAGAGGGAACACAAGCTGAGGAAGAGGGAAAACCAGGCTTCCTGGGATCATGACCTGAGCCAAAGGCAGACGCCTAATGATTGAGCCACCCAGGTGCCCCAGGAATGTTTTTTTTTTTTTTTAAAGCTTTTATTTGGGAGCGAGAACGAGCTCAAGCATAGTGAGGGGTGAAAGGAGAAGCAGATACAGGGCTTGATCTGGGACTGCGGGATCACGACCTGAGGTGAAGATAGATGCTTAACTGACTGAGCCACCCAGGTGCCCCAGGAATGTTAAAGTGTAGGTAAAGAAAAAATTATCTATAAATTTAAATCCATAATTGCTTATTTGAAACCTTGGCTCTGTTTGTGTTTTGTTGGCTTAGGGAGGTAATTGCTTCACTCTAAGGGGATGATGTGCACTGAGAGGGGTAGGAAGTGGGAAGTGGGAAAGTCAGAATGTTAGTCTGTATATTTGGGCTTATAATTATCCCCCAGAGGATTGACCTTGGTTGCTGTGCTGAATATCTTTCACTTGTTCCTCCAAATCTGTCTCCATCCTTCTAACCTGCTCTGTGTCCTGAGAGGCTTATCTTCCCGTGGATTGCATTAACAAGGCTCTCTTCTCTGGTTTCTAGGTTGCTTTTGGCTAGAGCCACCAGTGGGAGATCAGAGAGTGGAGGAGAGAGAGACTGGAGCATTTATTCACCCAGCTCCCTTTCTGCCGGGATACCCTGGATTGGCTGTTTCCTCTTTCAAAGGTCACAGTTCTTTCCAAAGGCGCTCTCCATGCAATTGAGCTCTCGGGGTTGTTGTAATCATTGCTGTTCCCTCTTTAGCCTTAGGGGTTATAGGTACCTGTTGCTAACCATAGGCTTTTTTTTTTTAAGCCTTTGTAGGTAGTCTCTTTAAAAAATTCTCTCCAATTACTTAGTTTTTGAGTATGCTTTATGTTTCGTGCTGAGAACCTGATGCTGTTGCCTACCCAGTCTCCTTACTTTCTCTTTGTTTCTCCTAATAGCACCCCGATTTTTTTTTTAATTTTTTATTAACATATAATATATTATTTGCCCCAGGGTACATGTCTGTGAATCATCAGGCTTACACATTTCACATCATTTGCCATGGCACAAACCCTCCCCAATGTCCATAACCCTACCTCCCACCCCCAACCTCCCAGCAACCCTTAGTTTGTTTCGTGAGTTTAGGAGTCTCTTATGGTTTGTCTCCTTCCCCATCCCATCTTGTTTCATTTCTCTTCTCCGCCCCCCACAACCCCCTGCCCCGCCTCTCAAATTCTTCATATCAGAGCGATCATGTGATAATTGTCTTTCTCTGACTGACTTATTTCGCTTAGCATAGTACCCTCTAGTTCCATCCACGTCGTTGCAAATGGCAAGATTTCATTTCTCTTGATGGCTGTGTAGTATTCCATTGTATATATATACCACATCTTCTTTATTCATTCATCTGTTGATGGACATCTAGGTTCTTTCCATAGTTTGGCTATTGTGGACATTGCTGCTATAAACATTCGAGCACGCAGATTTTCCTTTGAGGCTTTACTCCTCCCTCATTATTTACCAGCTTAGATGGTTTGGGTCCACTTGATAGAGATTACCCGCAACTGTTTGGGTGACATAAACCAATAAACACCATTCTTCCCTTTTGGCATTAGAATTGGTTTTAGTATGGGCAATAACCTGGCCCTTAGCCAGTTAGTATGTCACAGTCCCTTGGCCATAGTGATTGTTCAACCCAATATAAGAAGAAGCTCAACCCACTATAATAAGAAGCTTAAGACTTGTTGGCTTGTTAAGGTAGGGATTCTCTTTCTTCACACCGGATACGAGTGCAGAGACATACTGCCCTAATTGCAGCTGGCGGTCTAGGGGCAGAGCAGACATCCAAAGGAGGACTGACCTAAAGGGAAATAAAGTAGAGAAGCTGGACTAGAGCCCTGATCAAACTATGTCTGAAACTTACCTCGGGATTTCATAGTTATACACATCACTAAGTTCTTTTTATTTCATGGATTTCAAGTTGGATCTTACGTTACGACCAACCATTAGTATCCTAATACAGAGTTTTGATTTTTGAAAAAAAGCATAAAATCTTAGTATTGGAAGAGATGGTGGAAGACATTGTTTGTATCTCTTCTTACTATGTAAAGCTAATTTAGAGTTGTCGACACGTGAATTCTCGCACACTTTTAACACCTTTACTTTGAAAGATGTCACTGCTTGGCAAGGTATCCTACTCCATCTTCAGACAAGACCGATGTGTTGTTCACAATAAGCATTTGTTGATAAGAAACAAGTTTCTCTCTTTTGTAGATTTCTGAGTCCCTGACTCATTGTGAGCCCCTAAAATTGTTTTTTTATGCATTTTGTGCTTATTTACTATTATTATCTTTAGGTGTGTGAACTTAGTTCTCACTTCCCTGTGCTTGTACGTTTTGTGTTTGAAGGTTTCTGTTTAATGTTTGTTATCACCTGAATGCCAAAATAGCATTAGAATGCATTGGATTTGTTTGTGCCTGTATTGGTAGGCATAAAGTCTGCCTCTCATCCTATTCCCTTGCCCTACCCCATCAGACCCTTTTTGCCCCAGTCAGTTGGTTTTTATATCTTTCCCCCTCAACCCACTACTATGATTATCTGCTCCTAGCTCCCAGCTTGCTTTTATTTCCTGGACTTTGTAGTTTCTATTACCTATGAGTTTAATTGCTTGCTTTTGACTCTAGATTAGTCTCCAGACTCTGACTTTCAACCCTGTGGGCTTTTTATAGCCTGATCTAGTGTAAAGGTAACAGCAATAAACAAGAACCTGTGAATCTATGAAGTTTTAAATTTTGATATAATCTCAAACTTAAAGAAAAGGACAATACAAAGAACTTTCTTTTCCCCCGGAACAGTTCAAGAGTGAATACTGACATGACACTTTACCACCCTGTGTACTTTACTGTACAACATTGGACATTGTCTAGCATAGCAACATCACTACCATCGAAGTCAGAATAACTGCCACCTAATCCTTGGATCACATTTAAGTTTTGCTAGTTGTCCCCCGAATGTCTTTCATAGTGAAAGAATCCAGTTCAGAATTATGTATTGCATTTAGTTGTGTCTTTTTAATCTTCTTTGGTCTGGAATAAGTCTTCCATCTTTGCTTGACTTTTATGACCTTGATCCCTTTGAAGATGGTAGGCTGGTTATTTTGTCGAATGTCCTTCAATTTGGGGTTGTCTGATGTTTCTCTCTGATTAGATTCAAGTTAGGGATCCTTGACAGGAATATCACAGGGTGGTGGATGTTTTAGATTTTGGCCCATTGTCAATTAAGTTAACTTTGCTCATTTTGATTGATTTTTATTGAAGTGGTATCTACCAGGCTTCTCCATGCAAAATTTTTTCCCTTTGCAACTAATAGGGATTTTAAAGGGGACATGTTAAGACTGTGTGAATATTCTATTCCCTTTCAGATGTTTAATTTATTTACTAATTTATTTTAAAATAGGCTTATGGGTTCCTCTGTTGCTCAATGAGTTAATATGATTACTTACTTTCATGCTTAAATGTTTTAGATTTGGGCAGGGGGAGCTTCTTCAAGCTGGCTCCTATGTCTTCTTTTTAAGTCTTTCATTTTGCAATAATTTTAAATTTAAGGAAAAACTGCAAATATAGCACATAGAGTTCCCATATATTCTTTACCCAGTTTCCATTCATATTATGTCTTAAATACCCAAGGTACATTAATAGGCACTAAGACATTAACATTGGTCCATTATTATTAACTGAACTTCAGACTTTGGATTTCATTAGTTTTCACATGTCCTTTTTTTGTTCCAAGTTCCAATTTAGGGTGCCACATGGCACTCAGTCATTATCTCCCATTAGTCTCTATGCTGCACCAGTTTCTCAGTCTTTCCTTGTTGTTCCTTTTTGTAAGATTTTATTTATTTGAGAGAGAAAAAGAGAGAGAGAGAGCAAGCAAATGGGCGAAGGAGCAGAGGGAGAGGGACAAGTAGGCTCCATCCATGCTGAGCATGGAGCCCGATGCGAGGCTCAATCACGTGACCTTGAAATTATAACATGAGCCAAAATCAAGAGTCAGACACTTACCTGACTGAGCCACACAGCTGCCTCCATCTTTCCTCGTTTTATATGACCTTAGTTTTGGTCAGATATCTTTTAGAATGCCCCTCAGTTTGGATTTTATGTTTTTCTCATGAGAGATTAGGGTTATGGAATTTTGGTAAGAATTCCACAGAGGTGAAGTATACTCCTGATCACATGACTTCATGGGAAATGTGACTTACTACCAATGATAATAATTTTGATCATCTGCTTAAGGTGACATCTGCTCCATCACTCCTGTAAAGATACCACTTTTCCCATTCACAATTCCTTGGGAAACAAGTCATTAATTCCAGCACACACTTTGGAAGGGTCTGATGTCCTTGTGACATGTTGCTATCATTTGCTGAGTACTTCCCTTGTTTTTAACATCAGATGCTGTGGCTTATTTTGCACTTTCTATGCTCCAACCCTAGAATCAGCCTTTTCATGAAGGCACCTGTTACAGATCCAATGTTTGTGTTCCTTCAAATTCATATGCTGAAGACCTGAGCCCCAGTGTGGCCATATTTGGAAGCTCCTGTGGAAGTTAAAGTTAAAAAATGTCCTAAGGGTGGAAACTATCTGGTAAAAGTACCTCCAAAGATTAGTTGACCATAGAGTTGAGGGTCCATTTCTGAGTTCTCTCTTCTGTTCCACTGATTTATGTGTCTGTTTTTGTGCCAGTACCATACTGTCTTGATGATTACAGCTTTGTAATAGAGCTTGAAGTCTGGCATTGTGATGCCACCAACTTCGCTTTTCTTTTTCAACATTCCTCTGGCTATTTGGGATCTTTTCTGGTTCCATACAAATTTTAGGATTATTTGTTCCAGCTCTGTAAAAATGTCAACAGTATTTTGATAGGGGTTGCACTGAATGTGTAGATTGCTCTCAGTAGCATAGACATTTTAACAATATTTATTCTTCCAATTGATGATCATGGGATGTTTTTCCATTTCTTTGTGTCGTCCTCAGTTTCCTTCATAAGTATTCTGTAGTTTTTGAAGCACGGATCCTTTATGTCTTTGGTTAGGTTTATTCCTAGGTATCTTAGGGTTTGGGTGCAATTGTGCATGGGATTGATTCCTTAATTTTTCTTCTGTCTCATTGTTAGTATATAGAAACGCAACTGATGTGCATTGATCTTATATCCTGCCATGTTGCTGAATTCCTGTATGAGTTCTAGTAATTTTAGGGTGGAGTCTTTTGGGTTTTCCACATAAAGTGTCACGTAATCTATGAAGAGTAGGAGTTTGACTTCATCTTTGCCAGTTGGAAAGCCTTTTATTTCTTTTTGTTTCCTGATTGCTGAGGCTAGGACTTCTAGTACCATGCTGAACAGCAGCGGTGAGAGTGAGCATCATGTTCCTGACCTTAGGGGGAAAGCTCTCAGTTTTTACCCGTTGAGAATGATATTTGCTGTGGGCTTTTCAAAGATGGCTTTTATGATATTGAGATATGATACCTCTTTCCCTACAGTGTGGAGAGTTTTAATCAAGAAAGGATGCTGTATTTTGTCCAATGCTTTTTCTCCATCATTTGAGAGGCTCATGTGGTTTTTGTCCCTTTTTAGTTAATGTGATGTATCATGTTGATTAATTTGCAAATGTTGAACCATCCTTGCAGCCCAGGAATAAGTCCCACGTGGTCATGGTGAATAATCCTTTTAATGTACCGAAAGATAAAAACATAGTGATCTGAAGGGGCACCTGCATCCCATTGTTCATAGCAGCAGTGTCCACAATAGCCAAACTGTGGAAAGAGCCAAGATGTCCATGGACAGATGAATAGATAAAGAAGATGTGGTGTATATATGCAAAGGAATACTACTCAGCCATCAAAAAGGATGAATACTTATAATTTACATCAATATGGATGAAACTGAAGGGTATTATGCTGAGCGAAATAAGTCAATCAGAGAAAGACAATTATCATATGGTTCTACTCATACTTGGAACATAAACAGGGCAGAGGACTATAGGGGAAAGGGAAAGAAAACAGATTGGGAAGTCAGCAGGGAGAAAAACCATAAGAGACTCTTAATATAGAGAACAAACTGATGGTTGTTGGAATGGAGGTGGGTGGAGGGATGGGGTAACTAGGTGATGAGCATTAAGGAGGGCACATGATGTGATGAGCACTGGGTGTTATACTTAACTGATAAATTATCGAACACTACATCTGAAGCTAGTGATGTCCTATAAGTTGGTTAATTGAATTTAAATTTTAAAAAAAGTACCCTCATCTCATACCATCTGATAAGAAGACATCAGAGAGCTTGCTGTCTATTATGTGCCTCCCCTTCCTTGCCCCAAATAATGTGCAAACACTAGAGAAAGGCTATGTGAGGATGTTTAAAAGTTTATAAGCCATGTTAGGGAGTTTAGATTTTATTTTAAGGGAAATGAGGATCCATTGAAATATTTAAATGAGGGAGCTCTGCAATTTTATTTCTAGCTGTCAAAAAGTAAAACTGTGTTGGTTTGGCTTCTATCTTTCAAACGTTGTTCTTGGCCTGATCCTCATGCCAAGGTTAGGAGGTCAATGATGCAGTAAGCTTTAGGAATGTGATGGGAATGAATATTTCATAGACTTTATTTTTGCAGTGCAGACACTTAAGATGCAATACCTTTAGTAGTTCACTGTGTTCGTTCTGGAGTCTGTTAACTTGTGTTTGAATACCAGATCCCTCACATACTATCTATACAGCAAGTCACTATACTTTCCTAGGTCTTAGTGTCCTCATCTTTAAAATATGGATAATAGGGGCACTTGGGTAGTTCAGTTGGTTGAGCATCTGACTCTTGATTTTGGCTCAGATCATGACCTCAGGGTTGTAAGATTGAGCCATGCATTGGGCTCCATGCTAGGCATGGAGCCTGCTTAAGAATCTCTCTCTGCCCCTCACCCCCCTCCCAATTTTTCGCATTCAAATAAATAAGTAAAATTTGGATAATAAAATCCAACTCATTTGTACTGAATAGGATTGGAGATAATGTCTATAAAGTACCTGGGATAAAGTGAGCACTAGTAAATAATACTTATTATTATTCTGCTAATAAAAAGAAGCTGGTAGTTTATCTTTTTTTCAAGACAAAGTCAGAATGTTTCCCTGGCAAAAAGTTTGTACTCGAATGAACTTCCCAACAAAGCAGTTTCATTGAAAGCCATTAAAAATTTACTCAAGTTAAAATTGACATCACATCTACTCAGCTAATATCACAAAAGATATTATATAATAAACCTGGCATTGGGAAGAAAGAAGGAAAGAAAAAGTATTACCTGTTGTGGAACATGTAAATGCAGTTCTAAGCAAGCGATAGCATATATAGGTTTGGAACCTAGAAGAGAGATTTGAAGGTAGAAGTAAGAATTTGGAGATCACCTGCATGAAGTTGGGACTGAAGGCATCTCAACTGATGCCAAAAAAGCATTTGATAAATGCTTTTACATTCATGATAAATGTAATCCTTTTACATTACATTCATGCTTAACACTGATTCCTAATAAAAACTCATAGCAAGCAGGGATAGAAAAGGACTTCCTCATATTTGAAGATTATCTAGAAAAACCAAAGTAATCACATTCCGTGGTGAAATAGTGAAAACTTTACCCCTGAGATTAGGAACAAGGCTGGCATCACTTTTGTTCAAGATTTTACTGGAAATTGTCGCTAGCACAGCATGGCTAACTGACTCAATTAGTAGAAGACTTAGTAGAAGGAAAATTTAAAAACTGTTGGAACACAAAATGTCTTTATGACTTGAGTAGGAAAGGATTTCTTAAGGCACACAAAACACAAATGGCAAAGGAAAGAATTATAAATTTGGCTTCATTAAAATGACAAATTTCCTTCACCAGAAAAACTCACAAATAAAATGACAGACCACATGGTAGGGGAATATGTTTATAATACAGTTTCCAACAAAGAATTAGTAGGCAGAATATATTTTAAGACTTCTATAAATCAATAAAAGAAAAGACAAATAGGAAAATGGCCATCAAGATAAGTGTTTTCCAGAAAGGAAAATAAATGGCAAATAAATATGAAAAGATGCCTATGTCAGAGTTCTTCAAAGAAAGAGCTTACATGCAATATTAACATCTATTTATATTATATACAGATATGCATAGAGCTATTGATTGACTGGGAACTGGTAAAGTCAGAATCTGTCAGGTATACCAGTAGGCTAGAAAGTCAGGCACATGTTGATGCTACCATCTTAAGGCAGGATTTCTTTCTCTGGAAACCTCAGTTTAAAACTAACCATCACCATGCCCTACCTTTACTAATCAAGGGAATGCAAGTTAAGGTCACAGAGAAATACAGTTTATATCAACTAAATTGACAAAACTTAAGTAACTTGTAAAACTAAGCATTGTACGGTTATGTATCGATGGACTCTCACAGGCTTTTGAGGGGAACGTAAGCTGCTGCGACCATTCCAGCACACAAGTTGGCACTTTCTTACAAAGATGATCGTTTGTATGTGTGCAGCCCAGAAATTTCATTCCCTCAGAAACTTGCACAATGAGCGCCAGGAAATATGTGAAATTTATAAGAATGTGGTAGTAATTTTAAAATATGGAAGTAGCAAAACAACCTAGAAGCAAATCAAATATTCACTGGTAGAAAAATGGATCTTTAAGTCATACTGTAGGCATAGAATGGAATATCAAACTGTAGTAAATAAATGGCCAGGTGGAACATGAGTGAATTTTTGGAACATATTATTGAGCTAAAAAATCAAGGCAGCAAAATAAATAAAAGGCAAGGCACAGAAGATTAAAAATTGCATAATAGCATTTCTCTAAAGCTCAGAAACAAGTAAAAGGAATCAACATATTGTTTGGGAATACATACCTACGTTAGGAACTCCAGCCATGGGGGAAAGTGGCAGGATGGGCTAGCAAAAGAATACAGAAGTCAAGGGAACAGTGTTGCTAACGTTCCAGTCTTTAGGTTTGGTGGTGAGTTCCCAGGTGCTTATTTCATTATTATGCCTCATAACTTAATATGTTATAGATAATATTTACATATTGTAAAATCACTTAAAATTTTCAAGGACAAGTAGCAAAAGTATTTTTTTTTCCAAAAAAGTGGAATTTGAAATTAGAGTGCTTTAATCTGTGAAAGCCTTTCGTAGGAAAAAGAAATAAAAGTAAGTTGGAAAAGGGCTTAGAAGACAGTGTGGTTAAAGCTTAAAACTAAGGCTGGGTTTTGTGGTTGTTGATTCTCTCCCAAGGAAATATTTCATATGTGCAAAACTTTTCATTTAATTCCAGGGAGTAATAAGAAACATGGTCTGGAAATAGGTTGCTAGCTCTCTAGTACTATCAGTTTTGATGAACTCATCTTATTGTAAGAAATTTGTAGCTGATATTCCTGGCCAGAAGGTGCTAATTTATTCCTTAAAATTAACTTCTAAGTTAATAGAAATGTCATAAAGTTAGATTAGAATAGAGAGAATTTTATTTGTTTGGGTTCTGTGTGGTGGAGTGTAGTTGAATTCTGACAAATGGTTGTTAGGGCTCTCTTTCAGGTTTTAAGTTTTTAATTTGGCCAACTTACTGAGGCTCAAATTGAGGGGTGACCCACTTTTGCCTGGGTCAAAACAACCAGGACATGGAGGAAAATAATCGTTTTGTTTTGTTTTATTTTTCTTTGCAAAAAGCTTTGTAAGGTTTCCCAGCTGGCAAATTCTGTATCCCACATCTGATGCATAGGAAGGCTACAGTTTGAAAGAGAGGTATTTTAAAAACAAAATTTTTAAATTGCACAGTAAGAGTACATCTTTGAATACATAAGATCTCTCTCAGGTAATTCTCTCAGCTGAACGAGCAACATAACATGTCATTTGTTTACAGATACTTGATAATGTGAAGGGTAGTGTCATGTTTTCTTTATCTGGCGCTCGACAGCTGTTAACTAGTGAAATGAGAGATTAGAGTCTCTGCAGCTAAAAGCCTAACACTGGATCCCTTCAAACAAAACTGTGCCACCTTCTATATTCAGGATTAAATTAGCTGATCGGCAAGACATATACGCTATGCTATTGAGAGAATTATATCTTCCTAATGCATACACTGTATGCATTAGGTCCAAGGAAACACTGAAACTTATGAAAAACTACCATAGCAAGATGTAAACTAATCTGAAATTGATCACATTGCTGTATAATTTATCAAACTGTGTTTTATGAAATTAGTAGTATATATATTTTATAACAAATCTAACATTGACTTACTAATAGAGAATACTCAATTATCAACTTTATCTCTCTGATTTCGTATCATAGGTGATTATCTTTTTTCCGCCCAGCATTATGATTTTTTTTTTTTTACTCTAATGCTCTAATGCTTGCTGAAGTTCCTCCTATAAGCTACAGGCTAGAATCTGTGTTTTTAACAAAGACAGTCTCGGAGCCCTATAGAAACATGTACTTCCAAATATTGACATTTCAAGGAATTAACTCTTGGGTAGAGGCATGTGAGCTGGAATCACTTAGGTGACTTTCAGACCATATCAGTAGACTAAGTCAGGATTTCCAGAACCCTTTCAGTTGAGAAACAGACGGCTTCATGAGACTATGAACTTAAGATACGAAATGGAACAAGAACTAATTATATATAGAATTGAATGAACTGATGAGAAAAATTTTTTTGTGGTGGTTTGGAATATCGCTGATGTTTTAATGCACTATTTTTAGATATATAGGGAACCCCTTGTTATTTCTTCTTAGGCTCTAAGTGACCCATGGCAATTTGGTAGACTCTGCTTTTATAAACTAAAATGAAACAATTAAAAGTGATATCTAATTCTAAGAATTTCTAGAATTGACAAATTGTGAGTCTCTTTTTTGTGGCGATACAGTTATTTGCATAGATTTAGTAATAATCTGTCTTCCTTTCCACCAGAACTTAAACAAAGTGACCAAACCACCAAGGCCTTTGGATATGTCATTTGCAATATCTTCTCCCATTCCATAGGTTGCCTTTCAGTTTTGTTTCCTTTGTTGTGCAACTTTTTATTTTGATGAAGTCCCAATAGCTTATTTTTGCTTTTGTTTCCCTTGCCTCAGGAGAAATATCTAAAAGAATGCTGCTGTGGCCAATGTCAGAGAAACTACTGCCTATGCTCTCTTCTGGGATTTTTATGATTTCCTGTCACACATTTAGATCTTTCATCAATTTTTTGAGTTTATTTTTGTGTATGCTGTAAAAAAGTGGTCCAGTTCAGTTCTTCCACATGTGGCTGTCCAGTTTTCCCAACACCATTTGTTGAAGAGACTGTCTTTTTCCCATGGGATATTCTTTCCTCCAGCATTATGATTTTATACTTTGTCTATTATATCATTCTTTTCCCCCTTGCATTGTGTTAAAAGGGAAAATATTGTCTCAACTTGGAACTGTCCGCTTATTTTTTTTCCATTTCCATGTGATCACTTATTAGCGCACTAATGATAATGTTTTTGTAACTATTAGTGGTAGTGTACTATTTTTAGTTAGTTCTGGAAGGAGTCCAGTAAGTAGTATGGTATAGGGGTTAAGGGTGCCAGACTGGTGAATTTTCTCTCAGCAAGTTACGTGATTTCGTTCTGCTGAGGTTTCCTGATTTTTATGTATTTATTTATTTTTCTATAAAGTTTTTTTTGTTTTCTTTTGTTTTTTAAGATTTTATTTTTAAGGGACACCTGGGTGGCTCAGTTAAGTATCTGCCTTCGGCTCAGACCGTGATTCAAAGGTGCTGGGATCAAGTCCTGCATCAGGCTCCTTGCTCAGCAGGGAGCCTGCTTCTCCCTCTGCCTTTAGCTCCCCCTGCTGTGCTCTCTCTTTCTCTCCGATAAATAAATAAACTCTTAACAACAACAAAAAGATTTTTAAGTAATTTCTACATCCAACATGAGGCTCAAACTTACAACGCTGAGATCAAGAGTCACATGCTCTTAGCTGAGCCATCCAGGTGCCCCCACCCTTTTAAAAAGTTTATTTATCTAAGTAAAATAAATAAATTATATATAAAATTATTAAATCTCTCTACCCAACACAGGGCTTGAACTCACGACCCCAAGATCAAGAGTCAAGAGCTTGCACTTTTCTGTTGGGTAGCCCTGTCAGTGTCAGGCCTAGTTTCCTGATTTTTTAATGAAAAAGGGTGAGTTCAGTGCTCTGGTACTTAGTAAAAGTGAAATGAAAGTTAACTATATTAATGGCAACAATAAGAATTATTATTGAGTTAGTTTATGTTGTGAACTTAGCATACTGGCACTTGTGTACATTTAATTTATTCATATGCAAGATAAAACAGATTGACTATAACTTTCCAATCTAGGATCAGAATATCCACCTATGTGATAGTCCAGTTCCTTTAGAAAATAGTAATTCCATCTGTTATGTATTACAAGTAAATTTACCAAGGCCAAGTACCAATTCAATGACAAAATAATTGTATTCAATTATTTAGTGTATATTTGAATGCCTAGCTTTTGCAAAGCAGTACAGGTTGTATACACATATATGAAATACAGCTCTTGTGCTCAAGTATTGTCAATTTAACAGGAAGGATTAGGAATAGAAATTGCTTTTTTGGGACCCCAGGTGGGTGAAATTTATACCAGAGTAAACAAGTTCAGACTGGATTAATAATGGAAACAATGAACAGGAAAGCCAGTTTCAACATCTTAGGGAGCCACGGGGAAATAAATTGAAATACACACATACCTTGGTGGTGGTTATTGTTTTCATACCCAGGTATCTCTAGGCTTGCAGTCTACCTGTACTTATTCTCTTTGCTGGTACTATAGCATCTACTAGTGTATTACTTGGTAAAAACTCAGTTATGTGTAGTGTACAAAGAGAAATGTTTAATATTATTTCTGTAAGACAGGCATAAATAAAATATGACCGTTGTTAGCATAGAGGTGGTAGAGGTCCTATCCCACAGAAAAGAATTGGGACAAATTTGTGGCGCCTGGGTGGCTCAGTTGGTTAAGCATCCGACTCTTGATTTCACCTCAGGCCATAATCTCAGGGTCATGAGATTGAGCCCCACATTGGGCTCCATGGTGAGTGTGGAGCCTGCCTGGGATTCTCTCTCTCCTTCTCTCTCTGTTGGATTGCCCCTCCCCCCCCCAACTACTTGCACATGCTCTCAATCATAATAAGTAAGTAAATAAATAAAATTGGAAAAAACTTCATGAAAGAATATTTGAGCTGGGATTTCAAAGGATGTATGAGATTTCAGGTGAAGTTTAGAAGCTTTAGTGGTATCTTTGCACCGTGCAAAGTCAAGGTATCAGCGTGAGTAGAGATTCAGAGTGAGGACTATGCATGGCATCCTGGTGAAACAGTGAATGCCCGTTGAACAGAAACGTAATCTATGTGCAGGTTCTGTACTGGGAAGTATACTTGGGGAGGTGGTTTGATGTCGTATTTGGTGGTCCTGGAATGCCTTTAAGTTAAACAAATAATGGAGTTCAATGAAAGGTTTTTCACATGGCAGTTGGTGGCGGTAGTGGTTAGCTAGTACAGTTGGATTATCCACTAACTGCATTTGTTCTTTTGTTTTTTGGGGCTTTTAAAGTTTTTATTTATTTATTTGACAGAGAGAGAGAGACAGTGAGTAAGGCAACACAAGCAGGAGTTTGAGAGGGAGAAGCAGGCTTCCCGCTGAGCAGGGAGCCTGATGCGAGGCTTGATCCCATGACTTGAGTTGAAGGCTGACGCTTAACAACTGAGCCACCCACGCACCCCCCACTAACTGCATTTGTGTGTTTATTTGAATTCGTGTTTTGTCTCTTTCAGGAAGTTCACGATTTATTACAAGACTACGAGTTAAAGTATTGTTATGTGGACAGAAATAAGCGAACAGGTAAGATTTCAATTTTAAGCACCTGGTTTCATTTTGATTCTAAATGTGTGCACTATTAAACAAGCTTACTGCCTTTTCATTCTTAAGATAATCTCTGAAATTCTTAAGCATTAAATCATATAAATGCTACTCACACGATGTATTTTCTGAAGATAACAATAGTATCCTAAATTATAATCACATAATTAATATGTATGTCACTGGAGACATTATTTTATAAAGAATTTTCTAATATTACATGTTATGTTATAATAAATATTTATAGGCTTGGTAGCCTTACATTTTTTTATTGAAGTTTAATTAACATACAGTGTTATATTTCAGGTGTACAACTTTTTTAGGTGTACACCATATTGATTGCACAATTCTAAACATTACCCAGTGCTCACTACAATAAGTGTAGTCACCATACAACATTACAATATCATGGACTGTATTTCCCAATGCTATACTTTTCATCTCCATCACTTATTTCATAGTTGGTAGTTCGTACCTCTTAATTCCCTTCATATATTTTACCCATCCTCCCCACATCCCCTCCGGCAACCAGTTTGTTCTCTGTATTTGTTTGTTTTGGTTTTTGCTTTTTTAAGTAAGGCCTATGCCCAATATGGGGCTCAAACTCATGACCCCGAGATCAAGAGTCACATACTCTACTGATTGAGCCAGTCAGGTACCTGTTGTTTGTTTTTGTTTATTCATTTGTTTTTTAGATTGCTCATATTAGTGAAATCAGATGGTATTTGTCTTCCTCTGTCTAATTTATTTTACTTAGTGTTACACCCTCTAGGTCTGTCCATGTGATTGCAAATGGCAAGATCTCAATCTTTTTTATGGCCAAGTAATCTGTTGTGTATATATACATACTATCTTCTTTTCCCATCATCCATTAATGGACACTTGTCTTCCATGTCTTCATTGTTGTAACTAATAATACAGTAAACAGGGGTGTATATGACTTTTCAAATTAATGTTTTCATTTTTTTGAGTGAATACCCAGTAGTGGAATTACTGGATCATATGGTAGTTCTATTTTTAAATTTTTGAGGAACTTCCATATTGTTTTCCACAATGGCTGCACTAAATTACATTCCCATCAACAGTGCACAAGGATTCCCTTTTCTCTTCATCGACACTTCTTATTTCTTGTCTTTTTGATACTAGATATTCGGACTGGTATAAGGTAATATCTCATTGTGATTTTGATGTGCATTTCCCTGATGATGAGAGATGTCGAGCATCTTTTCATGTATCTGTTGGCCATCTGTATGTCTTCTTTGGAAAAAATGTCTATTCAGATCCTCTGCCTGTTTTTTAGTCAGATTGGTTTTTTTTTTTTTTTCAAAGATTTTATTTATTTATTTGGAAAGAGAGAGAGTGAGAGAGAGCAGGTCAGAGTGAGAAGCGGACTCCCCATGGAGCTGGGAGCCCGATGTGGGACTCGATCCCGGGACTCCGGGATCATGACCTGAGCTGAAGGCAGTCACTCAACCAACTGCGCCACCCAGGGGCCCTGGATTGTTTTTTTTTTGTGAGGTTTTTGTTTTGTTATTTAGGTGTTGAGTTGTATAAGTTTATATGTTTTGGATATCAATCTTTTATCAGATATATCATTTGCAAATCTCTTCTCCCATTCATTAAGTTGTCTTTTTGTTTTGTTGATGATCTCCTTTGCTGGGCAAATTATATTTGTGTAGGCTCAGTAGTTTATTTTTGCTTTTGTTTCCCTTGTCTAAGGAGATGTGTCCATAGATATTTTGCTAAGGGTGATGTCCTAGAGATCATTGCCTCTTTTTTTCCCCAACCATTAGGAGTTTTACAGGTTCAGGTCTCACATTTAGGTCTTTAGTTCATTTTGAGTGTATTTTGTGTATGGTGTAAGAAAGTGATCCAGTTTCATTCTTTCACGTGTCACTATCTAGTTTTCCCAGCACTATGTATTGAAAAGACTGTCTTCCCTATTGTATATTCTTGCCTCCTTTGTTAGAGATTAATTGACCATATAGGTATGGGCTTATTTGGGGACTCTCTGTTTCATTGATCTATGTGTCTAGTTTTGTGCCAGGACCAAACCGTTTTGATCACTACAGCTTTGAAATCTGGGATTGTGATACCTCCAGCTTTGTTCTTCTTAAGACTGCTTTGGCTTTTTGAGGCCATTTGAGGTTCCATATAAATTTTAGGATTACTTGTTCTAGTTCTGTGAAAAATGTTGATATTTTGGTAAAGATTGCATTAAACCTATAGATTGCTTTGGGTAGTAAGGGCATTTTGACAGTATTGGTTCTTCCAGTCCAGGAGCATGGGATGTCTTTCCATTTGTTTGTGCCATCTTTAATTTCACCATTGCCCTAGTTTTCAGAGTACAGGTCTTTTACCTACTTGGCTAAATTTATTCCTAGGTATTTTATTCTTTTTGGTGCAATTATAAATGGATCATTTTCTTT
The DNA here is from genome assembly GCA_028533885.1 of Nasua narica. NCBI lineage: Eukaryota > Metazoa > Chordata > Mammalia > Carnivora > Procyonidae > Nasua > Nasua narica. Next base: position 47,001,600 of record CM052798.1, read on the forward strand.
CTCTTTCCTGCTACTTTATTATCAGTGTACAGAAAGGCAGCTGTTTTCTGTGTATTAATTTTGCATCTTACAGCTTTACTGAATTCAGTTATTCTAATAGTTTTTGGTGCAATCTTTAGGGTTTTCTATGTATAGTATCATGTCATCTGCAAATAGTGACACTTTACCTTCTTCCTTACCAATTTGGATTAATTTTATTTCTTTTTCTTGTCTAATTGCTATGACTAGGACTTGTAGTACTACAATGAATAAAAAGAATGGACATCATTGTCTTGTTTCTAATCTTAGAGAAAAAAAATCCCAGTTTTTTACCATTGAGTATGATGTTAGTGACCTTTATTTAGCTTACAGTATCCCCTAAACACACTTTGTTGAGAGTTTTTATCATGAACAGATGTTGAATTTTGTCAAATGCCTTTTCTGCATGTATTGAAATGATTTTATGATTTTATTCTTGTTATATTAATAAAATCATAATGTGATAATGTCAATGTGATAATATTATGACATTGATTGATTTGTGATTATTGAACCTCCCTGCATCCCTGGGATAAATCCCACTTGATCTAGGTGAATGATCCTTTCAATGTATTGCTGAATATACCTGCCAATATTTTGTTGAGAATTTTTGCAACTATGTTCATCAGGAATATTGATCTGTAATTTTCTTTTTTCATAGTCTCTGTCTGGTTTTTGTATCAGGATAATGCTGGCCTCGTAGAATATATTTGGAAGCCTTCCTTCCTCTTCTATTTTTTTAAATAGTTTGAGGACAATAAGTATTAATTCTTGCTTAAATGAAATGTAGAATAAACCTGTAAAGCAATCTGGTCCTGGACTTCTGTTTGTTGGAAGTTTTTGATTACCAAATCGACTTTGTTATTAGTAATTGGTCTGTTCAGTTTTTCTGTTTCTTCCTGATTGAACTTTAGAAGATGATATGTTTCTAGAAATCTATCCATTTCTTCTTTCTTCTTTCTTCCATGCCAATTTGTTGACATAAAATTTTTGTAGTATTCTTTTATAATCTTTCATATTTCTGTGGTGTTGGTTAATTCCTCTTTCATTTCTGATTTTATTTATTTGTATCCTCTTTTTTTCTTGATAAGTCTGGTTAAAGGTTGAATGATTTTGTTTATCAGAGAACCAGCTCTTGGTTTCGTTGATCTTTTCTATTGTTCTTTTAGTTCCTAATTTATTTCTGCTCTGATCTTAATATTTTCTTCCTTCTCCTGGCTCTGGGCTTTGTTTGTTCTTCTTTTTCTAGTGCCTGTAGGTGTTAGGTTAGATGGTTTGAGATTTTTCTTGTTTCTTGAAGTAGGCCTGTATCCCTATAAATTTTCCTCTTAGAACTGCTTTTCCTGTGTCCCCCAAATTTTGGATCACTGTGTTTTTATTTTCATTTGTTTTTCATGTATTTTAAAATTTCCTCTTTGATATCTTTATTCACCCATTGGCTATTTAGTAGCATGTTATCTAGCTTCCATGTTTTGGGGGATTTTTTTGCATTTTTTTTCCTTGTGATTGATTTCTGGTTTTATACCATTGTAATCAGAAAGTATATGTGATAGGATTTCAGTTTTCCTAAATTTATCGAAACTTGATTTATTCTGGAGAATGTTCCCTGTGAACTTGAGAAGAATGTATACTCTGGTTTTGGATGGAATGTTGTATATATATAACTGTTAAGTCCGTCTGTTCTAATGTGTCATTCAAAGACAATTTCCTTATTGATTTTTTTGCCTGGGGAATCTATTCATTGATGTAAGTGAGGTGTTAAAGTCCCTTACTATTATTGTATTACTGTCAGTTTCTTGCTTTGTGTCTGTTAATATTTGCTTTATGTATTTAGGTGCTTCGATATGAAAGAAAATTTTTAAGACTTCCCAATATTTTGTGTTACATGTAGTTGGGAAAAACAAAATCTTTATGTAGTTTGAAAATATTATAAAAATAAAAAACAAAACAGAACATTATAGTATCTTAGGTAGAACTCCTAATATAATTCCTATGCTTTTATTTGAGTCACTGGTTGTGAAATTAGTTAAGTGAGTATTGTCAGCATTAAAAAACACCATGAAATAGAATAGGTATTTCAGAGTGCATTGCATGTGGTAGGAATATTTGTTCTTGATACTTTTGTTTCAGAAATGTGGATGTGTGTACCAAGTGCTCGCTTCGGCAGCACATATACAGGAATGTGTATGTGTGTACCGAGTCACAGACCAAAAATATATTCCTTACTGTGGGTCATAGTTAAAAAAAAGTTTGAAAACACTGGCTTAGAAAATTCTTTAATTCATTTTGTTATCTTCTAGCTTTTGTTACCTTACTGAATGGGGAGCAAGCCCAGAATGCAATTCAGATGTTTCATCAATATTCTTTTCGAGGAAAGGACTTAATTGTTCAGCTCCAGCCAACAGATGCTTTGCTATGTATTACCAACTTGCCCACTTCTTTTACATTAGAAGAATTTGAAGAACTTGTTCGTGCTTATGGAAATATCGAGAGATGTTTTCTAGTATACAGTGAAGTTACTGGCCATTCCAAAGGCTATGGATTTGTGGAATACATGAAAAAGGACTTCGCTGCAAAGGCTAGATTGGAGTTATTGGGTAAACAGTTGGGAACATCAGCTCTGTTTGCACAATGGATGGATGTTAATCTATTGGCCGTAGAGCTCATTCATTCTAAGTGCCTTTGTGTAGATAAACTCCCTAGTGACTACAGGGATTCAGAGGAGCTGTTGCAATTTTTTTCCAATATACATAAACCCGTGTTTTGCCAGGTATGTAATCTTAAGGTATCGTTTGAAATATTTGAAAATTTCTGCTTATGTATTCCACATGCACTCACGAATTTATTATACCTATGTGAATATCACAATGGATAATCTGAGTCTTCTTTAGTCTGTAGTGAAGACTTTAACGGTCACTCTAAATTTTAAGTCAATTCCTTTTGTGGATGAGTCAATCTATATTATTATATAGTAGGTATGTCTTAGTAAACCCGTGACTTACTTATTCACCTGATTCCATCAATTTCTTGAGCCCTTCACTCATTGAGCCATTTATCCATCCAAGTTTTACTTATTATCTTCCCTGCGCCAGACACTATATTGCTTAAAGTTAGAAATACAGAGAAGAGAAACACACTCTCTCAATACTTGGCAATTTTGTAGAAGGTACTGACAAGCAAATAATTATAAATCCTGTATAAAAAGTAATGTAATGGAAGATAGGAAAGTATTATGAGGTTTAAAAAGAATGTATGATTCTATCCTAATGGGATTATGGTGAGACATTTGGAGAAGATCCTGAAAACTGACAACTCTGGTAAAATTTTTCATGCACTTAATCAGCAAAATTATATATACGTATATGTGTGTATATATATATTCTACTAAATAGACAAAAATATATACTGTATAAATCTCCTTTCCTTAGAGGTGTTCAGTAGCAACTGATGAACTCTCTTCTCTCCTTCTTCCCTTAATTTCTTCCTTCCCTCTATTCTCTCCCCCCATGCTCCTTTTCCTCCTATCCCCTATTCCTCGCCCCCACCACCCTACCATTTTTCTTTAATCATACATTTGTTGAGTATCTACTGTTATACTAGAAAGTGTGGAGATGTTATAGTTTTATATATATATAAATTTGTGTGTGTATGTATATACACACAAATATAACCACATATAAAAAACTATATATAATTATAATGTATTATATATCATATGTTTATATAAATATATAAATTTATTGTATAATAAGTATACAATTATATAATAATTATACAATTATACAATAAATTTATGATTATATTTACAATAATACAATATATACAGTATAATTGTATAATATAACACAAATTTATTGTATAATAATTATACAATATAATTATACAATATAATACTGTATAAATATATTGTATAATATATAAATTATTAATATAATGTACAACTATAATTATATAAACAACAGATTAATGCTACCATTTTTTTCTTACATTTCTACCCCTCCAATCCTAATATATGCATCAAAGAAGCCATCTAAGAGCATCATAAAATTAGAAAATTTTGTGACAGATCTTGTGTCAAATCTTTTCTTAGTTATTGAAAGGTGATAGATGTTGATATCTAATCCATGTTTTTTTCTTGGATACTAAAATTATTCAGTGATATTCTGTGGTCAAATAAAATTCTTTGTAGCTATAGTTGAGGCCTTTGAAGCAAACATGAAGAGAAAACCCATTTATCACAACTTGTATTTGAATTATGAATCCCAGAGTTTGAGGTACATGAGAGGTTCTCTAATCTAGGTTCCCAGTGGTAAAAAATGTTTGTTATATTATTTGTGAGTGACCATTTAGCTTCTATTAAAATGTTTCAAGATAATGGGGAATTAACTAGATCAGAAGTCAGACCATTACATATTTGAATGGCTTTCCTACTGAACTGAAATATTCCTCTTTATTTTTTTAATTTTTATTTTTTTGAAATATTCCTCTTTTAATTACTGATGCTGTGGACTTAGATGAGTTTTTCTTTTGAAAGAATTGAAATGGTATTTTATATGGCATGAAAGCTATCATAATGAACCAGGAATATTAATAAGTGTTTCAAAAGTTATTAAAAGATTAATAAAAAAACTGTACGATGCCTTTATCAGTGGATCTATGAAATTCAGGCTCTTGGCTTGGTAGGTTGACATGAACTATATTGAACATAGTCTCTTATCTTATGATCATGAGACACCAAAGGCTGATGGCTTTTACAAATCTAGTATGGATATCTAGTTTGGATTATAAGAAGAATGGGGTCATAGGAGAAATGTTTGGAAGAGGCAGATGTTTTCCCTTTCTATCACGTGATTAGAAAAAGTTTTGTGGAAGAAAAGACATTTGAAGACAGTTTTACTTTTTCTTCTTTTAGGATTTTATTTATTTGACACAGAGAGAGAGATCACAAGTAGACAGAGAGGCAGGCAGGGGGGCGGGGTAGAAGCAGGCTCCCTGCTAAGCAGGGAGCGTGATCTGGAGCTCTATCCCAGGACCCTGAGATCATGACTTGAGCTGAAGGCAGAGGCTTTAACCTATTGAGCCACTCAAGTGCCCCTGAAGACAGTTTTAAAAGGAAGGAAGAATGTGAAGGATAAGTAGAAATTTGGTCTAATGATACAAGAAAGTGAAGAGATAGAAACTAAAAAAGACTGAGAAATTATTTAATTGTAATATTAACTTATGAGACCTGAAATCCAAGCACATGTTATAGATGTGTCTTCTCAAAGACCTATGATGCTGAATTTTATCACATTTACCATTTTATCGTGTGAATGTGTTTAAGATAATTCAGACATATTCAAAACTTCAAAACTTTATAGTGTCTTATTTTGTTCTTATTTTTGCTCTTTGTACCAGTCTTTACAGATCCAGGACTTTAGTATCTTCCTTTATACTCTTACAGGTGGGTGACTGGAAATAAAGCAAGCTCGATATTGCAGGATTTTATTTAGGGTACTTTCAGAAATAAAGCTTGTGTGTTACATATGGCATTTTGACAAACCTTGGGGCATAGTTTTCCCAAATAAGGTTTGCTTTGGAATACTTGACCAAATTCCTGAGATCTACCTAAGTTATTGAATTAAAAGTTGAATATGGTTCCTATTTTTCTTCTCTTGATAATACAAACTTTAATTTACATAGATATGTGGTCAAATAATTGTTCAGTATCTTTCATTGTCCATGTATCTGGTAAATTCAAAGAAAGTTTCAGTTATTGAGTCTCCATATTTTTCCATGTCTAAATTATTGTACATCTTTCTTTCTTTCTTTTTTAAAGATTATTTATTTATTTATTTGACAGGGAGAGAGAGATCACAAGCAGGCAGAGAGGCAGGCAGAGGAAGCAGGCTCCCCGTTGAGGAGAGAGCCCAATGTGGGGCTCGATCCCAGGACCCCGAGATCATGACCCGAGCTGAAGGCAGAGGCTTTAACCCACTGAGCCACCCAGGCGCCCCAAAATTATTGTACATCTTTCTTATCTTTTTTTTTTTTTAGATTTTATTTATTTGACAGAGAGAGAGATTACAAGTAGGCAGAGAGGCAGGCAGAGAGGGAGGGGGAAGCAGGCTCCCTACTGAGCAGAGACCCCAGATGCGGGGATTCGATCCCAGGACCCTGAGATCATGACCTGAGCTGAAGGCAGAGGCTTTAACCCACTGAGCCACCCAGGTGCCCCTGTACATCTTTCTTAAAATAGAGGGAATATTATCATTTGAGTTTTGACTTCTAAAATAAATTAAAGTGACACCTGGGCCTTCCACAACTAGGAAACTTAATTTTAGAGAGAAAGAATGTATTATTTTCACCAGTATCATGCTCTGATACATTTGTTTTTGAATTTGAAAATTATTTACTGAAAATAAATATTTCTAACTGAATATGAGAATTCTCCTTTTAACAAAATGTGTTAAATCAGCTTGCACAGGATGAAGGGAGTTATGTTGGTGGCTTTGCAGTGGTTGAATATAATACTGCGGAGCATGCCGAAGAGGTTCAGCAAGCGGCTGATGGCATGACCATCAAGGGAAGCAAAGTCCAGGTTTCCTTCTGTGCCCCGGGAGCGCCAGGGCGAAGTACGTTAGCAGCATTGATAGCAGCTCAACGTGTGGTAAGTCTCTCATTCCTTATTAGGATGTAGAAAAATTCCAATACTGTTTTAATCTACCCAAACTAGTTGACCATTCATTGGACCCTCACTGTATTCCATTACACAAAGACATTCTTCCTTTGAAAAGAATTGGCTAAATGGTATCTCTGTCATGTCAAGTCAGAAATCATTGCAAAGGAAGAAAATTACATTTGGTAACATTTATCCAAATAAATTTTTTGAAGGAATGTTCTATTCTAAATTTTGAGTGTCAGGTCTCTCTTTTCAAAGTGTTCATAAGTATCCATAGCACAAATACAGGAAGGTGTATGTTTTGTTTTTGCTCACTTGGCCCATTGTCACTGCCTCTCTATTGTTAACTATCTGCTTCTTCCTCTCTGGGCCTCTCTAGCACGTAGAAGTTTGTGCAGATAGCGACTATTGTTCGTTTTTTTTTTTTTTTAAGATTTTATTTATTTGTCAAAGAGAGAGAGGGAGAGAGAGCACAAGCTGGCAGAGTGGCAGGCGGAGGGAGAGGGAGAAGCAGGCTCCCCGCTGAGCAAGGAGCCCAATGTGGGACTCGATCCCAGGACCCCGGGATCATGACCCGAGCCGAAGGCAGCTGCTCAACCAACTGAGCCACCCGGGCGTCCCTCCTTGTTCAGTTTTTGACTCGAGGCACTTAGGATATTAAATACTTGTTGACTGAACTAAGACCGGAATACACTTTTGAGGGATGAAGGAGGAAGACTTAATGATGGAGGGGACATTTGAGTGTGACATTAAAGTGTGACTTTGCATTGTATTGTTGGGAGCGGAGGATAGGATTACTAGATAAATACAGATTTTGCTTCAGACATTATATGGAAAAAATTCATTCTTTATCCGAACCCCAAGTTTAAGTGGGCATCCTGTATTTTTACTTGCTAAATCTGACAACTGGCAGGAGGTAGAGTGAGTTGAACAAAAGCTTTCAAGCAGTAGAATGAGACAGACTTGTGTGCTTTGAGAGTGCTGAGTGGTGGAGGCGGAGGCGTGCAGGAAGGAATGCCTGGTGAGATGCCAAATCAGGGAGGACCATTGAGCTCTGGAGGAACGGAGATTGAATTTGGTAAGCAAGGGGAAACTTTTGAAGTATATAGACAAGGTAGTGATGGGATCAGAGTTAAGCCATTGAGACATTTGTCTTGAAAGTGGTTCATAGATGAGCTGAGGAGGGAGGAAAAGAGAAGAGATTGCTCCTGGTCTCACATCTCTTGCCCTTGTTTTCCTGTTCTTTAACCTCACATCTGGTCCTGGATCCCTCCTTCCTTCTTTTGTAGTTTGTCATTCCCCCTGTTCAGTTCTGTCATTCTCTTGTCCTTGCTTGCGTAAATCACAACTTCAGCTCTTCTTCGACACTCCACGTTGTGTCTCTGGTTAAATTGCCTCTGCTGGACCAGAGTCACTGAGTTTAGAATTCTGAATCCATCCAGCCACCTATTTCTGCATCAGGGCACTGTGTCCTCTTGAAGAGAAACAAACATCTATATGGTTTGGTGCTACTACACATGTGTAGTGTATGTTAGTGGCTGCTCCCCAGCAGAACTTGAGCTCGTCATTTCTCAGCTGCTCGCTTCCGTTTTCTATAACCACTATCTTGAACCTTTACTCTGTTTCTGCCTTTGTCCTGTCTATCAGTTGATCATGACTCCTAGTGTTTAGAAATACAAAGGCCACGTGCTGGATCATTCATTCACCTCTTCTCATACTGCCCCAGCAAATGTGTCCCATTTTTTAAAAAAAAGATTTATTTATTTGAAAGGGAGAGTGTGAGTGTGCATGGTGGGGGGGGGGGGGGAATGGAGGGGTTGAGAGAGAGAGAGAGAGAGAGAGAAGCTCAAGCAGACTCTGAGCTGAGCACGGAGCTGAAGTGGGGTTCCATCTCATAACCCTGAGATCATGACCTGAGCTGACTAAGAGTCAGACCCTTAATCTGCCGTGTCACCCAAGTGCCCCTGTGTCCCTGTTTTTTACTTCCTTTTCTCTTCAGTAGCATTCATTCCACAAATATGTACTGGGCGCCCACTACATGTTAGAGATGTTTATGATTCATCAGTGAACAAAATGGACAAAGATCCCTGCTCTCTTGGAGGAAAAGCGGTGCCTCATCCTGCCAGCGTGGGGGCTCATGACCCTGTCCGCCATCTGCAAGGATCTTGATCTTTACCTTTCTACTTCCTGTCATTTGGTGCTCCACCAGCTCCATCCCATCTGCTTGTAGACATGCTCAGACCCTTTCCTTTAAAAATGCTCTCTACATACTGGCCTTTATCTTATTCTTCCTTCACTCCTGGAGCTTCTTGAACAATTAGGCCCCACTTGCTGTTGTCATTTCTTCATTTCTGGCTCAGCCCGATGCACCATGGTTTCTGCCTCCGCTATTCACATGAACCTAGTCTCATTAAGGTTAATAAAGGTTTCTCAGTATTTAGGTTGAATAGGTGCTCTTCAGTCTCTTTAAAAGTCGCCACTCTAGAATTCTACCATTCTACCCCACCATTCTTCTTCTGCCTAAGTACTCCTTCCCCTTCTTTTTCCTTAAGGGCTGGTATCAGTTGACGTATGGATTTGGCTTCCTCATTTTCTTCTTGTGTACTCCAGCCGCCCCAGTTACCGCCTATGAGGAATGACTTGCAAACGCCTATTTTCGAACCCGTTTGCCCTCAGCACAAAATCTGTGTTTCCAAAGGATCATTAAGCATTCCATCTTCATGTTATATAAGTAGTTCAATTTCAACATTTCCAAAAGAAAACTGTCTTTTCTCTGGATCTTGCATTTCTGTGTTCTGTGATGTCGGATTGGACTTGCTGAGTTTACAATTCTGAATCCCTCCAATCGCCTACTTCTGCACCAGGGCACTGTGTTCCCTTGGAGAAGAATAAACACCTGGGTGGCCCAATGCCACTACACATGTGTGACATGTACAATTCTGTGCTGTGTATATGGCACGTGTTCACCCAAACTAGAACTATCTGAACCAATAACTCGGTCAATCAAGATGGGTCTCCCTTACCTGCTCCCCGAATCTAGATGTTGAAAATGGTAGCAAATCCATTCAATTGCACATCCTAACATCTCTTCAATCCTTGAGGCTTGTCAACATTTTTGTTACTTAGGATCTCCTCTTTTCTCACCTAGATGATAAAAATAATCACCTGTGTAGTCACTGCTATAATTCATCTTCCACAGGACCTCAGGAGCGATCTTTTCCATCTTCAAATCAGATTGTGTCGTTCACTTGCTTAATATTCTTTAATGTCTGCATAAGCTCAGGTTTCTTTGCACGACATGCAGGGTGCTTCATGATTGAATGTCATGATTGAATGAGAAATCTTAAATGTTTCTCGATCTTAAAAGTAATGCATTGCATTGATGCTTTCTACAGATTCTTTGTACATAATCCTTTATCAAGTTTTCTGAGATTTAAAAACAGTCATAAAAAAATATAAAAAGTCATAAATAGGTACTGAAATTTATCAAAGTATTTCTTTAACTATTGAGATGATCATGTGATTTCTTCCTTAATTTGTTCATGTGCTGAATGACTCTGATAGATTTCCTAATGTTAAACCAACCTTCTGTTATAAATTCTAATTGATAACATTTTTCCAATGCATTGTTTGATTTGATTGGATAATACTTTATTTTGATATGTGCACATGTGCTCATAAGTGAAAAATGCTTAAAATCTTCTGTACCATCATTTATTTTTGCAATCAAGGAAATACTGACCTCATTAAATGATTTGACTATTTTTTCTCCTTCTCCGCCTTATCTTTCTATTTCATCAATTAACTCATATAAAATAGGGCTTACCTGTTCTTTAAAAGTTTGAGAAGTCTCATCCATGAAGTCACATAGAACTAGTCCTGGAGCCTCAGAAGGAAATCACTGGTTACAACTTAAGTTCCTTCTACAGATATTTAGATATTTTAGTTTTATTTTTCTCTCTATGGCATATTGGCATTTGACTGTATTCTACAGATTCATCCACTTTGTCTACGTTTTCAAATTTATTGGCACATAGTCATTTATAATATTATTTTTATAATTTGTTCTGATTCATGCTCCTTGAGTCCTGGGAGAGAACCCTGCATCAGGCTCCCTGCTTGAGTGAGAACCTACCTCTCTGCCTCTCCCTCTGCTCTTCTCCCGACTTGTGTTCTCTCTCTCAAATACATAAATAAAATCTTTTTTAAAAATCAAGTTGTTCTGTTTACTGTTCTCATTTTTTTCAAGCTTTTTTATTTATTTATTAGAGAGAGAGAGACTGAGAATGAGAGGGGAGAAGGTCAGAGGAAGAAGCAGACTTCCCGCAGAGCTGGGAGTCCGATATGGGACTCGATCCCGGGACTCCGGGATCATGACCTGAGCCGAAGGCAGTTGCTCAACCAACTGAGCCACCCAGGCGCCCTACTGTTCTCATTTTTATTGTGTGTTTTATTTATTTGCATTTTCTTTTTTTATCAGTTTGTTGTTTTTTTTAAGAAAGAATGAGAGTGCACACGAGTGGGGGGGGGGGGGTTGCAGAAAGAGAGGAAGAGAAAGAATCTCAAGCAGATTCCACACTGAGCACAGAGCCTGAAGCAGGGCTTAATCAATCTCACGACCCCGAGATCATGACCTGAGCCGAAATCAGGAGTTGACACTTAACTGGCTGAGCTACCTAGGCACCCCTTCTTTGATCAGTCTTAGAAAAGATTCCCCTATTTTGTCTTTTCAGAGAAACAGGTTTTGTTCTGTTCATCATTTCTATCTTTTGTTTATTTCTGCCCTCCTTTTTTAATTTTAATTCCAGTATAGATTACATATGGTGTTTTATTTTCAGATGTACAATATAATGATTCAGCAGTTCTATACATTACTCAGGGCTTCTTATGATAAGTGTACTCTTAATCCCCTTCACCTGCTTCACCCATCCCCATCCACCTCCACTCTGTGAACCATCTCTTTGTTCTCTATAATGAAGTCTGTTTCTTAGTTTATCTTTTTTTCTTGGTTAATTTTGTAAATTTCACATAAGAATGAAATCATAGGGTATTTGTCTTTCTTCGATCTATTTCACGTAGCATTATACCCTTTAGATCCATTCATGTTGTTGCAAATGACAAGATTTCAATCTTTTTTTTTTTTTGGCTGAGTAATATTTGTGTGTGTGTGTGTGTGTGTGTGTATCTCACCTTTTCTTTATTCATTCATCTATCAGTGGACATACTCGGGCTGCATCCATATCCTGGCTATTGTAAATAATGCTTCAGTAAATATGGGGGTGTATGTATTTTTTCAAATTGGTGTTTTTGCATTCTTTGAGTATGTACTCAGTAGCGGAAATACTGGATCATAGGCAATACTATTTTTAATTTCTTGAGGAACCTCCCTACTGTTTTCCACAGTGTCTGCCCTTATCTTTATAATATCGTTGGTTTTTTTTCTTCTTTGGGTTTACTCTTTCTCCTCTGTCTTTGTTGATACTGATACTTAACACCCTTGTTTTCAATCTATATTGTCTATATTGTTTTTTTTTAAGATTTTATTTATTTATTCGACAGAGAGATCACAAGTAGGCAGAGAGGGGGAAGCAGGCTCTCCACTAAGCAGAGAGCCCGATGCGGGGCTTGACCCCAGGATCCTGAGATCATGACCTGAGCTGAAGGCAGAGGCTTTAACCCACTGAGCCACCCAGGCACCCCAAGTCTATATTGTTTTCTGATTAATGTATTTAAATCAAGCTTTTTAAAGTAATGCTATACTTAGGTACCCTAAATTTTATTTTATTTTGGCTTTTTAAGTTTTTCTTTTGATCCTAGTTAACATACAGTGTTTTATTAATTTCAGGTATACAATATAGTGATTCAACAACTTTATACAACATGTCGTAAATTTTAAATTACAAATGTTTCAAATTGTTCTTTGATTTCCTTTTCAACTTAAAGTTTAATTACTTTTGTTTCTGTTTTTCAGTTTATTCCACTTAGGAATTTCGAGAAACTGTTCTTCTGACATAGATTTGTAATTTATTGCATTGTGGTCAGAGAATCTAGTGCCCAATGTTGATTTGGGGGAGGAGATTTTGTGGCTCCATTTTGTTTTTGTGCATGGTTGGTTCCTGCGAATGTGCCATGTAGGCTCGAAAACAATCCAAACTGTCTGTGGGAGACAAGGTTAAATGTGCATATATGTGTGTATAAATATTAGTTTGAGATTATTAATTGTGACTTAGATCTTCCATATCTTTGCTTATTTTTTTTAAAGATTTTTATTTACTTATTTAACACAGAGAGAGAGATATCACAAGTAGGCAGAGAGGCAGGCAGAGAGAGAGGGGGAAGCAGGCTCCCCGCTGAGCAGAGAGCCCGATGCGGGGCTCGATCCCAGGACCCCGAGATCATGACCTGAGCCAAAGGCAGTGGCTTTAACCCACTAAGCCACCCAGGCACCCCTCTTTGTTTATTTTTTATCTGATCCATCAGTGTCTGAGAGGAATGTTTAGAACTTACCATGTATAATTGTTGGGTTTTCCTTTTTTCCTTATTCTGTTAGTTGTTTCTCCATAGATAGATAGATAGGTAGGTAGGTAGGTAGGTAGGTAGGTAGGTAGGTATAGGTATTAGGTACACATTTGTTTGTAGTCATATTGATTACCCCTCTATGTGTTTTTCTGATGTTACAGTTGCTACTTCAACTTTTCATTTATATTTTCCATCGCTTTGTTACCAACCTTTCTGTACATTTTATTCTAGGTATGTGTTTAGAGCTAACACGGTGCTCTAAAAATATGTCTTAAAAAATCAGATTTTAAAAATCTGTCTTTAGTCGGTACATTTAGACTGTTTAAATATGTAGTGATTATCATTTTCTTATATCATGTTTTCTTTTAACTATTCTTTTTATAGTTTCATTTCCCATCTAATACTGAGTAAATAAGCATTCTCTTCGAGTGTGGGTTGTCCTGGGGAGCAGGTGGGAACAGGTGAGAATCTCTGGGACAGGAAACCCCTCAGACAGCAAACCCGAATGTGCCTTATTGTCGCCTCTATAAAAATGAAAATTAAATGGAATTCTGCATGTTCCACCTGACGTTGGCAGTTTGAGAACCAAACTGGTTGCGTACCTAGCACCGTCACTGTTGCAGCAACAATGTACTTGATCGCTAAAGGCCAACAAAGGAGAGATTGTACCGACTGACAGTTGGATTCTCCTCTGGTCCATTTCATTCACATTCTTTTCTAGAAAGGCAGGGAGCTGTGTCTTATGTTTTGTACATCTTGGTATTCCTCCTCAGCATCGGTTGTACTCTTTTACACTAGACACCAAATAAATGTTTGTTAAATGAGGTTTTTAAATTATCTTATGTCCCTAAGATCAGGAAGCAGAGGGTTGAGATTCTGTGGATAAGGAAGAAAAAAAAAAAAAAAACCATAGGAAGATAACTACTTTTAAAAAATGAAAAAAATTTTCTTCTTTACATTTGAGAATATGTTCTGACTTCATCCTGTTGGTAGTGATTGTCCCTACCTTATTTACACCCCTAGATTTGTCAGTATTCCTTTCTTCCCACTTAACTCAATCTTATCTCCATTCTACTTCCTCCTTCCTTACTCCACCTACCACCATATTGATGTCTACATTTTAACTTTAGGATTGCCTAAAGTATTTTTTTTTTCCTATGGTACTGGGCTTTGTATGCAAGAGTAGAATTAGCTATGCTGTTACATACCTTTATTTGCACATATCATGTAATATTGTCTTGCATTTACTGCACCTCATGTCTCATTCTCAGAGAAGGTATTAATGTGGTAAAAACTTTTGAGATTTGTGTAGTTGGGAATATTTTCATTTCTTTCACATATTTAATAGCTGAATATAAAAATATTAAAAATAGAGATTCCGAGTTCTTCCTTTGTCACTTTGAAAATACTAATTTGTTGCCTTCTTAAATCCAACGTTGATGCTTTGAGGGAGAAGATGGTATTAATTCATTTCTTGTTCCCTTGGAAATACATTCTTTCTCACTGGAAGCTTCTAAGCATTTTTTCTTTGGCTTTGATGTTCTTAAGTTTCAAACCCGAAAATGTGACTAGGTGTGTTTTTTCCTTATACATCACCTTTGGAACACCATAACCACTTTCATTTCATGTTCTTTAATTTTTCTTCAATAATGAGAAATTCTCAGCCATTCATTTCATTCATCTTATTCATCTCAGTCTTCAAAGACCCCCTTTTTTCTTCTCTTTCAGGGACTCCTATTTTATACAGGCTGACACGTCCATCCTCTTTATTGCCTTGCTTTTTCTCTTTTGTGTTTCTTATCTCCATGTTTTGTTTTGTTTATTTGCATTTTCCACTTCTTTATCCTTTGCCTTGTCTTCTGAGAGCTTTCTTTGATCTTTCAAGTCTCTGTTTTGTTTTTCAGCCACACATAATCTACTATGTATCTGTTTAAGAACAGGATAGAGGTTAAGAATGATGCTCTGCCCGAGTTTCTTCAGTTTCCTTGTGGATAGAGTGGTGCTAGTGGTACAAATCCTATAGGGTTGTTTTGGAGGACTACATGATACAATCCACGTAAAGTGTGTAGACTGATGCCAAGTATGTGGTGAGGGCTGCTTTTTTCTTTTTTTAATGTTTATGTTTTTCATACCCAGTATTTCTAATTAGTTATTCTTTGTAGCTGCTTGTCCTTGATTCCCATTACTAATAAAAAAAATTTAAGGGTTATCTATTATGCCTATTTATATGTAGTGTTCTTATTTCCTATCCATTAATTCTGGCTCGTCTCTTACAGGAAATTCAGTTTGTTATCTATATTTAATGGCTACATTCTCCTGATGTCTAGCTGTGTTCTGTGAATACATATTTCCCTGGGAAGGTTTCAGCTTCCTCGTATGTCACTGTTTAGAGATTGAGGGAGTGGAGGATGGACGGGGAGAGCGGAACCCTGTTCGTTTTAGCTAGGGTGTTTAGCGAATGCAGATGAGGACCCAGGCCCGAGAACCTCTCCTTTACTATCTGTCCTTAACCACAGCTCTTTGCCCACCCAACCAGGCAAACCTGCACCTTGGAGAAACTCTTAATGCAGTGGTCATGGGACTGTCACTAGATTGATGCTGCTGGTTTCTCTCCTTGTTCTGGCCAGGAAAGCCCCCATTACAGTTGCGCAAGTCCAAAGCCCTTCCCCAAACTGGCAGTAGACCTAGGCTCTCTCAAGCTCCCTCATGCTCCCTGTGGAAATCTCTACCTCCATATCTAGACCCTCTGCCTTCTATCTCTCCAGGGAGTTCTCACAGATCTTGTGTCTAGTTCTCAGATCTGTCACCCTGTCTCTCTCAGGTTCACAGTATCTGGGTTTAGAGAGGGATCCCACTCGTGTCATCGGTTCTTCGATTTTTCATGACTAGAAGTTTATAGTATTTTATAACTGTATATTAATATTCTCGTCTATCAGGTTGGTTTTTGTAACTGAAAACAATTCCATATTTTTAGGATGATACCTATACCTAGCATGTGTTTGTGAGTCCAGTTCAACTTTGTCTCAGAAGATTAAGTTAATGAAGACTTTTTTTTAAGGATTTCATTTATTTATTTGAGACAGAGATACAGAGAGAGAGAGCATGAGTAGAGGGAGAGGCAGTGGGAGAAGCAGACTCCCTGCTGAGCAAGGAGCCCTATGTGGGGCTCGAGCCCAGGACCCTGGGATCATGACTTGGCCAAAGGCGGATGCTTAATTGACTGAGCCACCCAGGTGCCCCTAATGAAGACTTATTATAAGAAAAATTTTATTTGTAAGGCAGCCCACGTTATGCTTTGGATAAACATTGTGGTAAGACTCTTAAGACTGCACTATAAAGTATTGATACTGTGTTAACAAATTATCTGCCATTAATAAATTCAGATTCACTTGGCATTTTTCTACTCGTATTATATGAAGAGATTTATCTTACTAAATTATTAGTACTGTTTTTTTTTAAAGATTTTATTTATTTATTTGAGAGACAGAGAAAGTGAGAGCATGAGAGGAGAGAAGGCCAGAGGCAGAAGCAGACTCCCCGTGGAGCTGGGAGCCCGATGTGGGACTCGATCCCGGAACTCAAGGATCATGACCTGAGCCGGAGGCAGTTGCTCAACCAACTGAGCCACCCAGGCGCCCAATTATTAGTACTGTTAAAGCCGATTTGTATTTCACGGAGACATTTTATGAGGATTTCATTATATGTTGTATAGTAGACTATCTTAACATTTTAATTAGGAATTGTGGTAGAATATATACAGAAATGTATCATGTAAAGCAATTTGCATTTATCATAAAGATCAGAGGAGTGAGAACTTCTGGAAGAAAGCCTTTAAAATTTCATCTTTTGTACTTATCATTGTTCTAATGTTTCCCATTTCTGTATTTATTGAAGATGCACAGTAACCAAAAAGGCCTACTTCCAGAGCCAAATCCTGTACAAATTATGAAAAGTTTAAACAATCCCGCCATGTTACAAGTTCTTCTACAGCCGCAGCTCCGCGGGAGAGCTGGTAAACCAGGTAAGCACTTGGGCACAGATTAAATATACAGTGTTGGCATGAAATCACTTTGTGCTGTTGTGCGTGAAAAACACATTTAAATGAGTCCAAAAATATTTTTCTAGGACTTGTCAGTGAATTTTAATTAATGATCTGAGCTGATATGTTTTCACTATTTTAGGTAGATACAGTCTGCTTATGTGTTTCCTAATTTCTTTTCAGTAAATGTTAAATATTAAAACCAGCTTAGCTCCTAGTTGACAGAATTTAGAGACCAGATAATTCACACATTGTGTTGTGTTGGTTCTACCAACAAAGGATATGATACTTTTGCATGTAATATTTTTTACTTTTGCACATAATATTTTTAGCAGAATTACTTTGTTCAAACGTGTTAAAGGTATATTTCCTCTTATCGTAACTTTTCTTTTGAAAAATTGTTGCACTCTGTAGAAAATGACAAAAATATTATGGAAATCTTTATAATATTGATATATACTCAATATCTACCTATTTAGTATTCTTCCTCTAGTATAAGCCCGGCTTTTGAAATGCACAACTCTACATACAAAAAAATGTATATTTTAGCATTATGAAGTAAATTTAGCATTATGAAGTGAATTTTTATATTCACTACTAAAGTTTAGAATAAAAAATGTTTAAATATATTGTTTCAACCTTAACTGGTGTGACACTGACTAGTGGACTGCAGTTTGGTTTTAGCACTAACGACCCAGGGTTAGCAGAGACCCCACAAGTTAAGGGCTCAGCCCCCCACAGATCTGCTCCTGCTTCATGCACCAGCTACAAGCTCGGGGTGGGGAGGTCCACAAACCACCTGTATTTCTGACCAACTGGCTGCAGATTTGGGGATTCAGCTTTGATGGTTTGCTAGAACAACTCCTAGAACTTAGGAATGCACCATACTTATGATTACAGCTTTATTATAAAGGACACAACTCAGAAATGGCCAAGGGAAGATACTCTTCCAGCTAGGTCTAGGAGGGCCCTGAATGCAGAGATTTTATGCCTACTCCCCACCAAACCTCAGTTTGTTTCATGAGATTTAAGAGTCTCTTATGGTTTGTCTCTCTCCCAATTAGTTAAATTTTTTATTATACAACAATATTCATAGTACGTATATCGTATAATCAATTATTTGTGTCTGAGAAGCAGCATTAAAGGTTTTCTGGCTCAGCCTATTATACAATCAGATATCTTTTCTACAGTATTAATGGTATAGAGATATGTTTTTATGGTTTGACCACTCAAAGCGTAAGAAGCTCATTATTTCCCAAGGCAACCTATTCTCTAGTTGGACAAATTTAATAACTAGGTTTATTTTTTTACATATTAGATGATAAACCCTATAATTTTAGTGACTTCAGAGGAACCATAGAATAAGTCTATTGCTTCTTCCATAAGAGAAGACTTCTAATAATACCTGAAGACCATTATCATGAAACCTTAGTCATTTTTTGTTTTCCCTTTCCTCTATTCTCCAGGTCACTGGTCTTTTTGAAATTTATTTATTTTTTGACTATGCAGCACTTGATCAGTAAATTTTGAGCAAAGCTCTAATATATTTTCTGTTTGTGTCAGTTATGTAAAAGCACCTTGTTAACCCATACATTAAGAAATGATAAAGCTTAATATCTCTATTTAAAGATGAAAGTACACATGAACAAGAGTTTTAGTATTTTTTTTTGTATACCTCATAAACTTCTTTGGAGATTACAGTTCTATATTTGACTTTCCATAACATGTCCTAAGAAATGCTCTCTAGTTTCCCCAACTAGTTGTCCTCTTGTAAATATTAGCCTCGGTTTTCTGGATAGTCCAGAAATATGGGGTACATAGACACGAACATAACCTGTGAATGGGTTTTAATCAGCACAGAATGCGGTGAGACTTCTTTCCTGTGATCATTATATTTCTGTTAATGCAATCCGAGATTGTATTAGTGTTTAAAGGAAATGTAGCATGCTCTTGGGTCTTTTTGAAAGGATTGACCACACCTTTGAACTCTAGGCTCTCTTCAGTAATTCCTCTCCAGTATTGGTTTTTTTTTTTTTTTTTTTGGTCTTTTCTTTTTGGGTAAGAATATATATTCTGTACCCCGCCTTTCTACTCAGATTGATGTATGGCCATTGAGATTATGCTTATTTTAGTGCAAGTTTTATAGTTGTTGTTTTCTTTTTTAAGATTTTACTATTTGAGAGAGAAAGAGGGAAGGAGAGATAGCACGAGCGCAGTGAGAGGCAGAGGGAGAAGCAGACCCCCCACTGAGCAGGGAGCCCAGTGAGGGGCTGGATCCTGGGACTCGGGGATCATGACCTGAGCCGAAGGCAAACGTTTAACCTACTGAGCCCCTAGTCTCCCCTAGTTTCACAATTTTAAATAAGACATTCCACTCATACACTGACGAAGAAGTTATTTCACCACGTATGGCTTTTTGTTTATGTGGTGTGGCAAGGGAGGAGGGTGAAATCTACCTCCCTGGAACACCCACAGAGCTTCTGGAGGATGTGTGGAGGGTTTCTTGGCGTTCCGGAAAGATGGAGTTTCTTGTTCCTCAGTAAGCTCCATCTGTATTTCCTTCACTATGTCCTTTCTATCTTAACGCTATCTGCTATCCCTTACTGTACTTTGATCTCCTCACAGAGGGCTCTGAGCAAGCTAAGAATTATAATTCCTTCTGTTTCTATTAAATGTAATACATATAATATGTTTATATTTATACCCTTGTTTTATTTTTCACATAACTCACACATATTTACTTGTTTATAGTTTGTCTCTCCTACTGGAACGTGAGTTCCATAATTGCAAGGATTGATGTCTTGTTTATCTTATGCACCTAAAACAGCACTGTTATTTATAACGAAAGGGACTTAAGTATTTGTTTACAGATTAATCCCCTTCCTCTACATTTCTGTCCCACAACTCACACATACCTGATTACTCACATGTGGTCTAGTTTGTAAATTCCTTTTCTGTCTAATCTGTATGTAAATTCTGTAATTCTGGTTTGTAAATTCTGCCTTTTCTGTCTAATCTGTATGCTTCCGTCAGACTGACTTTCCTTCCGGGCCCAGTTTGGTTATGTTACCTGACCAAACCGATCTTTTCTTTTCAGTCCAGACCTTTTAACCACCTTCAAAAATACAATACAGTGTAAATATTCTAGACTTCTTTCTTTGTATATATGTATTTGTATCCATTTTAAGTTTTAAGTAGCGTACAAGTTGTTGCAGTCTAAATTATATTTTTAACAGCTTTATTGAGGCATAATTGCATATTAATTGGCACATATTTAGAATATAAAAAATAGTAAGTTTTGACATGTATAAAATCATAAGTATACATAAATTTTGACATATGTATATGCCCATATGTATAGCTCCATAATCAAAATAATGAACATATTTGTTGCTATCAGAAGAAGTTTCCTTCTGGCCTTTTGTAATCTCCCTCTCCCCCATCCCCAGGAAACTACTGATTTGATTTCTGTCACTATAGCTTGTATTTTCTAGAAATTTCTATAAATGGAATCACACAGTATGTACCGTTTGGCTTCTTTCACTCAGCTTACTGAGATTCATTTATATTGCTGCATGAATTGATCATTTTTTTTCTTTTTAATGATGAGTAGTAGTCTATTCCACAATTTACATATTCATTGACTTGCTGATGAACATTTAGGTTATTTCTAGTTTGGGATTATTACAAATAAAATTTCTGTGAACATTTGTGTACAAGTCTTTATGTAAGCTTATGCTTTTATTTTTTGCCAGGAAATTAGTTGTGGAATGGTTGGGGCATATGGTAGATGTATGTTTAAGTTATAGGAAACTCTGCAACTATTTTCAGTGTAGTTAAACCACTTGGCATTCTAACCCATCACTGTCTAGGGCCCCAGTGTGCTCAGTCTTCTCACCAACACTTGACATGTTAGTGCTTTAATTTTAGCCTTTCTGTTGGGTATATAGTGCTATCTCACTGTGATTTTGAGTATTCCTTTTGGCTGGTGATTTTGAACAGCTTTTAATGTGCTAATTCACCATCTTTATATCTTCCTGTTATATCTTTTTAAATATTTTACACATTTTAAAATTGAGATAACTTTTTTCTTATTAAGTTGTAAGTGCTCTTTATGCTAGATGCAAACCTGCTGTTGTATATATGGGTTTGCAAATATTTTTTCACTCCCTAAGACGTCCTTTACTAACAATATCTTTGGAAGCACAAAACTTATTATTTTGGTGAAGCCCAGTTTATTATTTTTGTTACAATTTGTACATCTTTTGTCAGATTTAAGAAATCTTTGCCAAATTTAAGGTCATTAAGATGCTCTCTCATATTTGAAAAATTTTATAATTTTACCTTTTTAAAATTATTTTTAATTTTACCTTTTGTATTTAGATCTATGATTCATTTTGAGTTAATTTTTGTTTATGATGTGAAGTAAAGTTCTAAGTTAATTTTTTTATGGGTGTTCCAGCATCATTTGTTAAAAAAGATTACCTTTTTCCACTGAACTTTTAGGTTCACTATGTATGCATGGCTGTATCTTTGGATTCTCCATTCTATTCCATTGATCTAAATGTATAAATGTCTGTCTTTATCCCAGTACTACATTGTCTTGATAAATGTAGCTTTATAAGAAGCCCTGGGGTCTGTTAGTGTAATCCTCCAACTTTAGTCTTCTTTTTTCAATTTGTTTTGCCTATTCTATGTCCTTTGTATTTGTATATAAATTTTAGAACCAGCCTGTCAATTTCAATGAAAAATGTCAGTAATTTGGTTAGGGTTGTATTGAATCTCTATACTAATTTGGGCAGAATTGACAGTTTTGAGGTCGAGCCATACATAGGGTATATTGCTATTTATTTAGGTCTTCTGTCACTTTTTTGCAGCAATAGTTTGTAGTTCTTTTTTTTTTTTTTAAAGATTTTATTTATTTATTTATTAGGAAAGAGAGAGAGAGTGAGAGAGAGAAGGCCAGAGTGAGAAGCGGACTCCCCATGGAGCTGGGAGCCCGATGTGGGACTCGATCCCGGGACTCCGGGATCATGACCTGAGCCGAAGGCAGTCGCTCAACCAACTGCGCCACCCAGGGGCCCAATAGTTTGTAGCTCTAAGAGTACAAATATTACACACATTTTGTCAGATTTATCCATCGTACTTTACATTTCTTGATATGATTTTAAATAGTTTTGCTTTTTAAATTTAAAATTTGAATTTCATGTTGCTAGCATATACAAGTACAGTTGATTTTGTATATACTATCTTGCAAACCTAGCTTATTATTTCTTATAGGCTTTTGTTCTTAGGATTTTCTATATAGACAATCATATAATCCACAAATAAGCACAATTTTGTTTCTTCCTTTCCAATATGTAAGCCTTTTCCTTCTTTTTCTCGTCTGATTGCAATAAACAGAAATTCCAGCATAATTTGTATATTGAACTGGTGAGAGTGGACATCTTTGGTTTGTTTTTGACCTTAGAGAGAGCATTCATTCTTTTATTATGTCAGCTATAGTATTTTCAGATTTTTCTTTTTCAAGCTGGGAACTTTGCCTTCTATTTCTATATTGCAGAGAAATTTTGTCATCATAATTGCTGGAACGTATACGATGATTTTCTCCATTAACTGAAATGATCATATGTATTTTTGGTTTTTGTTTGGTCTGCTAGCATGATGAGTTACATTGATTTTTCAATGTTAAACCAACCTTTTATTCCTAGGATAAACCTCACTTGGTCATGACATTATAGTCCTTTGTATATATTGTTGATTGATCGTGTTGCTCAAGCCTTCTTGAGGAGGGGCAGATGGGGCACAATGGGCAATCTAGCCAAGAGCTAAGGATAAGGGCAGTGAGATGTGGACTGTAGACATTTTCAGAGTGTTTCGATTCCAGTGGTGGTTGTTTTAAACTGGGAAATACTGTATTCATTAAAAACCGTGAAAGAATATCAATGTTTTATAACAAAATACAGTGACTAACTGAAAAAGAGGAGGTGGTGTTGAAATCTCTAACCATAACTGTGGATTTGTCTACTTATTCAGTTATCCAGTTCTAGAAATTTTTGCCTTATATATTTTGAAGCTTTGTTATTTGAAGCACATTTAAGATTGTTGTATCCTCTTGATGAATCAACCCCTTTATCATTATGAAATGCCATCTTAATCCTTCTTTCTTAATAAATGGTCTGTCTTTATAAACAACTCATGCTAATGATCTAATCTTCCTACCACCAATCATGAAAGGGACTCATTCTAAAGAAAGCAATTTCTTTTTTTTTTTTTAAATCTTTTTTTTTTTAAGATTTTTTATTTATTTATTTGAGATAGAGACAGTGAGAGAGAGCACGAGAGGGGAGAAGGTCAGAGGGAGAAGCGGACTCCCCATGGAGTTGGGAGCCCAATGTGGGACTCGATCCCAGGACTCTGGGATCACGACCTGAGCCGAAGGCAGTTGCTTAACCAACTGAGCCACCCAGGTGCCCAAGAAAGCAATTTCTAATGGTCATTTTTTCCAAAGATGAAATGGGCTGGCTTAGCAAGTAGTAAAACTTGAAAAGTACTTTTGAAAACATGGGATAGATTTGTAGAGATGTTATTTATTATATATATAATATCCAAATATTTTTGATCATTGGATTAAATGCTTTTTTAATTTTTTTTTTATTTTTTTTTTATTTGACAGAGAGATAGAGATCACAAGTAGGCAGAGAGGCAGGCAGAGAGAGAGGGGGAAGCAGGCTCCCTGCCGAGCAGAGAGCCCAATGCAGGGCTCGATCTCAGGACCTGAGCCACCCAGGCACCCCAGATTAAATGCTTTTTTAAAAGACACTTATATTTTACCCCTCTCCCCTCTTTTCCTTAAAATAAGACGACAAAATTCTTTTTTTTTTTTTTTTTTTTTTTTTTAAAGTAAGCTCTAGGCATGCCTGGGTGGCTTAGTGGGTTGGATGTCTGCCTTCGGCTCAGGTCATGATCCCAGGGTCCTGGGATTTAGCCCTGCGGCAGGCTCCTTGCTCAGCAGGGATCCTGCTTCTCCCTATTTCTCTGTGGCTCCCCCTGCTTGTGCTCTCTCTCAAATAAATAAATAAATAAAATCTTTAACAACAACAGCAACAAAAAGTAAGCTCTACACCCACTGTGGGGCTTGAATTCACAACCCAGAGATCAAGAGTTGTATGAGTCACATGTTCTACCAACTGGGCCAGCCAGGTGCCCTGAAATTAAATACTTTTTTTAGTGCTTTCTATGCCCAACCATTTCCAGTTGCTTTATAATAATTAGATGAAATTACCTCATATATTTTCTATCTCATGGTCCTTTTTATCTATATACTATTTATTCCGAAAACATCCTCCGCCTTTTTAAAAAAGATTTATTTATTTATTTGAGAGAGAGAGTGTGTGTGCACACGTGGGGAGAACCAGAGGGAGAGAGAAACTCTAAGCAGACTCCACACTGAGCAGACCTGGATGCAGGCTTGATCTCACGACCCTGAGATCACAACCTGAGCCGAAACCAAGAGTCAGACGCTTAAATACCGAGCCACCCAGGTGCCTTTGTTCTGAAAACATCTCTTTTGATACATACTCTGGTATTGTACTCAGGCAAACTTGATAAAAAGTGTGGCTACCGTTTATTCTTTTTATCAACTAAGACACTCCTGTTTCTTTTGTTTTTGTGTAAATATTTTTCTGTAGATATATTCTCTTCTTGAATGGATTGTAGGCTTTTCAAAGGAAAAGTCTGTATCTTGTCCTTCCCTCCCTTACCCCCCCCATTCCCTGCCAGAATACCCCTAACACCTAACAAAAATACTGAATAAATAACATGGGTTCAGTTAGAATTGTACTCACTAAAAGATGCAATTAGTTTTGTTGCTCTAAGCACTAGAGAAAAGAAAGGCTAGGTTTGGTGTTTTATTATGATAATAGGTGTCAGAATTTTAAATAAAATTCTAGGTTTGAATCACAAGGAAGGGAGCCTGCCACTTTTTGTGCAATGACAAGGTCAGTATATCATTGAACTTTAGATGAATTTGTTAAGTTTAAAAAAAAAAACCTGTTTGCCCTTTTTGGAGTTTGTTTCTATCATATCATAAAGTTTTTACTTTTATTTTCTTGAAGCAGTTCTCGGAACACCTCACAGCTTGCCCCATCTGATGAACCCATCCATCTCCTCTGCGTTTTTGCATTTGAATAAAGCACATCAGGTATGTAAGCAGCATTGAGTACTGCACTATGAGAACTTGGAGTGACTTACTTGTTCTTCAAGTTTAAAATTCTCATGAAGTTAAACAAGTATTTTGTTTTTTATTTTTTATTTTTTTTAAATATATTTTTTATTTATTTATTAGAGAGAGAGAGACTGAGAATGAGAGGGGAGAAGGTCAGAGGGAGAAGCAGACTTCCCGCAGATCTGGGAGTCCGATATGGGACTCGATCCCGGGACTCCGGGATCATGACCTGAGCCGAAGGCAGTTGCTTAACCAACTGAGCCACCCAGGCGCCCCAGTATTTTGTTTTTTAAACAAATCCTTAGTAATAACTATAGCTGCATGAAAACAGAATGAGTACCTGAGATCAAATTAAGCTGATCAAAGCAGTATAGCTCTATCTATTGATTTCTGTTTATAGGGCACTAAGAAGGGAAGGAGGTGTGTTTTGTGGTACATTTTTCTAGAAATAAGTGGTTAAAACAAGTTTTTTTTTTTTTAAAGATTTTATTTATTTATTTGACTGAGAGAGAGAGATCACAAGTAGGCAGAGAGGCAGGCAGAGAGAGAGGGGGAAGCAGGCTCCCTGCTGAGCAGGCTTGATCCCAGGACCCTGAGATCGTGACCTGAGCCGAAGGCAGAGGCTTTAACCCACTGAGCCACCCAGGCGCCCCTAAAAACAAGTCTTATGTGGTCTTAACTCCAAGCATTACAGAAAGAAAAAAAAATAAGTGAACATAAACTCTTAAATCTTAAAACTTAAATCTATATACAAATAATTCATGTAAGAATAAAAAATTTTTCTTACCTTTTCAGATTAATATTTTAGAACGCATTTGTATGTATAAAGGTAATGTTGGAGATAGGTAGTACTCGTGACGGTGAGGCACTGCTGAGGCTGTCTGTCTAGGAGCCTGGTGACACATCCAACCTGTCCCCTAATGGAGGACTGGTGGAGGTGGAGCGAAAGGGCAGCTAAGTCCTAAAGGCAACTTTTTAAGGCACAGTTTATGTTGCACTCACTGTCGGGCCAGCTTTCAGTCCTCAGAGGACCTTGCTCTCCTCTCCTCAGGTCTTCGCTCCCCTGCTGTTCCTGGGGCCTGGAATGCGCCCCACCCCCGCCCTGCCTGAGTGCCCCAGACTTCACCTCCTTAATTCCCCACAGCCTTCAGATCTCCGCTGGAGAGTTAGTTCCTCAGGCACACCTTCCTCGAATTTACCAGATCTGACTAAATGCCCAACTATCCTCATAGCTCCGCTGTGTCTCCTTCCTATGCTCATCACCATTTGTAATCCATTGTGGTTATAATTAATGAATGTCTCCCTTCCCCAGGAGCCCCTAAGACCCCTGGGGGCAGGTCGCATTTCGCATGTCTCCCTTCGTGGCACAGTGCCTGGTACAGAGAAAGTGCTCAACAAACAATTGTTGGATGATTAAGTGAAGAAAGAAATGATGGAATGACCCTGAACTGAAAGCCGAAAAGGGGTGAGGGGAGGAGGAAGGATGTGGAAAAGAAAAAAAGGAGAGGATGTGGAGTTAGTTTTGGGACTCCACGGTCACATCTTGTGTATTATTAAAAGAATTAAGTAACGTTGCCTCAAGTGGGAAAGTGGAATATTAAGATGCTCTTGCTTTTGCTCAGATCAGCTGGAGAACAGCACTTTAAAATGAGTTGGGTTCTATGACAAGTGGCTTTCCAAAGTTAAACTAACGGAATGCTTTCTCGTTTCCACAGAGCACGGTTCTGAGTAATACTTCCAGTTTATTCCTTCAGAATCTTTCTCATGTACCCCTGGCCCAGCAACAATTACTGAAGTTTGAGAATATTCCTACTAATAATGTAAGTCTGGAGTTTTTTTTTTTTTCTTTTGAATTCATTCCCTTTCTAGATTCAGGCCACCGGTCTGATTGTTGATGAATTTTCACACGTGTAACCTTTTCATGAGCTGATACCCTCGGCCACAGGCAGAAGTCTCACTTTCTTTTCTTGTCTTGCAGAAACCAGGCTTGCTTGGAGATCCCCCAGCCGTGGTGCTTCAAACCGTGGCAGGGGTAGGGACAGCCCTTCCTTTGAAAACAGAGTTGGGTCATCATGGAGAAGCACATAAAAGTAAATGACGTGCATTTACTGAGAAGTCCGTAAACAGTCAGATCTGAGATTTAAGGATGGTTTACCTGTATCCCGCTTTTCTTTACGGAAAGGTCAAAGTTGAGTTTTAGTCATTTAAAATTGTAAGAGCCCTTGTGGCTTTTCTATTTTTAATACTAGAGAACTATTGATAAGTTACTGATGGACTCGTTTCCATGCCAAGATCACACTTCCCCTGTTGGATATGCTTTAATATTTGATGAAGTTTCACAGCAGCGTGAGGCAAAGACCTAGATCCCTTTGAGACTGACATGCTGCCCGCTGGGCTAACAACATATTACATAGGTATCCATTTAATTTTTGCCTGAATATGAAACGCTTAACTTTTTGGGAGATATGTGGTATTCTGATGTAAGCTTTGCTGGTTTACTTGATTATAATGGTTTTTTGAATGTGATCTCCAAACTTAGAAGAAGAAAATAATGACGTGCATACGTTGGGCTTCTGAATTTCATTTTGGTGGTGAATTTAAACAAAACAACTATTTTTTAGAAAAACAAGAGCATGTGGTATATTATAATAAGATTTCTTATTTGAATGGGATTTTGAAAGGCACTTTCAGTTTGAAGTGTAATTGAAATTTGTTTGAAGTGATTATGCTGGGACAAGAGAAGGGCCACCAGTAAAAAATAGTAATAATAAAAAGTCAGTTAAATATGGGTAGCATAATTAGTTAGCTCCTACATAAAACCACTGAGGCAAATGATTAAATGAGCCCATCAGTTCTGACTGTTGGAATTGACTGTGTGAGAAAGCTGAACTAGGATA
Source organism: Nasua narica (assembly GCA_028533885.1). Taxonomy (NCBI): domain Eukaryota; kingdom Metazoa; phylum Chordata; class Mammalia; order Carnivora; family Procyonidae; genus Nasua; species Nasua narica. The sequence goes on from CM052798.1 coordinate 47,029,961, forward strand.
CAGACAGGTGTAGAAATTTTATGGTATGATGAGGCCTGTTCTAAAAATTAAATTTTGTATCACCAAAAGCTTATACAAATGTTTATTATTTGTGTTGGGTTAAGTAATAGGCCATTTGCCTTAGCATGCACTGCTTTAAGAACATTGAAAAATCAGTGTCCAAATACATACATTGCTAAAAGAACTTAAGTAATCACCTCTAAATATTTCATACTAGCAATAATTAAATTTATGTAGTGAATTTGTAAAATAAAAATTTGACTTTAGTTATCAGAGTTAGCTCTTTTCTCTTGATTTTGAACTAGAGATTTTTAAAAAGTGGAATGGTTCAGAATTTTCCTGTTAAAACTTTCATTTTTTTCAGAATTCTTTATTTCCTAGAAATAAAAATGTAAAACTTTCATGTGTTAAATTTGGTGCCTACCTATTCACAAATGTTGATGTTTTTTTAAACCACTGGTGTGCTGATGTTTAAAAACCAGCTCTCCAAGTTTAAAAAAAAGACTCTTGATTTTTGCGGCACCCATGGAGTTCTTTGTATAAACACTACAACTTATAGCCAGTTGCCCACTGAATTCTGGAGCTGGGAAAGGATACGCACGGTCAGCTATTATGAACTGGTGCGAGTCAGCTGATCAAATTTATTGTTAGATTTAACTTTGTTGAATTTTAAGTGTCAGAATTTTTTTAACTGAAGACTTATTTAATTATTCCCTTCAAATATGGAAGCAGGCACTTCACAGTGATTGAGCATAAAAGCGGCACCTGATATGACTTAAAGTGTCAAAAAATACATACATTTTACTCTCAAGTTCTAAAATATACAATTAAAACTTGAAATTAAACAATGTCCTTGATATTATCCTAGAAGTTGTTGAAAATAAGAAAAGCATGATTACTGTTAGAGGTTTCCGTATAGGAACCTGCTGCTTTACAACCACTAATTTCGCCTTCTGACTGTCATTGTTCTCTAATAGATACAGAATAGGCTTCTCCACATTTCCCCTGAAAGTTATTAACAAAATCAAAGGACTGTTGTGAATAACTCTCATCTAACCAAAAGCTTCTTGCATTTGTGGTTCCCTACAGCATCTAATCTGATTCCAACTCAAACAACTATAACAGCTGGAATGGGCATATTACCGTTCTTTCCAAATCAGCACATTGCTGGACAAGCTGGGCCAGGGCACGGGAATACTCAGGAGAAACAGCCAGCCTCGGTGGGGAAGGCAGACGGAAATTTCTCAGGGTCACAAGCTTATCTTCAGAGCTTTCCAAACCTTACTGCTGGAGGCTTGCTGATGGGACACCATAAGCCACAGCAAAGTCAGCCAAGAGGCACGGAGATGAGTTCAGGGGTAAGAAAACTGTGTTTGTGCACGCCTACACGCACACACACACACGTATACTACCTGTGTGTAGATACTACGCAGGAATATATATATATGTATGTATATTCTTTTAAAATTATATCTTAAATTCTAATTTTAGAAGATTCTAAATTGGGGGTTATTTTCCAGGTAGTATAATTTTTGAAGTATCCGAAAGCCTTTTAACCATTTTTAAATTTCAAAGAAAGTTAATAATAGACTTCAAGTATATAAATATGGGTTATAAGCTAGATAATTGATATGTCAAGGACATGATGATTTTTTTCATAGTGTGCATTTACTTCTCAAAATAGAAGAAAATATTGCACTCTAAAAAAAAAAAAAGCCTGTTATTATAAACAAACAAAAATCCATCTTTTGATAAGTGATGCCAGCTGATGTTTGGGACTATGCTTCATTATTTACCAGTTTGTCTGTAAATGAGTAAAATGAGTTTAAGTCTGTTATTTAAAATAATTTAAATATGGAATCTTTATTATACACACTTGCTTTTCTAAAAAGTTTGAGATACTAAAAAATGCTTGATATTTTAGAAATGAAATATAAACTGAGTTCAAAATTTAATAGTTTGGAAAAAGCTTAAGAGTGTCATTAATACTTACCCAATTATTATATTATTTATGAGGCTTTCTAAATTAATGCTCTTCAAAATATATTTGTTTTCTACTTTAAATGTGTACTCTATAGCTAATTAGGGTAATATTGGAATATTCAAAGGCAAAACCAATTTTCTTTTATCTGAAAAATGTCAGTTATTTATTAAACTCTGGTCTGCTCAAAAGAATCTAACCTCTGTTTTTGTAAAGATTTTATTTATTTATTTGACAGAGAGAGATCACAAGTAGGCAGAGAGGCAGGCAGAGGGAAAGGGGGAAGCAGACTCCCTGCTGAGCAGAGAGCCCGATACAGGGCTTGATCCCAGAACCCTGGGATCATGACCTGAGCCAAAGGCAGAGGCTTTAACCCACTGAGCCACCCAGGAGCCCCTAACCTCTGTTTTAATTCTGGAAGCTTTTACTCAGTTATTTTGTTGGTTCTTAGGCCAGTGACATTAGTAAATGTTATAATTGATAGGTAGAATAAAGTACATTTAACTTTTACTCATACCCTGAAATACACTTTAGTTTGTAAGTAGTATAAAACTCAGGTTATAGGCAGCATGTGAGGGAGAAAAATTCATTTAGTTGACCATTTTAAAATGTCAAGTTCATAATACTGAATTTGGAGGAATTTTTACTGTCACTAAGTCATAGCAGCAAGTATGGATAGAATGCTCTACAAGTATACGTTGAGAAAGCTAAGGGAATTCTTCTAGAATAAATTTAAAAAAACTTACCTGCAATATCAATTTCTTGGGTTATTGAGGAAAACTAAACAAATAAAACTCATATACGAATATGCTGTATCTTTTTGGACAGAACACCAGATCTTCAGAAAAGCTTGATTTGAGGTGATTAACATAACGGGCAGAGTCTCTCAGGAAGAAAACAGCCAAAGTGGCCCAGGGCCTGGAAAACAGGTTCTGGGGAAAGAATTGAGGGAAATTGATACATGTAACTCAGAAAGGGAGAACCAGCTAGGTATATATTAAAAAAATATACCCTCAGACTAGTTGCATGGCATTTTGTGTTTCACCAGTAGGCAGACCTAGTCCAATAAGTATGACATAATACAATAAAGCAAATTTAGGCTTAATATACCAAAGAACAGCTGACACTTTCAAATAAAGAAAAAGCTGAACATAATTAAGCAGCCCCCAGGTAGCACTGGTAAAGATTGCTGTAGAAGTGTCTTTCTGACAGTAGGGGTTTGAACCAGTTAATCTCAAAGTTGGTTTTCTAAGAACGTATCAAGATTTTTAATTTTGCTAAACATAATTGGTTTAATGTGGCTTTAGGTTTTTAGACCTGCATTTTTAAAAAGTTTTTTTATTAAGGTATAATTGACATACAGCATCATATTAGTTTCAGGTATATAACAATGACTAGACATTTGCATGTATTACAGAATGATCATCACAAAAAGTCTAGTTAACATCCATTACCATACATGGTTATAATTTTTTTTCTTGTGGTAAGAACTTGTAAGATCCACTCTCTTAACAACTTTCAAATATAAAACATGGTATTATTAACTATTGTTGCTATGCTGTACATTACATCCCCATGATTTATTTATTTCATAACTGTAAGTTTGTACCTTTTGACTTTTTTCACCCATTTTGCCCATACTGCCTCTGACAACCACCAATCAGTTTTCTATATCTGTGAACTGTTTTTTTTTTTTAATTCTACATGTAAGGGAGATCATATGGTGTTTGTTTTTCTCTATTTGACTTTTTTCACTTAGCATAATGCCCTCAAGGTCCATCCACGTTATCACAAATAGCAAGATTTCCTTATTTAAAGCTGGGTATATATACACATTTTCTTTATCCATCCATCAAAGAGCGCTGATGTTTTCGTATCTTGGCTGTTGGGCGTAGTGCTGCAGTGAACATGGGAGTGCACTATCTCTTTGAGATAGTGATTTCATTTCCTGTGAATATACACCCAGAAATGGAATTACTGAATCATATGGTAGTTCTATTTTTTATTTATTTTAGGAACTTCCATACTGTTTTCCATTATGGCTGTGTAAGTTTTCTCCCTTTCAACAGATTGTCTTTTCATTTTGTTGATGGTTTCCTTTGCTGTATGGAAGCTTTTTAGTTTGATGTAGTTCCACTTGTTTATTTTTGCTTTTGTTGCCTATATTTTTGGTGTCATGTCCAAAAAATCATTGCCAAGACTAATGTCAAGGAACTCTTCCCCTATATTTTCTTCTAGGGGTTTTAAGGCTCCAGGTCTTATCTTTAAGTCTTTAATCCAATTTGAGTGAATTCTTATGTATGGTATAAGATCCTGATCCAATTTCATTCTTTAGTGTGTAGACGTCCAATTTTTCCAGCACTGTTTATTAGAAAAGCTATCCTTTCCCATTGTGAATTCTGGACTCCCTTGTCAAAGATTCGTTGACTCTATGTGTGTGTGTTTATGTCTGAACTATCTCATTTGATCATGGTGTACAGTCTTTCAGTGTATTGCTGTAATTTGGATTGCTAATGCTTTGTTGAGGATTTTTATATTTATGTTCATCAGGGATATTGATCTGTAGTTTTTTTTCTTGTAGAGTTCTTGTCTGGTTTTGGTCTGGCATTAATTTTTCTTTAATTTTCTTTCTGGTAGAATTCACCAGTGAAGCCATTTGGTCCTGATATTTTCATTGTTGGGAGGTTTTTGATTACTTCTTATCTCATTATTGGTCTGATAAGGTTTTCTATTTTTTTATGATTTGGTCTTGATAGGTTGTAAGTTTCTGGGAATTTATCCATTTTTTTCTGGGTTATCCAATTTGTCGGCATGTATTTCTTAGTAATAGTCTCTTATGGTCCTTTATATTTCTGTGGTATCAGTGTTTTTAAAAGATTTTATTTATTTATCAGAGATAGAGCACAAGCAGGGGGAGCAGCAGGCAGAGGGAGAAGCAGGCTCCCCACTGAGCAGGGAGCTGGATGCGGGACTCAATCCCAGGACTCTGGGATCATGACCTGAGCTGAAGGCAGACACTTAACTGACTGAGCCACCCAGGCATCCCGACTGTGGTATCGGTTTTAATGTCTCCTCTTTGATTTGTAACTATTTGAGTCCTCTCTTTTTCTCTGGGTTAGTCTAGTTAAAGTTTTCTCTGTTTTGTTTATCTCTTCAAAACCCCAACACTTAGTTTCATGGATTTTTCTAGTCTCTTTTATTTCTGTTCTAATCTTTATTATTTTCCCCTTTCTGCTGGTTGTGGGCTTAGTTTGTTCTTTATCTATTCTAGTTCCTTGATGTATGATGTTAAGTTGTTTGAGAGCTTTCTTTTTTCTTCTTGTAGCCATTGCTATAAAACTGCTTTTTGCTGTATTCCATAAGTTTTGATATGCTGTACTTCCATTTTCATTAGTCTCAAGATATTTTTGACTTCTTTTTGACCTGTTGGTTGTTCAGGAGTATGTTGTTTAATTTCTGTGTATCTGTGAATTCTCCAGTTTCCCTCCTGTAGTTGATTTCTAGTTTCATACCATTGTGGTCACAGCAATACTTGATGTGATTTCAGTATTCTTAAATTTGTTCAGACTTGTTTTGTGGTCCAACATATCTAAATTTTTTCTTTTCTTTTTTCTTTTCTTTTCTTTTCTTTTCTTTCTTTCTTTTCTCCCTCCCTCCCTCTCTCTCTCTCTCTCTCTCTCTCTCTCTCTCTCTCTCTCTCTGTCTCTTTCCTTCTGCTTCTGCTTTTGGTGTCAGAACTGGAAAACCATTGGCAAATTCAATATCATGCAGCATCTACCTAAGCTTTTAAGAGTTTTATGATTTTAGCTCTTGCATTTAGGTCTGTGATCTTTGAGTTAATTTTTGTATATGGTGTAAGGTGAGAATTCACTTTATCCTCTCACATGCGATATCCAGATTTTCCAGCATTTTTTTTTTTGAAAAGACTGTCCTTTCCTCATTGAATAATCTTTTTTTTTTTAAAGAATTTATTTATTTATTTGAGAGACAGAGAAAGTGAGAGAGAGCATGAGAGGAGAGAAGGGTAGAGGAAGAAGCAGACTCCCCGCGGAGCTGGGAGCCTGATGTGGGACTCGATCCTGGAACTCCGGGATCATGACCTGAGCCGAAGGCAGTCGCTCAACCAACTGAGCCACCCAGGCGCCTTCCTCATTGAATAATCTTAACACTCTTGACAAAAGTCATTTAACCATATATGCAGGGACTGACTTCTGGGTTTTCTAGTCTATTCCATTTGTCTGTATGTCTGTCTTTATGCCAGTACTAAACTGTTGAGATTACTGTAGCTTTGTAGTAAGTTTGAAATCACAAAGTGAGCCTTTCATTCTTGTTCCTATTTTTCACCTTTTTCAACATTGTTTTGACTCTTTGGGGTCCCTTGAAATTCCATATGAATTTTAGGATGGATTTTTCTTTTTCTGCAAAAATTGGAATTTTGATAGGGACTATATTGAATCTCTAGGTCACTTTGGTTAACACTGACATTTTAACAATACATCATCTAATCTGTGAACATGGAATGACTTTCCTTTTAGTTATGTTTTTTAATCCAGCAATGTTTTAAAATTTTTTTTTAAGATTTATTTTAGAAAGAGCTGGGAAAGGGGCAGAGGGACAGGGACAGAGAGAATCTCAAGCAGACTCCACACTGAGTGCAGAGCCCCACACAGGGCTTGATCCCAGGACCTCAAGGTCATGACCTGAGCTGAAACCAAGAGTTGGATGCTCTAGCAACTGAGCCATCCAGGTGCCCCTGTTTTTAACATTTTTAATATTTAATACAGCATATTCAAAATATTCAAAATTTAATATATACTGAACTATTAAGATATTTTACACTCTTTGGTACTATTTGAAATTTAGTATATATTTTACGTTCTGCATACGTCTCAGTTTAAACTGTCCACTATTTCTTGGACTCAGTAGTCATGTGTAGCTGATAGCTACCATTGAACGGTGAACAGTGCAGTTTTAGATATTTTCATGGCTTAATCCCTCACTTTATTGAGATTTCTGCTTAAATATCACTTTCAGCCATGTTGTGTGGTTTTTAGTGAGTATTTTTCTTCCTTGGTTCAGTTATTCCTTTTTCTTTCTTTCTTTCTTTCTTTCTTTCTTTCTTTCTTTCTTTCTTTCTTTCTTTCTTTCTCTTTATTTCTTTTTTTTTGATTCAGTTAATTCTTAAGTATTTTATTCTTTTTGATTCTGTTGTAAATGGAATTGTTTTCTTAAATTTGGGGGGACGGACACCTGGGTGGCTCAGTCGTTAAGCATCTGCCTTCACCTCAGGTCATGACCCCAGGGTCCTGGGATCAAGTCCCACATGAGGCTCCCTGCTCAGCGGGGAGTCTGCTTCTCCCTCTGCCTACTCTGCCTGCCGCTCCTTCTGCTTGTGTGTACACGTTCTCTAACAAATAAATAAAATCTTAAAATTTTTTTTGTATTGTTCATTGTTTATAGAAATGTAACTGATTTTTGTATATTGATTTTAAATCCTGCAACTTTGCTGAATTCATTTAATCTAACAGTTTGCGTATGTGTAACATTTAGGGTTTTCATGCATCCACAAGCAGAAATCACTTTACTTCTTCCACTCTAGTTTGGATGTCTTTTATTTCTTTTTCCTGCTTAATTGCTCTGGCTAAAACTTCCAATATTATGTTGAGCAAAAGTGGCAAAAGCAGACAGCTTTGTCTTGTTCTTGATGTTAAAGGGTAAGATTTCAGTCTTTCACTACTGAGTATGATGTTGACTTTATAACTTCTGTTTTATTAAGGTAGCTTCCTTCTATGCTAACTTTGCTGAGTGTGTTGAATTTTATTTTTTAAAAGAATTTATGTATTTATTTGAATGAGAGAGAGTGCATACAAGCAGGGGGAGCGACAGAGATAGAGGGACTCCCTGCAGGCTCCCTGCTGAGCATGGAGCCCAATGTGGGGCTCAATTTCAGGACCTTGAGATCGTGACCTGAGCTGAAGGCAGGTCTTAACCAACTGAGCCACCCAGGTGCCCCAAGTGTGTTGAATTTTAATCATGAAAGCATGTTGAATTTTGTCAAGTGCTTTTTCTGCATCAGTTGAGGTGATTATGTGTTTTTTTTCCTCCATTCTGTTAGTGTAGTGTATTATGTTGAATGACTTTTGTATATTGAATCATCCTTGTGTTCTAGGAATAAATCCCAATTAGTTATGGTGTATAATCCTTTTAATAATCAACTCAATTTTGTTTAGTAGTGTTTTGTTGATGGTTTTGGCACCAATATTTTTAAGGGATATTGGTCTGTAATTCTTTCTTTTTTGTGGTGTCTGTCTGGCTTTGGTACTAGGACAATGCTGAAATAGTCTCCATCAGTTTTGTGGCAGAGTTTGAGAAGAATTGGTATTAATTCCTCTTTAAATGTTTTGTTGAATAGTGATTTGAAGGGGCACATGCACGCCAGTGTTTATACCAGCAATGTCCACAATAGTCAAAATATGGAAAGAGCCCAGATGTCCATCAACAGATAAATGGATAGAGGTGGTATCTATATATCTATGTATACATCCATACACACACAATAGAATACTACTGAGCCATTTGCAACGACACAGATGAAACTAGAGGGTGTTATGCTAAGTGAAGTAATTAGAGAAAGACAAATATCATATGATTTCACTCATGTGGAATTTAAGAGACAAAACGGATGAATATAGGGGAAGGGAAGGAAAAATAAAATAAGACAAAATCAGAGAGAGACAAGCCATGAAAGACTCTTAACTCTAGGAAACAGTGTTGCTGGCAGGAAGGTGGTTAAGGGAATGGAGTAACTGTGTAATGGGCATTAAGGAGGGCACTTGATGGAATGAGCTCTGGGTGTTGTATTCAACTGATGAATCACTAAACTCTACCTCTGAAACTAATAATAACTATGTTAATTGATTTTAAATTTAAAAATATTTTGTTGAATTATCCAGTGAAGCCATTTGGTCCAGGGCTTTTTGTTGTTGTTGTTGGTACACTGTATTTTTTTTTTTTATAAGAGATTCCCTTTTGTAGCTAGAGTTGAAAACCCCCGATAGGATAGAATCTGATTACCTTGGCAATCTAAGTACTTTAGAAACAAAATCTGAGAGTACCTTGGTGGTTACATTCACTCAGTCATTGAATTCTTTCTAGCGCACTGTCTTTCCTCATGCTATACTTTCATTTGGCAAATATGTAATGGTTTTAGCTCCCACCTAGAATCTTATGGTTCCATCTTATACTTCTTTTGAGCTATCATATCTACTTGACTGTGAATTCTTAATGGTAATATTCCTGTCTTACTCATTTTAGTATTATCAATGCTTATCACAGCACCTGGAGCATGGTAAACATTCATTAAGCACATTGAGTAGATAAATACATCTGTATCTGTGATTTACATATCACAAGCAAATCTAGACTTCTTTGAGGCTTATGAAGATATGCAGGACAGATTTCTCAATCCAAATACAATAATATTGATAAGGAAGAAATAAAAGGAGTTGTTTATAGAGTTGTTTCTCAAATATAGAAATAAGCTCTTGATATATTTCCTTCATTCTGTTCAGGGAACAAAATAAAAATTAAATAGAAATGAAAACTTAGCTTCTAGCTTTAATTATAGTAACCTGAATTGTCTTATTTAAAAATTTTTTACCAAAAGAGAGTTGAAAAGTAAAAAAATCTGTTAGTACAAAATGAAATGATCGGAAGAATCAGCCCTTTTCTTCTGTTAAAGAAATGCTAGAACTCTTACACCTAGAAAATTTACTGATATATTTTCAAGAAATGTGAATTTCTAGGGTTATCTTCTAAATCTGGATTTGCATTTTATTGAATCCACTTATTTTGTTTGGTATTATTTTTAGAACCAGAGATAAGTAAGCTTTCCTTTATCATTTGGCTGTAGCAATATACTATAAAATAAAAACCTTAATAGGAAAATGCAGATAACAGTATTTCTGGAAATAAGGTATGGGATTTGCTTTTTCTTGTGAAGTTGAATTCTCTGCTAGTTCAAATGAGGATTTACAAAAATGCCTTTAATTCTCTTTCAGTTCTAGGGTGCCTGGGTGGCTCAGTGGTTTAAAGCCGCTGCCTTCGGCTCAGGTCATGATCTCAGGGTCGTGGGATCCAGCCCCGCATTGGGCTCTCTGCTCAGCGGGGAGCCTGCTTCCCCCTCTCTCTGCCTGCCTCTCTGTTTACTTGTGATCTCTCTCTCTCTGTCAAATAAATAAAATCTTTAAAAAAAAATTCTCTTTCCGTTCTAAAGTTCTATGGTTCTAGAATAGTTTTAAAAAAACTAATTGAAAGAATAATAACAAGTGGAATATGAGCATTTTAATCAATAACCAGAAATATTCCATAACCTCCTATGTTTGTTCAAACGTTAGGTTCCACAAATTTTTATTACACTAAACTAGGTTTACTGAAGAGTACGTATTTCTCTACTGCTTGTGCATTTTTATTTTCCTGCACCTCTGATTAAACACCTACTGTTTTGTTTTTGATAAATAGGCTGCCTCGAAGAATCAGACTTCACTATTGGGAGAACCACCAAAAGAAATACGGCTCAGTAAAAATCCATACTTGAACCTGGCAAGTGTGTTGCCCAGTGTGTGCTTATCATGTAAGTGAGAGCTCAATATTAATATTTTGGAGTTTTATTAAATACTGTCCATAATCAGTTTTATTTTAATTTTTAATTAAATGGAAGTAAGTAATGCTTATTGGCCATGAAAGCCTAAATTATAACCCTATCTTTACATTAAAGAATAACTAAAATTAAGACACTTAAAATGCATTCTAATTATTTAAGAAAACATCTTTTGTAATATTTTATTAAGAATATAATCAATTTATTAAATTATTGATTCATAATAGAACATAATTGGGCAAGGGAATTATTAGCAATACTATAATGCTTTATAATACACATAGAATCATTTCTATTCTAAATCTATTTCTAAAATAGAGATTTAAACCTCAATGTATCTCATATATCCAGAATACTTACAAACTACCCCCCAAAAAATGTGAGCTAATGATAATTGGCAGAAGTTGAACTCTTACTTTTTTGGAAGACCTTCTCAGGCCTTCAACCAAGGTAAATTAATTATTAAATACAGTTTTAAGAGAAAATCACAAATGTGGTGTGTTCTAGGCCATAGGATATTCACTACAATGTTGGTTATCAATAGCATAGCTGAAAAGTGCCTTAATGTTCATTAATATGAGAATGGTTAAATAAAAAATAGTTCATAAAATGGAATACAACTTCTTGTTATAGTTGAGAGAGAGCGACATGTACTAATACGAAATTATCCCTAAAGCAAATTAAGTGGAAAAAGCAAATGTGTGCCTAAAATGATTCCATTTATGTTTTTTTAAAGCTATATATTCTTATGTGGACATGTTTAATGTGTAAGTGCATGCAGTAAATCTGGGAAAATAAATTCTAACTGTTACGTCTGGGGAAAAAAAGAATAGAATTAAAAGAAATGAAAGATATTAATATATATTCTCTGTATTTTATAAAGTATCCTCTTGTACCTCGACATTAATTTGTAATTTTTTAAAAGAGCCAGAAAAAAATTTAATGTGTATCTCCTATACCTACTACATTTTTTTTTTACCTACTACATTTTTACCTGGTCTAAAATTGATGGCTACAACTCTTGTATTAACAAGAATGATTATGTTTTGTTTGCCTTCTTTAGAGATTAGACATATATCTTACAAATGTTTCCATCAAAATTATCCACTGGGCAAACTTCCCTTTTCATTTGCTTTTAATGAACAAGACAACATCATATACTATATATACTTCTCCTGGGGGATAAGAAATCTAGCTATATACTGGCAAATGAAAATCTATGTTCTGTTTGGGAACGTGTTGGATTAATGGGTTTTGTATTTTGCTTATAATTTATAACAGAACAATTTTCAGCTAAAAATATTGATATTTGCCTTTAGCCCCTGCAAGTAAAACCACTCTACAGAAGACTGGAATTGCAAGCAATATTCTGGATGCAATCTCTCAGGGAAATGAATCACAACACACATTGGAAAAGTGCATTTCTTATTCTCAACCTTTTGGTGATTATGCACAGGTAAATGATTCTCAAGTTTTGATGATATCTAGAAAAATTGGTTCAACTATATATTGACTTCACTGAATATGAAACTGTGATTCCTGTAATACCGTAGGAAAGTAAAATTGCACTCACCTACACAATATTCCTTGCTCATTTGGGATTTTAGGACATGTTGAAGACATTGATATTTACCTAGATATTTACACTAGATATTTGCCTCTTGGTGTTTACACTAGTGGCCAACAAACTATAGACCAAATCCAGCCTATTGCCTCTTTTGTAAGTAAAATTCTAATGGATACAGCCACGTCCATTCATTTACATATTGTCTATGGTGCTATTGTGCCACAATGGTAAAGTTGAATAGCTACAATGGAGACTATATGACCCATAAGATTATTTACTGTCTGGCTCTTTATAGAAAAACTGCTCTCTTGTAGTTTATACCAATGTTTACCTGACTAAGAAACTCAATAAAATGCCTCTGTTCTTCACCACTGCTTATTGATTACAGACAAAAAGCCACAATGACAGGCGCTGTTGTGCTAACATTTAAATCAATCAATCACTAACATAAAAAATATTATATTCCATAGGTATATTGTGTCATTACTTAAATATGTCAATTTTACTTTGGCCTTTTCTCCAGGTTATTCTCAGTGGCTTAAGCTGAGAGTATATATCATGTTAGCAGTATATGATGATATAATCGTGGGAGTCCTGTAATGAACTATTCTGATTCTTTTTTATTTCTCAGCACATCAGCTGCTTTTCTGCTCTGTCCTATCTGTGGGAGCACTGCTTCCACTTTGATTTCCTTGGGGCACCTGTGTTTGCCTCATCTGTGTCTAATAACCTTTAGAAAGAAAACCTGTATGAATTCACTTGGAACAATTGATGCTTTATTATGCTTTTATGATAGGGTACTAGAAACACAGGTGAAATAGATTCCGTAGGAATAGTGCAGCTGGATATTAGAATAATATGTAATAAAGTCTCTTACATACCTGTGGAAAAGGTGGAGAAATATAGGTTGGAAGGTGATGTAATTAGGTGCCAACAGACCTATATCCAAGGAATGATAATCATGAATTAATACAAATACAACCTGGAAAGCATTCCCTCATATGTTTCATAAGACTCCATTTTTGTTCCTTTATTAGAACATTTTAAGAAATCAAGGTGAGGACATTAATTGCATACTAATTGTGTTTATAGGTGATAAAATCCAAGGAAATTATCAGAGATCTGTAAAATCATTTATAAATAATCGATAGTTCTATAAATTAGAAACAGCCTAAATTTCCAATAATTCTTAATACTAAATAAACAAATTATGTCATATTTATTCCAGAAATACAATGCAAGCAGTAACAAGCAAGTAAAATACTATGTAAACACATGGTAAAGATTTCATAATTTATTAATTTAAAAATTTTATAAATTATAGTCCTGTACAATTCTAATTTTTTGTTCCTTTACAAGGAGCAGAATTTACTTTCATAAACAGGAGGAAGCACAATAAACTTAAAAAAAATTTTTTTAAATATGCATGATTTAACTTTTTATATAACTTCTTAATTTTTTATCAATTTATCATGATAAGCATACTCTTTAATCCCCATCCCCCATGTTCCCCACCCACCTCCCCTCTGGTAATCATCAGTTTGTTCTCTATAGTTAGGAGTCTGTTTCTTGATTTGTCTTTTTCCCTTTGCTTGTTTTTTTGTTTCTTAAATTCCACATACGGAATGAGTGAGATCATATGGTATTTGTTTTTCTTTGACTTCTGTTGCTTAGCTTAATATATTCTAGCTCTATTGATGTTGTTGCAAATGGCAAGATTTCATTCTTTTTTATGGCTGAATAATATTCCATTGTGTGTAATACCACATTTTCTTTATTCATCTATTGATGGACACTTTCATAGTTTGGACTGCTTCCATAGTTTGGCTATTGTAAATACTGCAATAAACATTGGGATGCATGTATCCCTTTAATTAGTGCTTTTGTATTTTGTGGGTAACTACTCAGCGGTACAATTCCTGGATTATACAGTAGTTCCATTTTTAACATTTTGAAGCATCTCTGTACTGTTTTCCAGATTGGCTGTTTGTATTCCCACGAACAGTGCATAGGGCTTCCTTTTTCTTCATATCCTTGCTAATACTTGTTATTTCTTGTTTTTTTTTTGTTTTAGCCATTATGACAGGCGTGAGGTGATTATCTCAAGTAGTTTAGATTTGCATTTCCCTGATAAGTGATGTTGAACATCTTTTCATATGTCTGTTAGCCATCTGTATGTCTTCTTTGGAGAAATGCTTGTTCATGACTTTTGCCCATTTCTTAAATGGGTTATTTGGGTTTTTGTGTGTTGAGTTGTATCAGCTCTTAATATATTTTGGGTACTAACCCTTTATCAGATATGTCATTTGCAAATATCTTCTCCCATTCAGTAGGCTGTCTTTTAGTTTTGTTGATTGCTTCCTTTGCTGTGCAGAAGCTTCTTATTTTGGTGCAGTCCCAGTAGTTTATTTTTGCTTTTATCTCTCTTGCCTCAGGAGACATTTAGAATAGTGTTGATGTGGCCCATGTCAGAGAGATTACTGCCTGTGCTCTCTTCAAGGACTTTTATGGTTTCAGACCTCATATTTAGATCTTTAATGCAATATGAGTTTATTTTTGTGTATGATGAAATAAAGTGGTCCAGTTTCATTCTTTTGCCTGTTGCTGTAGTTTTCCCCAACACCATTTGTTGAAGAGACTTTCTTTTCCCATTGTATATATATTCCTTCTTTGTTGAAGATTAACTGTGGGTTTATTTCTGGGCTTTCTGTTTTATTTTATTGATCTGTGTGTCTGTTTTTATGCCAGTACCATACTATTTTAATCAGTACCACTTTGTAATAATTTGAAATCTGGATTTTGATAACTCCAGTTTTGTTTTTCTTTTTCAAGACTGTTTTGACTATTTGAGGTTCTTTGTGGTTCCTAAAAAATTTAGGATTGTTTGTTCTAGTTCTGTGAAAAATGCTCTTGGTATTTAAGAGGGATTGCACTAAACTTGTGAATTGCTTTGGGTAGTATGGACATTTTAACAGTCTTAGTTCTTCCTATCCATGAGCATGGAATGTCTTTCCATTTCTTTGTATTGTCTTGAATTTCTTTCATCAATATTTTATAGTTTTTAGAATTCAGATCTTTCTTTGGTTAAGTTTATTCCTAGGTATTTAATGTATCTAGTGCAATTATAAATAGGATTGTTTTCTTATTTTCAATTTCTGCTGCTTCATTATTAGTGTATAAGAATGCAACAGATTTCTGTACATTGATTTTATATCCTGCAACTTTACCAAATTCATTTATCAGTTCTAGTAGCTTTTTGGTAGAATCTTTAAAGTTTTCTATATATGGTATCATGTCATCTGCAAATAATGAAGGTTTTACTTCTTCCTTACCAATTTAGATGCCTTTTATTTCTTTATGTTGTCTTAATGGTGTGACTAGGACTTGCAGTACTATGTTGAAGAAAACTGATGATAGTGGACATACTTGTCTTGTTCCTGATCTTAGGGGAAAAACTCTCGGTTTTTCCCCATTAGGTGTGATGTTTGTTGTGGGCTTTTCAAATAAGGCCTTTAGTATCTTGACATATGTTCCTTCTAGACCTACTTTGCAGAGAGGTTTTTATTATGAATGGATTTTGTACTTTGTCAAATGCTTTTTCTGCATCTATTTAAATGATCATATGGTTTTTATCTTTTCTCTTATTGATGTAACCTATCACAGTGATTATGAATATTGAACCACCCTTTCATGTGAGAATAAATTCCATTTGATTGTGGTACATGATTTTTGAAATATATTATTGGATTCAGTTTTCTAATATTTTGTTGAGGATTTGTGCATCTATATTCGTGAGGGATATTGGCCTGTAATCCCCCCTCTCTTAATTTTAATTTTTTTGTGGTATCTTTATCTCGCTTTGGTATCAGGGTGATATTGGCCTTATGAAAAGAATTTAGAAATTTTCCTTCCTCTTCTATTTTTTGAACTAGTTTGGAAAGAATCAATATTAACTCTTTTTTAAATGTTTGGTAGAATTCACCTATAAAGCCCTCTGGTCCTGGACTTTTGTATTTTGGGAGTTTTTTGATTACTGATTCAATCTCCTTACCAGTACCTGGTCTGTTCAGATTTTCTATTTTCCCCTGACCTCGTTTTGGTAGGATATATGTTTCTAAGAATTTATCCATGTCCTCTAAGTTGCCCAATTTGTTGACATATAGGCTTTCCTAATATTCTGTTAGAATTGTTTGTATTTTTATGGTGTTGTTATTTCTCCTCTTTCGTTAGTAATTTTATTTGGTTCTCTCTCTCTCTCTCTGGTCTTGCTAAGGGTTTATCAATTTTGTTGATCTTCTGAAAGAACCAGCTCCTGATTTCATTGACCTGTGCTCTTGTTTTTTTAGTTTTTGTATCATTTATTTCTGCTCTAATCTTTATTCCTTCCTTTTGCTGGGACTTGGGTTTATTCTTTTTCTAGCTTCTTTAGGTATAAGGTAAGGTTGTTTGTGATTTTTCTTGCTTCTTGAGGTAGGGCTGTTTTGCTATACACTTCCCTCTTAGATCCACTTTTGCTGCATCCCAAAGATTTTGGACCATTGTATTTTCATTTTCATTTCTTTTCATGTAATTATTGATTTTTTCTTTAATTTCTGGGTTGACCCATTCATTGTTTAATAGCATGTTATTTTAACCTCCAAGTATTTGTGCTTTGTCCAGATTATTTCTTGTGGTTAATTTCTAATTTCATAGTGTTTTGGTCAGGAAAAATGCATGGCATAACTTCAGTTTTTTTTTTTTTTTTTAATTTGTTGAGACTTATTTTGTGGCCTAATATGTCATCTATTCTGGGGAATGTTCCATGTGTGCTTGAAAAGATTGTGTATCCTGCTGTTTTAGAATGGAATGTTCTGAATATGTCTGTTAAATCAATCTGGTCCAATGAGTCATTCAAAACGATTGTTTCCTTACTGATTTTCTATTTGGATGATCTGTCCATCAATGCAAATGGGGTGTTAAGGTCCCCTACCATTATTGTATTACTATTGATTATTCTCCTTATGATTGTTATTAACATTTTTATGTATTTGGGTGCTCCCGTGTTGGGTGCATAAATATTTACAATTGTTATATCCTCTTATTGGATCGTCCCCTTTATTCTCATACAATGTTCTCCTTTGTCTCGTGTTTTAAAGTCTATTTTTCTGATATAAGCATCGCTACCCTGACTTTGTTTTACATGATAAATATTTACATGATAAATATTTCTCCATTCCCTCACTTTAAATCTGCAGATGTCTTCTGGTCTGAAATGAGTCTCTTGTAGGCAGCATATAGATGGGTCTTATTTTTTTAATCCATTCTGACACTATGTTACTATGTCTTTTGATTGGAGCATTTAGTCCACTTACATTCAAAATACTATTGATAGACATGTATTTATTGCCATTTGTTACTTGTTTTGTGATAATTTTTTTAAATAGATTTTCTCTAATCCTTCTCTTGCTCTCATGGTTTATTGGCTTTCTTTAGTGATATATTTGGATTTCTTCCTCTTTATTTTTGTATATCTATTTTTGGTTTTTGATTTGTGGTTACCATTAGGTTTGCATATAATATCTTCTGCATATAGCAGTCTATATTAAGTTGATGGTCACTTAAGTTTAAACCCATTCTTTACTCCTCTCCCCACACCTGACCCCCTACATTTTAGGT
The DNA here is from genome assembly GCA_028533885.1 of Nasua narica. NCBI lineage: Eukaryota > Metazoa > Chordata > Mammalia > Carnivora > Procyonidae > Nasua > Nasua narica. Next base: position 47,047,823 of record CM052798.1, read on the forward strand.
CTATGGTGTCATATTTTACATCCTTTTATTTTTGTCTTTTATTTTTGGAATCCCCTGACCGATTTTTACAGATATGTTTATTTTTATTGCTTTTGTGTTTTTTACTCTTCATGATCTCTCTATGGTTTCCTTTTCCATTCAAAGAGTCATCTTTAATAATTCTTAAAGGACTGGTTTAATGGTCATGTTTGGAGAAACGCTTTACTCTCCTTCTATTCAGAGTGATAGCCTTGCTGGAGAGAGTATTCTTGGTTGCGCCTTTTTTTTCTTTCAGCACTTTAAATATATCCTGTCACTCTCTTCTGTCTACAAAGTTTCTATTGAAAAATCCTGATACTGTTACGGAGTTTCTCTTGTATGTAACTGTCTTCTTTTCTTTTGTTGCTTTTAAAACTTTTTATTGCTACTTTTTGCCGTTTAATTACTTTGTTTCTTGGTGTGGACCTCCTTGGGTTGAATTTTGGAGGGAAGCTCTTTGTGCCTCCTGAATCGGGATATTTGTTTCCTCCCCCAGATTAGGGAAGTTTTCAGCTATTATTACTTCAAGTAATTTTTTTGCCCCCTTATCTCTCTCTCTCTTTCTGAGATCTCTGTAATACAAATGTTACTACGCTTGACGAAATCACTGAGTTCCCTACGACAGTTCTCAATTTGCATAATTTTCTTTCCTCTCCTTTGCACAGTACTCTGTGTTCCGTGTCATTAATTCATTCCTCTGCTTCATCTAACCTGCTATTTATTCCATCAAGTGTATTTTTAATTTCATTTATTGTGTTCTTGATCTCTGATTTGTTCTTTTTTGTCTCAGTGCTAAGGGTCTCACTGATGTCCTCTTTTCTCCAGTCCAGGGAGTATCATTGTGATTATTACTTTATGTTCTCTATCTGGCACATTATTTATATATGTTTTGCTTTGGTCTCTTGCTGTGGTTTGGTCCTATTCATTCATTTGGGAGATTTTTCTCTATCTCCCCATTTTGTTTGACTTTGCCTGTTTCTGTTAGGAAAGTCAGCTACTTCTTTTGCTCTTAACAATAAAAGGCTTATGAACAACAGATCCTTTAGTGCCCACAATGCAGTGTTCCCTGTTCCCCATGACCTGGTGCATTAGGGAGTCTCTCCTACGTGTGTTGGTTGTGCTATGCTGTTGAGTCTTGGCCTCTTTTTCCTTCAGTCCAGTTGTCTGCAAAGGCTCTCCTCACCTATTGCAGGCAGCAAGACTGTGTGGTGGTTTGCTCGCTAAATGGGACCCGCCATTGCCAGAGCTGAAGTCCCATAAAACACACAGGTCTGGAGAGGTGATGTTGGCAGGGTTTTCCCTGGTCTTCTAGGGGAGAGGCCCACAGTGCCAGGCGTGAGGCGTGTGTGACTGGGAAGGGTGGATGCACTGAAGGTCGGAGTGGGGATGTGGGAGGGGGCACCCGGGTTGGTGTGAGCAGGTTAGGTAAGGAGTGTACTGTGCTGCCTCCTGCAGGTCGTTGTTGTTTATTCTGTGGGGGAGGGGAGGGAACGATGCCTGCAGCTCCTTTGTTCCTGGAGGGGTCTCCCCATGATCCCTGTCCTCTAGGCTGTGCTCTGAGATGAGAAATCCCTGTCCTTCCTGTCCCCTCCCCTAGCGTTTTCAAACTGCTGGTTCTACGCTATATCTGCTCGGGCTGCTTGTCATCCTGTCTTTGTAAGGGTGGGGGCTCTGCTTCTTAACACCACTCAGGCTCTCCAAGAGCTGAGCCTGCTGACTTTTAAAATTCCAGACGTTAAGTCCTGCTGGATTTAAGAACTCGTGAAATTTGGCCTTCTGAATTTCAAAAGCAAATATTGTAGAGAGTCGTCTTCCTCCTTTGTGAGTCTCCCAGTGTGAAAGTCTGTTTTCCACCTTTCTTTGCACCACTGGCTCCCTCCCCACAGTGAATAGCCATGGTCCGTTTCACTCCAGACTATATCTTCGCTCTTCCTCCGTCTTCACTGTGGCCTCTTCCTGCCTTTAGTTGTGGAGTTCTGCCAGTCTTCAGGTCATTTCCTAGGTTATTTACACTGATATGGGTGTTATCTATTTGTATCCATGTGATGAGGCAAACTTATGGTCCTCCCACTCTGCCTTCTGCCCAGCTGACTTGTATGATTTAACTTTTTAAAGTTAATATTTTCCTTACCTTTTTTCATTTTTTTCCTACCTTTTCATTTATTTCACTTTTGAAATTTGTTCTGCTTTTCTCATTAGCAGTTTTGCTTGTTAGATTACTGTGGGTTATTGTATACTTATCATATCCACAGAAAGACCCTTTTCTATTTACACGTGGAGAAATCCTATGTTAAAAATCCTTTTTACATTGGCAGTCTTCCTCCTGCCTCTACCCTTGCTGACCCAGAGACACTGGGGGGGTGGGGTGTGAGTCTTCCCTGGATTTATCGTCCCCTTGGACTGTCCCTGCTTCTACCTTGTGTGTGTTCATCAAGTGAGATTTGTTCTCAGTCTTGTGGTCTTTCCTCCTTGGGAAATGAACTTAACTAGATGTTACTAATGGAATAAAGTAACTAGAAAAAGAGCGGTCATGTTTGAGGAATTCCTACTATTTCCACTGCTGGAATAGAGGAAGAGGTCTGAGGAAAAGAACCTGACATTTTTTTTTTTTCAGTTGTAACATGTGCTGTGTGCTTTGCAACACAAGCATTTAATCTTTCTAATAAGACCTGTGAGACTGTCTCCATAATGTAGAAAAGCATAAAGAATTGAATCATCTTTGTAAGTTCATGCAGTTGGCAAACAATTTCTGTGATAACCAAGTCTGCATTATTTTCATTATACCATGGAGAAGTTTCTTCAGGCATGGAGGTAGTGTCTCGTCTAGTAGAAACTGTTTCTTTGTTTCTTTTGTGTCAGCCCTGTGCATAAGGATTAGGAGAGAGAAATGTATCAAGGTATAGAGGGATATAATAATCCTTATGCCCAATAAAACTGTTACATTAAAAAAATCCTAACTGGTATTCCAATATTGGCAAAGTTGCTTATATCAGATTATTCCCCCATAGGTAACCATTATTAAAAATGGACTAAATATGAAAGAGAAACAACTATTTGTAGGCCCTGGGGTGTGAACAAAAGCAGGCAGAAGATGAAGTGAGGAGTTAGTCCTTGAAGGAGGGAAACTGCCCTGGATGAGATTTGTCCTTTTGCCTAATACCACCAGGAGTGAAGGTTCTCTGGCTGCTGGAGTCAGAGCAGAGTTGAGAACCCTTAGCAAGGCTGAGAAGTAAACTCACTTTTCAGTGAACTCACTGAAAAGGGGGGTTGCTTAGGAAGGAGCCTCAACGCGGCCTAAATATATTTATCCGACCTCTGAACCATGTTTATGAGGGAGGTTCCAAGTCCTGAATGATCTGAGAAGGGATTCAGTTCCTCCCCCTGCACAGAAGTTCGAGTTTGAATTCAGCAAAGTTATCTCCTCTTTAAAACAAAAATCATCAATCTTTATAGGAAGCTTATACATCTGTGGTCTTGATGATATATCATTTATAAACAGTAAATGAAATTCCTAGATAGTTGAAGAAACAAGAAATGAGACCCACAATTCAGAAGAAAAGCAACAAACAGAAACTGACCCCAAGATGACCCATATGTTGGTCTTAATAGACAAGGATTTTTTTAAAGCAGCTATTATTTGTTCAAGAACCTAAGGAAAATAAAGTCATAATGAACAGCAAGCAATATAAACTAAAAAAGAAGTACGGAAACTCTCCAACTGAAAGGTGTAGTGTCTGGAAAAAAAAACAAAAACAGTGGATGGGCTTATCAGAGATTGGAGAAAACAGAAAAAAAAGTTTCAATTAATGTGAAGACAAAAATAATTCAACATGGAGAACAGAAATGACAAAGTCAGTGACCAGGTCCTAAAGACCCGAGGGATGATACCAAGCAGTCTAAAATATGGGTAATTGCAGGGCCAGGAGGAGAGGGAAAAGATGATGCGGCACGAAATATTTGAAAAAATAATGGCAAAAAATTTCCGAAATTTGGTTTAAAAAACCTCCAGATCTAATAGGCTCAGACACTTCCCCTGCAAAGCAGAATAAATTAAAATATTTTACCTAAACACGTCAGTTAATATGATGAAAACTAAAGTTCTAAAGAGGGTATCTTGAAAGTAACCAGATAAAAATAATGTGCATTTTCTTAAGATGGAGTTTCTCTCAGCTTTGGCTCTATTGGCCTTCGGGGCTGGGTAATTCTCTGTGCACTGTAAGATATTTAGCAGTATCTGTGTCCTCTACCCAGTAGATTGCCCCTCATTGGGAACCACGATGTTAAAACAACTAGTAAATTTGTGGGGGAAATAAAATACTATATATTTTCTCTTTATTTAATAGCAAAATTATAACATTGTAGTATGGGATTTATAATGTTCATAGATACAACATGTTTGATAACAGTACAAAGGACTGTATGAAGTGAATGAAAGTACGGTTTGGGGGTTATTAAAATGTACATTTTAAGTAAAATTTTACATTACATTTTACATGAAGTAGAACAGGAACCCTGAGTCGTCTGTGGTTAAGTTATGGAAAACATTGTCATCCCTAAAGCAACCATTAAAAAAAAAAAAAATGCAAAACAGTATACCTAAAATGTCAGTAGTTTAGTTACAATGGAATTCTTTTTTTTTTTTTTAAAGATTTTATTTATTTATTTATTTGACAGAGAGAAAGAGATCACAAGTAGGCAGAGAGGCAGGCAGAGGGAGAAGGGGAAGCAGGCTACCTGCTGAGCAGAGAGCCCGATGTGGGGCTCGATCCCAGGACCCTGAGATCATGACCTGAGCCAAAGGCAGAAGCTTTAACCCATTGAGCCACCCAGGCGCCCCTACTAATTCTAAGAACATTTGATTAAGCCAAAAAATGTCAGGAAAGGAAAAAAAACCAGGATGAATAAAAAACAAATAGCTAGGCAGGAAATCTAAACTGAATGACGATAATAGTTAAATAAAAATGGAATACATGCTCCAATTAAAACAGAGAGATTGTCAGAGTAAGGCTTGAATATGCCTCTTCTGTTCAACCTTTTATGGGAGGTTTAGTGCAGCTAGGTTTTTTTTTAAAAAGGGTATGGTGCGGGTGCCTGGGTGGCTCAGTCAGTTAAGCATCTAATTCTTGATTTGGGCTTGGGTCGTGATCTCAGCTGCATTGGGCTCCTGCTGGGCTCTGCGCTGGGTATGGAGTCAGCTTAAGATTCTCCCTCTCCCTCTGCTTCTCTTCTCCAACCCCCGTTTGCACTCTCTCTCTCTCAAAAAAAGTAAATTAAAAAAGGGCGTAAAATGGGAAGGAAAAGTAAAAATGTTTCTCTTTGCGTGAATGTTTACATGAGAAACCCACCTACAAAGCAGTCATTGAAACTAAGGAACTTTGTAAGTCACGAGATAGAGGGCAATATGCAAAAATCAATTGTTTGTACTAGCAGCAAACAATTGGAAAAGAAAAATTTTTTAAATTTATATTTACAACAGCATCAAACATGAAGTACATAGCAATAAATTCACAGAAGATTTTTAAGAACAATGAAAGCTACAAGACATGGCCACGAGGAAAGAAAGATGCCTATGAATGCAGAGCTGTTCCATGTCGGTGAATGGGAAGACCTAATATTGGTAATATATTGGTTCTCTCCAAACTGATCTATAGATTCCGTGCTATCCCAACCAGTTTCTCAGTAGCCTTTTTCTCAAATAGAAAATTTTAAGCTTGTATTAAAATGCAAAGGAGCTAAAATCTTATGAATGAACACAGCTTGAGGACTTCCTCCGTATGACTTCCAGATGTACTGTAAAGTCCTAACAATCAGGCAGTGTGGTGCGGGCCAAATGATAGGCATATAGATCATATATATCATGTCATATAGGCATATAGATCACTAGAACAGAATAGAGTCCCAATATAGGCCCATACTTAAATGGTAAACTGATTTTTGACCAAAATGCCAAAACAAGTAAATAGACAAAGAACAGAAATGTTGTTAGAACAACTGATTATCCATTTTGGAAAACATCAGGCCTGACTCTTGCCTCAGAAGTTAATATGCAGGGTATCATAGGCCTAAATGGAAAATGCAAGCCATGGATGACATCAGCAAAAACAGACACAAAAAGAACCTCCAAATATTCTCTCCTCAAGAAGAGCATCAGTAAAACTGGCAATCATTATTAGAGAAGGACCAAGAGGAAGTTCTGGATCTGAAAAGTACAATAGCTGAAATGATTTACTGGAGCATAGCAGATTTGAACAGGCAGAAGAAAGAAGCAACATGTTTGGAAGATAGGCCAATCGAGATCATCCAGTCTGAAGAATAGAAAGAATAGAGAATGAAGAAATGTTGGCAGCAGTGTGGGGAAACCGGTACCCTCGTACATTGCTGGGAGGGAATTAAAATGGTGCAGCTGCTTTGGAAAAATTGGGCAGTTCCTCAAGATTTTAAACACACGGTTACCATAAGATCTGAGAATTTCACTCCTACATATATACCCAAGAGAATTGAAAATCTAGGTCTATACACAAAGTTGGACATTAATTTTCATAGCAGCATTTATTCATCATAGCCAAAAGGGAAAGGACCCGAAGGGCATCAGTTGATGAGTGAATAAACGAACTGTGGCATAGCCACATAATGCAATGTTTTGCTGCTACAAAAGGGATGGAATTCTGATCGTTGTCACAACGTGGATGAACCTTGAAATGATGATACTAAGTGAAATAAGACAGACAGGAAAGGTCACATATTACATGATCCCGTTTATATGAAATGTCCAGTATAGACAAATTCATAGAGAATGTGAAGAGTTACTGGGGGGTCAGGGAAGTAGGAGGTGGGGAGTCAATGTTAACAGGTACAGGGTATCTTTTTGGAGTAATGAAAATACTCTGGAATTAGATTGTGGTGATGGTTGTGCAATCTGTATGAGTATCAACAAATGTCGGACTCGAGTTTAAAAAAAAAAAAAAAGCCTGACTCTACTAAATAGAGAGTAAGTAGCTTGTTCACTCAGTGTTTTAGAGATCCCGAAAGCATGTAATGGTGAGAAAGCAAGTTAAATTAACTACAGATCTCGTTCTAATTAGAAAACAATTGAAAATGGGCTACCTATCCTATTTCTCTTGTTGATTATAATAGAGTACTGCTATTGAACCATAGTTACTAATCTCAAAATGCTTCTCTTAGATGTTTTCTTATTGAGAAAACTTAAAAAATAGATGAAGTTAAAAATTTATAGTAACACTTTAGCACTAATACCTCTTAGCTGGCATGTGTGCGGTTTCGTTTTTTTTTTTTTTTTAATTTTATTTTAAGTAATCTCTGCAGCCAGTGCGAGGCTTGAACTCACAACCCTGAGATCCCTGAGATTGAGTCGCACGCTCCACCCACTGAGCCAGCGAGGCGCCCCATTATCCTGTTGGTTAGAATGTATGAATGGAGTTTGAAATGTCGGGTTCTGAGGTAATGGTAAGTAGGGACATCTATGCCGGATGGTTGGGAGAAGCCCACCTTAAGGGAAAAAGCCCTTGAGACAATTAAGTTTCAATTAAATGCCTCCACCTAACATTTGATTATCTGTCAAAAATAAGGCATTTCTGGGGCGCCTGGGTGGCTCAGTGGGTTAAAGCCTCTGCCTTTGGCTCAGGTCATGATCTCAGGGTCCTGGGATCGAGCCCCACACCGGGTCTCTCTGCTCATCCGGGAGCCTGCTTCCTCCTCTCTCTCTGTCTGCCTCTCTGCCTACTTGTGATCTCTCTCCCTCTGTCAAATAAATAAATAAAATCTTAAAAAAAAAAAAAAAGACATTTCCTTCCTCCCCCCTTTTAGTAAAATATGGTAAAATTGGTCACAACGTCTCTTAAGCAACTTTTCAGTTTGACATACTCATGAGTGTGATAATGTAAAGAATAATATAGGAATTATCTCAGTTGTTTCATAGGACTGTTTAAGCTGTGGGCTAGGGTTTTCATTTGACACTTGCCAACTAGTTAGCTGTCTGGTGTGCGGTATGTTAGGGGAATACCATCTACCTGCCTGTTGTACTCTTGTGTTGCCCTTGGTTACAGGGGTCTTTCCTGCAAGGAAGCCGATTGCCTGTTTTAGGGAATCAACCGCAGAATGTGTAATAAGACTCCGAGATGAGGAAATAGGAAACAAAACTGGAAAATGAGCCAAGAGACTTGGCGTTCCAGTCGTTTCATCAAGAGCCTAATGCTGCCACCTAGTGGGCAAAGAGCACAGAGACTGGCCAAAAAGATTTTTGTGTGGACCTGTAGATCAGAATCTCGTGACGAACAAACGTCGACTATATAAAATAGTTTTTAAAAACCTAAATCTACTTTAAATGATAATTATGGAACCACAGATTACATTAACTCTAGCCAATAATTTGGAAAATACTATAAAAATGTTTTTTTGCTAAAAACTGGAATTAAAACAACCATTTGGAATTTAGTTACCCTCATTACTTTAAAATCTTTATAATTTTATAATTTTTATAACTTTTTATAAATTTTAATAATTTTTATAAACCAAATCAGTTTCTTAAGTGTTAAAAAAAATTAAAGGATAGTGTATGGTATACTTAATCTAAAGATAGCTTTGAATTGCTACTCTTACATGTTAGTCTAATTTTTCAAAGGATCTTAATGTCGTATTTTGATACTTTAAGAGCCCTTAAAAAAAAAAAAGATTTATTAGAGAGCAATGGGGAGGGGCAGAGGGAGAGTCTTAAGCAGGCACTACACTGAGCACAGAGCCCAATGTAGGACTCGATCTCACGACCCAGAGATCATGACTTGAGCTGAAACCAAGAGTTGGTCACTTAACCAACTTTGCCACCCAGGCGTCCGAAGAGTCCTTATTAAACATACTCAAACCTAAGATACAGAATTTCTATAATTTGGCACACTGAAACTAGCGGGGCACTGGAATTTTACCTTTATTTTTTTGGAATGTGCTACAGTACTTTTGGAGGATCAGTCTTTAAATTCAAAATTAAGACATAACATTATTCATGAGGAAAAGCAAGTAGCTGAGAAGCAAAAAATGTGAAAATCAGAAACATCTCTATATGAAGAAGAGCTATTTTATTGTTAGCTATATCATTAATGTCACAAAAACAGCAAAGTTGGTTTTAAAACATTTTTAACTGCGGAAAAGAGAAAAATTGTTTAAATAAAATTTTAGAAGTGAACTATGCTTAATGCAGAAAAGATAAATTAACTCATGTTTCTGTAGGTATAAAGTCTAAAAGCTGGACTTGAAGCCCTAAGAAAGGAATATTAAAGGGTTGATACAGATTCTAGAAGAACTAGTGCAGTTGCTCATTTTGGGCTCTCCATCTAATGTAACTCCACGAATGAGGTAAGACTTAGAGAAGCTGAAGTGAGGCTAGCAGTGAAGGTGAGGCTGAGGAGCCCTAAGTAGAGGCAGAATTTTTGAAAAACCAGTTTTTGTATCTCAAGGTCTATACACCATATGTTACAGTCCTTTCAGGAGAGCAGGGATGAAAACTAGCGCGACCTTGGACCAGCAGGAGGGGAGCCGAACCCAGTCCACTCTCAGCATGAACCTGTCCCGGAGGAATCTCCCTGGGGCATAGGCACAATCCCAGTTTTGTGAATTCTTACCAGACTTTTAAAACCAGCCTTCAGTTCAATTATGGAAGTGAGCTTAAATATTGAGCTTAAGACACACTGAAAGTATTAAACTTTGCCAGTCCAAAAATGAAACTGCAACGTTCTCTTTCTAAATTCACGTGGGAAGAAAAGAAAATTAGTCTACATTTACATGAAGATAAAAATATTTGCTTTAATTAAGGAAGAAAATAAGAGTCTTTAAATCGAAAAATAAGGGCGCCTGGGTGGCTCAGTGGGTTAAAGCCTCTGCCTTCGGTTCAGGTCATGATCTCAGGGTCCTGGGATCGAGCCCTGCATCGGGCTCTGTGCTCAGCAGGGAGCCTGCTTCCCCCGCTCTGCCTGCCTCTCTGCCTCCTTGTGATCTCTCTCTCTATCAAATAAGTAAATAAAAATCTTTATTAAAAAAATAAATCCAAAAATAAAAGAGCAACTGCATAGTTACAGAATGAGCTTCATACTGACTAAATGTGTACAGAAATGTATTTTTAGAAATAAGGCGGATTGGATTAATGAAAAGGGCAGCAGAGTGAGAAAGAATGGGTTGGAATCATGGCTCTAACATTTAATAACTTTGTGATTTCAGCCAGGTCACCTAAGGTATCTGAGCTTTTGTTTTCCCATCTATTCAGTGGAGGTAATTCCTTTTCTGTTTACTACACAGGGCTGATGTCAGTGATACGGTGTAGAATATCACATTATTAAATTTCGTCTGTTTCTCTCTCAAATGTATTATGGTTTGGATATTTTGCTAATTTGATTTACACTTGAATAGTAGACGTGTTCTACTCAGTGTCTTTCTCTAGTCTCTCCAAAGCATAAATGTCCATTGAAATTGGGTTTGGTTTTTTTTTTTAGATTTTCAAAGTACACCATTTTCTCACTTGTTTATTCCATGTAAAATTTTAACCCAAGGTTTTAAATCACATCTAATCTATGTTTGCCCACATGTATGTATCTAAAGCCTATCTCTTCCGTTACCACATTTTTAATGGAGCTGCTTATAACATTTCCCAGATTCCAAGATCAAATTTATTATTCCACTTACAATCCTTAGCCTGGCATTCCAGCCCCTCCATGACTGAGGCCATCTCACCTTTCCAACCTCATTTGCTCCACTCTCTTCTGTGGCTTGGCCACTGCGTGCCCTCCCAGGCCCGTGCCTTCCTGCCACCTGCCTTTCAGGCATCCCCCTCGGCTAGAAGGGCCATTCTCGCTCTCCTCCTGTCCACATCTGACATCCTCTCCACATCCATCCAGGTGCCTTCTCATCCATGCAGATTTTGTCCATATTTCTCAAACTCTCCTCTCTCATTTTCCCTTCTATAAGAAGCTTGAGCTCTTCACTTCTATGTCTCATTTGGCCTGGTGGCATTCTCCTTTTAGAAGTAAGTTTTGTGCTCTTCTTACTCCCCTCCTAGAATATGAGCTCTTGGAGGGCGCACGTCCAGCTTCATTCATCGAGGTAGCTCCATAGCACACAGCTCGCTGCCCTCAGTAGATAGTCTAGGAAGGAATAGACGTCTGTATCCTGCAAATATGAACTAGAAGGAAGAGTGGTCGCTTCTTTTATACTCTTCCCGTCTTTTGTGGTTTTCCCTTTTTCTGATGTTTGACCTAGATTTATTTCTCTGAGAACAGGTTTGTTTCAAAAATCTTAATCAACTATCATCACTTCCCAGTGTACCCAGCAGTCCTTGCCCTAACAATTAGATAGGTTTGATAGTGCATATCAGAAAAATCATTTTTTCCCCCATATTATATGGGTGAGAATGACACCTGCTTTCCTTTCCTCTTCTTACTGATCTTCCCTGTGCTACTCGGTGAAGTGTTTTGCTGATCTCCTGCCTCTCATTTGATTCTTCCTGTGAATGGTACAGCACTACTGGGAAGTCCTTTCAGTGAAAGCACCTAATAAATTTCTGCCCTGGCTTCTGAGAATAAAGATAGTAAAGAAAGGAAAATTCAGATTATTGATTTGCTTTATACTAGGGAAATATGGATTACTGTACAGCAGGAAGAATCAAGGGAAGGGAACTGAAAGTGTGCGATTTCCAGATCCCAGAGTTAGGTATTATTTCTTTCCCTTTTATCTTTGAAAAATGGATCAGGTTATCAAACAAGTGGCTTTTCAAAATTTAATTTAATGGATTGGTCATTTATTAGAGGAAGAATGCTAATAAGAATAAGAATTCTTTATAACTGAAGCTAAGGGTCTGACAGTGTTAGTGGTCAAGGTCACCAGACCAACAAAGGGGCTCAAATGAAAAAGGCAGCTGAAAAGAATTAGAAGCTAGATAGTAGAGGAATTAGAGTCTTCATATGGAATTTTGTTGCAGGCAATCTTAATCGAGGGTGGAATTTCTTTTTTTTTTGGTGTATAACATTAGTTTCAGGTCTACAACATAATATTTGCATATATTGTTAAACGATCGTTACAGGAAGTTGGTTTAAGATCCATCCCACACAGGGTTACGAATTCTTTTCTTGTGATGAGAACTTTTAAGATCTACTCTTGTAGCAACCTTTTTTTTTTTTTTTAAGATTTTATTTATTTATTAGAGAGTGCGTGAGAGAGAGCATGAGCAGGGGAGAGAGGCAGAGGGGGAGGGAGAAGCAGACTTCCCGCTGAGCAGGGAGCCTGATGTGGGGCTTGATCCCAGGACCTTGAGATAGCAACCTGAGTCGAAGGCAGATGCTTAACCAACCGAGCCACCCAGGTGCCCCTCTTGCAGCAACTTTCAAAGATACAACACAGTATTATTATGGTTACCATGCTGTGCATTACATCCCCATGACTTACTTATCTATTAATGGAAGTTCGTGCCTTCTAATCACCTTCACCCATTTCTCCCGCCGCACTCCCCACCATCTCTGGCAACCACCAGTCTGTGTTCTGTGTTTATAGTTTCCTTTGCTTTCTTTGTTTTTTAGAGTTCACCTGTGAGGTCACAGGGTATTTGTCTTTCTCTATCTGACTTACTGACAATGCCCTCAAGCTTCATCTGTGTTGTTACAAATTGTACGATTTTCTCATTTTATGGCCGAATAATCTCTCTTTCTCTGTGCGCGCGTGTGTGTGTGTATGAATGAGAGAGGAGAGAGGGAGGGGGGAGAGAGAGAGAGAGATTTCCTCTGTATTCTCTGTATCCATTCATCCATTGATGGATGCTTAGGTTGCTTTCATGTCTTGGCTATTGTAAATAATGCTTTAGTGAACATGGGGGCCCAGATACCACTCATGAGTTAGTTTTTTTCTTTCAGATAAATACCCAAAAACTGGAATTGCTAGATGGAATGGTAGTTCTGTGCCTCATTTTTTGAGGAACCCCTCTACTTTTGTTCATAGTGGCTGTACCAATTTACACTCCCACCAGTAGTGCATAAAGGTTTCCCTTTCTGTACATCCTCATCAATACTTGTTAATCTTGTCTTTTTTATTGTTTTTAATGTTAATTCCAGTATAGTTAACATCTCTCATGTTTTTGATTGTGGCCATTCTACTAGGTATGAGGTGATATCTCATTCTCACCCCCTCCGTGACTAAGGCTAGCATGTCTTTCCAGCTTCATTTGCCATTACTCTCTTCCATGTGTGATCATAGGCTTATGCATTCCTGCTGTCTCTGGTTTTGATCTGCATTTCCCTGATGATTATTTCTTTTTTTTTTTTTTAAAGATTATTTATTTATTTGACAGATCACAAGTAGGCAGAGGCAGACAGAGAGAGAGGGGGAAGCAGGCTCCCTGCTGAGCAGAGAGCCAGACGCGGGGCTCGATCCCAGGACCCTGAGATCATGACCTGAGCCTTTAGCCCACTGAGCCACCCAGGTGCCCCCCTGATGATTATTTCTATTGAACATCTTTTCATGTACCTATTGGCTATCTCTACATCTTTGTACAGTTGTCTATTCAGATCCTTTGTGCATTTTATAATAGCAGTTGGGTTTTTGGTTATTGAGTTGCATGAGTACTTTATGTACTTTGGACATTAACCCCTTATCAGATACGTGATTTGCCGATATTTTCTTCTTATAGATTTTTTTTTCATTTTGTTGATGGCAACCTGTTCTGTGCAGAAGCTTTTCAGTTTCTTTCTTTCTTTTTTTTAAGATTTTACTTATTTATTTGACAGAGAGAGATAGATCACAAGGAGGCAGAGAGGCAGGCAGAGAGAGGAGGAAGCAGGCTCCCCGCTGAGCAGAGAGCCCGACGCGGGGCTCTATCCCAGGACCCTGAGATCATGACCCGAGCTGAAGGCAGAGGCCTTAAACCACTGAGCCACCCAGGCGCCCCAGCTTTTCAGTTTCTTGTGCTCTCTCCCTTGCTTTTGTTTTCTTTAACATTTGGTGTTAAGCTCAAAAAAACCATCACCAAGACTGATGCCAAGGAGGTTACCACCTATGTTTTCCTCTAGGAGTTTTATGGTGTTAGGTTTACTAAAAAATCGGCTTGTAGTCTTAAGGGGGTTCCCTTGCATAACAACTTGCTTTTCTCTTGCTGCTTTTAAGAGTTTCTCCTTGACTTTAATATCTAATAGTTTAATTATAATGTGTCTCAGTGTAGGTCTCTTTGAATTCATCTTGTTTGGTATTTGTTGGGCTTTATTGATCTGGATGTCTTGTTTCTTTCCTCAGGGTAGGGAAATTTTCATCCATTCTTTGAAAAGCTTTCTGCCCTTTTTGCTCTCTCCTTTCCTTCTGGGACCTCTGTAATTTGTGTGATGGTGATCCATCAGTCCGTTAAACTATCTTTGTTCCTTTTTTTTTGTTTTTGAAACTCTGATTGGATGAATTCCACTGACCTGTCTTCAAGTTCATTAATCTGGGGGCGCCTGGGTGGCTCAGTGGGGTAAAGCCTCTGCCTTCGGCTCAGGTCATGATTTCAGGGTCCTGGGATTGAGCCCCGCATCGGGCTCTCTGCTCAGCAGGGAGCCTGCTTCCCCCCTCTCTCTGCCTGCCTCTCTGCCTACTTGTGATCTCCCTCTCTGTCAAATAAATAAATAAAAATCTTAAAAAAAAAAAAGTTCATTAATCTGTTCTTCTGATAGCTCTAGTCTCCTGCTGAACCATTCTGTTGAATTTTTCAGTTAAGTTGTGTTCTTCAGCTCTGAGTTTTCTGTTTTGTACTTTTAGATATTTTCTATGTTGAAATTCTCACTTTGTTCATGCATTATTTTCCTGAACTTTTTGACTGTTATTGCAAACTCCTCTCAGGTGAATCAGTTATCTCTGTTTAATTGCAATCTGTTTCTGGATATTTATCTTGTCCTTTTGTTTGCAACACATTTCCCTGTTTCTTCATTTTCTTTGACTCTCTCTGTTGGTTTCTGCACATTAGATAAAATAGCCACCTCTCCCAGTCTTGACAGAATGGTGTTGTGTAGGAGATGAACCTGGCCGAAACTCTTAGTTGTTCCTCAAATTTCTTTGATTGTCTAAGCCTCCTCCTCTATTCTTAGTGACTGCCCATAGTTGAGGGTGTGCTAAAACTTGTCAGTGTCCTAAAAGGATGGGTTACAGTTAACACCTCGATGCAGGCTGATTAGAACCTGGGCAGGTGGAAAAGTACGTAGTTAAACCTCTTCCAGGAGGAGACAGAAATGGAAGTTTTTGCCTGTTCCCTCTGCGCTGAGCCCAGGTATATAGTCCTAGGTGGGGGTAGAGAGGATGTTCCTGCATTCATGAAGAATTTGGTTTTTTGTTTCCTACAGTACTGTGGGACTCATGAATATAACTTCTGTTGGCTCTCAGAGTCAGGTTATCTAGAGAGTATCCCTTGGGTGGCTGCCATAAAAGCTGGGCACAGGCATGTGTAAAAGCTCCTTCTAGGGAGACACTGGTGACTTGGGGTGGGCTGGAAGGAGTAGAGGGTTTGGTTTTTATTTTATTGATGGTTTCCTTCACTGTGCAAAAACTTTTTAGTTTGATGTAAGCCCAATTTTGTTTTTTGTTTGTTGGTTTGGGGCTTTTTTGCTTTTTTTCTTGGAATAGACGTATCTTGAAAAATATTGCTAAGTTTGATGTCCAAGAGATTACTGTGTTTTCCTATATGAGTTTTATGGTTTTAGGTCTCACACTTAAGTCTTTAATCTATTTTGAATTTATTTTGTGTATTGTTTAAGGTGATTAAGTTTCATGATTTTGCATGTAATTGTCCAGTTTTCTCAGTACCATTAACTGAAGAGACGGTCTTTGCTCAATTGAGTATTTTTGCCTCCTTTGGTGTAGATTAATTGACCATATGAACCTGGGATTATTTCTGGGCTCTCAGTTCTGTTCCATTGATCTGTGTATCTATTTTTGTGCTAATACCATTCTGTTTTAAGTACTACAGCTTTGCAATATAATTTGAAATCTGGGACTGTGATATCTTTAGCTTTGTTCTTTTTCAAGATTGTTTTGGTTATTTAGGGGCTTTTTTGTTCCAGACAAATTTTTGGATTTTTTGTTGTTATAGTTCTGAAAAAATATTGTTGGTATTTTGATAGAGATGGCATTAAGTTAGTGAGCTGCTTTGGGTATTATAGACATTTTAAGAATATATTCTTCTGGGGCATCTGGGTGGCTCGGCCATCAGCATCTGCCTTTGGCTCAGGTCATGATCCCAGGGTCCTGGGATTGAGCCCCACATCGGGCTGCCTGCTCTGTGGGAAACCTGCTTCTCCCTATCTCACTCCCCCTGCTGTGTTCCCTTTCTCTTTCTTTTTGTCAAATAAACAAACAAATTCTTTATATATATATTTTTTCTTCCAATCCATGAGCATGGTATATTTTTCTATGTATTTGTGTCATCTGTGAGTTCTGTCATCAGTGTCTTATGGTTTTCAGAAGATAGGTCCTTCACCTCCTTAATTAAATTTATTCCTAAATGTTTGATTCTTTTGATACAGTTGTAAATGGGAATTGTTTTCTTCATTTTCATTTATTTCATTATTAGTGTATAGAAATGCAATATATTTCTGTATATTGATTTTGTATTACACAACTTTCTTGAATTTTTTTTTTTAAAGATTGCTTTTAGAGGGCACCTGGGTGACTCAGTTGGTTGAGCAGCTGCTTTCGGCTCAGGTCATGATCCTTGCGTTCCAGGATCGAGTCCCACATCAGGCTCCCAGCTCCACGGGGAGTCTGCTTCTTCCTCTGACCTTCTCTCCTCTCATGCTCTCTCTCACTGTCTCTCAAATAAATAAATAAAATCTTTAAAAAATAAATAAATGAAAAAATAAAATATTTGTGTCCTTTAAAAAAAAGATTGCTTTTAGAGAAAGAGTGTGCTGAGGGGAGGGACAGAAGGAGAGGGCAAGGAAGAAACCTAATCAGGCTTCACACCCGTTGCAGGCCTCATGTGGGGCTCGATCTCATGACCCTGAGGTCATGACCTAAGCCAAAATTAAGAGTCAGATGCTTAACTGACTGAGCCACCTACGTGCCCCTGAATTAATTTATTAATTCTAACAGGTTTTGGTGGAGTCTTTAGGATTTTCTACATATAGTATCCTGTTCTCTGCAAATATTGAGTTTAACTTCTTATCAGTTTGGATGTCTTTTCTTTTTCTTCTCTGATTGCAATTGCTAGGGCTTCCAATAGTACACTGAATAAAAGTGGCAAGAGTGGACATCCTTGTCTTGTTCCTGATCCTAAAGGAAAAGCTCTGTTTTTCACCATTGAGTATGTTAGCTGTGGGTTATTGTAGATGGCTTTTATTATGTTATGATCCCTCCATACCCACTCTGCTGAGAGTTTTTATTATGAATTCATGTTGAATTTTGTCAAATGCCTTTTCTGCATCTATTGAAATGAGCATATGATTTTGATTCCTCCCTTTGTAAATATGGTGTATCACATTGATTGGTGTATACTGAGCTGTCCTTGCATTCCTAGAATAAATCCCACTTGACGATGGTGTATGGTCTTTTTAAGTATTTTTGAATTTAGTTTGCTAATATTTTGTTAAAGATTTTTGCAGCTATGTTCATGAAGGATATTGGCTTGTGATTTTATCTTTTGATATTATCTTTGGTTTTGGTATTGGTCATGCTAGCCACATAGAATGAATTTGGAAGCATTCTTTCCTCTTCTGTTGTTTTGAATAGTTAGAGAACAGGTTTTAACACTTAACACTTCTTTAAATGTTTGGTAAAATTCACCTGTAAAGCCATCTGGTCTTAGGCTTGTTGGGAGTTTTTTGCTTACTGATTGAATTTTCTCATTAGTAATTGGTCTATTCAGATTTCCTGTTGCTTTCTGATTCATTCGCATAAGATTGTGTGTTTCTAGGAATTTATCTATTCTAGGTTGTCCACTTTGTTGGCCCATACTTTTTTGTAGTAATTATAATTTTTGTATTTCTGAGGTGTCCCTTGTAACTTTCATTTCCAGTGTTTTCTTTTTATTGATTAGTTGGCTAATGGTTTATCAATTTTGTTTCTTTTCAGAGAACAAGTTCTTAGTCTCATTGATTATTCCTATTGTTTTTTTAAGGATTTATTTCACTTATTTCCATTCTGATCTTTATTATTTCCTTCCTGGTCCTAACTTTGGGCTTTGTTCTTCTTATTCTAGTTCCTTTAAGCATAAGGTTAGATTGTTGAAGTGTTTCTTGAGGTAGGCCTGTATTGCTCTGAACTTCTCTCTTAGAACTGCTTTAACTGCATCCTAAAGATTTTGAACTGTTCATTGTTCACAACTGAACTCCATTTTCATTTGTGTCCAGATATTTTTCTGATATGTTTTTGATTTCTTCATTGACTTATTGGTTGTTCAGTAACATGTTATTTAGCCTACATGTGTTTGTTTCTTCCAGTTTTTTTCTTCTAATTGATTTCTAACTGTTCTGATCAGAAAATTATACTTGATACGATATGTTTTCTTTCTTAAGACTTGTTTTGTGGCCTATGTATCCTAGAGAATGTTCCACATGCCCTTGAATATGTATTCTGTTCTTTTGGGGTAGAATGCTCTGTGTGTGTGTGTGTGTGTGTGTGTGTGTATGTATAATCTGTTAGGTTCCTCTGATCTAAATTGTATTCACAGCCATTTTTTCCTTATTCATTTTTCTGTCTTGATGATCTACCCATTGATGTAAATAGTGTGTTAACATCCCTTACTATTATTGTATTACTGTCATTCTACCTTATGTTTGTTAATATTTGTTTTATATAACTAGGTGTTCCTAAATTGGGTGGATAAATATTTACAATTGTTGTATCTTCTTGAATTGATCCCTTTATCAATATGTAATGGCCCTTTTTCTCTTGTGACAGTCTGTTTTAAAGTCTATTTTATCTGAGTATTGATACTCCAGCTGTAGGGTTTGTTTTGTTGTTCTTTTGGGGGTTTTTTGGCTTCCATTTACATGGAATAACTTTTTTCTGTATCTTCATTTTAATCTGTATATGTGTTTAGGTCTAAAGTGTTTTGTAGCTAGCATATAGATGGGTCTTTGGGTCTTGCTCTTTTTATCCATTCTGTGTCTTTTGATTGGACCATTTAGTCCATTTATATTTAAAATAATTATTGATGTGTTCATTGTCATTTTCTTTTTTGTTTTCTGTTCCTTTTTTTGCTCTCCTCTCTTATGGTTTGATGGTTTTCTTGAGTGTTATGCTTAGATTTCTTTCTCTTTATTATAGGCTTTTGGTTACCACGGGGTTCATATATAATATCCTGTGTGCGTACAGCAGTCTATATTGAGTTGATGGTCACTTAAGCTCAAACATATTTTAAAAGCATGAAATTTTTACTCCCTCCACATTTTATGTATATATCTTATTCTGTATCTTTTGTGTATCCTTTGGCTAATTTTTGCATATATAATTAACTTTGCTACTTGTGTTTTAAAGATTTTATTTATTCATTTTAATAGAGAGAGAACACAAGCAGGCAGAGAGACAGGCAGAGGCAGAGAGAGGAGCAGGCTCCCTGCCGAGCAAGGAGCCCGATACGGGACTCGATCCCAGGAAGCTGGGATCATGACCTGAGCCGAAGGCAGCCGCTTAACCAACTGAGCCATCCAGGCGTCCTGCTACTTGTGTTTTAATCTCCTTACTAGCTTTGTGATTGATCTATTACCTTTACTATGTTTATTTTTCCTTTCATAATTTTCTTCTAGCTATGGCCCTTTCTTTCTACTTAAAGAATTCTCTAACATTTCTTGTAAGGCCAAATATAGTGTTCTTGGTTGTCAGTTTTATCCTTTCAGCATCTTGCAGCTATCAACCACTCCTTTAGACCGTCACGTTTCTGCAAAAAAAATCAGATGATAACCTTGTGGGGCTCCCCTTGTAACTGTTTACTTATGTCTTGTTTTTGTTTTTTAAATATTTTATTTATTTGGCAGAGAGGCAGGCAGAGAGAGAGGGGGAAGCAGGCTCCCCGCTGAGCAGAGAGCCCGATGTTGGGCTCTTATCTCAGGACCCTGAGTCGAAGGTAGAGCCAACCAGGTGCTCCTATGTCTTGTCTTTAAGATTACCTCTTCATCTTTAATTTTTGACATTTTAATTGTTATGAGTCTTGGTGTGTACATCCTTGCGTTCATCTTTTTTGGGGCTTTCTGTGTTTCCTGAAACTGAATGTCTGTTTCCTTCCCCAGATTCAGAAAGTTTTCATATGTTATTTCTTCAAGTAAGTTCTCTGCCTTCTCTCTCCTCCTTCTGGGACCCTTATAATGTGAATGTTATTATGCTGATGATGTTCAGAGGTCTCTTAACCTGTAATTATTTATTCTTTTTGTTGTTCAGCCCTGTTTTCCAGATCCATTCTTCTGAATCCTCTATAATCTATTGATTCCACTAGTGTATTGCTCATGTCAGCTATTGTATTCTTCACCTGTGATTGGTGTTTATATTTTCTATCTGTTGAAGTTCTGAGTTCATCCACTCTTCTCTCAAGTCTGCTGAGTTATCTTTATGACCATGACTTTGAACTCTTTCTTTATCAGGCATATTGCTTATCTCTGTTTTGTTTAGCTCCTTTTCTATGATTTTTGTCTTTCAATTAGGACATATTCCTTTGTGTCATTTTGTTTAACTCTGTCTATGTATTAGCTACTTAATACATAGCTATGTCTCCTGATTTTGAAAGTAGTGGCTTGGTGTAGAAGGGGCCCTGTTGTAAACTGTTCCTAGTCACTAGAACCAAGCACTCCAGGGCTGTTCCCTGTGTGGCCTACCTGTGCCCGCCTGGTTGCAGCTACTGTGGGGGCACAGGTAGCTAGGCTTTTCTTTCTGTGCTGCTGGCTTAGAGGCCTAGCTGCAGCTACCATAGGCTCACTGGTGGGCAGGGTTGGCATTCAGCCCAGCTATCTGCATAGTAATGAGCCATTGTAACTACTGCACGTGTGCTGGTGCAGAGAGTTTGCATCCCTCCCCTGCCCAGGGCAGGTCCACAAAGGAATGACATGGTGGGGCATATAGTGCTAGAACTGACTCCTGAAAGCCTCTGGCTATCTAGGCTGGGGAAAGGCAAGAAAACTGGTGCCTGCCAGCACTTTTATTTCCAGAGAAAATTGCTGCAGATCCCTGCTCCACTGGCACATGTCCTAAAATTAGTCAATAAATCTCCATGTATATAGCCCAGGTACTGCTCAAACCCTATCTTTTGTGCTGTGTCTTGGGCTGTTATTTGGCTTGTTGGCTCTGTGAGGGTGGAGACTCAGTTTCTTACAGCCCTCCAGCTCTCCTGGAGGGAAGCCTTTGGTTTTTGAAAGCCAGACGTATGGATACTCACCTTCCCAGTGCAGGTCCTGAGGGTTGGGGTAGTGTTTGGTGTGGACTCTGATCCCCTTGCTCCTCTGTGCTTATGATGTCCCTCCTGTTTGTGGGTAGTTGTGCTGGGGTTGGGTTCCTTTTTCAGTGTAGCCTTCTCTCTGCCATAGCTGTGGAGGATCTGTCAGTCTTCAGGTCATCTTCAGAATTAGTTGCATAGATATTGTTGCTGCCTCTATGGGATGAGGTAAGCTCAGGATCTTCCTCTGGAAAGTGTCTTGAATTCCCTGTGCACACCTGAGTTTCACTTCGGTCTGCAACAATATTACCAGTGTACTGCCACTTCTACTGATACTAGACAGACCCACCATCTAACTTGATATGCAGTTCAACTTCGTAGCCACTCACCTTTCTCAGAGGAATACGAATACGTCACACAGGTATTCTGAGTCAGTGGGGTTTAACTAGGTGGGGACAGTGGAAGCAGTGCAATTGCTTTTTTTTCTTTCCCCCCAAGTAGTGATGGTGGAGGAGAGAGGGCACTCAGAGGCTGGTTTGTATTTTTTAAAAGTTCTACAAGTGATTTTGATATAGAAATCTTAATCTGTTTTAATTTTTTTGGTAGATTTACTATTTATCCTATTTTGGTTTTAGACCAAATCAGAAGAATTGCTTTTCTTATAAACATCTTTAATGAATAAACCAATTTTTAATTTACATATTAGCATTGTACTTTCTCTCATAGGTATCCTCTTTGAGAAATGAAAAGCGAGGCTCATCATATCTCATCTCTGCCCCAGAAGGTGGTTCTGTGGAATTTGTTGACCAGCATTCTCAGGGCACAGGAGCATATTACATGGAAACCTACTTAAAAAAGAAGCGCGTATACTGAGTTAAGTTCTCGTCTTATAACCTCATAAGGTTTTTTGCAGTATCTCTGCTATTCATCGCTGCCTTAACTACATTCAGACTAGCCATATCCTTTAAATACGGGTTTCTAATTTCCCAGAAGGAACTGTATTGTGCAGCAAGCAGAATTGCCAAATAAAAAATAAGTAGCAATAAGACAATGGAGGACATTTTCCATTACAATTAGATGTATCTTAATTGGTATTAACTTATAGTCCATTGGAGAAAGTAACAATGTTCCAATATTCCTTGTTTAGGACTGGGAATAATTTTGACACCATATGTAAAAATATGAAGCAATAAATAGGAAACGGTCTTGTTTCCTGAGCCTTAGGAGAATGAGTTTCTTATATGCCAATGTGCATTTCACTCTACTTTCCCTAGAAGTAATCTCATTTATAGATTTTTAGAACTTTTCCTAGAACTACAAGAGTGCAACTACAAAATGCAGTGGTGGTAATGTTACAAAGATGCTCTACGTGCAAGCTAGTTACCCCCACATCAGCCTTGCAATATAAAACCCAGAGTGATGTCCAAGTTCTACACAACTACAGATGCTTTGCTTTTAATGTTATCTACCTACCATTTATACCTTTTGTGAAAAACAAGCTATTTTTGAAAAAAGTAGCTTTGGTGAAATAATTTCGGGGGTTAGCAGACTACACCCTGGGGTCAAGTTCAGTCCTCCACCTGTTTTTATACTGCTAAGAATGAGGTTTACATTTTTAAATGAAGTAGAACAGATTTAAATTAAGTTCTATGAAATTCAAAATTTCAGTGTCATAAAATTTTATTGGAACACAAACCTGCTCATTCATTTACATACTATGTAGGGCTACTTGTGCGCTGAGTAGCTGTGACAGATCATATGGTCTGCAAAGCCCAAAATATTTATTGTCTGGGCCTTTATGGGGGGAAGTGTGCAGACCCCTGGTCTAATGGCACTAATTCCCTAATCCTTTAACTTCTGCAACAGGCTTATAAGTGGCAAGTGACGTAGGTTTTTGCATCTGATTTCATGGTATAAATCAATGATGATCTAATTGCTAGAACAAGGCCTATTTTGATCCTCCAATGCTGTATTTCCACAGTGTAGTTCAACAGTCAATACTGCTCTCTCTGGAGGAGCACTATGGAATAACAAATATATAACAATTTTGAGGTAGTAAGTTTATACCTCATTTTCTGCTTTGTCTCTTATTCTTTTGTAGTGTTAGGCTGAAATATTATCAGCTATTTAACTTGATTTACTCCGGCAAGAATTGTTTATTGCATATAACTTTTGACATCACCATTTCCCGAAGACTTTGGTATTAAACACATGAGAAACCCGATCAATAAAAATATCTTCTAATAAGGTACCCTTTTCTAATTATCAAGTTTAAAACTGGTACAGATGATTTTTAAAGAAATTGGTCTACTTTGTTTCATATATTATTAACTTCTATTTGAAAATGACAGCTAGAAAGCTAATTACTAAGGATTGGCATCACCCAATTATGACTCAGCAGATGCATAATGGTTCCTCCATGTTCTGTGCTTCTCCTTCCCATTTCCTATTGCATTGAGCATCTTCGATGCCTAGTCACACCTCTCTGATAAAATTCACCATCTTCTGGTTGTATTAAGTCAGAGCTGCAAAACGAAAGCAGGAAGAGGTTGAAAGAACTAAGCTACTTTGGATGATAGCCCATGTGACTCTGCCCTCTGTGTCTCATTGGATAGAACAGATAAGTACAACTCAAGTGGTGTTTGTATGAAGGACCATTACCAAACTCCCTACCCCCTGCAAAGTCTATATACTATTGTTATTTTTCTATGTAAACAAATTGTTTGAATGCTTTGAAAGTGAAATCTTAATATTAAAAGGCATATGCATGTGAAGTCTCTAGTACATTTATTTGTATAAAGAGTAAACAAAGTGCATACAGAGTGGCCACAGGTTTGACACAGAGACCTTGGGTGATGTATGGTTATTGAATGAATTTAAATGGCAAGTTTATTGTTGCCATTGAATCAATCTAGAACTCTTTCAGGCTCAAAAGGTGAAAAGTAAGGATATGAAACAAATGCTAAACG
>CM052798.1:47072670-47121009 GCA_028533885.1 Nasua narica
ACTCTCTCTCTGCCAGCAAAGCATTTCAGACTAACTGGCGGCTGGGAACAAGGGCTTCTTCTGGTGAGCAACTGGGGCGGGACGCTAGCCCAACAGAAAGGTGCTTTCCGTTCTTTCCAAAAGGAGGAGTGCTTAAGTGCTCTCTATTGTTACAGGGGCCAAATTTCAAGATGTACTTACACATAATAAGCACCACAGTGTGCCTTACATACCCAAATACAAATCTTTTCCATTAAAAATTTTAAATGGCTTGGGTATTGGTTGGGGAAGGAGGACTTGATACACAGGAGTTTAAATGTTTGTTATGCATGCTTCTTATTTTAAAAGTGCTTCAAATCCTTCAATAAGGTTCTGAAAAGTTGTACGATTGGACGGTTGGAATTCCCAGCATTTTCTCATAAGCTGATAAACCTATAAGGAGAGGGGGAGAAAAATCGAATTAAAACACTTTTTGGAAATGCATTTTTCTTATTACTCGAAGTATCACTGATGAACGATTATTCCTTGAGAAGCGCATGAATCAACCTTCCAAAAAATTCAGGTCATTACATCTCAGTGTAGACTCTAAATTTCCTCACTGGTTGTTCTTTGATTCATACAAATTGTTCAGTACATCTCAAATGGTCTAAGAGTTGGCCTTAAAGGCTCAAATCACTTTAAAATACAAAAACTGCATAAAGGTCATAAATGCTGTTGACTAACAAACATGCCATGACAGTGGGCCCGCGAACAACACGGATTCAACTGTGTGGGTCCAGTTACACACACTTTTTTCAATAACTATGATCTACTGCTATAAATGTATCTTCTCTTACCGTTTCTTTCTCTTGTAATTGTTATCAGTAAGGCTCCTGGTCAACAGCAGTCTTAAGCGTTGGGTAATCAAAAGTCCCACGCAGATTTTCAACTGGGTAGGAGGTCAGCTCCCCTAATCCCATGTGAGTCAAGGGTCAACTCTCTATGTATTTGTCCCAACTGGGCTGCACCAGTGTGTGTGCCTGTGACCCTTTAGGGTGCTCACTGAGGTGAGTCTACTTTTGGAGGGAATCCTTACTTGAGACATGACTTTTCTACTTCTTCCCACCCCTCCACCCAAACTCTTGTGGGATAACTCAATCCCTGAGAAAACACAAGTTGAGTTTATTACTGTAAAATGGCCCGGACATACCTCATCTGGACAGTGAAGTGGACATGGCAAGCGTTTTCCTTCTTTTAATGTATTCACAAGTCTTGTGACTGTCATCTGGCCATGAGTGGGGCCTATCATTTTCAGGAACAACTATATAAAATCAATCCAAATGAAACATTTTAGTACATATTTATATCAACAGATTAAACTTTCTAGAATTACCTGGAAAGTAAGATAATAAAAAGCCTCTTCTCCATAGTAACTATTTCTTAAAGATTTTATTTATCGGACAGAGAGAGGTGGTGAGCAGTAGAGGGAGAGGGAGACTCCCTGTCGAGCAAGAAGCCCGATGCGGGGCTCGATCCCAGGACCAGGTTCATGACCTGAGCCAAAGGCAGATGCTTAACCGACTGAACCACCCCGGTGCCCCTCTCCCTTATAATTTGAAATGCAAGCCCAAAACCTTGATTAGCTGTCAAGGATTAGTCTGTGATAACGCTCCCAGACTTTACCAACCATCCCTTCCCCTGGCCAAAGAGCCTGTCTCAGTGAAAATGATCTCATTTATGAATACCTAAGGCTCAAACACAGCCCTCCCCACTGCGCCCTTATTCTCCCAGGAAACTGTCCCTGGACTGCTCACAGGTAAGATCCTTGACAGTTAAGCATTGTTTTCTAGAACTTGAGCTCCTTGTGAAATGAGGACTTGAGAGGGCTACAAGTGTCAAGTGACAAACTATGCTAAACGGAAAAATGACACTTTGTACTGCAACACACTCACTGGGTTCCATTTAAGAACAAAATTTACACATTTTCAATGGGTGCCAGGCATGGATGAAGGGAGAAGGAAGCCTTACCGCCATGGGGCTGTAATCTGAGTCACAGTAAGTGAGCAGCTCATGCAGAGTCACTCCAAACGACCAGACGTCCGAGGCGATATAAAATTTACACTGAATTAAACATTCGGGAGCATACCTGAAAGAAAGCAGACCATGAAACTTCATTTCCTGGGAAGGATTTTCCAACACATTACAGAGTCACTCCAAAAAATCACTTCTTCGGCATCTCCCAGTGTTGAACGCGTGTTAACGACGCGTCTGCCGAGGCACACATCTGACACGCGCACCACCGCGGGCTCGCCGTGGCACGCACCTCTTGGAAGTCTTGGACACCACCCCCCCCCCCCCCCCCGGCCGCAGCTGCTGTCTGTGTGGAGGAGGCACGGGATGACGCCCCACGTGCTTTTGGCAAGTTCAAAATTAATGAGCAGTGACCTCACCGTGCAGCCTTCTTCCAAGGTCAACTGTCTCGGCGGATGACACCCAACTGCCCGAGCCAGAAACAGAGGCACCCCGTATCCAGTTAACTAGATGCTTCTCAAACCTACTCAGTTCTCTCAAGCTCCACCATCGCTGTCCTAACCACTGCCCTAGTTCACACCCTCACTGGCTCGGACTGATTCAGACTCCCTTGGCTCCCACCTTGCTCCCCTCCTGTCCCGTCCCCAGTGATCTTTTTAAAGCAAAAGCTGCCATTCTTAAGCCCTCCAGTGATCTATCCCAATGCTCAAAGGGGGAGTGCCAGCTCTGTGGCTCGGCATCCAGTGCTCCGTCTTAGCAAGTCGTCGAGACCTCCCACTTCGTGATCCAGCCCCACCGAGCTGACTGAGATTCAGTTCCCAGGATATTCGCTGCTCTCATCTCACTCTTGCTAGTCACACATGCTTTCTTCTACCATCCTTACAACCCCCTGTGGATCTTTTAAAGTCTTAACAGGACTTCCAGAAAACCAAGCCCAACCCTTCTATCCTTATACCACCAGGAGACTGGCTGCCCAATCCATTAAATTCTAAACTCAGTCTGCCTGCTCACCACAGATATCTAGCACCCGGCACAAAGCCTGGCCCTGATCCATATTCGTGCGTGAACGAAGGCTTAGGCTCCATGGGTGGGAGAGATCCAGGCTGGTGTCCATGCGGGATATGCCTCGGAGGTCCTGATTAGTTCTACAGGAGCCATGGAGTAGAGGCCTAGAGCATCGCCCTTGGATGGCATTCCAGGCTGCAAGGGGTCACAGTCAGGGTGCGGCCTTCTGACCAAGACAGCCCGGTGATCCGTGAGCAGACGGCCAAGTTCCCTGTGGACTGTGCTCCACTCTGCTCTGTCTGGGATCTCCCTGAATCCGTCAGCGCCTACTTCCTCACCCCGTTCCCACCCCTTCCTCCTTCCTGCCCTCCAGGCCCCCCGTGCAGGCATGTGACCCCTGCAACTACCAACGGTTTTCAGGGCTCTGCCAGAGGAATGCCCTCTCCTGGAAGCTGGCAACGCTCAGCCACTGGGTGGCTGGCGTCCCCCACTCCTGAGAAGATGGTGTCGGTAGAACTCAGGCGTTTCTGTGGGCTGCCCTCAGTGAAACAGCCTAACGGGTGTTTCTCGAAGGCACAGATCAATCAATTCCAGATGGCGCTAAGATGTTTCTACCCTTGACTCGGGCAGGAGGAATGAGAGACATTAATACAACATTAGATTCAGTTACCAAAACACAGGGCTGTCCCGATCATCCTTGACTGTGTAGTACTCTTTGTCAGTTTCAATTGCTTTGGTCAAACCAAAGTCTCCAATTTTCACTTGGTGCTCACTCTCAACGAGGACGTTTCTTGCTGCCAAGTCCCGGTGAACGTACTGCCGAGAACCCAAATAGTCCATCCCCTGAGGGAGAGAGGTGGAGGGAGAGTGCATTTGCTAAAGGTTGGTGCAGGTTCTGTTTTGTATCCATCACTGCTTCATAAAAAAGCACTGATGTCATTTCATTTACCTACCACTTTTTTTTGTTTTTAACACAAGGATAGTAAGACCAACCCAATTCAAAGAAATACACATTAAATCAGCCATATTAACAAATCCGTTTTCTCAGTACTGGCTAATTTTCATCCAAATCATGTGGCACAAAGTGAACCCAGGTACAATCACTGGAAAGCTTCCCACTTGCAGTCTAATTGGAACCCAATTACCCAGGACAGAGTGCCTCATTTTTTAATCTTTAACGTTTTTTTGGGTTTTTTTTTTTTACCTTACAAATCTGAACGGCATATTTTAATTGCTGCTTGAGGTTAATTTTGTTCTTATTCTTTGGAAGATACTCCTTAAGGCTTCCCGAAGGCAGAAATTCCATGATGAGCTTAATACCATTTCCTCCTGTTTAGAAAAAAACACCCATCAGGACAAGGTCTCCAGATGAAGCAACTGTGGGAGAGTAGAGGGTGCAGGATCTGGAGAGGCAGGCCCAAGCTGATTTCAGTGTCACCCCTGAATCACTACTGAACCCCTTAAGCTCCTGAACCTCGGGATCCTCAGCAACAATCGGAGATAGTCACATTCCTGTACGCTCACAGCCCAGTCGTCAGCACCCACTGAGCTCCCAGTGCTCTGCAAACCACTGCGGGTGACTAATTTTTAAAAATTATGAGCCACCTCATTTCATTACCCATTTCAGAGCACCGTATGTATTCTACTGGTTTGTACAAAAAGAAATGCAAGATAGGCAAAGCAGACAGTGTCGGCTTCACAGGCCCGAGTGCGAGTATTGGGACGAGTGAAGTCCAACCTCCAGCACCGGAGGGAGAACGCTGGGGGGCTTCCCTGGCGGCGGGGGCAGCTGGGGGGCATCCCTGGCGGCGGGGGCAGCTGGGGGGCTTCCCTGGCGGCGGGGGCAGCTGGGGGGTTTCCCTGGTGGCTCCACACGGAGGGACGTGACCTTGCGTGCGACGGCGCAGCCCCAGAACTCGTGCGAACAACCAGCGAGCGTGTCCAGGTGGCCCAGACAGGGCCAGGGGCACTGCCTGCTTGCGCTGGCCTTTTAAGCCCAGACAGTCCCTTCATCTCCAAACCAACCCCACCGTGCCCAACATACCATCTTCCGTACAGATGCCTTTGTACTTCACAATGTTCTCGTGATAGAGGTTCCTCAGGATTTCAATTTCCTTCTTCAGATCAGCTATGTGGTTGCCTCCACTCTCAGGCTTCAGGGATTTCACCGCCACCTGCTCCCCGGTATTATCCCCCTCAGGGTCATACCTGCAGAGCTCAACCTTCCCAAAGTGGCCCTAGAAGGAAAGATCCACGCGCCTGATGAGAGGAGCCGCACGTGGGGCCAGCAGGAACACTTCCACGAGGCCTGCTCCTTGTGCTGCTCCCCGGAAGGCCAGGGGCCAGCAGCTCAGCCTGACCTTACGGGCGGCAAGCTCCTACCTGGCCCCTTCCTCCCGTGGCCTCACAGGCCATCCCCTCTGTGACTGGGCTAAGACAAGGAGGTACCAGGGGACTGGTGAACGCATCAATCCCAGTTTCCATGGAAATGTAACCCAAAAGGAGATGAGAGTGGTTTTGGCCCTGCAGGAAGCGTGTTTACGAGACGTGGGCTCAGATGCCGACTAAGCCACCGGACAGTGACGTGGGCCCCGTCACCCCACCCCCTGAGCTGGCTCTGGAGGGGTTCCACGCACACAGCAGCAGCAGCCTCATGGGGACGCTGTGCTTGGAAAGCGCCAGCACACAGCCTCGGCACACAGGACGCGTGCTCGGCGCGACCGTGACCCACGTTCGCTTAACCCAACTACAGAAAATCTGGACAAAGATGCAAACTGCAGTAGCTTTTCTGGTCCCCCTAGCTGTTCGGAAACTCCCATCTGAGATCCAGGGAAAAGCTGACACCATCTGGCCTGTGTAGTACATACTCCTCCATTGAAGCAGCCTAGCAGAAAACAGACCCCCAGGGAAGTCTGAGACAGGGATTTTTCTGTTTCTACCCTATCTCTGCCTACTCCCCTAGGTCTCTCCCTTCCATTCTCTTCATCCCTCAGAGAAGAGTCAAGTCTGGAGGAAGCAGACCAACATCCTGTGTGCACATCCGGCCCCCCGGACAGGCAGGCATATGGGCGCTGTCGCCCTGTGCCAAATGGAGAATCGCCTGGGATTCAACTGGCCCCGAGGAAACGCAGTGAGATGCTTTCTCTCATAAACCTTGGCCCCAAACGGGAGACAATGGAGAG
Organism: Nasua narica; assembly: GCA_028533885.1. Taxonomy (NCBI): domain Eukaryota; kingdom Metazoa; phylum Chordata; class Mammalia; order Carnivora; family Procyonidae; genus Nasua; species Nasua narica. The sequence goes on from CM052798.1 coordinate 47,078,847, forward strand.
CAGCTCTGGATGCAGACAGAGGTGACATGATCAGCGGGGCACTCCAGCCTGACTTGCCTCTCCCAAGTCACGGATCCTCTTCAAGAAGCGCTTTTCAAAATGTGTGGGATCTACTTCGGTCGCTGGCTTTCTTTCAGAAACAATGTCGGGATCTAACACAGGAGAAAAGAAACCATGTTACAAAGGAGTGACCACCACTCATGGGCCTCTCATTATTCACCTGCTCCCCGGGCACTGGCTGTTCTCAGCTACGGAGCACGACTGTCTTACTCTGCTCTTCTAGTTTATTGATGTCTCTCATGATGGCTCGGAAGAAGGGTCTCTGGTTGGGGTCATAGTTCATGCAGCGGGTCATAAGGTCAGCCAGCTCCTTACAAGATGGTGTCACTGGCCGGCACCGGCTTTCGTAGAATCTCTCTTTCTGTAAAGGAGAAAACCACGTGGAAGAAACCAAAGGAACCAGTCACTCGGTTACTGCCCCAGTTACCACCCTAATTTAATTCCCAACAGCTATGCTTCAAGGTAGTTTTCCTCAACATGTGTGTTACTGTTGCCTCACTGCGGCTGGGGGAAATCGTAGTCCCCACACAAAAACCCACGGTCAAGGAAGATGGGCGGTATAGCCCCATCCCGCACGAGCTGTGTTCCCAGGAAGTCATGCAACCTTCCAGGAATACAACTTGGCCCTCTGTGTAACAACCTTCGGATTCTTCAAATCCTTATGACTCATTAATTCCAACTATCGAATGACTCAGAAATAGATCAGATACAAAGATTTATGTTCAAAGATATTCCCTGCAGAATGACATAGAACATTACAAATTTAAAAACAACCCAAATGCCAAATATAAAATTAGTTAAGTAAATCTGAGCTTAATGAGACAACTCTTACATTAAATTTGTAAAATTCTAAGACATATTTAAGTGCCTAGGAGAAATCTTACAATATTAATACAGCCTATATTCCTATACCTAGAATAAAGAAACTCAACACCTATCTGTGTTATTTTTGATGACCAGTGGGCATTTAAAATACGAGCTGATGTTCCACCAGCACATACTGTGTGCCTGGCACTCTACATGCGTGATTAATCCTCACAACAGCCCCGGGAAGTAGGTGTTCTTTATCCCCATTTTACAGAGGATAAAACTGAGGCTCAGGGAAGTTTAGGGACACTTTCAAGGTCACACAGCCAGTAAGCCTGTGGAGGGGATTCAAACAGACGTCCACCTCCTCCCACAACATGAGGCTTCCTGACGACTCCCGAGATGTCCCGGAGTGCTCGAGGAGTCTTTCCTCAGCTTCCCCGGAAGCTCGAGGAGGCTTCCCTCAGCAACTGCTCACCTCAATCAGGGTCTTGTCCTTCAGAGGGATCTCGCCATTGTAGCAGATTTCCCAGAGTGTGGTTCCAAAGCTCCATTTGTCGGCAGCCACACTCAGGTTCTTGGAGTCTTCAACACACTCGGGAGCAATCCACGGGATTCGCTCTATGCACTCTGGAAAAAGACGGGAGATGTTTCCAGATCAGTTTCCGGAATCGCCTGGGGGGTATATCACTGTCAATGCAGCCGGGAACTGTGAACTAATGAAGTAACTATTTTAAGCAGTGTTTCCAAACACAGACCACAGCTACACCGGTTCCTGGGGAGCTTGTGAAAGGTGCCATCTTCCAGCCCCTCACCCTCGGCACTTCAGATCCGTCAGGGCTGGCAGGGGTGTCTGTTTATCACACGCCTCCCAGGAGAGTCATGCGGGGCCAGTCTTCTGAAGCTCTGGCCTCAGAAAGAGCAAAGCACCCAGGGTGGAGGCCAACACCCCGGGGAAGGAGAACCGAGGCTTAAGAAGGAAAGACAGGAAGGGAGGCCCACACTCGCTGAGTAGGCCTGGGCTAACCTCATGCACTCTGCACAATCCACCTGCAACACTGTGCTTGCTTTATGTGGGAAAGGACAAGAGAAGACGACTGAGGAGAGGTTCTCCTACAGCGCTTGCCCCTGGCTGCTTCTGCCCCTGGCTACTTCGGGCTTCCGGCCAAGACCCGTGATGGGAACAGACACCCCTGCTGCTTCCAGAGCAATGTCCCTTAACAAGCGCTGCAGCCTCCTGGCTCCCGCTGCAGAGAGAGGCAGGCGGGCCATTCCTGAGTGGGCATTCCCAGTCGAGCCCGCCTCACCGACCTTCCGGGCCTGCAGGAAACCCCAGCCCCTGAGTCACGCTCCGGTCCCGGCTACATGACGTCCCTTTCTCTCCGAAGGCACACAGCATTCAACTGGCACCTCCTGTGGGGTAGCCAGCCTTCTCCACTTGCTCTAGAGTCCCCTGTGCCTGTGTCTCAGACACTTGCTGAGGACAGGAGCCTTGACAGACTCAGGCCTGAGTTTGCACAGACTGCGGGAGGTTGGGGGGTGATAAGCACGACACAGGTACTAAAGGAGGCTTTCCATTTCCCTTCTAAGAAGTGGATATTTTACGTCTTATTGGTAAGCCTTGTTTTCATCCTGGTTCCCTTCCAAACGTAGCTCATTCTTTGAATTACAGAGCGAAACTCTAGGCGCCAGGCACTGCACTTGGTGCTGGAAACTGCCAGCCAGCAGAGGCCAGGGCCCCAGGCCTGGGGGGATGCTGATATCCCGGATACAGCCTCCTAGCACAACTGCGCAGTGCTGCTTTCGGGCTCTCAGCTCCCAGGCCTGCACCCTCCTGTGGAGCCCCACAGCTCACAAGAACCTCATTTCAAGCACGCAGGACCCCAGCAATCACTCGGGTGCCTCCCTGAACGGCTTGCCAACTCCGGTTGAGGACCAAGGAGACACAGCTCCTCCTGACACCCCTCTGACCACCCCCGGGCCCAGCAGCCTCCCTCTGTGCTACCCCAGCACCTTGAGCAAAGATGTGCCTTGGCTGAGCTGGGTTTCTCCCTCTGCTCTGTCAGCTCCCCGAGGGCATGGGCCCCCCCCTCAGCTCCACATCTCCCCAGGCGCCCAGGGCACAGCAGCTGCACCAAGCCTGTCTGCTAAAGTGTCCTCAAAAGGAAACACACCTGGGCCCTAGCCTCCTTCTCCCCGCTGGCCTGACCCTAATTAGGGCGAGGTAGGGTGGGTGGAGGGCAGGGATGGGAACTGGGGAGGGCGGGAAGGGGAGACACACCTTGCCTGGACAGCACCGTGATGGGGATGCCAGGGTCACTGAGCTTAATGAACGGGCCGCACTCGCTGTCAATGCCCTCGCGGGCCAGGAGAAGGTTTTTCGTGCACACGTTTCCGTGGACCAGGTCTTTGTCCTCCTGCAGAGGGAAGAGGATAAAATCAGTCAGGCTGCCCACGGGGTGGCCTGTCGTTTCTCCTTCCCTCACTCCCTGCTTCCAAGCCTGGCCTCTTGCGTCGTCTCTCCATATTCCCCAGTGACAGCCAGGCCCAGGTAGCCTCACTCTCCCCAGTTATCTGTGTGACTCGGGCCCATTATATCATGGCCTTCTGGCCCAGTTCCCTCGCCAGCGAACCGGGTATAATGGTGGAACAGGCCTCCTAGGGCTTGTGAGAATGACACTGACGAGAACCTGTGTGACACCCGAACAGCTGACCCATGGGGGGCGCTACTGATGCTAGCAATTTCACTCATTCACTCGACAAGCATTGCGCTGTTTCCACTCTTACCTACAGTGCATGCAGCAGTCAGTCCTTTGATGTGATAAAACTTCCCTCGAAACAGGATTCATACACAAGCACACGAACGGCCCCAGACGGCCGTTTTCAGCAAGCACCAGGCACACCTGCATTTAACCACAGAGCCCGGGCCCCTGCAGCCCGCCTGGCTACACCTCCTTCCTGCCACCCTCTACCGGAGAGGAGACCACCACGGACCTCAGAACACACTCACCAAGTAACTCAGGGCGCTGGCTAGCTGTTTGGCAACTTTGAACTTCCACGGTGTGGTGAGGACATCGCTTTTCCGGTGCATGAAGAGATCCAGGGGCCCCCCCTCCACAAACTCCTCCACCATGATATCTACAAGCACGCAAGCAGCCGCATCAGGAACCTTCTGTGCATCTGGGACAGTACTTTCCCTCATCCTCTGAGGAGAGCTCACTGTAGTGGCTGGTGCGCAGCTTGGGAGGATGGCAATGCCCTTGGGAGAAGCGAAGCCCAGAGCACTGCCCCGCCCGCCCAAAGCACCTTCTGCTCTGACTCCCAGCTTGCTCACCCCACTGTCTCGGGTCCAGAGCAGCGTGCGGCCAGAGCTGGCAACAAGTAACGTTCAAGAAGTGAGTGAAAACCGAACGGGACTTCATTCCACACCCACTAAGCACGAGAGCTGCTCAGTACCTCAAGTTCCTCGACTGCAAGAGGAGGCAAGAAGCCCAGGCCACGTGAAGGCCGCATCGGCCCCGAGTCGTCATCACAGCGCCCGCTCACCCCAGCCAGGCCGACCTCCCCGCCCAAAGCGAATGCACTTACTCTCCACATCTCGGACACAGACGCCATAGAGGTACACGATGTGTTTGTGGGAGACCTGCCTCATCATGCTGGCTGCTTCAAAGAAGGCCTGTGGGAGAAGCGCACAGGGAATGTCAAGGGTCACAAGGATCTGATGCCAAAGGAGTGCTGCCGAGAGGAAAGTCAGTGGGTCCCAGGAACACTCACCCCTGTCGTCATCCCAGGCCCTGAAACCGTTCCCCTGGCCTTGACTGCCCGGGGGCGTTGCCAAGCCCTCACCTAGGGGCCAGTCTGGCTGGGCTATGGAATCTATTTAGAAAACCTAACAGAATACAGAGCCAGGCTGGTGGCAGAGGCTAGGCAACAATTTCCCCACTGGATACTCATATCCACCACTTTCTCTTCCTTTAAATTTTGGGAAATAACAACATTCGGAACTGCAGTAGAATAAGTGAAAAACCAGCTCTCTGTTGAGACTTGGCTTCATCACTCTCTAACAGTGTGTGGGATCTTGGTAAGTCCTTTCACTCCCCTGGGCTTTAATTTTCTAGACTGCAAAGTGATAGCCCTGGTCTACACCAGGGACCTCTAGAAGATTCAGCTCGAGTCCTGGGGCTCCACAGAACCACCACAAGAACCTCTACGGGGGAGACTGGGAGGGGCAGGGAGGGGACAGGCTGCTCAACGCACTTCATCTTCAATCTTCCCTCACTTACTTCACATACCTGCTTCATCTAAGACTGTATTTGAAGAAAGGAATTCAGACTAAATGACAAGTTTGACAACCACCAGACCAAAACAAAGGCAAAGGTTCTTCCTCGCTCACTGTGCTCCACTGGCCCCGGACCTGGGGGTAGAAAGGGGACCAGGTTCTGAAGACACTTGCCAGAGAAATGTCCCTGTGGCTGGGGTCTAAGACTTTGAGGATCACTTTTATTCTCTTCTCTTCGGAAGTTCCTTCGTCATCCTTGTAATCCACCAGGGTACCGGAGTAGATGTGCGTCCGTGTGCCTCTCCCGAGGTGCTCACCCTGAGGAGGAAGCAGGAGGTTGCGGTGACTTCTCTCAAGGGCTGCAGTGACACCCGAGTCTGGTGCTGAGGCCTTCATGGGGACCCACCACACCAGACGGGTGGGGCATGGAAGAAAGAGCCTCCACAGCTCACAGCCTCTCGGGGCCTCATCCCGGTCAGGCCTCCAAAAGACACGTAAAGCCACTTAGCCAAACACAAATGGGACCCTTACTGGGCCCCAGGAGACACTTAATTCCCAAATGGTTCCTTGCCTTCTACCTTCAGAAACAAGCTGTGGCTAAAATGTAATCCTGACCAATCACCTAACTTCCGGCAGCCCCACCGCCAGCCTCCAGCGACAGCAGCCCACCCTGGGCCTCCGAAGCGACTCAGAGAGGACCCCAACGGTGCTCTACTACAGGCTAGGGTACAGAGAGAGGGGCTTGTTAGTGGTGGGTCGACAGCTCGCAGGCCATCTAACTCAGGGATGTGCTTTCTGTAAACAGGGATAACCATGGCACCCGCCTCCCAGGGCTGTTCTAGAACCAAGTGAAGAGATAGGAGTAAAGGCTCCTTGGTCCAGAGCCCAGCACACTGTGGGTAGAAACCATCTGTTGGGCTGATGTGTTCTGTTTGCTTGCCCTCTAGACCAGGCACTCGCTCATCTTCATCCATCCACCCAGCGTGTGTGTATACGTGCGTGTGTGTATACATGTGCGTGTGTATGCGTGTGTATACGTGCGCGCGTGTATACGTGCGCGTGTGTATACATGTGCGTGTGTGCGTGTGTATATACGTGTGTGCGTATACGTGCGTGTGCGTATACGTGTGTATATGTGCGTGTGTATACGTGTGTGTATACGTGTGCGTGTGTGTATACGTGTGCGTGTGTGTATACGTGTGTGTGCGTATACGTGCGTGTGCGTATACGTGTGCGTGTGTGTATATGTGTGCGTGTGTGCTAAGCTGGCAAATCTGTGGCGCGTTTACATGCGGGTCTGCCGGAGCAACCCCACGGCGGGGAAGGGGTGCGAAGACGGAGGCAGAGACCGGAAGGGCGGGCCCTCAGTTTCCTCACATAGGAAAGGGGATAACACCACCAAGTAAGTGGTATGAGTCCTAAATGAAATCATTGCACATAATCATATGTCTCTAAGGACCCTTCCAGTTCAAGCTGTAATAATTCTGATTTAAACATTCTCAATACTGGAAAATTCAAATGCAACTTACAAAACTCAGGCATTCTTAAGCTACTGAGGTTAATCTCACGAAATGTGTAAACCGAGGTGCTATCATTCTATTAGCCCAGGACCTTCTCCGTAAACGCAGAAAATGGATTCTCTTGGAATCAGCCCTGCCCCCTACAGGAACGTATACAATTGTTAATCGGGTATATTAATTTGCACAAATGCCACCATTTGTCATCTGTCACAGCCGAGTGGCGATGCATCTACCCTGTCTCCCACATCCTGGCAAGGTCCTGCGACTATTCATTAAAGCTGCATCTGTCACAAAGCGATTCATCAAGGTTATGGGAAGTCGTGTTCCCAGAACATCCCGTAAAAGCCATATGCTTTCAGAATCATTACTCTTCCCCAGAAGGGCTGCTTATTCCAGGGGCCAGGCCATGGCAGACCTGTAGCTGTCACCCCACAACTGGCTCTCCGCGGCAACCCACAGAGGCCCCTGCACATTCCCCATCGCTCATCTTCATCCATCCACCCAGCGTGTGTGTATACGTGCGTGTGTGTATACATTCCGAGCCACTCCCTCTGCCTTTGCACGGCACCTGCCATGCATCCCCCAGAATTCTACCTCGAAGCCCCTTTCCCCAGGAAGCCATCTCTGTCCTCCCAAGGCGAGGCAGTACCGTCCTCTCTGGTGGTTCCGTCTCCTGCTCCATTTCCCTACTTCGTTTGGACTTAGGTCTCGGTAATGGGATTATCTACTGAGGAGGCAAGAGCCGGCCCGCCACCAGGCCGTGGGCCCTCCGAGCGCAGCAACCACAGCTGGCATGCGCAAGGGCTCAGTCACAAGGGCTCGGCAAGCGCTGGGGGCACAGCAGATGGCTGGGACCTGCCCAGGGGCTCGAGGGCAAGGAAAGAAGGAAAGGCCCAAGGCCGGTGCCAAGTTTAGACAGAAAAAAGCCTAGGATACTGCTGCTGTGGTGATTTTAATCTCTGGCCACAGCTCTGACCTTATCAGAGGACAGAAAACAATAAAAACGGGCCTTCAGTGAAGAATGTATCCAAAAGGAAGTGGGAGGCGCTTGGAGCAGCGGGCTTTTCTACTCCCTGAAAACCCTACCCAACAATTTTAGGGGTTAACGTAAAAAAGTAAACTAGGAACCAACCTCACGCCTGCTACCTCCCACCATACTCCCTCATAGATGTCAGCCCACTACTGGCTTTCCAACACCTTCCAAGTGTTGCAGTCTCTCCCAGGCAGTCACTGGTTCCTGCCCTCCACGGCTGCCACCATGTCGTCTCCTCAGCCTCCCTGGTATGTGGCTCTGGGTACAGGGACTGGGGTGGGGGCATGGAACAGAGCCTGAGCCTCTGAGCGAGAGCCTTTGCCCTGTGCCTCACACCCCTAGCCAAGGCCCAAGGGCAGCTACCAGCCAAGCTGGGCCTGCCTACGGCTGCAGACTCCGGGCAAAAGGCCTCCCAAGCTGGAGCAGGGGTCCAAGGGATCTATTTCTCAAGACAGTTCTCCTGCAGGCTGACACTGCACATCACCTGCTCCCTTACCTCACTCTGCACCCCCCTGCTTTGCTCCCTCTGGAAGCATCATCAGACAGCCTAGGAACTGAACTTGAGTGGAGCTCTGTCACACAGCATGTGGTAGGTTAACGTGGGTCATCAGAGCAGACTCCCCCATGGACACCCGATTCGTGCTGCCCTGTCAGCACTCCCACCCAGTTCTCCAACTCCTTCTATCCGCATTAGGCCCACAACAGAAGGTCCTATAACCCTGGATAACCCCACGAAGCCTGACGAATCCACTTCCCTTCAAAGAGAAAGTTTCTCTGGGGAACACTGGCAAGGCTGGTGCAATGGCAGGGCGGTGGCTGAAAAGCTTTAACTATGAAAGGAAAGCTCCTTATTTTCTTTCTGAGAGGATTTCCCCAAACCCCGACTTCACTCCCCCAAATCCTCAGACTGCTCACTGTGGAGAGGCAGGACCGAGGTGGACCCAGGAACCTTAGCAAAGACTCACTTGCACAATGTCTTTCTTGAGGATCCGGTCAAAACTCAGCTGGCTCATGGGGTAGACAGGCTGCCACTCCTGGGCTTTCTTCGTAGCCACCAGCAGATTGGAGATCTCTGTGGAAGAGAATGAAGACATCTGAGCAGGGTTGCAAAGGTTCAAGACCCCAGTCAGGCAACTGCCTGCCAAGTATGGGGCTCACTGAACACGTATCTGTACCTGTGCTGGTTCAGTCATTCGGAAAATGCTTACTAAGTACTTGATCGAGGGCCCCCCCAGGAGCCTGCAGGTTAGAAACAGAGCCTAAACTAATCAAATAATCTGCCCATTAAAAGGAAAGCTCCGACCTGTGCAGCTCCCCTCCAAGCCAGACCCAGGTGTTGGAGGGCTGACACGGCAGACCCTTTCTGATGGCAGACCTTAGGGAAGGTCGGCCTACGGAAGGGACATTGTAAAACCGGGGAAGAGAAACTCCCCACTGGCAGGGACGGTGTCTATCCTATTTCCTGCTCTACCTCCACGGCCCGGCACATAGTAGGTACTCAGGAAGTAGCTGTTCCCCGTCTGAATGAATAATCAGGTTGTGAACTGAAGAAGGAGAGCTGAGCGGGGACGAAGGAGCAGTCCGCTGGGTCTAGGGGGTGACGGGAACCGAGGCAGGAGGGTAAAACAACACTGATCTTATGCAAAAGAACAGGACAGATAACCCAGAGAAGGTCGTGTCTGAGCCTCTCCGGGCTCCCACAGCACCTGGCTCCAGGAAGGCACGAACTCAACGTGCGGGGTATGAGCAGACCAGCCCCCCGGCTCTTCGGATTCAAACGGCAAACCCAACACCACAAAATCTGCCGCACCACGAGGAACACAGGCGGCTCGTGGAATTTACAATCCACAGCAGGTGCCTTCCCATCACGGAGCTACTTCGAGCTTTGTCACTGTGCTGGGGAGAGAGCCCCCTTCCAGACCCGGACTGCAGTGAGAGGACTGTGGAACCCTAGAAGAACCCCAGCGAGCTACTGAGGACCAGGTGCCCGCAGTCGGCCGTGTAACTCGGACATGGTCTCTCAGACCCTCACTTCCCTGTAGGCCAGGACTTATTCTCCTTTTTGTTTTTTTTTCAGCTCCCATTTTTCTGATTGCTTCCTCTTTCCCAACCACTGCCCTAAGAGCTTTCCTCACAGTAACTCCTTTCGCCTTATGGCAAGTCTATGAGGTACACAGTATTTTTACCCTCCTTTTTATTCTATACGTCAGAAAACAGAGATTCGGCGTGATTAAACAGCCTGCCCAGCATCAGGCGGCGGGTAAGCCCTGAACGCTCGCTCTTCGGTCACGTAGAGCTCCAGGCTCGTACCTTCCTTTAGCAGCCCTGGCCCCAGTGCAGGGTACAAATCTGGGAGCCAGACACTGGGTCCGGGCACAGGCTCCCCTTATTACCACATTCTGGGTACCCTTTCTCCAGGCAGGTCTCCTCCATTCCGTTATCCTGACTCCAACCCTGTAACCTGGATAAAATCAGATTCAAACAGGCAACTCGGGACTGCCCTGATGGAGAAAAGACCAAGAAAGGGCCACCTAAATGGCATCCCCAGCAAAGAGCTGGGGCAGTGAAGGTGTCTTGAAAATGAGAGAGGAGGATGAAAGTGGGCGCCCTTTGTGGGCCGATGACTTGCACGGCTGCTTCGGGGAGCACGGCACTGAAGTCAACTGTGTGAGCGGGTGAGCTGTAAACCTGTTTCCTCACTAGAAAAACGGGAGACACCGTCGTGCCCCGAATCAGGCTGCTGTGAGGGATAAACAAGACAATGCACACGGAGCGCTTGGCAGTGCCTCGCATACAGGGAGTGCTCCAAACCTGGCAGCCATCGTGGCTCAGCCCAGTACCCCGTCTCGGTTAGCACCAACATCCTGCACCAGCTGGTTGGCAACAGTCAGTTCTCAGTGTCAGGGCCCACGGGTGCAGAAATCACGGCCCCGCCTCCACTCCACTGATGAGGACGTGGGAGGGTCAGTGATGATGCTGGCTGGCTACCCCTTCTTGCCACGGTCACCCTCAGACTTGGAGAGGGGCAGTGGGGCTGGACAACACACAGAGATGTGGACTTGCTTTACTGTCACATCCACTCTGAGTGGCCACCTGCTTTTCCTTGATTCCATGAGGAGTTTCTCAGTTGCATTTTCAAGTGAGAAACCCAGGTTGGAGTGAGGCCATCAGAGCCTTGCAGTTAGGAGGGCAGAAGGACTGATGACCCAAAAATGACCTTCTCCTTAATTTTCAGGTTTTTACCACTTCTCTAATTTGCAGGTGGTGGTGGGAAGACAGAGGGCTTCTGACAGCCCACAGAAGCCAACCTCATACACACGGCTCATTCCTCCTCTCCCCACCACGGGGCCCTTCCCTCCTCCGGGTCAGGAGAACTGGCCCTCGCCCGGGAGCCCTGGCCGATGGCTGCCCCTGCACCTTCGCGGGGTAGGATGGGATGTATGGGAAAGGTCACCAGAGCTGGAGTCAGAAGACTTGAGTTCACTTCCCCGGCATCCTCTAACTACCGGGGCAAATATAATGGAGATTACAACACACTCTGGCTTGTTCTGAAGATTAAGTGACTGGGAACACGAGAGGCCCTCACACAGGGCCTGGAAGCATAGGAGCCCTCATCATCATCATCATCGCTACTTGTTGCTACTATTGTGATAACTACTGATACCAGTGGCAAGGCACTGATCTGCATCTCGTAATAGCCATAAAGAGCTGCTGTCAGATGGAATAAACATAGTACCCATGAGAAGCGCTTGAGATTAGCAGGCACCCCCAATATGGTGGCTACTGCTATAATCCTTCACTTGACAGACTCAGTGAACACAGATTCCATGATCTTGTCTTAAGAGTTAATACTTGAGCGGGACAGGCAGACACTAAGCGCATCCAGGGTGGAGTTCCAGGAGACGCACGAGAAGTCATGAGAGGGGCTCAATCTGTCCTTGTGCTTCTCCTGCTCCCGATACTGGCTCCCAGATCTGGACCAGTAGGGTGGCATCAACACCAGAGACCTCTCCAGCTAATTCCACCAGAGAAATCATGCCCCCGTGTCCCACCTGCCACCAGCTCTCGCTACCTGTGGCCGCTGCTCTCCATCTCCTCAACCTCACCCAGAGACCACGAATCCCAAGGAAAGTAAAGACTGCTCCTAATATCCGTTCGGAGAGATTACGTGAGTAAATAGGGTCCTTGGGCTTTAAGGTTTTACCTCACTCTGAGGTCTCAGGGCCAAGGGGCAGACATGTTTTTACCCTTGCAGAACATCTTCAAGCACGAAAACAAAGGCTGTAGTTACCCCCAGAGCTGGCAGGAAACCCTATCTGATCAACAAGAACATAAGTCCTTCCTCTTTCACCGAATGTGGTGGCAGCCTCTTGCTGGGAGGCCAAAAAGTGATTCAAACATCAAGAGCCCAGGCCCCTTTTTGTCCTGGTGTTGCTTCCTCTGCCTACCCTTGCATCAAGGCTCACAAATTCCCTTAAGAGAACCACAGGCATCTCAGCCAAAGAGACTCCTCAGAGCAACTTCCACCATACTTCCCAGGGCCTCAGAACGACTGTGCTGCCCACCCTTTCTTTGGGGCCTGACCTCCTCTCAGGGAAGGATCTGACCCGTGCAGGCACCCTGCAGTGGGGGGTGTCAAAAAAACACTTGAGGTAGCCTGGCACTCAAGCCCCTTTGACCCTGACCCTTAGTGAGGCCCACTTCACTTCTCCAGGACTCAATTTCCTCATCTGTAAGACGAGGCATTACTATCCTTCCAGTTCTCACATTCTAGGAGGTGATGAATCTGCCTCTAGGACATCGGCGACACTGTCTATGGGGCTTCAAAAACAAGAGCCGGGTTCCTCGACCCTCCTATCCATTTTACAACCTGACTCTCCCACGGTTCAGCACTGTAGCTCCCTGGTGTGGCACCAAGGCCTCCTTACTCAAACCCTTTCTGTCTAACTTCACCAGACACATTAGCCCTCCAGCCCCTGCTTCTCTGCAACCTGTGCTGTGGCCTGCCACGTTGCCCCTGCACATGCTCAGCAGCAACGGCCCTCAACTAACAGCAAGTCCCCTGCTCACTGTCCACGATGCTCTCCTCTGGGCAGTCTTCCATGCCACGGCTCAGGGATGGGCAGAGGGTGACGTACAGATGTTGATGAAAGAGCATCATATACGCAGTGGCCTTGTTTCCCAGACATTTTCTGCATGCGACTAGAAACCCTCGGAGAGCAGGGACTGGGTGCCAGGCATTTCTGATGCTTTGCATTCACCACAGTTCTTGGCCCACAGAAGTGTTCCAGGGGGTGCCTGGGTGGCTCAGTTGGTTGGGCGACTGCCTTCGGCTCAGGTCATGATCCCGGAGTCCCGGGATCGAGTCCCACATCGGGCTCCCGGCTCCACGGGGAGTCTGCTTCTCCCTCTGACCTTCTCCCCTCTCATGCTCTCTCTCAAATAAATAAATAAAATCTTTAAAAAAAAAAAAAAAGAAGTGTGCCAAGAACGTTCCCAGATAATAAACCACTCACATGGGAACTCTCAAGACACTTTACCTTAAAGAGGAAAGTGGTAAGTTTCTGCTTACTAATCCTAAACATGGCTCTTCCTGAAGCCTGAGCTACTAAGGTGTATAGGTTTTATTCTACAGAAAACGCTGACACTCGAGGGCCGGGATTAGAGGTGGGGACGGACTTTTAACAAGATGAAATGAAAGACACCTAGAAACTGTGGGGGAGGGGCCGCTTTCTTCCGACCAACCAGCCTCTTTGGGTTGCCAGGTGTTTTGGAGCATCGCCACGGGGCAGGGGGGATCCTGGGGGGACAGGGCCCAGCTCCGGCCCAGGGAGACTGACCTCGGGGCTTGGGCTGGCAGCAGCGCTTCAGCACGAAGCTGATGTTGTCTGTGCGCAGGATCTGCTTCTTGAGGTGGCTCATCAGGTCCCCCAGGCTGGGGAAGCTGCGGTCCGAGCCGTGCAGGCTGTAGCGGCCCTTCTGCACCTCGATCTGAAAGTTCTTGAACTGTTTCTGGCCACCCGGCACCTGCCCATCAGGAAAAGGACCAGAAACGAAGTGTTTTAAATGGGTCAAGCAAATGCACCATGGGTATGTCATTGGCTAACAACACAAGAAGCTGGATAAAAGACAGCTAGAACTCTGTAGAATCTCTGAACCATTTCTATAAATCTGTAATTATTCAAAAGTAAAAATGTATTATAATCAAGTAATCAAACAAAGAAATAAATCAATCCAGAAGACACCCATCAAAGGGAGTTAACATTAGGGAGAAAGCACAACTGAGCGATGACTTCCACAAGAGCATCACCTCGTTCTAAATCTGTTAGAGGAAGTCCATTGAAAAACCAACCTCACAGGACTGCTTTGATTACATGACAAGAGTAAAAAACTTAGTAAGCACTTATACAGATTGGCAAATATTATTATGCATGAAATAATAATTACTATAACAATATTTATCCAGGAAGTCTCTCAAACTGAGCCCCTCCGGGCCAGGCGTCTATTTGAGGAGAACTCCCTTGGTAGGTGGCGGTCGGCGGTCCGGTCTGTTTTCAGGACTCTATGGCACCACAGACAGAAAGTATAAGCAGAGGTTTTCCTTCATGGGCACTTTTTGTACAGAGACAAATATTTCAGTGACGAAGGATGAGGGTCAGAAAAATCTACTTATGGCACAGACCAGGACAAGATATCTAAGATCCCGGTGCCTTGGCTTACTCGTCCGTACAATGGGCACATACCCACTATCTCGCAGGGTCAGTATAAGGTTTAAACGAGGACATGCAGATAAAAGTGCTCAGCACAGCGTCTGGTGAGCGAAGATGAACAGCAGGAGTGACCGCAGCTATGACTCTGTTTGCCCAGGTGATCTGACCCCAGGCAGACCATGGCTCTGAGTCGCAGACATTCCTGGTACAGCACAAGCTACTCCCCCTTAGAAGGCGGCTGGGCTGTCTCGCGTGCCCATCCATGTTCAAAACACTAGACTTCCTTCAAAGACTGATGAAAGCAGAAGACAGGCAAGCTGTCCAGGAGCAGACCTGACAAGTTCTGACCCGCCGTGTCCCCACCAGCCGGGAGGCCTTGCGGTGCAGGAACGGCCCTCGGCAGGCAGTGGCACCTGGACACCTGGCCCAGGCCACCCGGCAGCGCCGGGTTCCTTCAGCCATTTCCTCTTCCCACTCCTGACGGCGTCTAGTCCCCAGGTGCCCCCGGTACTTGCCCTCCCACTGTCTGAAGTCTAGGGCACACTCGTGTGCTGACTTCCGCCTTGAAGCGCCCCGCCCCCCATCTCCCTGCTGCCCCAGTGCTCCGAGTTCATGCTAACCCAGTCCACACTAGTGTATTTATCTGGACTGATTCTGTAAAACTGTCTTTTAAAATATTTCATTTCTTGTATTTAAAAAAAACTGCATGAATGACAAAGGCAGTACTGCGGTCTAGTGAGGTAAAGTCAGTAATTCTGGCTTTTATCTTTGTTTTCAGGGTATCTCTTGCACCAGTCCTGGCTTCCAGCTACACTAGAGTCATTAAATAGAGTCATTCCCACTTGTCAAACACGGGACAGCAAGTTGTCTGGTAAAATGTCTGAGGCTACTACCTGGGGAAATCTGTTAGCCAGGTTGCCAAGCGGCCTTCTTGGTGTGTACTGAGTGCCACCGAGCAGACATGGCTCTGGGTCTGTGGTTTTGTCACCGAGTGTAAAATCAACCACTCCCAGCAAGTGCATTAAACTTAACAAAAGTCTGGTGTGGACTGGTTTTCTGGCCACGCTCTACCTTCCAGAGCCACCATGGATCCCTGCCATAGGTCCCTTGAGAGAAGAAAGGGCCACGAGGAGAAAACGTTTGGGGTCTGGCTGCTCGAAGTCTCCTTTTGAAGACTGGGGTTGCCCCGATCAGAACCGCCAGGGATTTTTCTCAGAAACCCAGGCTTTTCTACTTCGCGCCCCAGGGCGGTCCTCTCTGGAGCAGCTCCCGGGCCGGCTGCACCGAACACTCTCTGGCGATACGGCTTAGCCTGACTGACCAAGATTTTTTCCCGACTGACCTCGGATTTTTCAAAGCAGGTGACAGTCATGAGGATATTGTCGAAGTCGGTACAGCTCCACCTCAGCACATACATCCCCTCCTCGCTTCCTTCTTGCCGCAACTTATTGATGGCATATTCTGTGCTAGAGGGAGAGAAAGGGAAAGGGAGAAAGCGCTCATACCAGTGAGAACACTCTAAACCCATGGGATATCCACATCTCCGAGGTGGCTCAAGTCCTACAGCCCCCATCGCGTTACCCGTCCCGGGTCCTCAAGTCCTGTCCGAGAGGACATGTGCGGCAGGCCGAGACACCCAGGAGCCTCAAGACCCATCAAGTGTCCAAGGTCCAGAAGAGCACTCGCCTGCCGCCCAAGGCACTGAGCCCTGCTCGTCCCTGACTTCCCCGCACGTGCGGCCTCCAGCTCTCGGCAGGAGACGTCCCCGCAGAGGTGAGGCGGAGCTGCCCACCACACAGTGCCCGCCGTGGAGTGGGGCCCCTCCCCGCCCTCCCGAGGCAGCCCAACTAGAACACGAGCCTCAGGAGAGCATGAATTCGGGGTTATTCTGTTCACTGCTGTATCCGCAGTAACCAGAGCACACCTGACTCACAGTAGCTGCTCAGTCAAAAGGTAATTGAATAGTTAACACTGAATAAAAGGACAAAGAGTCAGAAAGCTAGGAATAGGGAATATGGCCATCTTACACTCCTCTGTATCCCCAGTATCAATCAGTGCTGGCACACAGACAGCAGTGAGCAACCGCTAAACAAATCTACAAGTGAAGCCACCATATAGCGCCTGAGTGGTGCTAAGTCTCGGTGACAGAGAACCGACATGGTCAACACGTGTAAGAAATGCAGAGGCCAACCGCTCTACGACCTGGAACAATGTCATGTCTTTGCACATGGTCATCCCTCATCTGGGAGGCCCTTTCCCCTCCTCAAGGCCTGTCGACCTTCATTGATTCTTCAACGTTTAATCTGATCTGAATGCCGCCTACTCAGAGGAGGCAGCTGAGTTTCAGCCTCCCACGGAACACAAAGCATTCACCGATTCAACATATATTTACGGAGGGTCTGTGGTATGTGCCAGGCCCTGCCATGGGTGCTGAGGAAAAGCAGCGAGCAAAGCGCAGAGTGCCCTCTGCCTCCATGCAGCTCATACCCTGGGCGGCGAGCTAGCCAGGCGAGAAACCAATGGACACGGAAATAAACAAAGCAAGTCAGGAGGTAAGAAATGCCTCTGAAGAAAACTATGGCAGAGTGAAGGTGCCGGATGTGTGGGGTGTGGAGGAGGAAGAGGTGTTGTTCCTTCACCGAAGGGGGCTGGGTTAGACTACACCGATAAGGTGCTATGTGGGTGACATCTGAAGGAAGTGGCGGCTGTCCACAGTCCAGAGGAAGAGCATTCTAGGCCAAGGGAAGAGCAAAGGCCAGGGCCCTGAAGCCTAACTATGGCTGGGATACTTGAGGGAGGTGCTTTATTACAAAGCTCGGCAGCCTGCTCGGCATTTCTCTGTATGTGTGTCTGCCCAGGAGTCTGCGAGCCTCTTGAAGGCGAGGATCACCCACTAATGAACTTGTTGTCCACGAGTAACTGGCAGAGGGAAGACGGTGGGGACCTATCATGAGGAAGGCAGCTGAAGAGATGCTTCCCCAGACGTATTTTGGTTTGGCAAGAGAGGCTCAGAAGAAATAGACCAGCTATTCTCCTCTAAAGAATAGTTCTTTGTAAAAGGAAGTACACTGAATCCCCGTTGCTTCAAATGGCAGAAGTCAAATGGGAAGGAGGAAGTGACAGAGGCAAACTTCCAACTCCCTAGCAGAGAGGTATGTATGTGCGTAACCGTCGGAGCTACGATCTCTGGCTGCCTCCTGAGTACTAAGCACCCCATCACCAGAGGGATCTGGGTAAGGGCTACTAGGTCTGAGATGCAGGTGGGACAAGACGTCCACCGAAGCCCCTTGTGGCTCTACGGCTTGGTCACTGCACTGTTCCCACCATTTATCTGGCACTTTAGGACAAGCTCACACACTGCCACTGCTTACTACAGTGCAGCTGGGACCCGTGTCCTATCTGTGTGTCTGGCACAGCAAGGGGTGAGGAAGTGTAGCATGTCTTGGTCAGCCATAGAGAAGTGAGGGGGTTCAACTACGAGGAAACCCAAGGGGGAAGAAGGAAGGGTCTGTGGCAAGAACCAAGGTAAGAAATGACAGGAAGGCCTGACCAGTGGACAGCAGGGATGGAAAAGAGGGCACCACGTAAGTCCTCAACATGCTCAACCAGCCCCCATCTACACAACACCTGTGTCTGAGGCCACATGCCCTATTGCTAAAATGTGGTTCTTTTCCACCAAGGGCAATTGAAAAGGTGCCAGAACCAACCAGATTGGACCGTGACAACCATTCTGTATGTTGTGGACGATCAATGGGGGAGCCACATCGGTGCAGAGGTAATGATGGGCATCTGCTGTGAGCCGGAAGTAGCCGTCTACCAGGGACACAAAGGACAAGGCCTCTTCGTGGGACGAGAGCTTCAGTTCCTGGTGAGAGAGAAGACATGGCCACAGTTACATCGTGTGCCTAGCACGGCAGGCAGCTGACCTTATGAGGAGGTCCACAGAGAGAAGATACCTAAAACACAACACGGACCACATGACCTCGAAAATAACCGTACCCCTTGCATTCATACAGGATTTTGACTGAGCAGCATACATTCTTGCCTATTATCTCCAAAATAACAGATGGGGTATGGCGTGTCTGTGTGGGAGCAAGGGTGCAACGGGCAGCCGTGGCAGGCAGGATACTGTGGAGAGGCTGCCACCCGGGTCCAGAGGGAGGAGCAAGCCTGCATCAGGGGCGCAGTGGTATAAAAGTGGAGTTTAAAAAAAAAAGTGGAGGGAGAAGCAGAGCGGGTGCAAGTGGTACCCTGATCTTAGCATGGAGCCAAGACTGACTTGGTAGCATCACTCCCATTTTTTTTTTTAAAGATTTTATTTATTTATTTGACAGAGAGAGAGAGGGAGATCACAAGCAGGCAGAGAGGCAGGCAGAGAGGGAGGGGGAAGCAGGCTCCCTGCTGAGCAGAGAGCCCAATGCGGGGCTCAATCCCAGGACCCTGAGATCATGACCTGAGCTGAAGGCGGAGGCTTTAACCCACTGAGCCACTCAGGTGCCCCCATCACTCCCATTTTATAGAAAAGGAAACAGAGGCACTGGGGCTTCCTCTCATACTGAGTTGGTCTAGAAAGGGAAATGTCCAGATTTTAATCCAGGAATGGTCCCAAACAATGATGAAGTTGCTAGATTAAATCCAGAGACCTCTGAGGGTTTGGCAGAGGCAGAGAGTCTTACTCAAAGTGAGAGAGAAAAGGCAAAAATGGAGAAGATGAGAGAGGGAACTTCCACAGAAGGTTGGTTTTCAAAACAACACTGGGAGGTGAAGACAGGTGTTTTTTTTTTTTTTTTTTTTGCCTTGGTCATAGAGCCCTGAACAAAACTGCCCGTGTGAGAGGAGCCATGGGCTCAACCAGGAATATCTCCTAGGGAAGGAAGAAGGAAAGCCATTTAGAGCTTTGCCTCACAAGAAGATTAAAAAGCACCAGAGCCTTCTGAGGGCAAAATGACATGTGAGAATAAGACTCCATCCACAGCACTGGAGAAAGGACAGCCTGGTGGCAGAGAAAAACAGAAACGAGTAAATCGGTCAAAGTTTCCCTTTGGATAGAAGCAACTAGAAAGGATGGAAGTAAGTGAGGCTAATGACAGTTAGCTAGTTTGCCAAAGGAAAGGTCGGCTGCGGACTTGTGAGCTGAGGAGGTCAAGCCGCCACACGGATAGATATTCAGTCAGGAGACTGTGGGCTAAGAGTGCGTCCTTTCATCCACCTGCAGCTCCCCGGACAGCAAACGCAGGGTAGCCTGGCTCAGGCAGCCCTTCACCCAATCACACAGAAAATCAAAACCACACAAACACTTAAGTTCCCTAGAACAGAAGTCTAAATGGAAATGGAAGATGTCAAGAAGAGGCAGAGAGGAGAGAAAAATCAAGATTGAATTTGATAACATGCTACCATCATGCTTTCCTGAAAGACCAGCGGCCAAAGTACTGCCTGATCAAAGGCCTCGGAGATTCCACGGCTGGGAAGGGGCAGGGGAACAAGATAAAGAAGAGAAAGCATCACAGTGTTCACCCGCAGGTTCTGGAGCTAGTTTACGGGGGCTCGAATCACAGTATCTCCACTGGCTATTACGGTTAGGCACAGGTAAATCATTTTTACAGGTCACAAACTGTCAAATATCGGGCATTGCAAATGGTTTAACCTGAGAGCTGTGTGACCCCGGAGCAGTTACCTAAGCTTTTTATGCCTCAGTTTCCTCCTCTGTAAAATGAAGATAATAATACACCCACCTCCAAGGTCAATGAAAACGGAAAAAGTTTACATTTGTAAAGCATTCAGAATGGGAAGTGCCAGGCACGTAGTAGGAGCTACACGTGTTTGTAAAAAATGAAGTCACGGGGAGATCACGCAGTTCTTTCTCCCTGCCTTCCTCCTGCTCCCCACAGAGCACCGCAGCTGGCATACTCGCCAGCCCACGCGGTCCGAGGAGGCTCAAGCCGAGGGGACAGGTGCGTCCCCCCTCTCCCCGCCCGGGGCGCCAGGCCGGGCCCGCCAGCCCACTGCCCCAGCTGGCTGCTGCCCCCGCTCTGCCGCGCAGCTGCAGGGTTGGACCCTGCTCAAGAGCCAGGGCACGCGGGCTCTTCTTCGAGGCAGTCTCTGGGGAAGAGAGTGCCTTGGGGCTGGAGCTGCCACTTTCTCTGACCACACCAGTCCACGGCCTCTATTTCCCCACCGGAAACAGACAAAATATGCCCCAGCTAAGATTCCTGTAAAGACTAAAGAAGACCCTGTGGACCCAGCATCTAACCCAGCCTTCTCTCTATCATATGCTGAATCAAGAGCACTTATTTGACCTTCTTCCTCCCTCCATCTCCATCTTCCCACTAACATCTATCTGGACTCTTCTACTTCTCCCTTCACTTTATTTTTCACTAACAGTTTCCTGATTAAATTAACGTACGTTTATTGCTAAAGGGGGGGGGGAGAGTTAGGAGAATAAAAAGATTTAAGTCATGCATCATCCCACCGCAAATAACAGCTGTTAATATTTGACTTTCCTAAGAGCGTATCTATGTATTTGCATACCTTTAAAAAATTGGTATTGAACAAAATTGGTACTGTTCTATAGAGCTTTATATTCTGCTTTTTTCCATTTATAAAGCATTTTCCAGATAAATTATAAAATAAAATTTATATTATAAAATATAAACAATTAGCAAATTGTTTATATAATATTCTACTACTCGGGTAGAATATTCTACCATTCTCCTCTTATCGTATACTTAGGTAATTTTCAGTACTTTTACACTGTAAATTCCACTTGGACAGGCATACTCATCCACAGACCACTGGCTTCATCTCTCACTGTTTCCAGAAAACAGCCCTAAGTTCCCAAATGGAGGGATGCATAAATATTGTCAAGGCTTTTAGTATGTGTTGCCAAACTGCTTTCTAAAAGGCAAGTTACTCTGGATAAACAGCGTGGTCAACTCTTCTAAACCAGATTACCAGATTCGTTCCCACCACTGAGTGTTATCCTTTTGACACAGTTTTCACCAAATCCGGGGCAAGATATGGTCTTTCCCTGGTGCTGACTACGTTCCCTCTGCGAGTGCCCCACCTCGGCTGCCCATCCTCTCCACGTGCCGACGGCCGTGACTTCCCCAACACAAACATGTTTAGTTTGGCAGCGTTCCTACTTCCCCTGCCAAAACTGGCCTGCCTGTCTAAATTATGTCCTTAAGTGATACCAAAAAAGAGGAAGTCTGATTGAACACCCCCCTTCCTCTGTCCGAAAGTCACTAGGGTGTGCCTGACACCATGACGAGGACAGCCACTGTGGTCACAGCCACCGGCCTGACCAGTCTGCTCACATGCAAAGCGGGGCTTCCCACCGACCTCACCCTAGAGGAAGCACTGACTCCGCAGAGAGGCCGAAGGAGCCCTTGGGGGGGGAAAGCTAACGTCCACTGACCGCCTTTTCCTTCAAATCCACTCCCTTTTGTGAGTTAAATATTTCTGCTGAAACGTCTTTGGGAGGGCAGCAAACCCTGAGGTAGAGACACATCTGCAAAACCAAAGAGAGGCACTGGAACATCCCAGTGTGAGTCGGAAGCCAGCACTGATAATGTCCGCGGCAGCAAGAGGGATTTCTGGCATTAAGGAGGAGAGAGGCGGTCATCAGACCGCCTCATTTTTCTCCTTGGGACAGGAACTCCGCAAAGCAAGTGCCGCATCACCGTCCTCCACAGCCTCCCTCTCATCACCGGATCCAGACAGAACTGCTTCCAGAGCAAACTCACCATTTTTTTGTTGTCCTGCTTATTGATGCTGACCACAGACTCCTTTATCACAATGTGAGTGATTTCAGGGAAGTAAGAAAAATTGTTCCACTCTTCCCGGATTTTGTTTTTCTCCTCATCCTTCTTGTGTTTATTTTCCAGTTTTTTCCGTTTCAGTTTGTTTTTTTCCTTTTCGACAGGAACAACCTGATAAGATGCATAAGGATGGCAGAGTTAAGTTGGCTTTCTCATTTTCTACTGGTGAAAAAGGTTAATGCTTCTGGAAAACTAAAGCAGGGCTTACGTTCGAGGAGAAGAAAGCCAGCCTGCCTGGACTGACACAGGAACTGGGGGAGGGAGCACAGGTGGGCTTAGGATTGCAGTTTGGGGGCCAATCAGGGAATCTTGGGATTTTATACCTGGGAGGAAGCTTAACGAGCACAGTGACTAAATGCTTCTCCTCATCTATAATGTAGAAGTCAACTCAGAGAGGGAAATAACCGCCTACTAGCCAGGCATCACTTCTGGACTGATAGAAGGTCTCCACACAGGCAGAGAACATGTCTTCCCAAATGTGGCTGGACAGAACACCGAGTTTTCTCTCTTTAGAATCTACCACTGATTAGCTTGACTTCCTAACAACATTCAAGTTGAAACTTTCAAAAGGAGATATGAATCCCATGTTTGAATAACCTACTACTTATTAACTAGTTAGGTCGTCAGTTTGAACCTCCATTTCCCTGTCCATAAAACAGAGATTATACTTCACAAGGTTCTTTGAGGATTAGGTGAGTTCTCATTAACAGTGTACCTATCCTACAGAAAACAAGGTAAGTGTTAGGCATTGTTTTCTTAGTATGAATAAGGGGAAAATAAATCTCACCATTACTTTAGTATTATTGATAACCATAACAATGATGACAGCAGCTATAAGGATTTTTGAACACTTATTACATGTGGGCTCTGCGCTGCCATTTAGTTCTCTCAGTGACTCCACATGGCAGATAGAGTCAGTATCTCCATTGTACGGATGAATAATATGCAGCTGATACAGGGGAAGTAAATCACCCCCCCTCCCCTGAAGCAAGACAACTATAAATAGTGGAGCCCGGATCTGAACCAGGTCCATTTAGGTTTAAAACCCACGCTTTTAAACCACTCTGCTCCATTGCCTCATCCAGCAAATACTTTAAAAAAGCAGCTTTAAATTGCAAAATCAATTATCCTATTTCATGGAGTCAGAAGCCTAAGTTCAATTCTTGGCACAATTGCTTATTAGTTATGACCTTGAACAAGTTTCTCAACTTCTCTGTGCCTCTTTGCATTCATCTATAAAATAGGGATAATGGTAGTACCCTCCTCAGGGCTTTTTTTTTGGGGGGGGGGAATAAATGAGTAATACATGGAAAATGCTTAGAAAAGTACCTGGTACATGGTAGGTGCTCAGTAAATGCCTGCTATTATTATATTATTACATATTATATAGGCTATTGTTCTAGTTGTCTATTTCCCTACAGAACTCAAAGAATACTTATTTCGATCTGCTGCTGCATGAACACAATGAAAGATGAATGATACCTGGTCTCTAACCCGAACGCACTCAGTGGACGGGGTGATGGACATGCAAACAGGTAATCCCAACAGGATGCACAGCACAGGGCTGTTCTGACCAGCTACCCACCACCACTTACATTTGGTTTCTGTCTCCACTGGATTCCAAGATTTCCAGTTACCATCACTTCATAGTAGAGAACGTTTCCATTGTCATTCGAATGAAACCAATTCAGCTCATTTTCTGATGAAATCAGTAACATGGAAGTCTCAAATATTTCGGCGCCATAATGTTTTGTCAATGTTTCCAAGGTGGCCAGGTATTTCACCTTTAGGTCATGAGTAGATACACTGCTGTCACAAATAGTCTTGTTGTTAAATTCCTTCAGAAAATCCTTGAAAACGTTATTTATCCGCATCCTGGTGAGAAGGTTCCTCTGTCTGATGGACTTATTCAAGGTTTCTGGAATATATCGCTTGTAGCTAAAACAAAGTAGAAAAATATGTCTCTCTTTCATGTCCAGGTCAGCAGAGAACAGTACAGAAACAAACCCAAGCCTATAAATCTCCCTTCCGTGTGCTGCCCCATGAGAAAGGCGGACCTACTTCCGGGGGGGGGGGTGTCTTAGATGGGGTAAGCACGAAGAAATGATGGTAATCACAAGGAGATGGAGGTAATAGGGACTGAAAAAGATGGAAAAACACATGTTCCATGGGTTTTACTGAAATGGGAATTCCTGCAAGTATCA
This sequence comes from Nasua narica, assembly GCA_028533885.1. Taxonomy (NCBI): domain Eukaryota; kingdom Metazoa; phylum Chordata; class Mammalia; order Carnivora; family Procyonidae; genus Nasua; species Nasua narica. Next base: position 47,103,280 of record CM052798.1, read on the forward strand.
TCCAATTTTCTGGGTCACAAAGGCAGGTGGCAAAACTGACTTCTCCGTGTGTTTGCTGGCCGGTGTCGCTGCTCCTGTCCATGTTGGTGCTCACGTACACGGTGATTAAGATTCAGCCTCAGGTAGACAGTGGTTTGAAAGGTGTCAAGAGTGATTATAGATATTCTGTATATTCTACTTTCAGGTCTGTTTTATAATTTCTCTATAAAGATCACATGCTGCTTTTGTAAGAAAGGAAAAAAAACACAAAATCTAAATACAAAAGACTACAAAAGACTTCTTTTGTATTTGTGTGTCTGCCACATCAAAGTGTCCCAGATGTAGTAAACAGATTGACGAGGAAGCTGAAAGATCAGTTACTTACGTTCCTGCTGATGGGAGAGACTGTCTATGACGGACAGTCTCAACCAGAAGAGTATGAACACTCATGAAAGAAAGAACAAACGGGGGACCAGACAAGTAGGGAGACCGGTCTGCCTATCACTGCCAGGCCTGGGACGCCATCTGGCACTGGGTAATCCACGAATGCCCTCCTGCAATGGGAAACTGCAAAGTTTGGAATTTATCCCCCACGAGCACTGACATTTTAGATGAAGGTAAACACAGAGGAAGCTCAGAGGAGAGGTGTCATTTTTCACCTTAGTCTCATGACAAAGGACAGAGGAGGTGCCCAGAGAAAAAGTCACAGGAAAATGAGAAGGCAGCAGCAGAGCACACATGCAGCCCTGCCTCACTGAGGAGCAGCCGGCACTCTGCGCCAGACTCTGCCCCAGGGCCAGAGACACCGGGAGGAAACTTCTGAGAAGGTGCATGCCACCTATCGCAACCATACAGCTCTAAATAACTCGCTCTCATAAGGAGACATTGTTAAGAACTCCTTGGTAAACACACACACACATTTTATAGATGGGTAGAAATTACACAGATCGAATATTCCTTCACAAAGACTTGATCATGAACGACATTTTTAAGTAAATACAATTTTCTTGTGGTAACATCCTTCACATCAGCTTCACGGTTCTCTGGTGAACTCTAGTTCAGGCTACGCTGACAGCAGCTGCTTGTAGAACACACTGAGAAGGATGTTAAGATGGGTTCTGCACAAAAGGAAAAAGGGCAGGAGAGATGGCAATGCCCACCATGGGCAGAGGCACAAGGGGTAGGCACGTAGCTCACCCGTCTGATTGGCATCCCCAGCCCAGAGCTTTCACCAGAGTACTAACTTCTGAGGTCATCCGTGAACATTCAAAATTAGGACACTACTATCATTATAATCGTGCTACCTTTTATAAATGTTCTAAACCAGATTTGGGCTCTGTAGAGAGAAGGGGTCAACCAAAAATTGGCAGTGGTTACACTGAGACAAGTGAGGACGTACAAAGATAGCACTGTCCCCAGGACCAATTCTTTAGCCAGCAGGAAGATTTACCTGATGTCCTTGGGCAGTTCTGGCAACTGCATCTTCTTCATCATGGCGTAGTGGGAGATGGCCAGGACGGCCATTCCCAGACACTCGTTCTCGATATCGTGCCCATCCTGCTCAGTCTTGGGGTCTCGAATGGGAGCCAGGCATTTGACCAAATCATACTGTCCCTTTGGAGTAGAGGTGAGAAGAAATGAACCACCACTTAAGTTTTAAGAGTCCACCCCTGCCTCTGATCGTGTGGGGAAGGTCCCCCACACAGGGAGGTGCCACCCAGAAATGCAGGCGAGCAATGAGGCCAATAAGACTTATAGTTTCTCTGGCACCAAAGCTCCTTCTCAACAGGTGGGTATGGAGGGGCTCAGGAAATGTTCTCCCCAGGTTAATTCGTTTAACAAATATTTACTGAGCAGTGTTATTAGCTGCTGCTGAACAGCATAAACATGTGAGGCCCCCTCTCAGGGCTTATCTGGAAATGATGGCGGCTAGCAGCGCGCACTGGGCTTGGGCAGCACCTGGGCAAGGGAGGGTGACAGCTGACAGGGGGCGGCTCGCTGATCCCGCAAACATATGTGGAGATATTCTGGCCTGGGAATAGGGTGTCTGACGGACAGGGTACCACACCCTGTTCTGAGATAGACTTAGAGAAAGGGGAAGGATGTAAAAGGCACATTTTACGGTGCCTCATTACCACACAGAAGTTTATCAGCATCTGTTATTTAAGTTCTAGTAGTGAAATGTATCACCAAAATAAGCACCCCCTCCCCCCGCTGGAGGTGCACAGCATCCCAAGAGCCAGTGAGGGCTTCAAAAACAAAAAAGAAAACTAAAAATCAGTACCTGCCACTTGTCTTGTACAGAGTAATGACAATGATGTCAATGCTAGCTCCCCTTTCTTGAACCCTGACCTCAGTGCTCGACACTGTGCTAGGTTCCTTTTAGTTACTGTTGCACTTAATCTTCGCAACAGCCCTGTGAGGTGGGTGCTGACATCATTACCTCTACCTCATGGAAGAGGAATCTAAGGCGCCCAAGGGTGAAATCACTTCGCTCACTCATTCAGTAATTACTGACTACCGAGAACCAGCTATGGGCCAGATGTCATTCTAGGTGCCAGGGAGATACAGAGCAGTAAGCCAGATGGCATTCCTGACCTCAGGGAGACTCTGTGCTGAGAAGAAAGAATAAACAGAAATAGAGAACATCAAGTAGCTATAAGAGACAAAGTCAAGAGGAAAGACAGAGGGCCGTGGGAGCCGGGGACCCAGGAAGTGGTGGGGGAGAGTCGAACCTAGATGTGACCCCAGGGCTCTGGTTCTCCAACACTGCGCTGCACCACGCTCGATCCTTACTAACCCAAGTGCATGGAATTCTTCGGCCTTTCTCTAGCTGGAACAGAAGCAGACATGAAGTCTGGGGGCGGGGTTTCTACGTAAGTAAGATACTCGCTTTCCCTGAAGGGACTTCAGTTTAGTGGTTTCTAGATGGAGGCTTCCCACTGCTGCAGTTCCTCTTCTTTCCAAGATAGGACTGCTTGTTTCTCTCACGTACAAAAAGGACACTGTTCACTTCCATAAATTCCTAAGGACCAACAACAATCATCTCTGCCAGCAACGTGTAAAGAGCAGAACAAAATCTGAAACTATTTTGTTTGGCTGGGATTTTCTATAAACATCACCGTATAACTACCTCAACTAACTCGTTCCTAAACCTCTCGAAGGTCAGATTCTAATGCAATACTTATTCTTGGAAGTACGGCACGCTCTTCCCTTGAATACATAAAACTGGAAGGTTGAACAAAACACAATCCATCTGAAAATGGCCAGTTCGCTGAATTTTTTCCACACGCCATCTGCCCAGGGCTGTGCATTTCTGTTGTCTCAGGCCAATCCTAAGGAGCGTATGGAACGGGAATCAAATGCAGCCAGAAACTAAAGCTGTACAACGGAATATAACCGGAACATAAAAATCACATGTGAAAGTGTATCTTAAAGAAATGATACGACACATACAGAAATACACGTGGAGGTTGTCCACAACAAAGGGTTATCACCAAACTGTAATGGTGATAGCGTAATAGGGAAAACTTCAGAAAAACTAAAATGTCCTCAAAGAGGAGATGAGTTAAATAAATGAGCGCTTTCCCTCTGGATGACAGCCGCATACTCACTTCCTAGCTGAAATCTCCAGAGGCATCTCCAAAAGAGAATGCCTAATTCCACCCCTTCTCCAACCTGCTGCTCTCCGTCTTCCCAAGGCAGGGAAGGACTCCATTATTTATCAAACACTGCCCCAAATCATCTTTGTTACTTCACATTCTCTCCCTTTTCAGAGCCAACCCATCGGCAAGTCCTGTCAATTCGATCTCCAGAACTGCTGATCCGCCTGTTCTTCTCCAACCCTCCCGCCACTGCACTAGGCCAAACCAGCATCTTGCTCTCACACGATCTGCTCCTCGTTGGCCTTCCCAGGCTCACTCCTTTTCACCCTCCTCTCCTCCAGCTGCACTGACTCTCAACTCCTGCCTGCCTCAGAGCCTTCCCACATTCTGTTCCCTCCCTATCAGACGCTTTCAACCAGGAGGATTTTGCCCTGCAGGGGGATATCTGGCAGTGTCTAGAGACATTTTTGGTTGTCACAACTGGGGGGGATGGCATCTAATGAGTGGAGGCCAGGGGTGTGCGTGATTATCCTACAATGCATAAGGCTGTCCCTCACAGCAAAAAAATTATCCGGCCCCAAATGTCAGTAGTGCTGCTGCTGAAAAGCTACAGGCAAGAAATACTTTCTGCACTCCTTCCTTAGAACTGTGGACTACTTATTCTTCCAGACTCAGCACAAGGGTCACCTCCTTAGAGACCTTCTCCGATCTTTAAATTAGATCTTCTCACTCTAACCCTCTCCCCATAGTCCCTGTCGCAGAAGCTTCTTCCTTCGTGGCACTTCTCACAATTCTTAAGTATTACCTATATATCATTTTATCTGCTCATTTGTTTTCTGTTTGTCCAACCGGGTTGTGTATCTCCTGCTTGCAGAGCCCATATCTGCCTTGTTCACCATAGTACCTGCAGTACCGCAGCAAAGACTACACAGACGCCCGGCAGTAAACATCTGCTCAATGGCTGAGTTATTACGAAGCCATTACAACAAAGATCTATATTTTTAACTGACATCTGAACTATCATCAAGAGGATGGATAAAAAAGCAGTAATAAAATGATACGATATTTTCAAAAACTACACAGTACATAATATGGCAAAATCAGGAAGCATATCACCAAAAATATTGGTTATCTCAGACAGGGTAATATAATTTAGGTGACTCTAACTTCTTTTTGTCTAGCATCAAATCTTCCTACCCTACCACTGCTGTGACCCAGGGCAGCCACCTCCTTCCTCCCCAAATGTTACTCTGACTGCTGAGATGTCCCCACCTTCACCCCACGGAACTACACCCTCCCTCGCCTGCGGCTTCCCTCTGCTCTCTCCACGGGAGGCACTGCAGGTGAGAAGGAAAAGGATAGGAGATGAGGGGAGAAGAAAGGAATAGGGAAGAGTGAAGCCTCAAACACCCACAAGTGGGACAACCAGCCCCCTGGGCCACTGAATTTGCTGCCTTCCTCCTCCTCATCTGAGGCGAGTCCACGGAAGGCAAGGACGGCCCACAGAGCAGGCCGAACAACATCCTAGCTGCCGACCCGGTCAGCTGCCCAAGGGAATCCGAACACTGTGTTGCCCAACCCATCCCAGGAACTCCAGGTTGTCCTGGGCCCAAACTTCTCACCTGAGCAAACAGATATTCCAGAGAGCTGGCGTCAAGGAGAGGGGTCGCATCTGGGACTTTTTTTTTCTCATAGCCATTTTTCTGCTTCTTTGGAGAATGTCGCCACACAGACTGCTCATTATCATTGGTCCCATGCCAGTTGGTGAAATAGAACCTGGAAGGCAGGAAAATCAATGTCAATTTTGGGAAAGGGGGCCTCAGAACGCATGGCAGAGGTGTCCTGCTTGCACCCACAGTGTTTGGTGCTGGAGGCTAAACTTGCCTGGAAAGCAAGCAGACAGACTGACTGACCTTTCAGCTGTGCAGCGCTTCACCGGTTAGAAAGTCCTCTGTCTTTTCACTCTTACAAGCACTCTGTGAAGAGTGTCCCGCCAGAACCTGTCTATGACTCAAGGAGATAAAGTGACTTTCCACTACATCTTCCTAAATAGGAAAATATAGCTGACTAGAACCAGAAGTTGGCCCAGCCACTCCCTTCACCTTTAATAATGCCATCCTGCCTCAATCCAAGACCAATTATAATGCCCATTTCCACATCTCCGTTCAAACATTTTTTAAGTTTCCTCACATAATTAAGATATACAGTGAATATGGCAGTGTTTCCTATCGCCCAGACCGCTGTTATCGATAGTTTATCTTACAACCAATAGAGTTAAAGTAGAAGAAGTACGTGAGCGCTGCTATAAGCATCAGTGGCCAGTGGTGTGAAATTAATAAGCACTTTATGCCATTTCGCAACCGCACAAGGTAGGTTCTGCTGTTTCCATTTTATAGACCAGGAAAACTGAGGTTCCAAGAGGCTAGGTGACCTGACCACGAGCCTGTTCTCTTAACTACCGCTTGCCTCTGCCACCTGTAAGAGAAACACAGCGAGTTCTGGGATGTGTGAAAGCGACTGTGCCAAGCTGGTCCAGCCCATCTCTAGGCTACAGACTCAGCTGGTTCCCGGGTCTTTCTCCCTTGACGTGCCCATGTGCTTACCAAAAACAAGTGTGGCAGAAAGAAGCAACAAATAAAATTTCCTCCCAAAAAGTGCTACTGCTAAACTCAGATATCAGTCACTGAGCTATATTTGCAAACCCTACACACGAGAGGTCCTGGGCCACGCTGGAATTCAAAGGATATTAGTCTCTAGCACTCTGGAGCTCCTTGTCGGTGTGTGTATATGGCAATCGGTAAAATCCAACAACAGTAATGAAGTAACATACCAGGGGCGTGTCTCATAAGGAGGACGACACTGTGACTTTCATGGAGCCCACGGTTTTCCCCTTCTTCATAAAAAAATATTAAAGTTATATTTCACATCTGTGTTGATATAAAGATTAATATAATCCAGGCTACATTATATTCATTTTTCTCTGATTTTAAAAGAAATCAAAACACTTTTGCGAGCCCTTAATAATATTATGAGCCCTACGCACTATGGCTAATAGATAAGTTGTCCCTGGACAGAAGAGAGTCTTTGATGAGGTGCCAAAGGAGGAAGAAAGTGCCCTCCACTGCCAGGAGAGGTGGCAGGGAAAGGGAGCAAGGGCTGGGAAGAGCAGGTGGGACCAGAATAAATAAATGCCAGGCTTTAGAGCCAAGATGGTTCTAAAGAACTGTCTGGCAGACAAAGCTGGCAGAGAAGACTGGGAGGCTAGCTCACGTGAGGCAGGATATTCACGGACAAGCAGAAGCCTATGGCAAATAATCCGGACAACGCTGTGAGCTCTGGGGGGCAGAGGCCTCAGCTGTCTCGCTCAGCACTGAACCCCCTAGCATACAACAGACACTTAATACATGATTGTGGGAAAAATAAACAACAAATGAACAGACTAGTTCGAGGAGCCACAATTAACAATGGAAAGGGAAGGGTGGATAAGGAAGTTACTATAAAAGTAAAACTAACATTTTAAAACTTTCCTGGATTCTATACAGCCCATCTTCCCTATAATTTATGAAAGTGAGAATGTGACAGATTTTGGTGTCTCTCACACACAGAAAGAACCACATATCCATGGGGCCCCGTGTTGGGCATGAAGTACAGCTGTGGGACTGTCCTCTCACCCTCCTGCGAGAGAGGGGACCAGGCCCTGGTACCGGCAGAGGCCTGAGGCTATGAGCCGATGAAGAGGCTGGCATTTATGCTCTCGATGGACGACGGAGTCTACTCTTCAAGGGCAGGACAGAGCACAGGACGGGAGGACTCAACCAGGATCAGTGAGCCCACGTAGGCAGAAACAAGAGGTGAACTGGTTCTACCAACTGAGTAAATACAGGAAGATCTGAGACTGGGGCAGAAAAACAATCCATGAGAACACAGCCAACTCCTCCGGCTACCAACTCAAATCCAAAACAGAAAGTTTTTGTCATTCACACAATAAGCAGACGTCAACTAGGAGTGCTAGGGGTCTGCTTGGAAGGAGACAGGTGAGCGGGTCTAAACAGGACAACGAAGATTGGTAGCTAAGAGATTCTGAACGTTTACCCTGTGCCAGGCACGGCTTACGCAAACATTCAAAGCAGGGCTCTCAAAGAAAGGCATGCAGACAAGTAAATTCTGTTTGGCAGTGGAAGATGGTGGTGATGAGAAAACGAGAATTATGTGCAATATGGAAAGGCACCTGGGAAAACGGTTTTGTAAAAGGATCTCCAGGATGAGGAGGTTGTTCGAAAGAGAAGCACTGAGGACAGCTTTTCCTTGAACCAGTCCGAGGCACGGTCCTCTTCTGCCATATCTCGTTCAGTCTCTATGAGAAAGAGTCTTCTAACCTGGTAAAGGCAACAGCCCAACATATCCTATTTGGGCAGAACACGATCTTCGACCAGGTCTGAACAAACCCATTCTTCGAGGCTGTTATCTGAGCCCTGTGGGACCAGCTCTGATTTGGAAACCTTTTGGCAAGATGTTCAGACAGGAAGAGATTGAGGGAATCAAACTAATGGGCAGCGTCGCTACTTCAGTAAAGGCTGAGCAGAGCCTAAAACAAGGCTGGGTCTCTAGAAATTGCCCATGCTCAAAGGCTGACAGCTTTCTATTTAATAAGATGATAAAACAAAAAAACAAAAACCTTTAAATCAGTAACTACCAAAATTAACACCTTCCTAATTTTGTCCTAGTAAGACAAAACCAGAAGGTACCTTGAAGACAGAAACTCTACACTTTAAGTTCAAATGTAATTAACATACAGTGTTCTATTAGTTTCAGGTGTACAATATAACGATTCAACAATTCTGTAACGTTCCTAGAAGAAAACATAAGCCGTCATCTCTTTGATATCAGCCTCGGGTACATTTTTCTAGATAGGACTCCTGAGGTAAGGGAAACAAAAACAAATTGAACTATAGAGAGGACACCAAAACAAAAAGCCTTTACACAGGCAAGGAAACCATCAACAAAACAAAAAAACAACCTACCAAATGGGAGAAGATAATTGCAAATGACATATCCAATAAGGGACTAGAATCCAAAATAAAGAACTTCTACAACTCAAAACCACATAATAAATAATCCAATTAAAAACTGGGCAAAAGACCCAAACATTTTTCAAAGGAGACATACAGACAGCCAACACATGAAATGATGCTCTATACTCCTTTTCAAAATTAATTATCCAGAGGTTCATCAAACTTGGGCCACAAACAAATTCCTAGTATTAGAACATACTAATGGAAAAAAAAAAAAAAGAATGGCATAATACATATAGTATAACAGCTGCATAGATTCCTTTTCAGAATGGCATAGAGGGGTGACACAGGAAGGAAGAGGGAGGGAGAGAGAGATAAACAGATAGACCTATCAAGGAGATATGCCTTCCTTGCAAGTTTTTGAGAAAACTATATTACAAATGACTGCATATTCTAAGTTTACATATAGATATTATACACAACAAATTGTCCTTAGGTTGCTATGGAATCTTTACTAATGGATAGTGAAAGATCAAGAAAATAGTTTTTTTCTTAAAAAGGAATAAAATATAGGCTTATATTAAGATATATTATGAAAAAAACTATTAAAAGCATTATCTAAAAACAGAAAAATAAAATTGAAGCACAGAGTATTTCCCAAAATAGAGTTGGGATTCCACTAAAATAGTCACTAACATTTGTTTTCATATTACACCTTCTTTAGTGGTGAGATTGTGAGGTTTCAAAGTTTTTGTAGTTTGTTGTAATGCAAATGTTTTAGCTTAGGGTGGGATCTTTTTTCCAAGTTCAAAGAGCCTGTGGTAACAAAGCAATATCCTGTTGAAGCGCAATGTCAGGTACAAAGTCAAGGTGCCAAAAAACGAAGTAGCCCAGCACTTCCTGGCAGCTAACAGAACAAGGAGAAGCCAAAGACAGCTAGCTTTTATTTTATTTTTTTTTTAAAGATTTTATTTATTTATTTATTTATTTATTTATTTATTTATTTATTAGGAAAGAGAGAGAGTGAGAGAGAGAAGGTCAGAGTGAGAAGCGGACTCCCCATGGAGCTGGGAGCCCGATGTGGGACTCGATCCCAGGACTCCGGGATCATGACCTGAGCCGAAGGCAGTCGCTCAACCAACTGCGCCACCCAGGGGCCCCGACAGCTAGCTTTTAATGGTGAGTGAGGGACACACACAGTCAACAAAGACCAACGTCTCAAGGAGGGCTCTGGGGCTGACAAGAGAATTCACTAGGTGAGAGACTCTGGGTAACTCACTTCTCTGTTTGGGACATCAGCTGTCCCCTAAGCAATTGCAGTAGTTGAATTAGGTAAACTTGGGTCTCATCCAAGTCCCCAGTTCTACCGTTCCGGATCCAGACCAAAGTGGAGAGACCTACAGGGAAAGACTAGAACTCAGTGACATGCCCCCTTCCTAGACTGCCAGCTGCAAAGACACATTTCAATGTTGGATCACAGAGGCAAACCCTGGAGCCACAGAAAGCAAGATTACACTTTGAAAAACAAATCCAAATATAGTCAGAAGGCTCAGCTGGGTGGGGCGACTGTTCCCTAAATCTGGGGCGTGAAATCTCACTGCTACACACCTCTCCCCTTAAGGTGAGACCTTGGTGAGTACAGAAAGAAGAAGAAAAAAAGTCACTCCTAAGATGATTATCAAAGAAAGATCTGGTTCAACTGCCACTGAGAAAAACACCCAGGCCATTCTGGAATGTTAACAACTCTACCAGCTTCCCGAAGGAAGCAGCAGCTAAGATACTGGGGAGAGCCTCTGAGATTCCCCAGGGCTTTTCCAGCAGATCCCTACATTCCGTTAGCACCTGAGGGAACCTACTGATTTCATCACATCTATGTAAATTAAGATGCTTTTCAAAAAGTATTCACCCTTTTTACAAGCTCTTTTGCTAAATACACATTTACTTGTGCTTAACTAGTATCTAAAAGACCTATTTTCAATTCTGGGTACAGAGCAAATGGGCTTGTAAACTCAAGAGCCTACAGTGAAGTACTGAATGTTTATGCCACCTTGGGAGACTAGTGACACCTAAGAAAGTCTACGATATAGGAGAAGAGGCGAGTACCCTTCAGAAGAAAAATTAAGATCCCACCCACTAAACAAAAATCCTCATGGAGTGGATCACAACATACATCTACCCCTTGTGAGCAAGACCAACGTAGAATTTCTAGGGAACCACTTCAAGCGGTGTTTCTCAAACTCTTTAGCTGGAACTTTTACGAAGAAATTGTTTATTGTATCATGACCTGGTACATACACTTGCATATCTCAAAGAGAAGTTGTGAAAAAACAGTACTCTCAGGATATGTGTGTATGGCGATATTACCTATTCTCGCCTATTCATTTGTTTTTTTGGGTTTTTTTTTTAAACAAATTCCAGTCAAAACTCACTAAATTAAATTCATAACCATGACTCACAGCTTGAAAAACTGTGCTGTAGGGGTACTAATTCTATTCAAAATACCTTCTGCATCAGAACGATGTCTTTTCTAAAATGTGGCCAAAGGTGGTGATTGAATTCATCTTGAATTGTATTTCAAATACTGAAAAAGTGCTTTTTCAGAACAAACAAATAAGACTCACCAATCACAAAATGACTACAAATCTTCCCAGTAAGTGATTCAGGGCTCCAGGCTAACTGTCACACCCCCGCAAGAGGCAGTCAGGAGGGCCCCCGTACCTCATCCGGTAGTGGAGCCGGAGCGATGTCTTGTCGTCAACAGTGATGGCGCGATTCGGGGCATACCACAGCTTGCTGCTCTCATCATACAGGGCAAAGAGGTTGTGACACAGGGGAGAGATACCTGGGGATCGGTAAAGAACATACCAGAAAATTAAAGATAGATACATCAGGCCATCTGTTCCCGAAGCAGCACGACGTAAGAAAAGACAAGGAATTCTCTTATCTGGAGAATCTAGGCCACATTTTTATCCTCTTAGGGCAAATACGACTTCCAACCATGTTCAATCGGGCAGTTTTAATCATGATAATTTAGAATCATGGCTCCCCAGGAATATGTACTGTAGCTCCTGGCAAACCAGATTAAACCCATTTTAAAATAAAAAGTCTGATGGTACTTCTCATCACAGTGTCTATGACAATCTTAACAAATACTGCCTAAAAGAAAAAATATGCCAGCCCACAGGTTCCCAGATCCCACCTGATGGGCACCTTCCTAATCCCAGAAACATTCTTGGAGTTTGGGAAATCCCCCATCTGTCTTCTACAGAAATGTTTTACCAATTCTAACACTCTCTGATTATGCATTAAGCATGCAAAGAAATTCCTGGCAATAGCATACGAAATCATGAGTTAGAATAAATAACCAAAGTGATTTTTGTCAGTGATAAAAATCTATCACCATTAATAATAAATACACTTAAGTAAGCACTTTGTATAGTTATCATAAATATTTTTTATTAGTAGCCAACTAACAAGAATATATATGCTTAACAAAAGTGGCCCAGTAGTGCTCCCTTGCCTCCCTCCACCACCAACTGCCTCCTTTGATACAGAAACGGTTAAAAAGACAAAGGAGATCCTGAAGCAAGGAAAGCACCTTTCCACTTACTTCTGAGCTGTAATTAAAATTACACAGACCTACAATCTAAAAGCATGGGGGAAGGGAAGAAGGTGACTGCATATACTCAATTATGACTGATATTTTCATGCATGGCCAGGTCTTGAACATGGCCACTTGAACTGAACTTAAGATGCAGTCAAGTTAAAGGAAAAATATATGGAAATATAAGGTAATCAGCACTTCCCAAATCAGACATCTGGAGTGAGACTGACGCTGACAGGGACCCTCGCCAGCCCTGTCCGTCCGTTTATAGCCACCAACTCTCTCCAACGCAGGCACTGGTTGAGGATGTGACAGATGCCTTGGCATCCCAATGCTCCTCTTGTTAGAAGCCCTCAATTCTTTCCGCTCAAGGAACCTGAACTCATCCCTCAGAAGTCACTCTCCCTTATAACAGAGATGATGGGGGTAAACTTCAAAGAGCATTTTTCCTTGGGAACAAAAGCAAACGAGTTTTAGATCTAGTATTGTAAAGACTGTATTTCAGGTATACTATAGTTTTTCATTCATGAATTGGCCTTTCTGGACCAGCCTGGAAACCTAGCCTCTCTTTACACGTACACAGATTTGAATGTGCACTGACACGTACGTATTGAAGTATAATTTGTAATCATCAATCTATATTCTACCACAGGAGTGACTTTAATACTATTTGTACTTATAAAAAGGAAGCTCAAAGACAGCTTTTTATATAAAAGTACTGAATAATGAGACGCCTGGGTGGCTCAGCTGGTTGAGCATCTGCCTTCGGCTCAGGTCATGACCCCAGGGTCCTGGGATCAAGTCCTGCATCGGGATCCCCGCTCAGTAGGGAGCCTGCTTCTCCCTCTGCCTCTCTCTCTCTGTCTCTCATGAACAAATAAATAAAATCTTAAAAAAAAAATACTGAATAATGGTAACAACCACACTAACATTTACTGAGGGTTAAGTGTCAGGCATCAGGCTAACACACTGTACCCTGATTATCTTTTAATCCTCCCAACACTTAATGAGGTAATTAATGTCTTTGCCATTTTACAGGTGAAGAAACTGTGGCCTCCTGAGATTTGGCCTGATTCAAGGCTACTCGGCTAATAAAATGCAGAGTTACAATTCCAACCAAGACAGAGGTACTGAGGAAGTAAAATAGTGAGAGCTGAAGGAACAAAAATGGACCATATCTTTAGTGGACAACAGAGAAGAAAACAACACTGCTTTTAAATGCCACTTACTATAATAATAACCAGAGCTATAAGAATATGTGGCATTCTGTACGCATACACTTTTAAAATTAATAAATGTTTGCAATACTCCCCTCAGTCAGTTATCAAAGAGCCCACTCATTCTCTCCAGACTGGGCTTAGAAGCCAGGGCCCCACACCAACTGGCCCTGAGCCCAGACCTACAGCAGACTCAGTGGCTGCGTCGGCCTGCGGACTCAGCCTCTCTCCCCTCTTCTCCCGTAGCAGCAGCCCTTGATCTCATTAACTGCAGCCCAACGATTCCGTTCAGACACCATGGCCGGGCTAACAGAATAATCACTATAAACCAAACCCCAAGGGAAAGGAGAAAAAAGCCACACCACCTTAAAAAAACACATTAGAAGCAATAATTTACATCTAGTTGTTTTGCTAACTACAAATACTTTTAAAGCTGATGTTGCAAGCTGGTTCCTTATATACTTTGCTATCTAGTTAAAACAACTTTAAAAGATTAATACATTCCCCCCCTCATAATCTACATAGCTCAGCCGATCTTATCTAGTGTCATGTTTAGTTAATAAGGGCCTACCACACTCTTCCCTGAAGCACCAACCTCTCCCCTTTTATTGGAACTGTGGTATTTAAAGCATTTGAGGTGGAGAGAAATATATACATAAGAAAAATGGGTTTCTAGACAAACTGAATCACAAAGTAGGTAGGTGTTTCTTGAAATGTCTCTACTATCCCAACATAATTGTTCTGAGGGCTAAAGATGATATAAATGAAGCAAGATTCAGACCAACGGCCATCATCACTAGTCACATCATCATCATGAGTTGATTTTTTTTTTAAAAAACAGCTTTATTAAGATATAATTTATATATCATAAAGCCTACCCATTTTAAGTGTAAAATTCAGTGAATTTTAGTATATTTCCAAGTATACAACCATCACCACAATCCCAGTGGATCAGATCTTTATTTAAGGTTCTATGATTTAACTTTATTAGTCATATACAAGGAGGTAGAAAAAAACTGTCACTGATCCCAAGTTCAAAGGATAACAAAGGGGCTTCATTTTGTTCTTCAGTTTGGTTTCTCACCTTCCGAGGGCAACAGGCTAACGTAAGTAAGGCTCACATGAGGAAAAAAAAAACAAAAACACCACCATGTTGTTCACAGCCTCACTGCCCTTTTTACAAGGTGGCATTCTGACCAAGCCACAAAGTGACATTCAACTTCTCACTTCAAGTCAGCACCATGAGGAGGGAGCAGATTCTAGTGGCGGAAGGACAGATCACACTCTTCAGAAGAAGTTTTGAACAATCATTTAGATATTGAGAGATGCCATTACTGAGCTGGTAACTCTGTACTCGCTGTTTTTATTCATTTAACGCTGATATAATTCCAATTTCCTAGAGGCAGGAGAAGTAAACACTGAGCCTCCAGTGTAGGCAAGCATCATTCCTTGGTATCGCAAACTCATGAGTGACAGAGCAGGAATAAGCCACTTCAAGATTAGAAAGTGAGAAGTGAAACTCCAAGAATTAAAATCACTGGCCTTCGGTCAAACGCAAGCAAGTGGCAGAGGCAGGGCAGAGCCCATTCAGGAGAGCTGCCAGGGCAGGGACACTGGGATGTGCCTGCGGGCGGGGCCCGGAAATGTGCCCGGGGCTGCGGGTACTCACAGCATTCCTGCGCGGCCCTGATGCAGAGCTCCTCCGCCGTGTACTCTCCGCTGCCCAGCCGGAGGGGCTCCCTATCCGAAAGATAGAAGAGCACTTCCACCCCTGGCTCGGGGGCCTCCAGATTCACCTCCGTCTTCTTGGAGCTCCTCATTTTAGCACAGAAAGCCATGGCATTGCAGTCCTCTTTTATATTTAGATACTGTGGTGGAAGGAAAACGAGACCGTGTGGTCATTCGATGGGCTAAAAGTTCGAGTGGTGCAAGAGAATGTTAGGAAGGTAATGGAAGCAGGCAGAAACACCTCCCAAGCTGATTAAGTACCTCTCCCTGCACCTTCCCTCTCTGAAAATCAAACACATCAGAACATATAAGAGATGAAACCATCCACTATAATTACGAACATAATCCATTATGCATTCTAATTATGATCAGACCATGTTCTCAAAAACCAGAATCATTTTAGACACAGCCTAAATCTGTTTTCTCTATCAGCACACAAGTGGTAGCTGAACAACGTGGCTCATTCTGGAGCCACTGATGTTAATGTCATTAATGCTGCTAGCTCTACTGGAATCATTTCACTTTTGAATTGACCCATTACACAGATCACATCGTCTTTTAACTCTGTCTTCAACTAACCAGGAAGCTGAGCGAGGGCATGAACCGCGTCTTATCTATCCTCATGCCCCCAGAGCCTACCCCAAGGCTCGCTCTGAGATGGTACACACAAAGGACTACCAATTCAGGTTCATGAGCCATATGGAAGGGTCTTGAAAATTAACGAACAGAGCCAGGTCCCTGTCACTCCACGGGCAGGTAGGAGGATGGGCAGCACTCTGTGACAGCAGAACGAGGGCTGAAAGCCTTGCTTTGAAGAGGTCAGAACTTGCTGGGGAGAAACCTGTAAATAAGCCATTCACCTCAGCGCCCTCTAAAGAGAGGGCAACTAGGATCAAAGAGCCAGTCTCAGCAACTTGGCCTTAGACAAGGCGGAAAGGAGGGGGAACAAGGGAAAGCCCTACACATTTTTCCCCTCACTCCAACGCCAACAAACTCCAACGCCAATCGCCTACAAACTAACTTCCCTGACCCCAGGTTCCCACTTTCCTTCTGCCTACCAAGCCAACCTTCACTTGGCCCTCAAAGTAATGTCTCTGTAACACATAACAGATCCTTCAAAGGCTTCCCCCTAATCTACAAGTGCCATCTCAAACTCCTCACAGAGCCCCTCCATCACCTGCCAGCTCCCTCCCTCAGCCCCCGCCCACCAGCCTCATCCTCCATCACTCCTAGCCTCTGACTTCCTGCCTGAAACCCACGGAGCTGCCACTCATCATTCTTGTCAATCCAGCTCCCTCCCCATCCTGTTTTTCACACCTTCCTGTCTTTGGTCATCCTGGTTTCTCTACCAGGAATACCTTCCCACCTCATCCTCTTCATAGCAAACTGCAATTTTCTTTAGAGCTCAGGTTGGACATTACCTCCTCCAAGAAGCACTTATGAACCTCTATCTCATCCCCTAAGTTAGATGCCCTCTCCCAAGATCACCTCGCTGCACTAACCACACTGGGTTATGACCATCTTATGCACATGTCTGTCTCTCTCAATCATACATGCTGGAAGTTCCTTAAGGGCAAGGGCCATGTCACTCATCTAGCAACATCATAGGTATCTCTAACACAGAACCTTACATTTAATAGGTGCTTGCAGAATGGCCCAAGGAAGCTCCTCCAAACAAGACAAGTCACAGAGTGTGGACAATAGCCACAGGTCTTTTCACCGAACTCATGTGCTTGGTTATCAGTTGCCCCGGTGAGGCGAGATACTTACAGGAGAGACATGAATCGGATATGCCTCAATGCTACAACTGAGAGCCACTCAATTTTACTTGTTTCGTCTTGAAAACCAGAATCTTCCAGAACACAGGCTGAAAGACTAAGGCTCATAACTTACCCTGAGGGTTCAGATCAACCGTTAAGGAAGAAAGTTTTTAAAACCAACACTGAACCTCCAACTCTACCCCACAATGAAAAATAGACACGGAAAGCAAAGCAGCTGCAGTCTGCTTTACAACGTAAGATAAACCTTTGTCCTTGAGATCCTATACAGGCGTGGCATGGGAAGAACTCGGAGATGGTATTATATACCCTTTCACACGAAGGAAACGATCAGGTAAGTATACAAATTATATATGTACAAGGTGTGGCACCACTTAAAATAAGAAAAACCACAACTGACAATGTCCAACAGGAGAAGAAACAAAACGAGAACAATCAACATAAAAGATTACTATGCAGCTGTTAAAAAAGGTGAGATAAAAGCTACATGAACCCACACTGGAAGACATATAAGACGTACTGCAAAGTGAAAAAAGGCATAATATGTATGACACTTTTGTCATGCATATGCATAATATGGAAAAAGATACAATAAATTGTTAAAGTGCTGAATATCTAGGAAGGATTATAGGGGAAGTTTACCTTTTACTTTGGAATTCCTATACTTTCACACTCTTGGGATTTTTAAACCAGCACACTCAACTTTTGAAAATGAACAAAAATTAAAATACCAATACTTTAAAAGTAAAGGATATAAAAGCACATAGTCCTATAAGTCCAAGATTAGTTTCATTATTCTTTCTAAAA
>CM052798.1:47121509-47160053 GCA_028533885.1 Nasua narica
GCCATTATATGCTACTGCTACAGAGGAATAAAAATTGACCAGATAGGCTCTGTGCTCTAGAGCATTAAGAAGCCTGCCCCAAATCAGGAAAGGGGCACATACTCAAAGCTTTTCAGATCAGGAAGAGAGCTGTAGGTTCCACCAGCCCCAAGCTCTTTAACAAAGACTATAGCATAAATCCTTTTAGAACTCACAAAGGATTTTAAAATGCACCATCAGATCACATATTATTACTTGAACTCAGGAGTCACAGGGTTGCTCTGAGCCTCATCTAAGATTTGAGGGTCAGCCAAAAATTACCAAGATTTTTCTTGAACTAGGATTATATGAAAACCTGTAGTAAAGGAGAGCTTGCTTTTTCCATTAGCCTCTTTACTGCAAGCCACACTATACTGAAATCAGAGATTACTTAATTTTCAAACTGACCTCCAGTATTATTGGACAGGACAATAAAATGGTATCGATTTGTGGTGCTAGCCTAGAGATTAAACTCTTAGGGAAACAGGATCAGTAACAGAATTTCTAGACAATATGCATTTACTATGATTTTTTATATGTGGATTCAATAACAACTAAATTTCTGCTCTCAAAAAACTGACAGTCTAATGACAAAAATGTAAAAATACCCATAAAGCACTTAAAAGACATGCTAGACACCGTTCTAAGTATTTAAATCTAAAATTGCTGATCCACTTTATATGAAATGACATCTGTCCTCATTCAGGATGAGAAGAGTTTTTTTCTGCTACAGACTTTGTGCAAAAGCTTCAGTCAAATAACATTTCTTTCCACATAAAGCAAGCAAGGTGCTCTCCATTTATTTTAAGAACAGGTAGGAAAAGAGCAAGATCAGTTTATAAATACTCTGGATAATTCCAAGAAATCAATTCTAGTTTCTTGTTACAGATACAAAAAAAAATCTTTAATGTTTGAAAAACTGACCGGTAGGATTGCACGATACCCTTCAAAAACAATATGATTCACTGGGTCCCATTTCCAATGAAATGAATACAAAGAAGCTCAGAAAATGGGAATAATAAAAGTGAGTAATCAAAAGCTTTTTGACAATAGTGAATTCTTCCACACTAATTTACTTTAAAATTTTCAAGTTTTTGAAAAAACTGCCTTTCTATGATAAGAGGACTGCTTTCATGGTCTTGTAAATGATACTTTTCATTAAAAAAAAAAAAAAGCAGGGAAATTTTGTGACGTCTCACAATTCTTTGATTTATAAAAGTCTTATAGAGGAGACAAGTATATCTGATACTTCTTGAATGAGGGAGAAGTAACAGAAACAAAACACAACTCTGTGGGTCTGAACAGGGTCTAACTGCAACAGAGGAATATTACAACTATTTTCCAAGATGTTGAACTCCTCGAAATCTATCGTCTAAAGATGCAGAAACCATCTTACATTATCAAGGATATCTTTTGAAATACAGGTGTCTATAGAAGGGAAGAATACACAATTAAACTTTGAATAGTGAAGAGACACAGAAATAGACCACTGTAATATTTGTAAGTATGATCAGAATAGGACGGCTTTTGGTCAAAAGCTGCTGTCAGATTTACATGATAAAAACAGACTGGATGATGGTTAAAATCAATGACAAGAGTCAGACTACAACACTTTGGGTATCTGGTCGCTTTACTAAAGAAACCATCACACACACAGTGAGTTATTTTATGTACACCTTAAAGGAATCAAAGCTTTTGGTCTCTGAAGTAGAAAATACAAAATGTTGACAAGTTAAAGTATGAACCTAGAAAAATTGAGAAGAAAAATATGTAATTTAGAAATATTTCCTGAAATCAGCTGCTTAAAAAATTTCAAGACTAAATTTCTTAGACCTTAAAAAACTATTTCAGCAGGCACAGCACTAAGGTCGGGGAGGAAACCTAATGTAACAATACAAGCTCCCAGAGGACAGGGACTTTTGTCTCTTCTGTTTAGTACTGGTCACCAGCACACATTAGGTAATCAATAAGTAGTCAAACATAGCTAAATCTTGAACAACGCAATGGTTAGGGGCACTAGCTCCCACACCATCAAAAATCAGCATCTAACTTTTGATTCCCCCCCCCACAATTTAACTACCAATAGCCTACTGTTGACTGGAAGCCTTACCAACAACACAGTTAACACATATTTGTATGTTTTATATATTACATACTGTATTCCCATAGTAATACAGGAAAGTTTAGTACAGTCAACCAGAGAAGAAAATGTAATCAAGAAAATCATAAGGAGGGGCACCTGAGTGGCTCAGTCATTAAGTGTCTGCCTTCAGCTCAGGTCATGATCCCAGGGTCCTGGGGTAGAGCTCCATGTCCATGCTTCCTGCAGGAAGCCTGCTTCTCCCTCTCCCACTCCCCCTGCTTGTGTTCCCTTTCTTGCTGTCTCTCTGTCAAATAAATAAATAAAAGCTTTTGAAAAAATTAATTAAAAAAGAAAATCATAAGGGAAAGAAAACACAATTACAGCACTATACTATCATTTTCTTAAAAAGTGTGTAAGAGGACCCATGCAATTCAAACTTGTGCTGTTTAAGGATCAACTGTAGTTGTTAAAGGAAAGATGAAGGTAACAAAGTAAGCAACATTACTGAGTCCATACACAACTAGCAAGTGTGACCCTGAGCAAATCATTTTAATCTCTGAGCCTCAGTTTCCTGATCTCTTAACCTGAGAGGAAACATTCTGCCTAAAGAATCGGAAAGATCTTTCGACAAGTCTTCATCTAGCTCCTACAAGGCCTTTTTCAAATGGGGTTGTTGATGTGGAAGTGCTCGGAAAGGCGTTAAGTGCTAAAGCAATATACTGCAGGCTTCATGGCAAAGGCCTTAGGCTGTGAGCCTGTCTGAAGAACAAAATACATAGGGATTCAGAACAAAAGCCTGGCCATAAATGAAGTTCCACTTCATAAATGTAGCAGGGCAGTGAAGAGAGTGAGCTGGAGTCATCCTGAACTGGGTGTGAATCCTGCTTCCCCACCTACCAGTTTCTGTCATCTTAGTTACTTAACATCCTGAAACCTCCATGTTGTCAGTTATAAAGGGGAAGGGGGCAAAAATGGCATTTGTCTCACAGAGCTGTTAAGGGTTAAGTGAGTTAATGCACATAAAGTGCCTAATGCAGAGTTTAGCAGGCAGTAAGCATTCACATTCTGGCCCCAACTTCTGTTAAACGGATTACATCTTGATGGAACACAGTTCCAGTCAAGAAGAGGGAACTCCGGTCTATACAAAGCATCTGCAACATCGCATGAGAGGAGCTGGGCACTTTCCACTTAATTCTCATAAAAAGCAGGAGAGGTTTGAGGCCAGTCAGTGGGAGTGCCGAAGCCAAACACAGAACTCCTGATTCCAAGGACCCCATTCTTTCCACAGCGGACAAAACCTGCTTTAAAATGCCCCCTATCACCTATATCACTGACTTTTCTGACTTTTTAGTATTTCTCACAGCTTAACATTCACCTAGGAGACCAAACTCATTCTAAGACTTTCCCTTCAGAGACTAAAAGAACTGTTATTTATTTTGGTTTTTTAAACAGATTTTATTTATTATTTGACAGAGAGGGAGAGAGAAAGCACAAGTAGGCAGAGCAGCAGGCAGAGAGAGAGGGAGGAGCAGGCTCCCCGCTGAGCAGAGAGCCCGATGGCGGGCTCCATCCCAGGACCCCAGGATCATGACCTGAGCTGAAGGCAGATGCTTAACCACTGAGCCATTCAGGCGTCCCAAGAACTGTTATTAAAAAGAAAAAATCATCGAAGCACCCAGGCCCAACCTACGTGCACACGAAACCTCCTTGAGGCCTAAGACATACACTGAGCCAGGCAAAGAAAGCATCTCTGCTTCCCTTCCAGTCTCCTCACGAGGGACTCTCACTAGACACCCACAGGAACTCGGGAAGTGACTTGTGACAGTGGCTCCCAGTACCCCCTGCCTTGCTGAGACCCAGAGTAAGTGCTCTGATGAAAGCATCACAAGATGCTGTGCAGAGCTGATGGCTTCCAGCCAAAAGGACGACCTAATATAAATACAAAATCTGCTATTTTTTCCTGTCAGCAAGTCAGAATTATGGCTTTTCTATATGCCATTCCTGCCACACAGAATAACTCACTTCTAACTACAGCAGCTATTCCAGGAATACCCGAGAACCGTAAGTGCCGTTTCATTTACAATAAACTTCTAGGGATGATCAAACAATCAATGCCAACTCAATGGGTCAGGGCTCTCTGTACTGCTCCCAATGAGCTGCCTCATCCTGAGAGACGATTTCTGATCAAAGTAAATATAGTACTCTGCCTAATTAAAGTCAGTAAGTATTTTCCTAAAAGCCACATTGCATCAAGATGCTTTGCTACTTTTCTTTTCTTCTCTTACCACTAATACATCTGTAAGGTTATTAGAGAACACAGAATATAGGGGTCAGGAATATGGTGGCAGGAGACACTCAAAACACGGTGGGGAGAATGGCCTATCTTCACCTTAGGTGCTTTTCAATCATTCATCCCTAAAATACATATTAAGCACTTTACCCTCGCAATAAAACCTTACATTTGTACAGTACTTTATAGCTTAAAAAGGGCTTTCACATCTATAACCACATTTCAGTCTCATGGCCCCTTTCACAGATGAGAAGATTCAGGTTCAGACATTCCCACGGTCAAGTAGCCAGTGAGTGGCAAGATGGGGCACAAACGCATTTCTCGGCCTCTGGCTTCACTGCCTTTTCTTACTCTGCCACATCTCCCTGGTCAAGGCATGGGGCTTTGGCAGAATCTAAAGAAGCATCACGATTAAAATCTGAGCCCATCAAAACCTCGTCATCCATTAACAGCTGGCAAGACCAACAGATCCATGGGGGGACCTGCAGACACCAGATGTGGAGGGATGAGGAGAGACAGGCAGTAGGAACGGCAGGAGTCAACAAGAGAGGGCTCTGAAGTGATCAGGGAGAGTAGAATCTCTTTCCAGCTTTGAGGAAGACAGAAGATTTTAAAAGACAGAAAGGAAGGGTGTGGCTCTTCTGGAAAAGAGCCAGGCACAAAGGAAACCTCAGGGTTGGATGTGTAAGGAGGGACCATGTAGGAAAGAGGGAGAAAGCGAGGAAAGGTGAGGGAGGGTCCGTATGAGGACAGGGTCTGTGTGCCAGCTTCCTCCTGTGGGCAACAAGAGAAACCACCCATACTGGTCTTAAGCAAACCCTAAAGCTCTCTGAGCTGAAATACTATGTAACTGAAAAAAAAAATACTAGATGACCTCCAAGGTTCCTTAAAGAATAGGAGGTCTGAAACCATATTATGCCACACCTTAACACAGCTAATTTTTCATTAATTTGTATTTCCAAGATGACATGCTCCAACAACCTCTTGCTGATGATGCACCTGACAAAGTTTGAGGGTAACCATAATTTAATAGAATACACAGGAAACACTGAATCCCCCCACCCGTTGCTAACTTTTACTAACTTATTTGTGTGTCTATTGCATATTAACCTGCGCCCCCCCCCCCATTATGTACTAAGCTCTTTGAGGGCAAAAACCAATCTAATCTTTTTCCTGTAATTCTTTAACCACTCAGGGTTCTTGGATGCAAACAACAGAAACCAGTTCTAGTCACCTTAGGATAAAAATGAATTAAGAGAAAGATGAAAGATAAAAAAAAAAAAAAACCCAGGACACCATTCTAACATGGCTGCCACCAGTCACTCGCCATTACCACAACTGGACTCCTGGCTCTGCTGCTTCCACGAATGGGCTCCAGCCCCCACTACGTGTTTGCACCATTCCCTCCAGATTCACAGTCCTGTGACACGGGAATCCAAGAGGCTGCACCCAGATCCCCCAGTCATGTGTCTGCTATTTCCTTCAGCTCATGATCACTCTAGAAAGGAAGGGAGTTCAGAGCTAAATAATCCCCCAAATGGCAAATGTCCAGTCCAGTCTATAATCTCAAAGAACTCAGCTATTACCTCAAAAGATAGGTGAAGTTAGGGCAGAAAAAGAAGAAAGCTCAAGAAAAATGGTCCCCTATGCCTCTCCTCAACAAGGAACTATGATCAGTTTTGATGTTTGGCATTAAAACATCTGCCAACTACGTCTCCAATCTTAAACTGCAGGCAGAGCTCCAGCGGACCATATTTGTACAATGAGTAGTGCGCTCTGTCCTCATCAAGGCAGCAGACTTGATCACTAGGTCAACACTCCGGAGCACTGGGCCACCTCTCATTCACCTGCCTGGTCTGTCCCAGTTCAACTGAGAATCTAGAAAGGGTTGGTTAGTTATACATCACTATCTGAGATCCTGTGTGGACAGCCGTGCTTTACAACATCTTTCCAAACCTTTTTGACTATGATCCACGGTAAAAAAATATATTTTACAGTATATTTGTGTATATATGTGTGTGTGGAAAACAAAAAATCAGTTTCACAGAAAGCCTTATGATACGTAATTCATTCTATTTTCTATTCTACACTATTTCCTTCTATTTAATACATTTTTAAAATGCTAAACAAAACCCTCAAAACAGATTTCACAGTCCACTAATGAATAACAAACCTGCTTGGAAAACACCGGTTTAAAGGATTCTATAAGATTACAATATTTACTTTATAGTCACTGTTTACATTTTTTTTAAAAAGATTCGAGAGCAAGACAGAGACAGAACACACATGCACACAAGGTGGGGGAGGGGCAAAGGGCGAGGGAAAGAGAGAACCCGCAAGCCGACTCCCCACTGAGTGTTGAGCCAAATGTGAGGCTCGATCCCAGGACCCTGAGATCATGACCTGAGTTGAAATCAAGAGTTTATACTCAATGTGCATACCTTCCCCAGCTGAACATAAAACACTGAAATGTATTTCATCTGAAATTCCTGACTCCTAGAAGATTCTTCCTCTTTTCCCACAGTGTATAGAATATCCCAAACAGCCACACTGAGATCCACTATACACACTCCTAATCTTTGTTTCATGACATAGTTTCTTCTCCCAGAAAGCTCTTCAGTTGGTTACCTTCAAAATCTATATAATGATGACAAAAATTGAGAAAAACACAGAAACTATATCCACAGAACACAGAAGATCCATATTTTAAATTTTGCCAATAACCACTATTCTTAAAACCCACAATTTATTCATAAACCCATGATTTATGCCCATAGTCCCCAGTTTCTAACTTTATAATCACAGTAAAGTTGATGCTTTGCAGGAACCTAAAGAATTCAAAATCCACTCTATTTCTCCTCTATGAAAAAATTTCCATATAGTTCACGTAGATAACCATTACAAATGGACAGAAGGGTTCAATGTACACCACCAACAGGAATTTTTGGGGAGTGGGAGTTATGTGGTCTTGAAGGTTTGGATGATAGGTGGCATATACCATGGATTCGCTTAGGAGTCCTTTTATCAAACTTTAATTACATTTCTCTACCAGTGAACTAAAAAAGGTAAATAAATACAGCTGCCTTTTCTCAAGATAAATGCTCACTTTATACTCTGCAAACCTCGATGAAACACTTTTTTGCACCCTTGTCCCAAACACATCCACAGCATGACTCTACCCATAATTCTTTTATCAAATAGCCTTTGTCTAGCAGACAACATTTGAATTTAACCAAACTGTCATCCATCTCAATGCAAACTATTTAATTGCAAATGTTCAGAGAAGGTGTGAGGTGGGGGCTGGTGTAGTTGGTCCAATCCAGAAGGCTTCATGGAAAACTAGCATGTGGAGTTAAACATTTAGCTCAAGAAGACTCGAACCCGAACAGTGGCTCTGCCACTTAGTACCTGGGTTCAAGTTACTTTTTAATTTTCTGTGATTGTTTTCTCATTTGAAAATAAAAATAAGAGTAATTATTTTTCAGGATTGTTTTAAACTCTGTGAGCAGGGCGCCTGAATGATTCAGGTGATTGTCTGCTTAAGGTCAGCTCAGGTCATGATCTCAGGGTCCTGGGATTGAGACCTGCATCGGGGTCTCTGCTCAGCGGCGAGTCTGCTTCTCCCTCTGCCTCCCTCCCTCTCTCTCTCTCTCTCTCTCTCTCAAATAAAATCTTTAAAAAAAAGAATAAACTCTGTGAGAAATAATATATAAGGTCTCGCAGAACAACTGGCTCACAGTAGCCATGTAACGGTATGATAATTATGGAGGAGGTGGGATTTGAACTGGGCCTTTCAGGATGGGGAAGATACAAATAGGATGAGAATAGGAGCTGACTACGGGGAACATTCCAAATAATGGAAACATGAAGAAACTGCAAAAGAAGGAAAGGGGTAGTCCCTCTTGGGAGACTAAACAGAATGTCTGTGTAGAACAGAAAGAAATGAGGAAAGGAAGAAAGCTGAGGTTGATATACAGTGGACCACAAATGCCAACTGAAGAGTCTGGACTTTCCTCTGAGGAGAGGATGCCCAAGAAGAACTCAAATCCCCAGACTCAGACGAATTCCTCTGAAGCAAGAAAGTCCCCTGCTAAGTGAATGTGTGTTCGGTGTGTGTGTGGGGGGGGGAGTTGAGGTCTCAGACACAAAGATGATAAGAAAGGGCACAGGGACACCTGAAATTCATTGTGGAAAAGTAATATCCTTGTTTTAGACTACTTGAAATGAATCAACCAGTCCTTCATGGATATATAGGACCAGACACTGAGACTCCCCACCCCTCTTTCCTCAGTGTGAACATCTGGGACAATAAAGATTGATGGACAAATTAGCCCCAAATGCTGCTACTGGTAAGAACTAGTTTGAATATTCATTTCGGAGATCTATGCTTTAAAGTCATATCTTACTATGGGAGAAAGAAAAGAAAGAAAAGAAAAGAAAGAAAAGAAAGAAAAGAAAGAAAAAGAAAAGAAAGAAAAGAAAGAAAAGAAAGAAAAGAAAGAAAAGAAAAAAGAAAGAAAAGAAAGAAAAGAAAGAAAAGAAAGAAAAGAAAGAAAAGAAAGAAAGAAAGAAAGAAAGAAAAGAAAGAAAGAAAGAAAGAGAAAGAAAGAGAAAGAAAAGAAAGAAAGAAAAGAAAAGGAAAGAAAAGAAAGAAAAGAAAAGAAAAGAAAAGAAAAGAAAGAAAAAGAAAGAAAGAAAGAGAAAGAGAAAGAAAAGGAAAGAAAAGAAAGAAAGAAAAGAAAAGGAAAGAAAAAAAAGAAAGAAAAGAAAAGAAAGAAGCTAGAGGTTTTCTTCTGTGAATTACACTGTGAATGAGTCAGAAAAAACTTTCCCACTGCTTGTGTCCTCACGGCTGAAGTGCCCAGCTGGGACATCTACTAACAGCACTGGGGGAATCAACATTCTGCTGTGGTGATTCACCCTCCTCCACGGGTACAGACCAAGGGAGGAGTTCATAGGGCTACCCTTGGGAGTCACTCTGAGTTATTTTTGTAACATCTTGTCCTTGGATAAAAGGGAACACAGTGTCAGAAATAGGAGGCCGGGAGGTCATCCATTACTCAGTGGAGTTGTTTACTCAGCCCTGTTTCCCTATTATCCAGAATTCCGTGTTTTTTGGATAATGACAAACAAGGTACCCATGTTTCCAGAGAGCTAAATATAGAATTCACAAAAACCATGTTAAATGGAAATTAATCTGCCTTTGATAATTCAGAAGAGCATATCGAACCTTCCAAGGTCTCAGAATTGTGATTTTGACCAATTTTCTTTTCACAAAACTATGAGGGGTGGAATGGGCTGGGGGGAATCCAGTTAGTGGAATTTGCACAAACAAGGTTCCTTGTACTATCATCCATTTAAACAGGTGGTCTTCATGAGTTTGCATGAATGCTTTATCAGCTCACAGATCTCTCTGACGTGCATCGAGCCAGGTGTTCCCTGAACATTTCTGGCCTTGGCCAAAAGAAATGTGCATGTCCAATGCATTATTACACCTGTACACATTGCTAGTAAGTAGTAGAAATGTAGCACAAACCTAGTCCCAAGCTGCCAAATCTCATGAATCCTACAGGGCACGAAAATAAGTATTAATGAAGGAACCTCTGCCTTTTTAGCCTTTCTCCTAATGAATGCATAAAAGCAAAGCTGGCCTAACTGTTCATAACCATTAACTAATCAAAATCAATACAAAATCAATAAACACACAATCAACAAATACAATTATATACTTTTTGCAGCTTACAAAAGCATCTTCCATACATGATCTCCATTAATCCTCACAATAATTTTAAATACCATTCCTCTTATTTTACTCATAAGCAAACTAAGGCCTATACACACTAAGTGACTTGTGAAAGGTTTAAAGAAAAAATGACAAATAATCATGGTGAAAAGTTCAAATTTTACCCATCGTCAAATTAAAATAACAGGATGTCATTTTTTATCCATCTGATCAGTAAAGGTCATGAGTTGTTTTTAAATGCAAATTCAAGCCTGGATTAAGTAGAGATATGAATTACTGTCATGTTCAATACACATCAACGATACTGACAGACATCACTGAAAAGCAAAAGGGTCTCTCCCTATTTCCCAGAAACAACCACTATTCAGTTTTTGGTGCAAACTTCTTTGAGGACAGTTGGGCCCCACGTGTCAATTTGTATTTTCAAATCCTCATGTTTTGATTCAGCAACCCCACAATCTATTAATGAAAAAGCAGGTTACAAAACAGCATGTTGAGGACAGTCCCAGCAATGTTGCAGAGACACATGCATATAACCTTAGAGAGAAAAAAAAGATGGAGGATGGGAAGGACACAATAAGAACATAATAATATAAATAAATAAATAAATAAACAAACAAATGAATAAATGCAGATAAAAGCGTGGAAAAAATTCTCTCTCTTAACAGTGATTATTTCAGGTGCTTGTGGATTGAGGATTAATTCATTTTGCAAGCTTTTTAAGATTTTCCAAGTATTCTATGACAAGTACATGTTACTACTCAAATCGGGGTGCGGGGTGGGTAATTCCCCCAGGTTACACAGGGAATTGGGGGTTCGGACTAGGATTCAGGAGAACTGATTCCTAGTGTACTATTTAGGCCATCATTTCAATATGTCACTCTGCCTGCTATAATTTTAAGACTGTTCAGAAGTTACTACCGAATAAAAGCAAATAAGAGATGTGATAAGGCAAAATGTAATTATTTGCGAATGAGTAACAGAGATACTAAGTACTATGACTTCAGCGAGAAAGAGCACAGAATGATTCCACAGGCCTCATAAGTCAGAGATCGGGACAGGTAAAGAGAAGTCAGCTCCATTCCAGGTGAAGATAAAGGTGTGATGCCAGGCAGGACGCAGAAAATCGGCAAGCCTCCGCTGGGGACGGCTGGCAGAAGACTCCTCCACATTCACGAAGAGAGGCAGCAGACAAGACCGAGGAGGTACGCGGAGGTCAGACTGAGATGGATGGGACAACAGTACAGTGGACAGAGGTCCTGGGACTCATAGGCTGCTTACATGGCCAACTGGTAAGCCCTAATCATTGTTAACTGCTTTGTCTTCCCCCACTTCTCTGCATCATTCCATGATTTCTTTCTCAAATTAGGGCAACAGTCTCCTGAAAATTCCCGCCGTCCTCATTTCCTCTATTCCTGTCTCTACAATGTAGCCAGTCATATTTCTAAGCTGCAAATCTACAAAGCTTCTGCTTCCTCTTCCCTACTCTTAGGAAAGGCAGCCTTCAAGGCTACTTGTGATCTAACCTTCTGTGGTTACCACCATGTGTACCTGAACTCCAGCTGCGCTGCATTAGGAAGGCAGGCTTCCCTGACTTGACCCATCTGCCAGGTCAAGGCATCATCACAGCATCCCAAGCTTACCTTTACAGCAGCATTTATAATCCTGCTGTGTAACTGTCTACAGAATTGAGTCTTCTCCATTGTCTGTGAGCTGTTATCAGGTTATATGCAGCACCAAACAACAGTGCCTAGTGTATAGCAAACAGTCAATAATTACTCATGGAAGGATCACTTAAACATTTCCTTTTCTAGGATGCCTTCCCTGACCATCCCCACTTCCCTCCAGAAGTACTCACCTAGTCTATGTGAACACAATATACTAGTCTGCATTTTAAAAACTTTTATGACACGGTAGTTATATGCCTAACTGAATTGTGAAAAACAATGTAACTTTGTATTTTTCATCTTCCCCTCACCATGAAACCCATGAAGGAACCCACAGCTAATTCTTCTTTCTCATAAGGAAAAAAAAATTCTTCTTTCTCATACTCTGAGATTTCTCAGTGTGCTGGGAGTTGCCTAGGATGGAAATGATAAAGTCAAATACATTCCATCTAATCAATCCAATTGGGCCAGTAAGTGGAAAAACTCAAGTTCATAATAGGTATGGACCAAATATGTTGATTTCTGTTACAGAAGAATGATAAATTGTGAACCAAACCACAAAGTTTTAAAACATTCTGTTAACTTACAATTACATTGCTCTGGGAATGCATTTATATATTTTTTTATTGTTTTAAAGTGCACACCTCAGTGGTTTTTAGTATATTCATAAAGTTGTACAACCATCACTACTACCTAACTCTAGAACATTTTCTAGTAACCCCATGCCCATTAGTAGCCACTCTCCAGTCTCCCTACCACATCCCCTGGTGATCATTAATCTGTGTGTCTATTCTGAACATTTCATATAAATGGAATCATGTATACATATTGTTTGGGGGTTTTTTTGTCACTGAATTGTATGAATTTTGTTTATATTTTAGATATTAATCTCTTATCAGATACATGATTTGCAAATATTTCCTTCCATTCAGTAGGTTCCCTTTTCATTTTGTTGATGGTTTCCACCACTGTGCAGAAGCCTTTTAGTTTGATGCAGACCCACTTGCTTGGTTTTGCTTTTGTTGCCTTTGCTTTTGGTGTCAAATCCAAAAAACTCATCTCCAAGACTAATGTCATGGAGCTTACTGCCTATGTTTTCTTCTAGGAGTTTTATAGTTTCAGGTCTTATGTTCAAGTCTTTAATCCATTTTGAGTTGTTTTTTATGTGTGGTGTAAGTGTGGTCTTGTATCATTCTTTTACATGTGGCTGTCTAGTTTTCCCGACGTCATTTATTGAAGCCCATTTTATAAATAAAGGAACTGGGGCTCAGAGATTTAGGATCTTGTCTAAGTTGACGTATGTCCACAGTGAAAAGCCAGAATTAGGACAGGTATGTGATTTTAAATTTCATGTACTTAACTACTTGGCTTCCTGTCTTCCCATTCAATCTTGGTATCTTTCATTATCCCATTCATATCAGAAACTCTGAACCTCGTGTAGGTTCAGAGGATGTGCATGTTTCCAGAGGGGATTAAGAAAAAGGAGCAAAAATCTTATGCTCTCCTTTTGGGAAGAAGGTGCTACACAGTACGTTTGTTTATATACCACTGGCCAGAACTTACTCACATGGTTTCATCCTCCTGTAAGGGAGGTTGTCAATGTTAGTCTTTATTGCACGTGTCCATGTGTACAGCTAAAAATTACTGGGGAAAAAGAGGAAGGACAGTGGCATACAAGTAGCAGTCTCTGCCACCCCCTCTCGCTGGGAGATCTGTTGCCCAATCTACTCCATCTTTTGACCATTAGTCAACAGATCATCCTTTCCCCCTTTCATACCTTTATCTTCATCCTTTTAATTCTTTTCTTCTCAGTGTCATTTGAATGTTCTCAAGTCTCTCTTAAAATGATATAACACAAAACAACAAATCTGTGAATAAAGGCACTTTTATGCCCCGTGTTTATGTTCTTTTTTTTTTTTTTTTTTTAAGATTTCCTTTATTTATTTGACAGAGAGAGAGATCACAAGTAGGCAGAGAGAGAGGCGGAAAGCAGGATCCCTGCTGAGCAGAGAGCCCGATGCCAGGCTCGATCTCAGGACCCTGAGATCATGACCTGAGCCGAAGGCAGAGGCTTTAACCACTGAGCCACCCAGGCAAACCCCGTGTTTATGTTCTATCCCTAGATCCTTGTACAGGGCATAGTGCATAGGAGTTTTTCCAATAATTATTGAGAAAGTAAGTGATGAGTGAGGGGCTGAAACGCTGTCTTTAGCTTTTATTAGCTGGTTAACAGGGAAATGCTGCTTGATTTTACCTATGGCAAAAATAGTAGAACTGATTTTACTGATGGGCATGCCAAAGAGAGCAAAATATATTGGCTCTTCTGGTTTTACCACTTACTGGCTACACTGACATTTGGCAGATAACGTAACCTCTATGAGCCTTCATTTCCTCACTCATCTGAAAAAATGAAGACTACCTGACCTCCCTCACAAGGTTATGATTATGATTAGGTGAGAACACTGTGGTGAAGAATATATCCTAATAATACTATTTTCATTTTCTGTGGTGATTTTTAAGATCAAGGAGTATCTTTACTTCTATTATTTTATTTCTCTAAAATGATCTTAAAATTTCAAATGCCTTCATACAGTGGAATATTACTCAGCCATAAAAAGGAATGAAATAGTAATACAAGCTACAACATGGATGGACCTTGAAAAATTGTGTTAGCTGAAAGAAGCCAAATGCAGATGGATGTTAACTAAACTTACTGTAGTGATCATTTCACTATACACACACACACAGGTCTCAAATCATTATGCTATATGCCTAAAATAAATACAATATTATATGCCAATTATACCTAATAAATAAATAAAGGAATAAACAGCTAGATGAATGAATAAATAATCTGTGTCGACCTGACTTAGACTGGAAGTATAAGCAACATGTTCGAAATGTACCTAAAGAAAAAAATGTGAAGAAAGACAATAAAATTTTGCAAGAATTCAAAACTATAATAGGAATAATACTAGGTCTTATCCCCTAGTGTTGCTAGTATCAGAACGTCCTTGTCAAGGATAAAAGGACTATGCGGTTGCTACAGGGACAACAGCTCTTAAATGACACCTTTTGTCATGAAAGCGATGGTACACAACCCACTTATGTTCTAGTCCACACATCTGACTCAGGTCAGAAATCGTGTTCAATGTATCTGCATCCTACAGATCACCACAATCAAAATCTAACTTCGGTTCTCTTTCTCTCTCCTCTCACATCCCATGCTCTTAGAAAGTCACCAACTTGACTACAGGTTCCTGGAGTTCAAGAATACGATCTCTTGTCCAAAGCATCAAGGTATAACTGGTGGAGTGTGCTGAAAATGAAAGGTATATATTTGCTGTGTAACACTTGCTGAAAACGCTACTATGTGTCAGGCACTGTACTAGACGCTGTGGTTGTAGTGAAGAACAAGGCAAATTTCTTTAAGACAGAAACAGATATAATTTTTTTAATGCTGGTTTGTTAATGAATCTACCTGAACCAGAAAGTGTCACAACCAGGAATGCTATCAGTTACTAATTCACTCAACCAACTCTTACCCATATTATAAATGTGGACAAAGACCAAGAGAAGTTAAGCAGCAAGCTCAAAATAAATATAAGGATTAGATTAAATCAGCTTCCCAAAATGTTTTCTGAAACCTTGTAATTCTGTGCAATGGTAATAATTGTTTTATATACATATTGCTCAAAAAGCAGGGAGAAGTGGAGGCCCATAGTGAAATAAAGTGGGGAAACACAAGCTAAGCAAAGTTAAACAGGATCTTTAATAGCAAGAACGCTTGGCCTTTAATATGTTAATCAAAGTAATGAGTCTCCAACTTTTGCAAAATTATTTGACCTAGGGACTTCTTTTTTAATGGAGTATACATTTGGAAAAATCTGAATCAGATGATATCCATGCTCTCTTTCACTTATCACATTCTACAAGCTTATCTAAGGGTATACATCTCAGAAAGCCATCCTTCTTTCCTCAGCAGATAATTTAATATACCAGATTCTTCAGAAAAGGCACTCACTCATCCATCCAACCATCCATTCCTCCATCCATCATTCAACCCCTTATATTCATAGTCTCTGTCCCTCGGTCTCTCTCCACACATATCCTCCCTCAAGTCCTAAAACTGGATAGACACAAGCATAGGAATAAAATATAAGATTTCAATTTAATCACATCAGACTAAAAAGGTACTTATAAAAGTGAGGGGGAATGGAGCATTTTTGCAATGTCATCTCCAGCAGGCATTCTGAAAGGTAATACCTGGGGAAAGTTACATTTCCCTATTACTCAATAACCCAAACATCCTTGGGATTCTTATTATAGCAGGTGGGCACAGAGAAAACAACCCAAGGAGAAAGAGAGAAAAAAAAAAAAGTCTGCTGAGTGAACAGTGGAGGTGCCTATCCCCAACTCTGTCCCAAACGAACCTCCGCCTTTATTTGCCTCGGCCTTGCTTCTTTCTCCTCTGACCCACTTGATTTTCCTGTTTTTATCCCCCATCTTTTTGCAAGTCTTCTCTTTCGCCATGTGACTGGATAAGTTATATGACACACTGGCAACTTGCCACCGAGTCTTCCCAGAAGAAAGCCCACTTTTCAGGAAACCCTGCCTCATTCCCACCGAAGGGAAGATGACAGAGAAGGGAGCGGGCAGAGAGTGAGATGATGCCAAGCTCAAACAGGCTACAAAGATTTGAGAACTCAAACAGAAAATCTGTTCACAAAAACAGACAACTCCAGCTGTATCCAATTCATTCTGAGTACACACACATGATATTTATGCATCGGTATACCTCTATATATGTCGATATCAGTGTTAAATATTTTTTACTACTATAACGCTGTTAAGGGTAATAGTTCATGATCCCTTGACTGTGGATTTATTTTCTTAAACGGATAAAAACCGAAATATAACCATATTTAAAGCATACATCATGTTACAGGCCTCTTGTAAACTTTTTTCAACTGTCCTCCCAACACCCACCCCCTCTTCCCTCACAGTTACGTAACCTACACACACTGGGATCCTCTACTATATATCAAATTCATGCACACCTCGCCCAATCCCATAACAAATAGATTTTCAGAAGAAAAGTCAAGTAGGAAAATGATTTCCCTACATAACTTCCCCTACTCCTATATTTATTCATGCAATTAGGTGGTAAGTAATTTTCAGTGTGTGTTCATGTATATAATATTTTATATAAACTCTATAATAATTTTGAGAGAGAGAGAGAGGTCAGGCTCTAGCATCCTCATTTTCAGAAGTTAGAGCTCCTCCATTTCCCTCTCCAAACTGTGGGTGGGCCCCAGGTCTCCAACCTTGACCTTCACACCTTTTCTCTAACTACACTCAAGAACACAGCAATCGCTCTCAGCTACATGATTTACATGCTGACCATCTCCAAACTTAACCTCTCAGACTCCCATCTCAAATACTCAATTACCTCTTCAACCTCTCTCCTTAGGATCTAATAAGCACTTAAAGCCCCTATAAAAAGCGACTCCTGATTCCTGCGACACCACAAACCACTCCCCTCCTCAGTGTTCAATATCTCAGTAAATGCCACCGCTACCGAACACGTCGTTTGAGCAGAAAACCCCAGAGGTCAGCCTTGACATATCTTTCTCTCACATCTCACATCCAAACCATTACCAATTCTCTCTGCGTTAGCTTCAAAGTATCTCACACATCCAACAACTTCTCACCGCCTTTACTACTCAGTGACCACCTTCTTAACATAAACAATCAAGAAGGCAGAGGCTATGTCAGTTCTTTCTATATTGTACCTGCCATGTTTTGACACACAATACATGCTTCAGAGTTAATGAGTAAATGATTCCTGGCTCAGAGAGGTGATAGGACTTACAGAGTAAGTTAATGACAAATGTCAGGGCTCCACACATGCAGGGACATCTTTCATCATTGTATGTTTTTTCTTTTCCCTTTCACCTCTCTCAAATGCACATACTCAAAACTTCTTTTCTAACAATCCTCTACTCTAAGCAGTGGGAAATGCATACAAAGCAGAGAGACGCATGGGGACCCAAAGCACAGTAAACTTTCCAGTGACACCTTTAAAGCAGAGTCTGCATGGTAAAGCAGTGTAAACAGTTTTAGAGAGTAACAGTGACGATGGGGGATGGAACCCGTTCACATAATGCTGTAGCCTAACCCCAGCTCCGAACTGAAAATATCACGACAGAGGTTGGGTGTGGGGGTACTTCTACGAAGTTAAGCAATATAATACATACATCTTACCTAAAGGCACTTGCTGATTCCTCCTGATCAATCCTTAAAGAACAGCTATTAGAAAATGAAAAGGTTGGGCTCTGAAGGAAAGAATAGCACTTTTCTGGCATAATAAACCTCCTAGGGCCTTCGTCAGACTTGCAGCAAAGTAGAATTTATAGAGTGGCCAGATCCATTACAGGTTTTGCTACAATAAATTGCTTTCTGAGCCTCAGGTTCCTCGGGTGCAACAAAACCATACAAATAAAGTATGTTAGGAATGTGCTCACAGCCCGAACATGCCAGGATTCCTCTAATTTTATGAAACCAAGCCCCTGAGAAGTCACAGGAGCTGCCTGCAAGTGCAAAAAACCACGCTAGTGAAATGCACACATTCCTTTACTACCAGACAGTAAAGACTTCCACACATGCAGCTAAGACAAAGAAGCTAAGAAGCCTCAGCTCACACCAAAGTGTATCTGCTGACTGAAATGTAATTATGATCTTTACTCTGCTATTCCCATCAGCCTAAATCCTTCTAAATCAGATTTTCCCAATTTGGATTTTGAGGCATATTCAAAAGTATTTAGCATTGCACCGTATGTCCAAAATGAAACTAAAGAAAAAGAATAATGATGAAGTAAAGGAGACTATTGACCTCTTTAACAGAAGATTTCCTTAAAAATGTCCATTTATCTCTAAATAGTATTGGTAATGTAAAGTGAGGTCAAGTCGGAACGGCTCAGGTTAAAACATCCTTCACTGTAAACTCAAATAATTTTTTATCAAATCCTTAAACCTAACACCTCTATTAAGCCTAGTTCAGCCTTATTAAGGCTAGTTTTTTTGGTCCTTACTGTCAGGGTGGTGATCCTCTCAAAAAGATATACATATTGGGCTAGACCCTTGTTAATTTTAACATGCTAGGGGTCATTCTACTGAGCTACCATGTGCAGGTCCTCTATATTCCTGTGTATATACTCCCCCTGTTCAAGCTTTCAACATATCCAAGTATTCCTCCCGCATGTTCCAATTAGCAGAAGTTTTACTATGCAGATGGAAAAAGAAAAAATTATGTTTTGCTTAAATTAGTACATTAGGGAAAAGGTCCCAAAGACCTCAGAGTAGAAGCAGGTAGCTAAGGCTCCTATATTTCCCAGCATTAATAATTTTACTCCTTTTACTAGCAAAATTCCATTTAATCTCAGACATTCAAATTGCCGCACTTGCTTGCTAAAATGGAAGCATATGCCAACAGACTTCAGAATATAATACACTGTATGTTCATGCAAACATAAACACCTTGTTTAAATAAACATTCACTGTAAATATAACCTTGTTAGGTCTGAATGTCTGTGTCCCCCCAAAAGTCACACTAGAATTCTAACACCTAATGTGATGGTGTGAGGAGGCGGGGCCTTTGGGGGTGATCAGGCCATGAGGGTGGAGAAGCCCTTATGATTAGTATTACTGCTCTCATAAAAGAGATACCCCAGGGCTCCCTTGCCCTTTCTGAACTGTAAGGGTACAATGAGAAATGTGCGACCCTGAAGAGGCCCCTCACCTGCCCCTGCTGGCACTCTGATCTTGGACTTCCAATCTACAGAACTATGAGAAATACATTTCTGTTGTTTATAAACCCCGTAAGTCTGGTATTTTGTTACAGCAGCCCAGTGGACTGAGGCAAACCTCTATGTATAGGTAAAGTTGCAGAGAGGCAGCCTTTCTCCAGATCGAAAATCAAGCAAGTATTAAATTCCCTGATGAGGTCCCAGGCTTCACCAAGCTCTATTCACCAAAAGCCCAGACCACTGAAACATGACTGGCAATGTAGCAGACACAGAATAAGTGGTTGCTGAGCGAACAAATGAATGAACCAATGAATAAATGAACAAAGGACACAAGAACTGAGCTTTATTGCTGTTCAGCATTGTGCCAGCTACTGCCATGTTTTTCTTTCCCCTTCCTATTAGTAAACTCCTGAAGTGCAGTGTAAGGTATTCAAATCAAATCTAATGTTTTAATCTGGTTTTCTCCAAGTTACATCTTGGCATTTGATGGGGTATTTCTTTTCCTGGTTTGAGGGTAGCTGGTTAGCAGGGGGCTGCTGCCCAAGGGAGCTGCCTGACAAGCAAGCTGGCACACGCATACTGCCTGGTCTGACGTGATTAGGAAGACAGGGTCCCACAGCAAAAGGGTGGAAAGTGGATGGGGATGCCGTGTGCTTCACAGAGGGGAGGAGACTATGTGCAAGGGAAACTGGCTGGTGATCAAATACCAAAAAAACCTAAAGGTTTTCGGACTGAAAGGGAGGGAGAAGACAAGACCAGGAAGGAACAGTGGATCGGAACAGTGAAGCTGAGAAAACTGAAAGAGAAACTAAAAGATATAGAGGGCGAGATGAGGAGAGACACTATCATGAGAAGCATATTCTAATCCAGGTTGTATTTTGAAGAATCAGTCTTTATCTACCCTCAGTTAATGCTGCACTGTACTAGTTTTGATTCTTTGTCCAAGAGCTAACATAAGAAGGTGATGTACTTTGTTTAGCCCTTATTCTTGTGGGAGGGAGATGGCTTCTTTGGTAGGATGGGGCATCAATGTAGACTCGTTATTGTCCAGAGGTAATACAGGTCTCTCTGCCACAAAAACTTTGGCCTTCTCAGCTCCAAACAGTTCCATGAAAATAACGTTGAAACTACATGCGGTCTTTAAATTTGTTATTCATTTAACCTCTGACTTAACTCACAAGATTCCAGGGCAGTTTGTAAGAATATATTTTTATAAGACAGAAATATATAAAAAATAAAAATAGGAGCACCTGGGTGGCTCAGTCAGTTAAGTGTCTGACTATTGGTTTAGCTCAGAGTCATGATCTTGGGGTTGTGGGATCGAGCCCCTCGTCAGGCTCCGCACTCAGGGCAGAATCTGAGATTCTCTCCCTCTCAAATAAATAAAATCTTCAAAAATAAATAAAATAAAAATAAAACCAGGTCCAAGGAAATACTATGTTATTTGAAATAATATGTTATAGTATTATAATACAGGATAAAAAGTCAAGATGAAGGGAAAGGTATTTGCAAGCTGCAGCTTTCTAAACAGATGAGCCATGAATTTGGCTCCTAGTTTCCTAGGGGTCAAAAGGAAAAGGGAAACAACGAAATACATTATTTTCATTGTCAAAGGGGCAAAGAAAATGCACCAGTTACTTGAGAAACAGAAATTTTTTTCTGGTCTTAGTTCTAAAACAAAATTCTCCTGAGGAGGGAAGGAGCATCTGAAATTTGATCTCTAGAAGCTTCTGTAGTTCTTCCAATTATTTAGAGATTTATGCTGTGCTCGGGAATATCAACATTCCAAAAAAATCAAATCAGGACACCAACCTAAAAACTGTATTTCTGTTTTTTAGTATTTTTCCACAAAGCCATCTCCCCCTCTGTGATTCCTCTATCATCTCCTTGCACTTAGATATTACTCTCTTAGGACACATCAAAAGTGAGCAATTAAAGTGTCTGAAATGCTAAAACTATGACAAATCTAGAAAATAATTCAGGAGTGAAGAAACAAAGAAACCGTTTTTATCCACTGATCAA
Source organism: Nasua narica (assembly GCA_028533885.1). Taxonomy (NCBI): domain Eukaryota; kingdom Metazoa; phylum Chordata; class Mammalia; order Carnivora; family Procyonidae; genus Nasua; species Nasua narica. The sequence goes on from CM052798.1 coordinate 47,143,141, forward strand.
TCTAGTCAAAGAGATGAGATTGACCTAAAAGTAAAGAAAACTACCAGGAGAAATGCTAGATTATTTGGTGAGGGATTTGGGGGCTACAAAAATAAGGCCAAACATCTCACTGTGCAGACTAAGGGTCAACAACGGTTGGGTGTTATGAGTACAGGGTGACCAAATAATTTATCATCCAAACTGGGACACCTGAGAGTTAAAGAGGGTGCAATCAATAATCACACCTGCCAACAGGCATAAACCAGGGCCATCCTAGCTAAACGGGGACATATGGTCACTCGGTGGGCTCATCGGGGCTCCACAGTCCTACTGAACAAATTTCCTCATTACAGCCCCCAACGACATCATGTAGGATAGATAAGGCCAATAAAACCCCCTTTTATAGATAAAGAAAGCACATGTCCAAGAGATTAGATAAGTAACTAATTCCAGTTTATAAACAGAAATATCAGAGCAGAGACTGCACCAGGGTTTACTGACGCCTAACTCAATAACTTTCCACTAAATAATCTACTGACCTGGAACAGCCAGCTATCAATGATGTGGACCTAGCTAAGTTCTTTTTTCCAGTAACGGTGATAAAAATTGAAGACATCTTCAAATACAGAGAAAAAAGCCTTCCTTTATGCTTGAAATGCAAATGTACCTGGGTTTATTTTTTGAATATTTTATATTTCTAAGATGATTTTTTTTTTTTACTGTTTCTGGTATCACAATTTCCCTGTTACTTCAAGTAATCTAAATATAGGCAAAGATCCTGGATGAAAACAACACAGATGCATGACAAGCTTAAATTCAAAAAATTTTATTCAAAAAATTAAATTCACTGTCATAAAATTTAATTGAGTTTAACTCAGTTAATTCAGGCTCTCCATTTTACTACATTAACAATAATCTGTCTCTGTTCTCTGACCCTAAAATGAGTATTACTGTGCCATCATCTGCCCTACATTAAGCAGCAAATGATTAGAAAATGTTTTCTGAAATTATTGGGTAATAAATAGTCACCTAATCTAGTTATTCTCAAACTGGGCTGTACATCAGAATCACCTGGTAGCGTTTTAAAACTACACCCTTCCATACCATACCCTGGACGTACTTGATCAGGAATCCAGAGAAGAAAAAATTTTAAACTCTTCAGGTGATTCTGAGATCCAGCCCTTCTGATCCCAATCCAACCCAAGACTTCAAGGGAGACGCAGGTAATGCTCCACCCACCTGCAACCACACATCTTCCATTCTCTCTTCTGCAACCCACATGACTTCCTTCTATTGATTTTCTTTTTTCCACTCTGCGACGCAGCACTGACCAGCAGCTGAGGACCTGCACACTGCAGACAGGAAGCTGTGGGGCCGACCCTTTCCTCTCTCCCCCAAACACCCTCATAAACATCTTCTGAATTAGCCTATGGAAAGATGATTGTCATAATACAATAAAAACTGATATTTGCTAAGCACCTATGTGCCACTAGTTGTGCTACCTGCTCTGCATGCATGATCTCACTCTCCACATAAAAAGTTTAAAGTGGGATTATTCCCATCCCCATATCACATTATTAAAATAGCTTTCCCAAGGTGATACTGCTAGGAAGTGGCAGAGCAAGGACTCGAACCTAAATCCCACGCTCTTCACAATACACCCACCAACTAAGCTAAAGCTATTGAGTCCCCTTAGCCTTCAGGACAGCTAGCTTCCATTCCAGCTGTGCATCACAATCCAGGACCTCACTGGGGTATCAATGGGAAAAGAATCCAAAAAGCCCTTGGATTTTCTAGTAGACCAACTAAAATCCAAACATTAGCATCAGGAAAGGGAAGCAAAGGTCCATTTCTAAAATATACACTGCTCTTTATAAAAGTACTTCTGGAAGGAATCAGCAGTCCTTCTGGAAAATGAAACATTTAGACTTTAAGGGACATCAAAGGTGCCTCTTCCACTGTGTAATTGGGGGCTTTCCTCTCTAACTGGGTGGAGAGAAACAGAATTCAAAATTCCAAATGCAGTCGCAAATCCCAACTATTTCTTTCTCTTTAGTTGCTCCACTAAAGAAAAATAAAGAAAAAATGGGTTTCCACCAGGATGTGTTTGATTGGTGGGTGGCCATACAGTGTAGTGTCCAAACTGAAAGACTTTTAAGAGTGAAAGTGGGGTGCTATTCATAATTATCCTGGGAAAATAGACATAAGTGGAATTTATGCTCACCACAATGATGGCAGAATTCAAAGACAACAAAGAAGAAATCAATTGCCAAAAACTCACTGAACACTAGGGCTCAGTTTGGTTCAATAAATAATAACATGTGCCTACAATGTGCCAACCTCTATGCTAAAAACTAGTATATGAAAACCAAATCCCTCCAAACCAGAAGGAAGAACTGACCAATCATTCAACAGTTACAGCATGAAAAAGCCAGCTGCAGAACAGTATGTATGACAGGATCCCATCTGGATGGGATGGATGGATGGATGGGACAAATGGATGGGTGGATGGATGGATGAAGTACACTGAAATGTGGTGCTGTGAGAGCAAAAAGCAGAATCCTCTAACTCTATACAAGGGTGGATCAAGTACTCTCACAGGGGAGAGTACCCTGGAGCAGAGATTTGCAGGAAAATAGTAGGTATTAAACAGAAGAAGAAACAGGTGGAAAGAGCGACAGCACATTTCATGCAAAGCTAAAAGCATGTGCAAAGGGCACAGATTCAAGAGTATACAGAGACCCTTCCATGAAAGGCAGGGTGGTATAGTACTTGGGTGGCAGCGGGGCCAGAGGTGGGGCTAAAGTGGTGGGAAAGGTCAACCCTCAATGCCATGTTGAGGAGACAGGAGTTTACAGTGATGGTTAGAGGAAGCCAATGACGACTGCATTTGAGAAGAACCAATCTGTATAGGTCATCTCGGACAAATGGGAGGTAGAAGGCAGAGAGACCTGCAGCTGGGAGGCCATGCAATGGCCCAAATAAGAAATGATGTCAAGCCAAAGAGTGACAAACATTTATGAATCCTCTACCTCAGATAAGGGATTCAGAGATAAACAGGACCACTTACTGCCTTATGGAAAGTGGGGTCCAACCAAAGACAAATAAAGGGACAATGGTATATGAGAATAACCACAGATAGTTGGAATAAAAGGCTTAAGTTAAACAACAGAATCTTTCTTGACTCTAAACAATTCAAGAACTGCTGGAGAGAATGCCAACACAAAGTTTTGAAGTCAGGAAGTCCTGGAACAAAGTCGAAATGAACAGCTGGGTAGAGAAAACCTTTCTGAGATGGAATTACTCAAGATTGACCTCTTTTCTTAAATAGGTTTAAGGATAATGGAGAAATATCTGGAATAATATATTTAAAACACAACTACAAAGTATTGCAACTTGGGGTATGTTGGGAGGGGGGAGGAGTCTTTCCTGAGTACAAGTTGAGGCATAATACTATTCCATGAAAGAGATAGCAGATTTCTAAACCTGACCGGAGTTCAAGACCCACTAACTGGCTATGTGACCTTGAGCCAATTATTTTACCTGCCTCTCTTCACCGTAAAATGAGGATAACTAAGCCTATACCTTATAGGTTTATGAAGAGTGAATGAATTAGGCTTTTTGGTGAAAATGGCTGACTGAACACAAGTGTCCAATTTCATCCCCTCTTGAAACCCAACTAAATCATGGTGTGTGTGTGTGTGTGTGTGTGTGCACGCGCACACACATGTGTATGTACAACAGCAGATACAGGAAGCCTTTTTGTTTTAAGACCAAAACCACAAATATGGGAGGGGACGAGGGGTGGAGAAATCTGCAAATGACTTCTGGAAGCTGGTAATTAGATAGATGTGCAGCAAAATGACTTAGATAACCCATGAAAACTAAACCCCACACTGACAGTGGCAAAAGCTGAGAACCAAGTATATGTATACCATGGAAGCCTCAAAAGTCACAGGAATTGGAACCACCAGCAGCTGGGGTAAAAGAGGAAGGCTGGGGAGAGATGTCTGAGAAACAATTCTCTTGCTCACTCCTCCACCCGGAAGTCCGGACTAACACTGTCCAATAAAATTCTCTGCAAAAATGGAAATGCTCTCTCTCTGCTCTGCCCAGTATGGTAGCCCCTATCACATGAGGCTACTGAGAGCTTAAAATGTGGCCAGAGCAAATGATGAACTGACTTCTTAATTTTATATAAGGTTTATTAATTTAAATGTAAATGGCGACATGTGGCTAGTGGCTATTGCATTCTAGGGCTACCAGGGTCAAGAGTTTTATTTTCTGGAGAGGATAAGACAGAGGATCCTGGAGCTAGAGAGGCCAGGCAAAGCCCAAGGGCGTTCAGCACACAGGGGGACTGTATCTGCACACAAACTGAATGCTAAAGGCCTGAATGCTGCAACTTCCACCCTCTTCCCCACATGGCTCCAGAAATACTGGCAGCCACTCTGACCCTCCAGGCAAGAGTGAAATATGGTTTTCTGAGGAATGTTACCATCCCACAAGAGCATACCTAAAGGTACTAACACTGAGGTTCCCCAATTTATGGTCCATTCAAGTCACTCTTTAGTGAGTTCAAAGCCCACAGGTCCCACATACATGCTCAGCCTTCTCAAGTTTAATCACGAACAGCCAGCCAAGATAAACCTATGTCTGAGGAAAGCCTCCAGTGTAGACAGGAACAAAAGCAACTCAGAATAAACAAAGATTATTTACAGAGAGGAAAAAAACCTTAGAAAGTAATTAATGTACTCAGATTGATAAAAAAAAAACATTTTATCTATGAAGCATGAATAAAATTCTTTTTAAAGTAACATTTCAAAGAAAAAAGAGCTCTTGATTATTAAAAAGATGACTGCTAATTGGGGTGCCTAGGTGCCTCAGTCAGTCATCTGACTCTTGATCTCAGCCCAGGTCTTGATCTCGGTGTCTTGAGTTCAAGCCCTGTGCTTGGGAAAAAAAAAAAAGCTGACCTCAGAAATGAAAAATAGGACTGGAAAAGGACCATCCAGAACTTTCTATGTTGATGGAAATGTTCTATACTTTGTTTTGGTATACAACTGTTAAAACTAAATGAAATAAACACTTAGAATGGTACACTTTACTGTATGTCAACCATACCTTTATTTTTTAAATCTCAATAGAAGGGTTTGAGGATAAAATCTGGGAAACTGCTTAGCAAATAATAGTCTGAAAATGAGAGGAAAACATAAGAAAATTAGGACGACCAGGGCAACTGGGTGGCTCAGCAGTTGAACATCTGCCTTTGGCTCAGGTCATGATCCCAGGGTCCTGGGATTGAGCCTTGCATTGGGCTCCCTGCTTGGCAGAGAGCCTACTTCTCCCTCTCCCTCTCCCTCTCACCCTCCTCCCTGTTTGTGCTCTGTCAAACAAATAAAATCAAGAAAGAAAAGAAGAAAAAGAGAGAGAGAGAAAGAGAAAAAATTGGGATGACCAATCTAGAAAATCACACATCTGAGTAAAAGGAGTTCCCAAGGGAAAGACAGAGAATGGAGGAAGAAAACCATCAGCAAGATCATTTAAGGAAGATTTTCCAGGACTGAAAACTACCACTTGGTCATACTGAAAAGACCCCAAAATACAGCAGATGAGAAGACCTGCTGTGAGTATTACTGGGAACACTGGGAAAACAGGACGGTCTATATGCATCCAAAGGAAATTTAACAAGCCAAATTCAAAAGATCAAAAATTGATTTTTTAAAAATAATTGGGTAGCTTTTTAACAGCTGCATGAAGCAAGGAGACAACTGACAAATGCCTTCAAATTCTGAAGGGAAACAATACCAACCTAAAAATCTATAACCTGCCAAATTATAAAGTCTAAGGGAGGAATAAAGGCATATTTAGGTATTCAAGATCTTAAAAAACTTACCTGCTCTGCACGCTCAAAAAGCAAACACAGGAGAAGCTCCAAAACAAGAAATAAAGATTAAACACAGAGGAGGCAAAGGGACTTCCTAGGACAGGGGAGAGATCTCAGGATGAGAGCTGTAGCCAGTCTCTGAGAACGCTCCGTCCACACTTGAGCAGCGAGACACAAGAGATGGATATGCTTAGTGCTGTCATCATCGAGATCCTCACAGACCGCATCAAGGGACAGAATGCCAGATTCCTAACGAAATTTGGCTTTTCTTAATTATGCACTGATATAGTTCCTGTTCTTCCCTCAGCGTCCTGACGTCTGAATCAGTAGACCCCTTCACCACAGCGAAGTCTCCCGCCGTAGCCTGCCCCTGAGAGCTAGACGTAAGCCAGGGTGAGCTCAGAAGTGAAAATAAAATACGGAGCAGCTCACTTCCTGTGACGACGGCACTACTTCCAGGCCCCCAACAGCTGCACCCACTGCAGCCCTCCCAACATCCCATGTCCCACAACTCTCTCACAACCTTCTCCAGTGATTTTGCCAAAAGGCCCTGCAACCTCTCAACTCCAGATCCAGACTTGACCCAGAGCTTTTGCTCCAATGCAGGGGATTAAGAATTCAAACTACGACTATTAAGCTCTCCTCTTGAGAATGACGGCAACACTGTCCTTTCCTTACACACCTGAGTTTGGCTTGCTTTAGGGACATCTACACTGGAAGAAAGGGGTTGATTAGGACAGAGCTTGGGCTGGTGGATACCTCTGGCACGAGTACAACGAGGAGGGGTACTTGGTGAATTCAAAAATACTGATAATGTTCTACTTCTTAACTGAATGGTAAATACAACGGTATTCTTCTCTGACTATACATATGTTTTGTAAACTCTTCCATAGGTTTAATACATTTTTAAATTTAAAAAATTCCCTCCCAGGGATGCCTGGGTGGCTCAGTCAGTTCAGCATCTGCCTTCGGCTTGGGTCATGATCCCAGGGCCCTGGGATCAAGTCCCATATCCCCGCTGAGCAGGGAGCCTGCTTCTCCCCCTCCCTCCGCTTGTGCTGTCTAACAAATAAATAAAATCTTTAAAAAAAATTCCCTGTGCAAAGAATTAAATGGGCTTATATATATTTAAAGCTCCTACTACAATGAGAGATCTTTATTAGGTACTCATTAATTATCAATTACCTACCTTATCCTCTGCAGTTATCCAAATCCTGAGCTGCTTTAAAGACCATCTTGAATGGCAGCAATCTTCTGAAGCCCTGACTATGCAATACTCCCCTTGACTTTTATTGCCAGTTTGTGTCATTATTCACTGGCAATGTATATCTCCTTAGCTAGGTTGAGTACAGAAATTTATTTTTTTTAAATCATTACTTGTGCTAATGATTCCTTCTTCCAGCCTTCCATTCTCTACTACAAAACACAATGGGGGCCCTGAGACAAATGGGGGTGAGCCTGATTGGCACACTAGATCCTCCAGAGAAAGTTCAAGTTCTTAGATGAGGGCCTTCCTTCTATGACTCAATGCCTTCCCACTCACCTCACCTACCTTCCACAGGGCCTGGCACAGAGTAAGAACTCAAACATCGATTAATAATAAATGAAATCTGAAGAAAAATGTTCTAAGTGACAAATATGAGTAAATGGATTAATGGAAAAGTAGCCCCTTATGGAAAGGGAAAAGTCACTATAATCATTCCTGGTTAAATGAATCAAGCAAAAATCTGAAGCACAAAGAAGTCGTATGATATAAAGAATAATCCTTGAAAATTATTTCCAATTCTGAAACAAACTAAACCAGAGGCCAGTAGGTTAAACTGAACCAACTATGAGTTTTAAATGGAATAGACTGGGGGTGGTGGTGAAGGGAGCCTTCTTACCCAACATGGTGACTAAATCTTCCCAGAGTCTATCTCCCTGTTGGCAGTATCAGGTGCACTGAATGTGTTCTCATCCTACCTCTGGGTCTTAGACAGTCAGGTAACCCCTCTGGGCCTCAGCTTCCCCCACTGCAAAATAAGTAGGCAGAACACATGTCCATGAAGCTCTCTGAAAGCTAACAGGGTGGTAGGAATCATATAGTCCTGCCTTCTGATTTCCGATTCAATAAGAGAGCAGTACACAGACATGTACAACGCAAATCTGTCTCTAATACCCTATTGGGTAGGAAAAGCAGAAGAGTTTCAAATTCAGGTGCTTTCACACAGAGCGTAAGTTCTAAAAGTTGTTTGTTTTTTTTATAAATGCTATGCTTTAAGATAGTTAAATCCAATGACTTTTAACCTGAAAACTGCTAAAGCCAGGGAAAATAATATAAATTGAACACATGCCCATCTCTACTATGATTCCATTTTTTAAAGTAACTCATAAATGTGTATGACTCACACAGCTGAATATATTGTGATGTTCCTTTATCATTTCATCTTCCAGTGCCAGTAATCGCACATTACAGAGTGCCAAAACCCTTTAATAAGTATAGCTTGTGCTTTTGGCCACACTCCAAAAACTATCACAGGACTGCTGCATTAGATAAAAACTCCAGTGAAGATTTCTGGGCTTTGGAATACAGAACCCCTAACCAGATGCCCAAAATATGACTTCCCTCACCTCTCTATGCATGGCCACTTTTGATATTTGAAACGGTAACAACAATTATCCTTTAGGCTTACATGGCCCTTTTAAGTTTACAAAGCACTTCCTCATCTATTAACTTGGCTGATTCCCAATGACCCACTAGGGTGCCTACGGCAGACGTCACTGCACCCGTTGTAACAGATGAAGAAAGAGGTGTCCCAGGGAATTTAAGTGACTTGCCCAACTGTATCAGCTAGCAAGTGATGGACCTGGCACTTGCACGCCAGTCATCCAAAACCAAACAAACTCTGGGCTCTTCTCGCCAAACTGCCTGGTGATTGGGGACAAGAAAACAATCGACTGAAATGAAACCTGTTGGAAACTCTTGTGATTTTACTTATGGGAATAGTTCAGTCCTTTGTAAACTTTACTTATGAGAGTAGTTCAATCTTTCTTAAACAGTGTAGACCAAAAAAAAGATTTTTAAACTTCCTTCTACCTTTCTTTAGTTCCCTTGCATGGTGGGTTGCTACAGTTATCACCTCTAAGAAAGGGGCAGCTAGAAAAAGCCCATATATAAAAAAGCTACCCCAATCCCCAAAATCACCAGTGAGTGGATTCTACTTCCCAAAAGAGCAAAGAAGTGATGGAGCCCAACTGAGAAGCAGGCCTAGGGACGGTACCATGGCTAAGTCCACCCCCGTTTATCCCCATTAAGTTCAGAAGGGCAGGGAAGGAGAGGCTAGGGTAGAAATCTCAGAGGTGGGGAAAGGGGCCAACTGGGACAGGAACTGAGTCAGCCTACCCGTTTGGACTGGACCCCAATGTGTCCCCTCTTCCATTCCCAACTGAGAAGACAATCCAGGAGATCAACCCTCAGAACAGAAACTGCTGGTTATAGTGTGGCTTTAGTCAATGGAGAAAAGGAGGAATTAAGTAACTGGCCTCAAATCACAGAGCAGCATGGGGCCTTCAACCTTCTCTCTGCACGAAGACATTTAGGCATGTGGTAATCCTTCCCAAGAAACACGGCTTCCCGTACTACTTTCAGTGACAAAATTTCCTTAAGCAGCCAAAGGTGGTGTGAGGTTCCTCATTAGATCATTCTTAAGAAGAAACCAAACCAAACCAGTATTACATGCCCTCTCAAGTGGAGAACAGCTAACCAGACCATCTCTATTTAAAAACAAGATTTGTTTCACTGACCTGACAGCTTCATTGGCAATTACAACTACGTGGGGGGAGGGGGGGGGCACAGAAATCCACTCTGTATTCTCACCTTTAACTACACAAGGGTTGGAATCCCCTACCAGTTTGTCCAGCCAAGTTTTTAAGAAGTCATAATGAGGGAATTTCCAAAGCCCATCTAACATAACTATATAAATACTGATCACCTAGGCTTCTCTGTTCACAAAGACATTTTAAAAAGCAGACTAGTAACAATATGAAAAATCTCCCTTACCCTTCACCACTTCAAACATTTAGTATGATTTAGGTTTTTGGTTAACCATGCTAGTCAAATGCTTTAAGCTGCTAAATTACTAACTGGGCTGGAACTTTCTAACCATACCTAATTTAAATACAATCCCAGATTACATGTCAAAAACTTAAAACGAATCTCCATACTTGGGCCAAATGAGGTCTGCCTTAGAATCTGGGTTGAAAATGGTGAGTAAACAAACTAATCATGATCACCAACTCCCCAGCAAAGATACGGAAAAGCCTTAAGGAACGGTTCCTGGCATCACTCAAACGTGAGTTTCAATCCTGGCCCCACCACTTATGAGTTCTGTGGCCGTGGGCACTTGAGTTTCTGAGCTCAGGTTTCTGCATCTGTAATACCAATTCCCTCCCATCTAACTGCTGCCAAAAACCAAGCACAAAGGAAATCATACATTAGGTACGAAATAATAGATATCCATTAATTCCTATGGATGTAAATTCAGAATACAAGCCAGTGTGATTGCTGGGGTAATAATAGCATGGAAATTCAGGGTGGAAAACAATTACAGCTTTTTCATACTCAACTCTCCTCCCCTCAGCGTCCACCCCGATCCAGCATCCTCCTCCTCCACCACCTCTCTCCATCAACTCTGGCCTACAATAACCGGCACAAAACATAATCAGCACTTAATTAAACACTGTATTATTTTTCCAGGATTGCTACTAGGCCAGTCCCGACACCTACCCATTTAAGACCTTCAGGGAAAGAGTTCTCTGTTTCTGTAACTTCCAGTCTCATTACCCTTTCATTATTCCCACAGATTACAAACTACACTGAGACCACAGTGATGACATGATGCCATTTAATGAGAATGATGAAAGCTTCAAAATGTCAAAATCACTCTTGAACACTAACAGATAACGTTAACATTTGAAATGAGCATTCTGACCCCTCTCTGAAACCACTCTGGTTCAGCTCACACGGGGACACTCCCGTGTGGTGACTAGTGTGGTCACTAGTTGGCTGTGGTGACTAGAACACAAGTTCAAAGCCCTCCGGCTAAGCTTCTCAGGCACAGGGTGCTGGGGACGAAACCACTGTAACCACTTCACATCCACTCAGATGCACCCATTTTCTAAAACTGCAAAACCATCAGCTAAAAACAACTCTTTATGCAAATGAGTTTGGAATCAAGGCTACACATACTATGACTTAAAACAGACTGGAGGTTGAACTCTCCCCAGAGACTTGTCTGCACATTGTCAGGTGTAAGTGATATGAACGGACAGGAAACCAGCGCACCAGACAGTCTCCTTCACCTTTTTTTAAACACATATTTTGTAATGCTCCCCTTACGACCCTGAAGCGAAAATCAAAAATATAAACCATTCACATGCAAAATTTCAAAAGAATCAGTATGATGTCCAAACTATAAATAAAGGAGAACTTAAAGAAATTTCTAAGACTCTGTATTCAACACGTAATTCCTGTCATACGTCCACAGGAAGACATAATGAAATAGTCTAGTACTGGAGTCAACAGCTGAATAGCCATGAATACAGCAACTACAAATACAGATACCGCCAGGTTCTTCTTGGTGACACAAACACAAGCACCCCCACATCGGTAACATGATTTGGCTCAGTTGGTTAAACGTCTGCCTTCGGCTCAGGTCATGATCTCATGGTCCTGGGATCAAGCCCCACATCCCGCTCTATGCTCAGCATGAAGTCTACTTCTCCCTCTCCCTCGCCCCTCCTCCCTGCTCATGCTCTCTCTCTCAAATACATAAATAATATCTTTAAAAAAAAAATGGTGAACAGCTTTTGGTAAAGTTCCAAACAAAATAAAACAGTATCTTTCTATAGGACAATATGTCAATTTATATAGCAGTTGCATTCCTAGAGAATTCAGGTTATATCAACATAATGCAAAAATTACTTTATGTAAAATAAAATTGGGTTCCAGGCCCATAAAATTATAAGCATATTTTTCCCCTACAAGTATGTCTGGAGAGACATTCAGAAGTCATGTAGGCTACTGAAAAATTCTTCTTCACACAGGACTCTCCCTATGCACATTAAAGGACAATTATTATTCCTGGCCATTCCCTCTAAATACCAAAGGTGCCCACCCCGCCACCAATCAATAAAGTCTCACAGAAATCATGGGACCAGCTGTGAAGAAGGGTGCCGCTCTGAGCCAGTGGAGTCTTACTGTCTTTGTCTTTCCTGCACGGACCTTAGAACTGTGCTTGGCTCTGAAGCGGGTGCTCAGTCTGAGGAACTGGGTGGTATTTCTCCTAAAATTCCTTCTTTTTTTTTTTTTTTAAGATTTTATTTATTCATTTAACAGAGAGAGAACACAAGCAGGCAGAGAGGCAGGCAGAAGCAGAGAGAGGAGCAGGCTCCCTGCGGAGCAAGGAGCCCGATGCGGGACTCGATCCCAAGATGCTGGGATCATGACCCGAGCCAAAGGCAGTCGCCCAACCAACTGCGCCACCCAGGCGTCCCCTAAAATTCCTTCTTAGGTAGCAGAAAGGCAGAGTTAGTATCTTCAGTCAATACAAAGATGGCATCTACTGGACTGGAAATGTAAAACTGCTGACATTTCACTCGCAATCAGAAACACTTTACAGGATGCTATCGTTCCTGCCCCAAAATGACAGCCTGAGACGAGGACGGCAAACACACTGGCGCACCATCGCCCACTGAGCCTGGGAACGGCTGTATAATCCATCTCAGCACGGCTCCAAGGAGTCCTGCCAACTGTTTAGGTTTCGGAACCTCAGAAATATGGGAGAAGGCAATTAGTAGCCTCAAAAGCACTTCCCGCAGGTATTTAGAGCCTTCCACACCATGCAATCTACTAACTTCCACTGCTGTCATCTGAGCACTTACCACGTGCTTCAGGTACCTGGTACTAAATGCCTACTTGACCCTCATTCAACAATAGGAGGTGGTATAATTCTCTACTCCACAGGAAGCTAAGTGAGGCCCAAAAGCAACATCTACGATCAAAAGCTAGAATCAAAGCCCAAATTCCAGCCCAGCTGTCCAGCTCCAAACCTGGGCTAGTTATGTGCCAGCAACTACCTAAAGAGCCGTCTGGAGGAGGCGGGGTAATGAAGCCTCCTACTAGAGTGGGTCCTGCATGGACCCAGGAGGCGGGCAGCACCTCTGGGTGGACGGCCAGACAGCCTGCCAAAAGCCGAAACAAAAAAATCCTGTCTCTCACTGACTCTGCCAGAGGCCAATCTGAAACTTGGGGGGGGTGAGGGGGAGTCCCAAATTAAATCTTTAAACCAAGCTTTGGACACCAGGACCCTCGTTCCCTAATACATAAAGAGCCAAAGCTTCAGGATGGCATCAAGCCCTGCTGAGTGTTGGCTCCAGCCCGTCATCACTGCCTATAGCTGGATCCTGCTTCTCTCCTCGGGAGGGCGAGTGCTGTTGCCGCTATGCCTGACTTCGCAAGCCTCTGAGCAAATGCTAGATCTTTGCTCATCCAACAGCTTGGAGGAGACGCCCCTCACACCTGCTCTGCGTATGTGAGTCCTGCCCATCTTTCAAGGTCCGCAGTAAGGTGGCCCTCCCTCACCGCTAAGCCTGTCCACACTGGCTAGCTGGAGGGAATGACCCCACTTCAGAGCCTTCACGGCACTCTCCTGCTTCACAGCAGGCAGTAGATGCGTCCCTTCCCTAGAGCTGAGGTTCCTTGTTTCCTACCCCACCCCACGTCCAGTACAAACACCACCACCACCACCGGATAGAAAGCCCACTTAATGAGTGCCTACCGCCATGCCAGTCACTCTCCAGACATTGGCTCCTTTAATCTGCGTCTTAGTTCCAATTTCCCTGATGAGGAAACGGAGACCCGGCAGGACTCGGCCTCCAGCGGCATTACAGCACAGCGCGTCATCAGACTGCCTATGTGTGAATCCCTGCTCTGCCACTTACCAGCTGTGAAATCTTGGGTAAGTTATTTAGCTCCTGTGCCTCAGTTCCTCATCTGCAAAACAAGGATAATAATACATACTTCATAGGATTGTTCTCAGCCTTTGAAGAGTTAACATATGGGCAGCGCTCAGCACAGGCCTGGCACATAGTACAGGGACGAAGTATTCTCTACTATTGTGATCAGTGCTGCCTCCAATCTTGTCTCATACTATGTTCCAAGTCCATACTTTGAGGGCCTCAAATATACCTTTGTATATTTTTGTCCAAGCTGCCCTGACTGCTCTTTGCACACCAGCTACCACCATTCTTTGGTATATCTCAGAGGGATGTTCCCTCGATGATCCTGGTCATCGCGGCCCTGCCCCCAGTGCCCTCCTCACCCTTTCCCCACTCCTATCTGCTCCTTACCACACCGTTGTTTCTTTTCCTTAGAGCACTTACCACAACCTAGAATTCTGTCACTTATGGTAACTTGGTCCGTGTATTTGTTTGGGGTCCACTGCCCTAACTAGAGATGAGGGAAGAACCATGTCTGTCTTTCTTAGGATTATATCTTCTTCACCCAGCCAGAGCCTGGTGTATAATATATGCTAAATAAATATTTATTGGTACCTTGCCTGCTTCTACACAGTTAAACGTTCAAGAAGCATCTGCTGAATTAATAAACGATGAACTATGGAATCCTTTAATGCTGGATGGTCACTGCTGCTACGATGTCAGTCTGCAAGGTGCCATCTTCTGTATGTGGTCAACTCTGAATTACCAGTCACCCAAAACATCTACTAAGCACCCACTCTGAGCATGTCTGCGCATCCTCTGTATAAGGCAGAACAATAAAGTCACTGTGTTTGGCTGGAAGACAACAGGCAGGACCGGCAATCCTGCCAAGAGTACCCAACCGAGGGGCAGGGTGACGGCTGAAATCCCACTGCCTGCTTTCTAGTGGCCAGGCCACACGGCCAGTGCAGGGCTCTTTTCTGCTTCTCACAAAGGCAACAGGTCAGCAGCAGCCCGGGGGAGGGCCAGTCTTTTGTTCTTAAGGCTGTGTCTCTGCGCCATGGGATTTTAAAGGGATACAAGATGCCATTAAGAACACCTCCCAGTGGCCCTGAAACAGCCAGTTGGGGTGAAAGCATTGTGTTCCATGAGATGCTTATGAGAATACAAAAGGGGGGGGGCAGCCAGTCAGTTAACTCCCACCTTTTAAGTCAGACAAGTTGATCGGATTAGCTATCATTACTTGTCCAAGAGAAGCCTGAACGTGGAGTCCTGAGAAGATGAAGCTTTCCTACAGCAAAAGGTGGTGGGACAGATTCACAAGGAATTCTGCCAGGAAGGGCAGGCCCAATCTGGAGACCCCGAACTTTGCACACTTCACCCTCTGACCTGAAGCTTAGCTCGCTCGGTGTCCGGTAAGTGAGTGGGCCGGGGAGCACATGCACAGACCTATACACAGGCTCAACGCAAGGGGGAGAAGGCCATTTCGGTTTCCCCCTCAGGACATCCTAACTGTTAAGCAGAGAAAAACCGCATAGAGAATCGCCTAGAGACCCGAGGATCCCTCTTCTCAGTTTTTCCAGTAACTTGCAGAGTGACCTTTGGAAAGTCACCTCCCCTCTTCAGGCCTCAGTTTCATCATTTGACAAATGAGTGAGGCCGTATTATATTACACACAAGAATTTTCAAGCTATGTTCTAAGCAACCCAAATGTTCTGAGTGCTATAAAATTCTGGGGGGAAGATATATTCAAATTTCACTTTTCAACTATATTTTAACAATTTTTTTAAATTATAATAAACCTCCCAAAATTCAGTTTTATAGCAAATTTTAACCCACTACAGATCACCAATGTGATATTCTACAGACCTCAGAATAAAGCCTGTCTTACCAATCTTGACCTTATATTTGAATATCTTATGTCTCTGATTCTGAAGGAATCTTATTTTTTTTAAAGATTTTATTTATTTATTTTAGAGAGTTTGGGGGGCCGGGGTGGAAGGGGGAGAGAGAACCCCAAGCAGACTCTGCACTGAGCACAGAGTCCAATGCGGGGCTCGGTCTCATGAATCCAAGATCATGACCTGACCTGAAATCAAGAGTTGGTCACTTAACTGACTGAGCTACCCAGGTGCCCCAGAACTCTATTCTTTAAACTCAGGCCTATACTTGTCTCCTCCCTTGAACTTGCTCAAGCAAGTACACTACTATAGCATACTTGCAGCATGTTCAATCGAATGCCAGGAAAATCTCGGGCATATCTTCTGGGCTCACAGTCATAGAGAAATGGTCAGTTATGCAGTAACAAATGAATTCATAACAGGTTGCACTGGAATAAACAAAGCACACATTATTATCAGTCTTGCACTACTGTATGGAGAATGAAAACATTTGTTAAACAGTTGTGATTCTACTTTGTGATAAAAGTTTCCCCTAAGAATGTGCAGGGAATCATCTCAATCTTTTGATATCAGTTGAAACGTGATTTGTGACCCAGTATGTGGTCTATTCTGGAGAAAGTTCCATGTGCGCTCGAGAAGAATGAGTATTCTGTTGTTTTAGGGTGGAATGTTCTGTATATATCTCTGAGGTCCATTTGGTCCAATGTGTCATTCAAAGCTCTTGTTTTTTTATTGATTTTCTGTTTGGATGATCTGTCTGTTACTGAGAGTGGCGTGTTAAGATCTCCTACAATTAATGTATTCATATCAATATGATTCTTTATTTTGATTAACAGTTGGCTTGTGTAGTTGGCTGCTCCTTTATTAAGGGCATAAATACTTACAATTGTTAGATCTTCTTGGAGGACAGACCCTTTAAGAATGATGTAGTGTCCTTCTGTATCCCTGACTACAATCTTTAGTTTAAAATCTAATTTATCTGGGCGCCTGGGTGGCGCAGTTGGTTAAGCAACTGCCTTCGGCTCAGGTCATGATCCCGGAGTCCCGGGATCGAGTCCCACATCGGGCTCCCAGCTCCATGGGGAGTCCGCGTCTCACTCTGACCTTCTCCCTTCTCATGCTCTCTCTCACTCTCTCTCTTTCCTAATAAAAATAAATAAATAAATAAA
>CM052798.1:47160553-47177508 GCA_028533885.1 Nasua narica
TGAAAAAATGTTCATCATCTTTAGCCATCAGAGAGATTCAAATCAAAACCACACTGAGATACCACCTTACACCAGTTAGAATGGCCAAAATCAACAAGACAGTAAACAACAAATGCTGGAGAGGATGTGGAGAAAGGGGAACCCTCCTCCACTGTTGGTGGGAATGCAAGTTGGTGCAGCCACTTTGGAAAACAGTGTGTAGATTCCTGAAGAAATTAAAAATAGAGCTACTCTATGACCCCGCAATTGCACTATTGGGTATTTACCCCAAAGATATGATGTAGTGCAAAGAAGGGCCACATATACCCCAATGTTCATAGCAGCAATGGCCACAATAGCCAAATTGTGGAAAGAGCCAAGATGGCCTTCAAAAGACAAATGAATAAAGAAGATATGGTTCATTTATACAATGGAATATTATGCCTGCATCAGAAAGGATGAATACCCAACTTTTATATCAACACGGACAGGACTGGAAGAGATTATGCTGAGTGAAATAAGTCAAGCAGAGAGAGTCAATTATCATATGGCTTCACTTAAGTGTGGAGCATAAGGAAAAACATGGAGGACATTGGGGAAAAGAAAGGAAGAGTGAATTGGGAGAAAACAGAGGGGGAGACGAAACATGAAAGACTGTGGACTCAGAAACAAACTGATGGTTTTGGGGTGGGGGGACCCTGGTGGTGGGTATTAAGGAGGGCACATATTGCATGGAGCACTGGGGGTGGTGCATGAATAATGAATCTTGGAACACTGAAAAAATAAAATAAAAATTAAAAAAAGTTCCCCCATTTTTCTTTCAGACTTCTGGATCAATTTAATTGAAGGGTATCCTGAAACTGCAAGGTAAGTTATTAGTAAACTATCTGCAATTACTTATTTATGCGAATCAGATTTTTCCATACTGCAACCAAAACTAAATTCATAAGTAAATTAGGTAATAAAACTGGAAGATGACTAGGACTGCCACTCTAAACCCAACTAAAAATTCAGTGCCCATAATCAGATTCATTGTTCTCTTTAGTATAATTGTTATGATACTGGTAAATTATGATATTGTATGTCTGAATTTATAAAATTAGTGTCTTCAGTACACTGAGGTTCCATGTGGGATTAAATCTGAAATAAAGTTCCCTGGCTTCCAAAGAGTCAAAAACCAGCATACCAGATGCCATCAAAGTTCTCTTCAAGCTCCAATATTCAAAGAGGAAGGTAGGTTCTAATTAGCTCTGTATTACCTGCCCACCCTGCTTACCCACACTACAAGCCCCATGGGGAGTGCAGGCCTAAGCAAAATCCTCCCTTTCTGCTCCCTGATCTGTCAACAGTAAGGTTCTGTCCACCCAGGGCAGCTACTCACCCTGCATGCCAGCCATCCACGTCCCCACGTCCCCACCTCCCCCAGCCCCAGGATGAGCGCCATTCAAGCTCACCTGAACTATGTGGCGGACACTCACCAATTGGCACAAGGCTAACTTCTTGTACCCTGAGAGCGCGGGCCAACATTGAGAGGGACCCTCCACTTTCAGCATTACTGTGAAGAGAGCACCTTTTTTGTACAGGGCCCACCTCCCCTCCCCCATCTCTATCAAAAATCTGTTCCCTGTACTGCTGTGGAGAATGGCAAATCATTATAACCTATCTGAAAGCAGTCTGATGATGGAATAAGACTTGAAAAATAGGAACCCTGTGACTCTCAAAACTATATTCGAAGAAAACATACTGTATGCACAGAGATTTTGCTATAAAGCTATTAATCACAGTATTGTTTACAATAGCAAAAACTTGGAAGTAACCTCAATGTACAAAAAAATGCAGATTTTAAAAATGGGATATCCAAACAAGAATATATCAATTCTATCATTAATAATAATAATATTCACGGGCGCCTGGGTGGCTCAGTTGGTTGGGCGACGGCCTTCGGCTCAGGTCATGGTCCCGGAGTCCCGGGATCGAGTCCCATATCGGACTCCCGGCTCTGCGGGAAGTCTGCTTCTCCCTCTGACCTTCTCCCTTCTCATTCTCAGTCTCTCTCTCTCTAATAAATAAATAAAAAATCTTAAAAAAAAAAAAAAAAAGAACACTAGCTTTTTAAAAAATAATAATAATAATATTCACATTTTAGAGCACTTACTATAAACTGGATCCTCTAACAAGGTTCTTTAATCTTATTTAATGCTCGCACCAACTCTATGAGGTAGATATTACTGTACTTTATAAATAAACAGATTCATAAAAGAAATAGTTGAGCTGAAGCCTACCTATCTAGTAAATGTCAGGGTCAAGTTCAAACCTAGCTCATTCACTCACTCTTGTATTCAACAAAAGCAGTTAAGCATCTACTAATGTGCCAGCATGGTGCTACTTGCCAGCTTTGTCACCAGAGCTTTTCTTGTGAACTTTTTTAAAAAACCTTTTTCTTTTTCTTACTATGGTAAAAACACCTAACATAAATTTACCCTTGTAACAGTTTTTAAGGATACGTTCCGGTTTTGTTCATTATATGCACATTGCTGTTTTCATCTTCCATGACTGAAACTCTACAACCATGAGCGACTCCTCATTTCCCTCGATGTTTAAAAACGTTTTATTTTAGATTAATTTTAGATTTACAGAAGACCTGCAAAGACAGTCTAGGGAGTCCTGTATGCCTTCGTTCAGCTTCTCCTAACATTAATGCCACGGCTTTTTTTTTTAATTGGCAAAATGGAAAAATCATTGATTCCATCATCAGATAATCCCAGCAGCCTAAGTATGAGGCAGGAAGTAGCTCTGGTCAGGGCCTCGGCTGGGCAACCACACACCTCTGCTCCCCACTGACTTCTGACTCTGCGTCACCCTCTACCCTGTTATCACCCCCAGGGCAAGGGGAAGGAGGAAGTTTTAAGTGCCTGCTGATGGATCCTAAAGCCATAGAAGAAGTTATGTTTTTTAAATGAGTTCAGAATCTCAGGGAAATCTCAAATAAGAAAGAATAAGGGGGCCCCTTATTCTTAAGTGGCACTCTTGATTTCAGCTTAGGTCATGATTCAGGATCGTGGAATCGAGCCCCACATCAGGCTCCAGGCTCAGCTGGGAGTCTGTTTGAGATGCTCTCCCTCTGCCCCTCGCCCCACTCACACTCTCTCTAAAATAAATAAACCTTAAAAAACAAAAGAAAGAAAGAAAGAAAACGGAAAATAAATAGAAGTAAACGCATTAGCTACATGTACCAGGCATCACGCCAAGCCTTTTACCTATACTTACTCATTTAATCCTGAAACATACCAGAAGGTGGATAGCACTATTAGGCCCACTTTACAGATGAGGAAACCCAAGTGCAAAAAAGCTCAGTTTTACTGAAAGTTCTGCAGCTAGTAAAGCATTTCCCTTGCCTGGGAAGAGGGAGAACACAGGGCTCCCACCGCTCTGCTTTGAACTTGTAAATTCCTAGATTCCCGGACTTGGGAAGCTATTTTTAATAACCGTGGCCATCATCCAAACATCAGAAGTGACCAATCTCCAGCTCAGCAAAACTGTTTGCAAGTGCAGCATTTTTCGGCTCCTGAGTAATCTTCACAGAGTGACGTATCACTCTCCGTACATGTTCCCGGGGAAATGAGGAAACTTCTGAGGGACTTGCACAACATTGCCTAAAAGCAGATTCCAGAAGGTTCCTCACATGTGTCTCCACAGTATCCCAGCAGGTTACCCACCTCCCACCTGCCTCCTCCCCTCACTCTCCGTGCGGGCAACGTGCTGAGTGACTCTCATTCTTCAATAGGAATTCCAGGCATACTGGACAGCCTCTGCTCTCGCGCTGTACTGTCGCAGTGAAGGTCACCACAAAACTCCGTGGCCAGAATTCACTCCGAAGGATCCTCATGTCTCTGACCACACAGCAAGACAGAGAGTATAAAAAGAGAACAGTATAGTACTGGGACCACAAAAATCAGTTTACTTCATCAAACACACTGCTATAAACAAAGTTTTTGCTTTCAAAGAATTCCTGGTTTTAGGATCCCTTTGCTTCATTCTTTGAATGAAGTGACTAACTTTGAATCATTCAAGACAGCCTTGGCCTTTAGGATTTTCAGGCATGACAGAGTATACAATTACTGTGTAAATATGGAAGACTCTCAAGCAATGCAAGTATACTCAACAGGACCTGTGGCCAAGGGCCTAACTCAGGTCCACCTCTGGAACTGGGGCGTTGGCACAAAGTGACACAGATACTCTAGGAGTCCTACATGGGAGCAAAGATAAATGCTGGCCCAAACCCAGGAAAGACAGACATACCCCAGAAAGCCAGAAAACACATGGAGAAATGGGAAAGGACCAAAAGCAGCCTGGGTTCTGGTTCCCAACTGAGATCAGTGAGGAAGGGTTTCAGTGAGATTCCAAAAGGCATCACTCAAATGTCCTCCATGCTCAATAAGTGATACAAAGACACAACATACGAGGCTGTTTCTAAGTAAGGAAGTAAGGAAGGGTGAAGGGTGAGGGCGGACACAAGCAAGGTTCAGGCAGTGAAGAGCTCGGCCCTTTTCTCACCAGCAGTACCTGGCACCAATGCAAACAGAAGCTACAGTCACTCACCATGATGAATCCATAGAAAAATTTAGAAAAACGCATTAAAGGGAGAGGGTTTGGCATTCCAGTAACAAAACAAGATGGATAGGGACCTCAGGTCATGGACCTATATGAGTGCTCCCTCAACCCACAGTTCTCAAGGCTCCGTCCTCCTGAGAGTTTTCTGAAAGCTCCCATCTATTGGATCTGAAGAATTCTCATTCTCTAAAAGTCCAGCTCAAATGCCTCGCCCTCCCTGTGAAGTCATCCTGACTTCCCTAGACAAATGCAGTCAGTCTCTGCTCTGTGCCTCGATGGCACACTTTGTTAAACACAGGAATTACAAGCTGAGCCTGCTTTGCCTTGTAACTATCACCCACCACACCATACCAAGGTCTGAGGCCATGCTTTATTTATTCTTACTTCTCATAGTCAGGACTTATAACATCATAGGTACTAAATGGATGAATGAATATCCACCAGCAGGACCATCCAGAGTTCCCAAGGCCACAGCATTCTGCAGGAAGATTCATGTTCAACATGTGAAACTAACTAACTTGCAGACCAATCCAATCCTAGCCATGGGGATATGCACCACTCCCCTCCTTACTTTCTCTAACACAGGAATGAGGGAGCTTTTCCCCTGACTGCCCTCTAGAAATGGTAATGCAGATGCAGCTGACATCTTTGGGGATGACCCCTGCTAAACAAATCAAACTGGTCTTCAGTTTCATATCCACTGTGACCAACTAAAGACCAGACTTGGAAGGTGTTGAAAAATACTGATAGCTTTCTGACCTCTTCCCTCCTCTGCCCATGAAAGGATACAACCCAGAAGACTGATCACATTTCAGTTGAAACCAAGTCTCCAACAACCTATCCTTTCCTCCTACTCAGCCTGAATGGGAAGTCATCTGAGTCTCTGGCAGTCACTCGCTGTCTGTCCAGCCTTTCCTGCTGTGACAGAATATCTGAGATGCTGATGACAGAATCGCCCAGAACCATGATGGCTCATCTCTGATGCTAAGGGAGAGGAAGAGGAAAAGTCCCTGGAAGGGCACTACATTCTGTCCAATGGATGTCAGAGCCATAACTGACGTACAAATAAATCAGGAAAGGCTGGAGTGTGACGTGACAGGATCCAGTAGGACTGTCCTAGAACAGATCTGTGTGCGTCTCAATACCTGGGACGCTGCTCCAGAAACAGATGACCCAAGGACACAGCCCTCCTTTCCCCGATTCGCAAAGCTCCCAGGGAGTCCAGTCTCCTAGCCCCCTACCTCATTCCACCAATATCAATATGGGACTTGGCAAGCAAGAGGCCAATGAGCAATTTCCAAATAAAACTCCCTCATCACTACAGCACTTCCTTTCCTTCCACGCTCAAGACTGCAGAGATTAAGCAACACAGAAAGGCAGAGGTTAATTAGAAAACCACAGGATTTCATAGTTGGAATGGACAAATAAACACTCACCCTCCTCTTCTACGCTGATAACCATCTCACTTTCATTATTAGGGCCAACAAGTCTCTCTTCTTACCCTCAATTCTAGAGGCCCAAAGACCCAAAGAGCATCCTTGTTAAGTCTCCAAACCTCTTATATTGTAGAAGAATTAATTCATTTTTAGGCAAAAATTAAGTTCCCCATGAAGTCAAAAAGAAGCACCTACATCATTGCCATCAGGTGCCCAGACACCCAGGATTTTCATAAGCATGACTAGAGAGGTGAGGCCAACGCCAAGTGCTGGGAAGAAGTGCAGCCCCATGACTAGACTGCTTGGGTGTGAACCCAGCTCCACAACTCACTACCTATGATCTTAAGAAGAGGGAAAATACTAGGACCTAACTCATGATTGTTAAGAAGATTAAGCTAATCTACTTAAAATAGTGAGTGCTAACTTTCCTCCCTAAAGAAAGAGGCAGAACCAATGTCTCCTTGAAAATATGCTATTTCATGTTCATAAGAATTTTCAACATGATAGGAGAAAATATGAGACTGAACCATATCAAACTTCCAACATTTATTTTTTTACCTATAAAAATGGCGATTTCATATGGTTCAATCAAATAGGTATGAAAGAACACAAAGCAAGAGACTGCAAATGACTTTAAAAAAAAAAAAAAAAGGACCAAATATCTGTGTGGGGGTAATCCTCCCACCCCCAGTTTGGTCTGCAGGACCTTGAGAAGGTTGAGTAACCTTGGCTATTTGCAGAGCTGAACGGCTGCCAAGCTGGCTTCCAGCTACCACCTGTTACTTTGACAACTGCAACTTTGGGGCCACCAGGACCATTTGCAAAACCCCAGGGACCTACAGGAAGCTCAAAAGGCTCAAGAGGCCCAACATGTAGCGACCAGAGAACTCCACAGCATTGTTGCCCTTCTAATGGTGCTTCTGGCCTCCAGGAAAACCACATCACCTTTAGGACACAGTCACGATCTTGACCAGCATTACCTGGATTTCAGCCATTATTCCAGTTGTACCTAGAGTCATTCAGAAAACTAGCTCAAAAGAAGTTTCAAGCATCTTTTATCTTGGATTTTTCCATAAGTTTAAAATCTTTAAAAACTAGAGAGAAAAGCCTATCTTTTGTGCTAAAGTTCAATTAACAACACAGGTCCTCTCTGTGCTATCTTTGCAACTTCCTGCCAATTTGTAATTATTAGAAAATAAAATTTTTAAAAACATTTTAAGTTCAATTATACAAAGACACGGTAAATGCACCTTTAATAAAGAACAACTTTAATCAAAAATTTTAGATGCACTGTACAATTTTGCCATTTTTTCCTTTAATGACAGAAAGACTCTTTTCACCTACTGGCTCAGTAATAATAGAATAGCAAAAGACTCTTTCTATGACCTATAAACTAAGCCTAGTTAGAAAAAAAAAAAATCCAGAAGCACTTGTACTTGTCTGAGTCCTTGATTCAGTCTTACATGCACACACACAAATGATCTGATTAGTTTAGGCTTAATGGCTATGTTTCAGCTTGATTTTATTGCTCTCCTTCCCTCAACACCAGAACCATTAATAAGGCCCAAAACAGTTATTAGCTCTAAATGAAACTAGCAAACTCTTTTATCGATACCAGACCATATAATTCCATGTTTCTCAGCTAAAATTAATAGTTTACTGCAAAAGAAACTGAAAAACTAATGTTTCCTGTGGAATCCCTCATCTTAATATTGTACGTCTACACAAGGATATGATGGCGGCAGAGGCAGATGACAGCACCACACAGTCTCAGTAGATGCTTCCTAGGGCCCCAGAACAGCCCTCCTCTGGCATTCTCATCTGATGCTATAATTCACTTAATGTTTTAATTAAATAATTAAAGAAATTAATTGAACAAAACCAAAGATCCATCTAGCACTCTTTTCACAGAGACTCTGTTGGCTCGTAAGTGTTTAGAGCACTGTATCTGAAAGCTGATAACAAAGTTTCCCCTAAATAGCTCTTTGCCATGGCACACCATTCTGGCTGCCGTCAGCCCTCCAGGCCACCAGCCCTCTCTTCCAGAGGCAGGAAGATGCCAGAAGGTTCTGTAAGCAGTGGATCTTTGCATGAATGTGTACATATGAGCAGAACACACACCTCCAAAAGCAACTGTGCACTTGAGAATAGCAGATGGCAGCCTACTGCTCATTATATAGGACAAAGTATAGATATCTGCTCCATCCCAACTCCAATACATCCACCCAAGTTCACAAAAGCTTCAGTCTGGAACCAACATATAGCATGGTTTTATGGTAAAAAGAATGAACTTTGAAATCAGACATGAGTTACTCATTTATAAAATGAATAAGGTACTTAATTTATCCAAATCTCGGTTTCCTCATCTTTAAATGGGGATATCATCTACTGCACAAAGGTTGGGCACTTAGTAGAGGTGTAATTTATAAGGTCAAGGTCATAGACATAATCCCCATACAAAACTTAAAAAAAAAAAAACTACATGGTTTCAATCTGTGCTTTGAAACTCAGATGTATTATACCACTAGCGTATGTGTGCCACATAGCCAATGAAAAGGGGAGAGGAAATAAAAGAACCATTTAGACTCTGTGTCTCCCCAGTGACTGGCTCAATACTATTCTTTTGTAAATAAAGACCATTGTGCAAATATACTCTTATGTTTGAATGATGCTAAGCTTGTTTTGGAACACACATAAAATATGAATTCACCAAAGGAAATGTGGCAGAAATTTCAGAAAAATATTCGTGAACATTACAAGTTCCCAGGCCTTTTCACTTAGAGTTGTACCATAAAATAAGAGTGCCTAGATGCTAACAAGCCTGTAAATCCTATGGAATAAGGCTCTATATACAGGCATGCTGGTCACTTTAAGAAGTGAAAACAGAGAAGTTGTTAGAAAAACTATAGAAAGCCCAAGAATTTTAGTCCAAAACTGGTTAGTATGAAACAAACACACTGGGGCAGCTGGGTGGCTCAGTTGGTTAAATGTCTGCCTTGGGCTCAGGTCCTGATCTCAGGGTCCTGTGATCGAGCCCCTCATCGGGTTCCCTGTTCAGCAGGGAGTCTGCTTCTCCCTCTCCCTCTGCTGCTTCCCCCTGTTTGTGTTCACTGCTTCTTTCCCAATCTCTCAAAATAAATAAATAAAGTCCTTTTAAAAATTTTTTAAAAAAGAAATACATTGTGTGTGTGTATGTGTGCGTATTGTGTATACACACAACTCAGTAGATATGGAGGGCATCCCAATCATAATAATAAGAGCTATAATTTATGGAAGATCTACTATATACAAAGTTTTTCAATCTCTATTTCTTAAAAGCTGAGGAAAGTCAGGTTAGAAGGGGTTTGCCATTCCAAGACAATAGAGCCAACAAGTGGTAAAACGTAAATTTAAACAGGTATTTTTACTCCAAACCATGCTAGGCCCCTGTAAGTGCAGTGCTCAGTCTAACGATGTATGTTCGAAACTGAACCAGCTTAATAGAGAAAAATAAATTGTACTCCATTACCTCAGTGCAAAGACATAGTAAAGCTTTTTTTTTTTAACTTTTTCATCAAAGTAGTTGAAGTTTTTAAAATATGATGATTATAAGAATAAACTCCCATCCATCTAGAAAACTTGGCTATCCCAAAATGATTCATCCCTATGGGTTTGAAGAGTCAAGAATTTAACTAGCATCCACATTGCAAGTGACTTGCACTGTAACCTGCATCCACATATTAAAAAAAAAAAAAAAAAATCATTCCTTAACTCTATGGAAACATTTTTAAGTACAACTGCAACAATATTACTGGATTTGGGGCTTTGAGGCTTACTTGCTTATTACCCTAATAATAATCAGGAATGAAAGGTAAAACAAAGATCATTTGTATTTTAGGTACAAAAAAATTAAGTGAAGTCAGCAATTATTTCAAATTTTCCATGGTTAGAATGTAAAAAACTGGCCCGCTTTTAGAGTCCTCTGCTTCTCTTATCAGAGGAACTGGGGCTGCAAAGGGGACTCAGAGCTGGGACATTATTTTCAAACATCTACAAAGGAGCTTCATTTTACAGATGAAGAAACCAAAGCTCAGAGGTATGAAATGACTTAACTATGGTCTGAAAGTCAGTTACTGGCAGACCCCAACACAAGTCCAGGTGCCTGACTGGGTAAGGTTAGTGGCAATGTCTGAATCTAAAGACTAACTGAGGTGCCTGAAGTCAGCCATATCCCCTCATTGTCCCCCAGCATTTGATTTAATTCTCATGCGAGGCAGGGGAGATGGTGGAAGTGTGGTATATGAGCCAGAGGAATCCTACTGACTAAAGTCCAGTCAGCCCGCCCCAAATGTGGCAGCTTAGTATCTGTTACTAGTAATGGGTTGTGATAAACAGGAGAACAATCCAGAATTAGATAAAACCCAAAAAGAGAAAAACCACTCCCAGATGAATGTAACAACCATGGGCAAAGACAAACTACCACATTAGAAGAAATAATTAAGATGCTTTATGAGGAACATTTGGGTGATGAAATCTAAGAAATATCTTAGATAGGAGTGAAGATTTTGATATCAGAGATAAAGAGGAGAGCGGATCCAAATATTCCTGGAAAAAGAAGACACACTAACACTTCTTGTAGGACTTTATCCCTGCTTCATACTGGATGAAAAGAATTATGTTCTTATCTTCTGGCTCTTTGCTGGAGAACCAGTATGGGCCATTTTGACGCTCAAGGACAGAACATGAAATTTTTGGCCTGGGCAGCATAGTGGTGCTCTCTAGAGATTAATACATTATTTGTAAAGGTCCTAAACATAACTGAACAGAAAACTAAACATTACTCTTTGCTTTTTTTATTGTACATTCAAAGGCAGGTTATCTTTTGTTTCCAAGACTACTTCATCAGAATATTTTTAAGTGAAAGAAACGATAAAATTGATTTTTATATTAAAAAACTGCAAAAATATGGACAAATCACATTTGTTTTCTTTAGCTAAATTAAGAACAGTGGTTCAGTAGCCCTATGTTAGTACATGCACTCAACTTTAACCTAAATTATAATTTCCCAAAATGTAACTACTTAGCATATTCTACCTGGGCATGATTCTTAGACTTTAAGCCAGATATCAAAAAATGCCATCCTTGCCTTAGAAGAAGTGATAACATAATTAACCAAAGATGATATTTTTCCTAACAAAATCGTACTTTGGGATATGCTACACAACGGGGGAAGAACCTCTCTTTATTGTGGGGGGGTATTTTCAGTTGCTTACACAACTTTTTTGTTCAAAATAAAGGATCTTAATTTTTTAAAAAGAAAGAAAAAGATCAAATGAAGACTATCATCATGTGAAAAGTTAAATAAGCATTACATTTGCTTTCTATTTTCAATCATTTTTTTTCCCCTAATTCCTCCAAAACTCAAAAATGTAAACTTTTCTTATGTTGTCTTACTGGTTCTAACTATGGTTATAGTTTCTTAGGAATGCCTGGCCCCGCCTACTTAGTAGCATTGTAAACCCTCTCTATATAGAAGTTTATTATTGATATCCATTATCTTGTCAGATCTTCATAAACCGCACTGGTGGATGGTCAGACGTGATTTCATGAAAGAAATCTGGTCCAAGAGAGGTTAAGCTACCCACTCAATATCACCCTGACACCAACTGCCTGAGAACAGTCTAGTGTTCTAATGCCTCTTTCCACAGAGTTTCACTCTAACTTTGAGTGTGTTTTTAAAAAACAGAACAATTTTTAAACATGGGGCTTTCAAATCAGAGGAAAGAATGATCATTCTGTGTGTGTGTGTGCGGTGGAACAACTAGATAGCCCAGACAGAAGAATATATTAAGTCAGCATTCCTCTTATACTATATACTAAAATAAATGCCCCATCATTTAAAAACACCGGATATACCTATTACTTAGTCTAAATGGAGATAAATATTTATGCACTCAGGAAGTCAAAAGGTCTCTCCAAAATGACATCAAAAGTAGAAATGTTTGTTAGAGGGGCACCTGGGTGACTCAGTTGGCTGATTATCTGACCCTTGATTTCAGCTCATTCAGGTCATGATCTCAGGGTTGTGGGACTGATCCCCACATCAGGCTCCACATTTAGTGCAGAGTCAGCTTGTCCCTCTCCCTCTGCTCCTCCCCTACTCATGCTCACTCTCTCTCAAATAAATAAATCTTAAAAAAAAAAACATGTCTGATAGATGTGAGTACATGAAAATATAAAACTTCTCTATCCAAAGACCATAAATATATAGGCAAACAAGCAGAAGAAAAATATTCGTACCATACTTGACAAAAAGTTACTATTTCGTACATTTACAGTTTTCTAAAAAATCAAAAAGAAACACACCAATAATAAAATGGGCAAAGGGCATGACAAGGCAATCCACAAAGAAAAAAAGAATTCTCAAATATGAAAAGAAAGAGAAAAAACTGGAGTAAAATATAGATTAATAATTTTTTACTAACAGATTGGCAAATTTTAAAAGATTACAATATCCACATATTGATTAGCTGTGATGAAACAAGTATTCTCATTTAGAAATATAAACAGTATGTCATCTTTGGAGAACAACTGCACATGTACTTTGACCCAACAGTTCTACTTCTAGCAATTTCTTCTAAGCAAATAACAATGATATACAAGATTGAGCTACAAGTATCTTCATTATAAAGTTGTTTAAGATTACTAACAAGGGATGCCTGGGTGGCTCAGTCCGTTAAGCATCTGCCTTCGACTCAGGTTATGATCTCAGGGTTTTGAGACTGAGCCCCATGCCAGGCTCCCTGCTCAGCAGGGAGTCTGCTTCTTCCTCTCTCCCTCTCCCTGCTAGTGTTCTCTGTCTCTAATAAATAAATGAAATCTAAAAAATAAAATAAAAATGACTGACAAAACAATTTCAAATGTTCATCTACGATGAACAGAATCTCGGTGAAGCCATCCAACAGAATTCTATACAAACACACACACATACATATGCATACATGTACATGTGTGTTTATGATTACTGGAAGACGGAATGATATTCATAATGCACTAATAAATGAAAGAGGTTATAAAATATTATGCAGCATATGATGACCACTTTCAATGAGGATACACACATAAAATTGAGAAGATATTCATTAAAATATTAGCCATGATTATGAGATTCCAAATGTTTTTTATTTTTTCTCTTAATTCTAAATCTTCAATATACAGAAACAACTTTTGCAAAAAGCAATGACCATAACTCCTTAAAAAAATAAGTAATTTCCAAGGAGGGGAGACAGTAGCCAATAATATTTTATGTACAGAGCAAATGACTTGTCTCTCCAGACCCACGTGGTGCCTCAGGCACGCAATATACCCAACCATTCCATCGTAATATCCCAAGACAGGGACAAGAACAGGTAAGGATAGGCAGAATGCCTTGTCTCACACCCAACTATAGCCCTGTGCCCGAGTATCTGGCTTGGAAAACATTGGATTTGAACAGCCCAGGGCCACTTAGGAAAAACAGAAGGGATCTCTTCACTTTTACAATACTCTCCACATTAACAAGATGGCAACTCAAAAAAGGTATGGAGGGAGGGGTAAGAAGTATCTGCAATGCAAACATAAAAATAAAAATACATGCATGCCAATGTATGCAAAATAGTACAAACCCCATGGAGAGCAAGTTACCATATTAACACAAATTATAAATACATTTATCTTTTAATCCAACAATACCATCTAGGAATTTGTCCAACCTTGTACATATGAAGAAGCATTGTTTGCAATGCTTCTTGCAAACATTGCAAGGGAGGGGAGGAGAAACAAATGTCCAGGTATGGGGACTGGTTAAGTAAACATGGTACATTCACAGTGGAAAACTCTGGAGCTCTAATACATAATACATACACACACACACACACACACACACACACACACACACACTTGCATGCATGCATATGAATAAGGAAATATCCTATGTCCTAATAAGAAGGATATACTGCAAAATGAAAAAAGCAAAGTGCAGAACAGTATATGGAGTATGCTACCCTTTAGAGAAGAAAAATATATACTTGTATTAATTGTATCTGAACACAAGAAATTAATAAAAGGATACTTCAGTAGGCAGAGAAAAAGGCTGACAGGGAAAAGGATGGGAGCAAGCCTTCTCAATTTGTACCTTGTTATATCAGTTGGCTTTGAGAACCATGTAAACACGGCGCCCATGCCAAACAAAATATCAACACTACCACCAATAACAACAACAATAATAATAATGTTTAAAAGGCTTGCCAAGAAAGCCTAGGTAAGAGGGAGGTTTGCCGCCCACACTGTGAGGATCTCTGGAACTGAGCAATCTATCACACAGGGATTCTCTTCTACTTCCCTGGAAGGAGAGAGGAAACCATTTACACACCACCTACACAGGCTATGTTTTCTGTATATGTCAGCTCATTTAATATTCAAAGTAACCCTCATAGGTATAACCAGCTCCATTTCTGCAAACAAGCAAATGGTGGTAAATAAGTAAGTGGCAAGGCATTAGGTAACTTGCCCGCAGTCACAGGACTATGACAGGAATTCATGCTCTTAACTATAGAAACTCTCAAAGGAAAATATTTCAGTCTCAGTAAAAATAAAAATCCTCTAAGTCAGCCGTTCACCCATAACCATACTTCCTTCCACAGTGTTTCCTCTAATATTCTGCTTTCTAGGTTTTGAGAATAAGTATTTGTTAAATAAGGCAAACATTCTACACTAACAAAAGGATGGTCTATATTTTCCACTTACTGAGCACCAAAAAAGTTAATTATGGATAATGTCATCAGATGCATTTTTCCTTCATTGGGGATGAACTATGGAAGTGCGTGCAAAATCTCCAAATAATGAACCTCGGAGGAACCATGGATCGCCTTTTGCAATATGATCAAAATGACGCTTACCACGGAGGGAGGGAGGAAAGAAATAACAACTAACACAGCTACTGGGCACTTAACACATCGCAGTCAGCATTCTAAGTGCTTAAAATATAGGACTCATTTATTTCAGAGAAACCCTAGGAGGTAGGTACTATTATTATCTTAGTTTTCCAGATGAGTAAACTGAGACAGAGAAGTTAAATAACTTGCCAACAGAGACTATCCTAACTCTACTGCCCACACTATTCTCCACCACATAATACTCTCCCCACACAGCATTTCCAGTTTGCGAAAACTGAGATGAACCAGAGGACGGCCTTCTCTAGCAAATTGGCGAAATGATTTATAACCCTATTTAATTGTATACGTTCTCTCATTCCAAGAAAAAGAGGCTTCAACGGACTGCCAAATGGATTGATGAAATGAAAAAAAGATTTATAAGCCCTGATTTCAGAGGTTTGGGCTCCAGTCCAAACAAGAGAAAAAAGGGAAAGAAAGGCAAGGAGAGAGGAGAGTTGCGCTTCCCACTCGAGTCCGTATTAGTGTGTTAAGTCAGTGACTCCATGATCAAGTATAGATGGAAAAGAGCTAACTGAGCAACGTCTAATAGTTTCTTTACTGTGAGACTTCCTGACACTTTAGTCTGTTTACATACATTTTGGTTCTCCAAGAAGAGGATAAACTAAGCAACATGCAATTTCCAAACTTAACCTGACCACGAAATCCTTTATTCACAGGACACCTTCAGAACAAACATACTCAGGGAAGCACTGGACAAAAGGATGTTTGCAAGTTAAAAACTGGTAAAGCTTAGTGACTAACAGTCTATAAGAGAGGAGTCAAAAAAGCCCCAGGATTGGGCTTAGGTGACCAGTGAAAGTGATAAGAGAGAGAGGTTAAAATAAAGGGCAATTTTTTTTCAAAGATTTTATTTATTTATTTATTTATTTATTTATTTGACAGAGAGAGAGAGATCACAAGTAGTCAGAGAGGCAGGCAGAGAGAGAGGGGGAAGCAGGCTCCCTGCCGAGGAGAGCCCAATGTGGGGCTCGATCCCAGCACCCCAAGATCATGACCTGAGCTGAAGGCAGTGGCTTTAACCCACTGAGCCACCTGGTGCTCCTAAAGGGCAATTTTTAAGGGAAAAGATTAACTTAGTTTTGGTCCTGTTTGAGTCAGAGTTGTCTAAAAACTGCCAAGTCTGGGTGGGGCCCCTGGGTGGCTCAGTCAGTTGAGTGTCTGCCTTCGACACATTCAATAGAATACTAATTCAGGTTTAAGGAAGGAAAGTCTGCCATATGCTACAACATTCTTGAGGACATTATGCTAAGTGAAATAAGGCAATCACAAAAGGATAAATACTGCTTTGAAGGAGTTCCAGGCAGGCCACCCTACAATATGCCACTCTGGCATATGGATTATTCCAAATTAAAGTTACTTAAGAAATGGCCAGTACAAGAAGGGCACTCTGACCCTCCTCTGCCCCCTTGACAACAGGAAATAAATCCCCCATGTGAAGGGTATCACCCTTGCATCTACAGGACAGAAAGTACCCTTACTGCTAAAAATAGGAACTACAGGGTGGAGAAGGCTATAGAAACATAACTTGTTACTTCTTCATTAATTTACTACCCCAAGCCCAGACTTTTTGTCTTGCCAATTCTTCACAAATTTATTGTTTAAGGTATAAAAAGCCGCCTGCTTTGGTCACTTCGTTGAGTCTCATATTTTTATGAGCTTCCACATGTATCAAATTAAATTTATTTTTCTGTTGATCCGATGTCAATTTAATCATTAGACCAGCTGAAGAACCTACAAGAAAGGAAAAAGTTTCCGCCTCTACAGTAGGATTCCACTCACATGAGGTACCCAGAGTAGTCACATTCATAGAGATAGAAAGTAGAATAGTGGTGGCCAGGGGATGGAGGGAGGGGAGATGGGGGGAGAGGTGGGGGGGGAGGGGGAAGGGAGGTGCATTTAATTGGGAATATATTTTCAGTTTTGCAAAATGAAGTGAGTTCTGGAGACAAGCTGCAAA
>CM052798.1:47178008-47225187 GCA_028533885.1 Nasua narica
AGGAGAAACACATAAAGCATGAAAGGTTTATACAGAAATAGGCCAATTTAGAAGTATAAATGTTTCTAAATTACCTGAAGTATAACATAGAAAAGACTGCCTATGTCATGACCTGAAACGGAGGCTTTTGATGGAACACACTAACACTGAAGTCAAAGAACAGGAAGATAATATACAGATAAGATCTCTCATCTGTGCTTAAAAAACTTCACCCTTTACTGGGTCTTCAACTCAATGCTCCATTAACTACAGGTTCTCTTGGTTTGGTTTTCACTAATTACTGACACAGTTTAATTTTATCAAATATAAATCTAATCAATGTGACAGGACTGCTTAGGTATAATGGCGTTCATATGAACCAGGGGGCATGAAAAAAGGAGCAAATAAAGAGAAGAAATTAATGTGGCGAGCATGGAGCTAGCTCTACAGATGTTGACTTATGCAAAGAGGCTATCTAAACAGCTGTCATGCTAGGAGTTAATATCAAACCAGTTTCACATGGAGAATCTGAAAGGCCCACAACATAAGGCTGCACGGAGGGGCCTGAAGCAAAGATCTTGAAAGTGTACTATGCTCCCCAGGGAATGCAGTTACAAGCTTGTTGTCACAAGTCTCTGCAGAGATAAACTAGCCTCGCTGACTTCACGGAAGCAGACCTGACCAATAAAATAACAGAGAATACTATCCATGTGAAATCTTTATAACCACTAATCAGTAAAAGATCCATCCTCTGAAGTTGCTTTTGGATATCTACCTTTGTCAGGAGAGATTAGCAGCCAGTAGTTTAATCATAAGGGGGGGGGGGGGGGAAGACGACCCTATTTTACTTCGAAGAGTTTTCAAGGTTCACTGCAGACATCTGGTAAACCCAAAATAATAAGGCCTCTCTCTTCCACAGGATTATCTCCCAGCTATTTACAGTGGCTTCCACCTCACACCTTCAAAGTAAATCTTGGAATCTGGCAGCCCAGAATACTTACGGTACTGTGAGGGAACTCTGTTAGAAACACTGCTCAGGCATCCAAAGTCCCCAGAACCATATATGCAACCAAAGAACCTACAGAACTTGCTGTTCTAGACCACCCAACTGGGCAGATGTAAGATGTTGCCATTAGACTACATCATATGCTTTTTAAGTCATGGCATAAGTAAATAACCAAAATCTTAAAATGTGAAAAAAAATCAGAAAACAGTATCATTTACAGTCTTCTAAGGAAATAATCAGAAAATTACACAAAAATGGAGGCACAAAGATGTTTTCAACAGGATTATTTACAGTAGGAAAAATAATGTATGTTCTTCTTTAGAGGGTTAGATAAATGAACTTTCATTCATTCATATTATGAAAAACTGTATACCATAAAAAGTTATGTCACCCTAACCAAAATTTATTACCACATGGGGATAAAACTGAGGAATCATTTGTGAAAAAAAACAGATTACAAAACAGAATTATGTTCTATGATCTCCTTGATTTTTTTTTAATTTATAGGTCCACTCCTTCATGAAACAAAGTCTGAAATTATAAACACTAAAATATTAATAAAAATGTTTCTCTGAGTGATAGGTCTTGGAATTTTTATTGATTTAATCTTTCTAAAATTCAAGTATAATATTTAACTTTTTTAAAATGCTAAATAAAATTTTAAAAGAAGACTCCAGGAATTACAGCAAGGTTTCAAATGATTGCCTAGGAAGCGCCAATATTAGGCTTACATCCTGACTTCTCTGAAAGCAAATAAAAGAATGGCTAAAAGTATTCTGTATGAAACTGTACTTGTTGAACACAGCCTAGAAAATTTATCTGAAATTCCAAAATAACTCTTTTAGAGAAACAACTAAAAATCCAAGTGCCTGTCTATAGAAACGAAACATAATACGGATCAGGAACGACTCCAAAGAATATGTATCTTTCTTGTATAAAATCAAATTGTTACAATTACTTTGAATTTGTAGGCTATGGTTTTTAATGACTTAAGGAAAAGGTCAAAAGAGGTATAAACATTTTTCTCTCCTCAGAGGTCCAAGTCAAGGTGAGCAGACTATCTTACTTTGAGGTACCAGGTTTCAGCCATAAATACCCTGACTCAATTACTTCCTGAGGCTTCACTCCCATAGCAAAAATACGGTGAGAACTGTCACTCTGACCCAGTTATGTGACCAAGGCCTTGACTTGAAGGCAGCAGGCATGAAGACCAAGCCTCCAGGAGGCCCTGTGGAGCCAGGTGGCAACAGAGAAGCCAAGGAGCAGGGGGACCTGAGCAGAATGCAGCGGCGGGGAGGCATTACAGGCTGTGCTGCTCCCTCAAACCAGTCAAGCGCAGCCCTGTCCAGTGGGAGGGTCCAGGGCTTGGGTCCCGCTCACAATCACCTCCCCTCTCGGAATCTTAGCTGCCTTAGGTCTCAAAGGAAAGTTATACAGGAGAGCTCCTTTTTATCTGTAATGAGCTCTCAACACTTTGCTTTGGCTGTTCGAATATTAACTGTTAGCCCCATTAAGGTCTAACAGGCTGGGGGTGCTTTGAAAAGTGTCTTCTCTCCTGATAAAAGGAACATTAAAAAGAAATGCCCGTCAAAATATCAAATAGGCCTTTCACAACACAAACCCATAGTCATCCTATGATCAGCATTTATGCGTTCAATAATACTCACTGACCAACTGCTCGACAGCAGGCACAGGGCTGAACTAGGACTAAAAGATAATCAAGAGGGACTTGGTCCCTAACCTCTGGAACTTCTAGTGAGGCAAGAGTCAAAGAGAGCACCTTTCTCTCTTCTCCTGCAAGACACCACCCTTTACAATGTCTAGTGTCCAATGGTTGGATCCTACATAATCCAAATTTCTCTTAAATAATTGCTAAATCTTCTACCCACAAATACATCTTAAGCTTCTCACAACTATTTCAACAAATGGGCATTTAGTTTCTCAGGTTCTACATGTAAATACCTTCTGTATAATTTTATCACTCAATAAAAATCCAGAACAAGGCTGTTTTTGTTTTTGTTTTTTTTTAAAGGTTCCATACTCTGTATGGAGTCCAACGCAGGGCTTGACCTCATGCCCGTGAGATCAAGACCTGAGATGAGATCAAGAGTTGGACACTTAACCGACTGTGCCATCCAGGTGCCCTGAGGCTGTATTTTTAAAAATACACTAAAATGGTGGCCCGGAGAGGTCTTGGGCAAGTCATGTGAATGTTCTGATTCTTAGTTTTCTCTGTTATAAAACTGGGGAAGTATCCCTGGGTGACTTCTATTTCTTCCAACTCTTCCAATTATTATAAGATTTTCTGATCATTGTGTGCTACTAACCTTTAAACAACACCAACTAGAAAATATCTATAAACTTAGAACCCAATATGCTGGAATTCATGGCAGACCTGTCTCCATGATTCCTTAAAACCATTAGAGCTATCACTTCCAACCTGAGAAAAGTAAACAAGACTCCAAGCCAAGAAAGAACTTGTTTGACTGCTTTCCTTGCGTCTCAATTATCAAAGCAACATTCTCTTAAGAGTCTGGCTCCCAAATACCTTTAAATGTCTCAATTCAGCCTCGCATAAGCAGTATTTTCATCTGATTGGTAACTGTGTGGCAATATTCCTCTTTCAATGTTGCCTGACCCTTATTGCATTGATTTTTGTTTTAATTGAACTACATCAAGCATACAGAAAAGTACGAAAAACCATTGATTTTTTAAAGAGGACTAAATAGGTGTCTTCATAGGGTTCCTAGTATGTGCCAAACACCATGGTCGTGGTTGGGGGTACAAAGGTCAGCCACAGATGAGAACAGACAGCTAAGCAAATAAGTGCAATAATGTGTATAAATTCCAGAATGTGCCTAGCTCAGGCGTGACATATAAGCCTTTCAAGCGTATCGATGCAGGTAATACGCTCAAATACACTGGTACTCTCTAGCTCTCCAGTTTATGAAAGGTTTTGCCTTTTTAAAAATTCACTCCCAGTTGCTTATCTGAAATTTAAAGCACATTCTCCCCGAACACACACTGCCATAAATGTGGTTATCTTTCCAAGTCAACACACAATTTAACACATAAAGTATCTGAAACAATATACATCTGCCCTGCAAAGAGAGCAGAAAACAGTAATGCAGCCAAAGCGAACTGTGAGTGATCTGGTCATCTTAAAAGCTGGAACTTAAGGGTAAGCAGAGTGTAGGTTAATAAGGGGTGCAGATGGAGTGGTGGGGAGGTGCCTGTGGGCTTTAAGGCAACGAATCTCGGGAATTTGGAGACCAAGGGCCAGTAGGCCTCACTTCGATCAAATCCAGGTGCCTCCACTGAAAAACTGGATGCCTTTAAACATGCTATTCAATCATTCTTAGCCTCCGTGTACAGATCTGAATGTTGGGCACAGAGTGAACATTCAATACACAATAAAGCAATTTATACATTTTTTTTTACTTGCTTGAGACTACATAGCTTTCATCTTCTTTGGCATAAAAGTACCCTTAACAGAGAGCCGGGTTTATCATTCATTGTCAGAAAATGTTCAGTTTCCACATAAAACCAGATTTTTTTAAGTGTCTAGACTGCTGTGAGTATATGAGAAAAGGACAGCCTGAATTAAAATGAAGTCACTGAGAAGGGATGGAAGATAGAGGGAAAAGACAGATTTGTAATGTACGAGATATATTAGGATCCTCCTGATAAGAGAAGATTTGAGAGGGAATTCCAAGGAATTTACAGGACTTAGGGGCTGTCTGCACAATGAGGGGAAGACAGGAGGGATCATAAATAACAGTAGTGGCAAGCCCTGACGGGGTGCTGGCACACATACACACACATGTACGCACATGCGTGCTCATGTAGTCCTCACAACCTAAAAAGTACGTGCTATTATTATCCTCATCTTACAAAGGAGGAAACCAAGACACAAAGAGATTGAATAACTTGCCCAGGATCACTCAGCTAGTCTAATAAAGCAGAATTCAAACCCACAGACTCTAGTTCCAGATTTGGAAGTCTGAACCAGTAAGTTATACTGATGTTTTTGTAGCAGTGGGAAGCCAGCCATTTGCATAAGGGGGTTTCCTGCATCAGAAGTTCATAACTTGAGTAATACCTATCAATAAAGTTCCCACTCATAAACATCTAAACATTACGTAATCATTTACAGATACCCTGCCGATTTTCAGTATCAGGAGTGGGTAACATTAATTGAATGCTGCTGAATCCCAGGCACTGTCTGAAGCTATTCCCTATGTTCTACCTCATTTGACCTCACAAAACCACCTTTGTGATAGGCACTATTAAATCCACCTTACAGCTGAGAAAAACTGAAGATCACTTATGATCCCAAAGTCACAGAGCTAGCAAGTGGCAGAGGACAGCCTCAGACCCAGTTCTTCCTGGTTCCAAGTCCAAGCTGCTTTTCATAACACAGCTGGTATACTCAGATCCAAACACCACAAACATGGGACACATTATCTAATAGCCAGGTAATAAAAAGTAACAGTAAACCAAGTTCGATTTACAATGTCAAAAATATTTCACAAGAAAGTACTGAACTCTGTTTAGGACAGCTAAATGAACCCAGTCACCTGTTTCATCCCCATCCCCTCGACAAAAACCAATTCTTTCAGATCCTCTTTATTACCTAGCCTTCTAACAATACCAAATACAAACAGGTGCACGAGGCACTTCTCTGAGAACCAAAAATTGCTTCAGAAGCATTACACCGTAAAACAGGATAGAAACAAGTTCCATGGTTTAAATGCCAATGTCAGCAAAAAACCAGAAACAAAACAAAGAGGCAAGAGACAAGAGAGTAGAAAGGGTTCTTCAAGAGAATGGTTTTCCAGTTATACCTCAGTAAAGCTGGTTATAGGGGACAAAGAGTAGATAGAATGCTTGTTTTATTTTTGTTTTTAATGCCAGAGAGCTTCAAATCTGAATTTCAGGTCTACCATTTATTAGCTTTGTTTGCTCCTCTGGAAAATGATGCTGTTAAGATCCAACTCTCTGGCTGTTAAAAGATTAAATACCAAATGCAAAGCATGTACAATAGCTGACACATGAAAGTTTACTAATCTTGAGTCTTGTGCTCCCTCTCCTTCCTATTTGCAAAGGTGTGCTACACACCACAGACCTGGGAGACATAACCTGCCCCAAGCACACGTTAACCAAAAGATTACAAGGCACTTATAAAGCGCTTTTCTCCTTTTCTACCAAACCCATGTCATGTTTCCCATATTGCCCCTTTTACCTATTTCTTCTGAGATACTTACCTCTCCTACCATCTTGGTGTCACCTCAGGATGGGTAACCTAAGGGGTTAGTATTTATTATTTACATTTCTATCACCAAAAAAGTTGAGGCTACCTATATAAGTATAAAAGACACAAACAACAGAACCATTCATTAGAGCAAAGGACTTAATACATGTGACATACAATCTGGCGGAAGACTGAGGCACGGAGGCTATTATCTGTCCAGAAAAACAGACAGCAACCTAAAACAAGCAAATAAGTTGGCCCTGAGCTTTCTGGTAAGGAAATGTTATGAATTAAAGAGCACTCTTTTCTCTTTTTTATAAAAAGAAACATCAAAAAAAAAAAAAAAAGAAACATATCAGTTCCCGAAGAGGAACATCAGTAATCCGCCTGAACTTATTTACTAAGGTAGCGACAAGACCAAGAATACAACCAGTCTTCCAAAATACCAGATCTTTCACAAAACTGTATCTCTTTATGTAAGACTCAAGGATTTAATCTGACCAAATCCCCATCAGCAAAACATTCCCATTGAAAATGTCTACAGATTGTATATATCTACACAGGACTCAGCATTTATTCAATAAAGACCCATGTGCCTACTGGGAAAGGCGGGATTACAGTGAATGAGATCGTTCCTGGTCTCAAGGGCCTTAGGAGGGCACAGTGGGTGCCAGCTTACCAAAGAATTGAGGCATAAGGCAGAACTCGATGCCCTTCAAAAGAGGCCTGCATATCACCGGAGCACTGTGTGTGTGTGTGTGTGTGTGTGTGTGTGTGTGTACACACCTCTTATTGGGGAGGGGGGATCAGGGACATTTGAAAGGGCCTTGAAAGGTAGAGAATTTTGGCAGATGGAGAGCACAAGACACGGGCAAAGACCATTAGAAAAGAAGAAGAATGCAGAAAAGCAGAAGAAATGTTTAAGGCCACAATGC
Organism: Nasua narica; assembly: GCA_028533885.1. Taxonomy (NCBI): domain Eukaryota; kingdom Metazoa; phylum Chordata; class Mammalia; order Carnivora; family Procyonidae; genus Nasua; species Nasua narica. The sequence continues at coordinate 47,185,183 of CM052798.1, forward strand.
CAAACAGTAAATCTATTTTGGCACAGTGCAGAAGGGGAGAAATGGGAGAAGCAACTGCAAAGTTGAGGTCTTACCATGAGGAGCCCTGAATGCCACGCTAAGGTGGAGTTTAGACTGTTTTCTGTACACAGCTGGGACTGATGCAGGCTTATGGTCAGGACAATTCTATGCTCTGAATCCAGCTGCAAGATTATTCAATGTCTGTGTGGAGGGCAGACTGAAGGGAAAGGGCTGGAGGCAGGGAGACTACGTTAGAGGTTGCTGGGATTATGCCAGTAGAAGAAAGCTAGGTCAGAGGCGGGGGCTGGTGAGGAGGCAAAGGTGCAAATACTGGGAGTACTGAGAGCGCTGGCCAGACTGCTGTCTGTGGGGTGGGGAGAAAGGAAAGAGGAGAAGCCAAGATGAGTCTAAAGCAGGGGTCAGCAAACTTTGGCCCACGCGCCAAATCTGGCCTGTCTCCTGTTTTGTATAGCTAAGAAACTGTACAAATTTTTACATTTTTAAATGGTTGAGGCAAAAATATTTTGTGACAGGTGAAAATTCAAATTTCAGTGGCGCCTGGGTGGCTCAGTGGGTTAATGCCTCTGCCTTCAGCTCAGGTCATGGTCTCGGGGTCCTGGGATCGAGCCCCATGGGGAGCGTGCTTCCCCGTCTCTCTCTGCCGGCCTCTCTGCCTATTTGTGATCTCTCTTCTCTCTGCCAAATAAGTAGATAAATAAAATCTAAAAAAAAAAAAAAAGATCATTTGTTTAAAAAAAAAAAAAGAAAATTCAAATTTCAGGGTCCATACATAAAATCAGAACAGAGCCACACTCATTGGTTTATATAGTCTATTTGCTTTAGTTCTACGAAAGAATTGTAGTTGTGACAGAGGCAGCCTGGCCCTCAAAGCTGAAAGCATTTACTGTCTTTCCCTTCACGGAAAAGTTTTCTGATCACTGATCTAAGAGGTTTTGAGGGTAGTGAACAGAGATGGTATTAAGAGGAACAGAGAGGAAAAAAAAAAAAAAAAAAAGAGGAACAGAGAGGGGCGCCTGGGTGGCTCAGTCGTTAGGTGGCTGCCTTCAGCTCAGGTTGTGATCCTGGCGTCCTGGGATCGAGTCTGACATCAGGCTCCCAGATCAGCAGGAAGCCTGCTTCTCCCTCTCCCACTCCCTCTGCTTGTGTTCCCTCTCTGTCAAATAAATAAATAAAATCTTAAAAAAAAAAAAAAAAAAGGGCCCCTGGGTGGCGCAGTTGGTTGAGCGACTGCCTTCAGCTCAGGTCATGATCCCCGAGTCCAGGGATCGAGTCCCACATCGGGCTCCCAGCTCCACGGGGAGTCCGCTTCTCACTCTGACCTTCTCCCTTCTCATGCTCTCTCTCACTCTCTCTTTCCTAATAAATAAATAAATAAAATCTTTAAAAAAAAAAAAAAGGAACAGAGAGGTCTTCCATCGGTATGTTGGGGTCAGAAAGAGAGATACTAATTTTGAAGCAGTTAAATGGAAGGTGTCAATAAGAAAGTCAGGTAAGGGAGCCCAGCACAAAATGGAAAGACCAACCCCCATGGGGCCTGGGCATCCGCTACTCTCCCTGCCTTGTACACTTTTCCTCTAGATCACTGCATGGCCTGACTCCTACTCACTACTCAGGCCTGAACTCGAATGTCACTGTCCAGGAGGAAGTCCTCTCCCAACCACTTAAGCATTCTTAAGTTACCTTATTTTCCTACCTTATTTCTTACCTTACCATTACCTTACTTTCTTCATTGCACTTATCACCACCAGAAATTATCTTATTTATGGACGGGTGTAACATCTTAGAAGGCTATCTCTTTAAGGAGAGGCCTTGCCTCTTGGTTTTCTAAAGCGTCCCCAGTGCCTTGAATCGTGCCTAAAGCTGCTCGAAAACTGGAGCTCAATGAAAGCAAGTCATCTGCACAGTTTTAGGAACAAAATGAAATTTGCCATTTGCACCAGCTTGGGGAAAAGTCTTCACTAGGGGAAAAGGAGAGACGAGACGCAGAGAAGAGAGCAAAGACACAGAAAGGAAGGAGAGAGGTACTATGTTTCAGAAGCCAGACAGCAGTGCAGCTATGGCGCATCTTTCAGGAAGGGGGTGTTTAACAGCATCTGTTAACAGCATTTATCAAATGTCTTAGATAACAAGAGCAGAAAAAAGGTGTTAAAGTGTGACAGCAAGAAGATCACCACTAGGGCGCCTGGGTGGCTCAGTTGGTTGGGCAATTGCCTTCGGCTCAGGTCATGATCCTTGAGTTCCGGGATCGAGTCCCACATCGGGCTCCCAGCTCCACAGGGAGTCTGCTTCTTCCTCTAACCTTCTCCTCTCATGCTCTCTCTTTCTCTCTCAAATAAATGAATAAAATCTTAAAAAAAAAATTTTAAAAGAAGATCATCACTGACCTCAAAGAAGGCTCAAGAATGTGGAGGTGGCAGTCAGGTTGCAAAGAACTGAAGAATGAGTGAGTGGGAGGAAGTGAAGATCTTTCAAGGCATTAGGCAGAGAGTGGGCAGAGAGAGAAGACAGGTGCTCCCAGGGGCAGCAGAAAGCGGGGGGAATCCTTTTTTCTTTTTTCTTTTTTTCATACAGTGACTTAAGTCCCATCATGTCACTGCCCTGTTTTAAAGCCTTCAATTTCCCTTTTTCTATTATAAGGCCCAAAATAATATGACTCACAAAGCTCTGCCTGACCAGGTTCCTGTCTGCCTCAGCAGCCTGAATCTTTACCCTCTGTTCCAGCTGCAGTATTGGTTCCGCCCCAGGTCCTTTGCACATGCTGTTTCCTTTGGCTGGAAAAAACCCTCCTCTTCCTCTTCCAGCCTGGCTAACTCTTTCACCCTTCAGATTTCAATGTTTCAAAAAATATATACCACAGAGAACCCCCTCCCTTTTGGTACTGCCTGCAACCTCTATGGAAAGCTTAAACATCTCTCCTGGTACTTAGCATAATTATAACAAGTAGATGTATAACTGTTGAATTATTGTGTTTTCCACTAGCAACAAAGCTTCCTGAGGGCAGGAATCAGGTCTTGCTCTCACATAATACACGACTTACAAGTAATTATTAAAGGAATAAACATAAAAACCTAAAAGCATTTTTATCTCAGCCAGTTTGTGCATCTCTAGTGGCTGACTTCCTAAATCCACATCAGGTGGGCTTACAACTTACATTCTGGCCAGTTGGCTTTCTCTGACCTCCCCCTCCCACTTCTAACCAATATGAGTGAATGGCCATTCTAACCAAGTAAAATGATGGGATTCTTTGGGGATACCACCATATATCAAATGATTTTTCCAATCAGAAAACTAATATATGGTTATTAGCAGACCTGTCTAGTTTTACAGAATGTCTTTAACTGAAAAAAAAAAACAGCCAGAATATTAAATTTAGGCATTATGCATCTAACTTCTTTTAAGTCTGTTTTGTGAATCGGCCCTCAAATGTGTATAGTAAAAGATCCATTGCATCTCTTTATTATATAAATCACATCTGTCTGCCTCCCTATGTGCAATCTTGTTTAATAACAGAATTTTTCACTGAGAAAATATACATTTGGCAGATTGTTTTCTTATTTTTTTACTTTGCCTTTTCTCTCACCATAAAAAAAAAGATCTTAAATTCTAATTGAAAAAAAATTGCTATGAATTACAGCCTTGCTACAGCTTGAGCATATTAACAGTGCAAATAAGTCTGTAGACATAATTGTGCTTAATTGAATGAACTGTTGACAGTTTTTAATAGCTGGAAGCCCTTTAAATCATTATTAAAAACAAGAGTTGTGTTAATTACAAATTGTTCTTAACTACTTCTACTTCATATATACACTCAAACTTGTCAGAGCTACCCAATATACCTGAAAATGATAAACCTAAATTTATTTTTTAAATACCTACAGGTCAACCTATTCATCATTTGGGCTGGACTTCCCTTCCTGCTTCCCTTCCACAAATACAAAGTAGGGAGTTTTACTGTCTTTATCCTTCAAAAATGGGAAGATACAGCTAATTTCTTTGCTATCCAAGAACATGGAATGAAAAGATCACGCTCTTTTCCAACTGTGTGGCAACTGTTGTTCTTGAGACTATAAATGCAACATAAACATCACTGAGAAGGAACTAAATGCATATTTAAAATATGCGTAGGATTTGGGGCGCCTGGGTGACTCAGTGGGTTAAAGCCTCTGCCTTTGGCTCAGGTCATGATCTCAGGGTCCTGGGATGGAGCCCTGCATCGGGCTCTCTGCTCAGCAAGGAGCCTGCTTCCCCCTCTCTTTCTGCCTGCCCTTCTGCCTACCTGTGATCTCTCTCTCCCTCTCTGTCAAATAAATAAATATTTAAAAATATATGATTAGGAGGAAGGGCCAACTTTTCGTACCATTTATATTTTTGGTAAACTCTGATTTGGGGACGCACATATATGAAAATAGAAACTGATAAAACAGCATTCAGGAGAAACAATGTATTTTTCAGAGTTCCTTCAAACTCTTCTAATTGCTTAAACAGCAAAACTCTTTAACACACCATCTGACTTATAAGACTATTAACATCCACACAACTCTGAAGACACCATTTTAAAACGGGTATGCCTGTGTTTCTGCCACTTCCTAAGTAAACTGAATCAGTGAGAGCAACACAGAACCTTTATATTGACTTTCCCAGAGAATCTAATACAGTCCTACCGAATTATATACCTTGCGTGACCTTTAAAGTTAAACTAAAGGCACCTTTGTTTCTCCCTTTTCCTTAAAAATACAGCAGAATCTAATATGTTATCACCTTTGGTGCTCTCTATATAATAAACTCCTGTAGATTTGAGAAACTGCCTACTTTAAGTGCCTAAACTTTTTTTATTTAACCATTTCTAATTGAAGCCTTTCTAACATAGAATGTATCAGCTACTCTGATACTCTGTTTTGCATTTAATGGGTCGCACTTCCCTATCATCTTAAAGCATTCTGAATACAATTTGAGCTCTTTGTTTTTTTGTTTGTTTTTGGTGTTTTTTGGGTTTTTTTGTTTGTTTGTTTTGAGCTCTTTGTTTTTAACCCAAAGGATATTCACCAATAAAAGATCAAAATAAAAAAATAAAGCTAACACCTGTTTAGCTTACACCATGTGCCTGGCACCATTCCAAAATCTTCAGGCGTAGTCACTCAATTCTCAAAACAATCTTACAGGTAGGAACCATCTTTACTTTCATTTTATTGATAAGGAAACAAGCTTAAGTTGCCCACATTATCGCTGCTAGGATCGAAACCAGCAGCCTGGCTTCTGAGCCACCAAAAGCATGGACTACGAAAACAAGGCTAAAACACAATAACTCAGTTTTCCATCGCGAGGTGTAATAAGTTGAGACTGATTTAGTCTTTCCCAGCTGCGTTCAACTCTGGCCCTGAAGAGTTAAAGCACCTCTTATGAGCAAAGATTCCTCACTGGCTTCTCATTCTGAAGAAAAGCTCTTCTTTGAGCTTGTACTGCAATCCTGACAGCAGCATCTTTCTCCATCCCCACCCACCACTTGCGTACCTCCCAGAAGCCCAACCACTAGAGGTGCCCTTTTCTGCTGGAGACAGACCTCTCTATCCTGCGCTTTCCAGTATGCTCCACAACCCCGCCTCTTCTTAATGGCTTGGTCATCATTAGCAACACCAATTACCATCCTGTGTTGTGACGGTGACTAGGGTATTTACAATGGCATTTGTCCTTCCACTAAATGGCATCACTCAGACTGTTTCACTTTTTGAGTTATGTTTCTGCTTTTCATTCTGCTTCTCGCTCACTTCCAAGATAAAAATTTAACACTGCCTGTCTCAGAGTAACTGTCTCTTATGTTTGTAGTTAATCACCTGCTGACTTGAAAACCAGTTAAATGGACTGTCAACAAACCCTGTATAAATTTCAAGCAAATCAAAGTAGGTTTTTCTCTACTATCGAGAAAGCACCTATAGATTCCATGACGTCTCTTGTGGCTAGAAACATTTCCTGCCTCCTATAGCAGTTCTCTGGATAGTTGGTAAGTGGTAGATACGTAAGAAATATTTTTCTGTGATAGAGAGGAGGAAAAGATAACGGTGGATTGAAGTTGACCCTCTGAGCGTTTCACAGTTGTTTCATTTGCTAATGATGTTATATGCTTGAGCTCAAGAATTACGAATGGTTCCTCATTCATTCAACACAGGCCATAGCCCCTGACCTCACACTGCTCCCAGACTTGAGGACAGTCTCAGCCTTCACAATCCGGCCCCATCCTACATGTTCAGCCTCACCTCCTTCTGCTGCCTCCCCGTATTCTGCTCTAATCACAGTGGCTGCCTCCAAGTTTGTCACCCACCCCACGTACTTGCCCACCTCTGTGCCTCTGCTCATGCTCTATCTCCGCCTAGATTCCCTTCCCAACCCTAGACAAGAGAACTCCTACTCACTCCTCAAGGCCCAACTCTAGTGAAACTCTTCAAAAAAGCAGTGCACAGGGCTTCAAGCTAGGTTTAGCTTTCCTCAGGGGTCCCAGCACTCGTAATTCCAACCTCCATTACAGCATCACCCAGGCTGTGTTACAGTTATACACAGGAGGCTTATTTCCATATAAACTGTCTTATTCATCTACCAGAAATTAGTAGGTACTGCGGAGATGTTTGCTTATACAGAGCTAATTAATCTGTAACATTAAAAAATGGGGGAAAGGGAGGAAGCCAGTTCTTAGTCCTCAGACTTTAAAGGAGTGCCATGAAGGTTCCCAGGAAACATTCTACATTCCCAAAGCAGGACTTACTTTTTTGCATGTGTAAAATCTACAACTGAGAAGTCCCGAATGAACAGCTTCAAGGTTCTTCCACTAGACTCTAAACCCTATAAGGACAAGGATTTTTACATGTTTTGTTCAGTTTATTCACACCCTGAGATTCACAGCGGAGGCTCAACAAGTATTTACTGAATGAATAAAGGAATGAACAAAGTGTTGAGTGAATATTACTGTACAGTAAACTCGGTTACCACAGATTAAAAATATCCCAACAAAGACCAGCTCTGTCTTTGGCTAGAGTAGACTTAAAGAAATTTTCGTTTTTCTTCTAAAGCAGATCTTGCCTCGGGACTGGGCAATTTATTCACAGAGCACCAAGGAAAAATTTCTGCCCACTGCCAGCTGCTAAGAATCACAGATCATAAAGCCTTAGAAGTAACTATGTCACAGAAATGAACTTAATGTTTTATGCTTTCTCGTTGCCAAAAAAACTGGTGCACTTCAGAGGGAAGAATACTCACAGGAGGTAGTTTCCTGCCCATGAAACCCGGTCACTTCAACATGGCAGCTGTTTAAAACTCCATGTTACCATCGGGTTTTCGAGACAGGAAGCAATAGTGGCACACCTAGCCGAGTACAGGGGAGAGCAAGAAGCAGAGAGGAAACAACATGCGGAATGAGAACACGGCCTGGAGGTTAGCCCACAGAGTACAAAAACAATGAACCAATTTCTCTAATGTCTCCTATAATGTAATTTACCTGTATTTTGGTAATTATCAAAAAAAGAGAAAATGAAGGGCATAGAAACTGATAGTACCTTCTCTGGTCACCAACTGCTCCCCCTTTTCCCATCATTAGCTCTTCCAATTTTAAGGATTCTTATAGAAAAGAAATTGGTAAGAACTTGATTGTCTTTAAACAGGAAAGGGAGTAAACCATAGATGACTTTTCTTCTTTACCTTCCTCAATTTTCTGATTTTTCTAGTGGAGTGTTCCCTCTTGTTATGCTGAGAAAATAATTCTTACATTCAAAAAAACTGCAGAGCTGAAAAGTTTATGTTCTAATAAGAAAACCATATTAAGTCCTTTACCCAAAAAAAAAACAAAGAATTCAATAGTATCAAACCATCCAATCTTTTCACTCAATAACCTTAACCGCTTTGCTCCTCAACTACTGGTATATCTAACAATTTATTTAAAATATGTCTTCATAACAATTATAATTTGTGCAGCACTTCAGTTATCAGGTGTTATTTAACTGATTTTCCCCAACAACTTTCTGAAATGGTGTGTACTTTGATTTCCATTCTACAGATGAGGAAAACTGGGAACTGAAGGGAAGCTATTTGCTATGACAGAAGCCCATATCTTCTCGTTCCCCACCTGGCATTCCAAAACAGAATATTTCAACCCCAGTGCTACTGACTTTTGAGCCAGGTTATTCTTTGTTGTATGGAGCTGCCCCATGCATTCTAAGATGTTTAGCAATATCCTTGGCCTCTACCCACTGGATGCCAGTAACACTGCCTCCTCCCACCCCACCCCATAAGTTATAATAACCAAAAATGTCTCCAGAAACTGCAAATATCTCTTTGGGCACAAAGTAATACCCAGTTGAGAAATACTGGTCTAAAAGAATCCGAGAGGTTCTTTTTGGTATCTCTACTCTATGACAAGGCTCCCTATACCACTGAGCCACAAGAAATCACAAGCATCAGATGTTGCTTGCTCAGGGACATTGAGTTAATTAACCAATTTTCCATTCACTTCAAATAATTTTTCAACATGTGGAAATGAACAAAAAAAATTGCCTTGTACAAATATTCACATCTCAGAAGATAAATTTTCTAAAAGCATATTATCTCATTAGAACACAGTAAGAAATACATAATGAAAATATGTAAAATGTGTGTGAATTTAGGGGAAAAAACACTTATCAGAGGAGTTAGAAAACACAGATCTTGGTCTTTGCTAATAAACCTTATTAACTCAGTTATACATCAGTGTTCCTGCTGTAACAGTGAATACAAACCTACATGTTCTCAATACTTGCTTCAGCTGGGTTTCTATCCTAATATATGTATGACCTAAAGCTATTCAGAAGAAACTGAATGATAACTTTGAAACATTATAATTTGTGGTCCGCAGTTGAAACCACTAGTTTGTGAACCCAGAATCTAAACTGGCAGACCTAACAATCTGATTTAAAAGCACTCAGTTTAAGTTTCTTCATGCCATTGAATCTGAGTCTCTGTTCCTCCAAAGCAACTCCACCCTCAAAATTCTTTATCTTTACAGCTTTTTAACAAATGCCTGAGTTGCAAAAATTCTGCAACCTAATTCACCTTAATTCCTTAATCTGTAACAGGTGGATACCAAATGACCAGAAAGATAATCAAAGTATAGCATTAACCAAACTGATACAAGACTGCTTACATTATAGCAAATTGAAATCCAGTTATATAAGTTATATTTTGGAAAATGTTTGAATTATTTTATCTATATATGTATAATTTATTTACCCTCTTTCATCATTTCCCAATGGTTGTAATTAGTATATTGTGGAATTGTGAATCAGTGTGGAGTGTGTCACCTCCCACTGCAATCCTCAGATTTAAAAATACATTTTTGCAGCTATTCAGAGAAATTAAGATACAGTGGAAGAGCTTAGTTGGTATGATATATAGACTTAAGAAGAGGTTGTGATTATTCCTATTCATAATGTCCACAATCGCTCAATATGATTACTTATGCCTTTAAATATGATCTGGACCTAAACACAGGAGATATTTTTCTCCATAATAAACAGTATACTGTACCCCAAATGTCTAGTACTCTTATGGTCTCCATTAACCTTCACTACAAAGTACAAAAGAACACACTGATCCTTCAGTAGGATTCCCTGGTCTTAGAAAACATCAGAGTCACCAAAAACAAAAGCGAGAAACAGCACAAAACGGGGTTTTGGAAAGGGAGGAAAAAAGATTTAATCAATATAAAATGCTAATCTTAAAAAAAATTTTTTGCACTGTGTATATGCCCATGATTTGAATCCTTTTCCTAAAAATTTGCCGACAAATACTCCATGATTACATCTAATTGTTTCTGCATTCTACTCATCACTTAACTATACAAGGTTTTTAACGAGTTCCTCCTGAAAGCAATGACAATTATATACCGCTGTGAACTCCTGCCATGAGAGAAAAACCTATGACTGTAAAAAAAAAGAAAAGAAAAAAGCTAACAGCATGTATTCAACCCGGGGCAGAAGAAAAACAGCTCACAGCCACGCATTAGAAGTGGCAGGGTCCTCTTCCCAACGGACACACAGGAATTCTCAGAAAATACAGTTTTTTAACAAATGCGAACACCTGCCAATAATCACATCTTTTATCTAGTCTCCCTAAAGAAGTTCCTTGGTAAAGAGACAACCAAGGAGCCCACACCCCTGGAACCTTGGGCTGTGACTTGAGAGAGGTGTTTAGTCCTGCTAAAGCGACGTCTCCCTTTGACACTTGGCGACCACGCGTAGATGGGGTCTGAGGAGTAAGAAAGAAGGCCAGAGACCAGCCCCAGTTTCAGTTAATCAGTCCCACCACAGTAGGATTCGCACTTCCCCGTGGCTCTCACTGTTTCCTCTTCCCTGGCCCTCTCGCCCAGGATAAGTCTTTCGCCCGTCGCGCTGGCTGCCTAGGGCCAGGGTCCCAAAAGAACCTAATAGGGGAGGAGGCGTTTCCGGAGTCCAGAGAGGGCCCCCCTTTAGCCCCAAACTTGGCCCCGAAGCCCAGAAACTTTCCCTCGCTGAGATAGCAAAGGAGGAAAACGACGACGACCCTCCGCCTCCATGCGGAGGCCAGAAAACCTCCTCCCGCCCCCCCACCCCCCCACCCCCCCACCCCCCCACCCCCCCCCACCGACAGTTCTGCCAGAGAGCTGGCGGTCAAGTTCTCGGTGCAAGAGCAAGGGACGTCAGACCTCAAGCCCGCGCCTGTATCTCAGGGTGGTATAAACAGGATGTCAGTGCGTTCCAGGCTTGTTTATGAAAACTTGGTGTGTGCTCTGGGGGAGGGGGCAGCGAGCCTTAACCTCCCCCCTCCACTCGGCGTGGGGCCCCCGCCCCCCAACCTCCCAGCCACCGGCCGGCTCCGCTCGGCTGGAAATCCCCCGCTCCCCGCCCGCACTCGCACGCCCCCAGCCCGCCCGGGCCCCCGGTCCAGCGCCACGCTAGCCAAGCGGCCGGAGGTGCGCGGCTCGCCGAAGACAGAGAGCAGCGGCCGCGTCGCCCGCCAGCGCCGGCTCTGCGCCCCTCGCCCGGCAGTCCGCGGCAGCCACAGGCTTCTCCACCTCCCCTTCGCGACACTCACCACTTCCGTGTGCGCCTGGGCCGGGGTGGGGAGGTGCTCCCGGTCGCGGCGCAGGTCCGACTGCCTACTCGCTCAGCAGCCAGCCCCGCAGGGCCCGGGCGTGCGCGCGCCCGCCCGGGGCTGAGGAGGGGGCGCGGGACCGGCCACCAGGACTGGGGCGCAGGCCCGCGCTGTCTGCGGCTGCTAGCTACTCCGCGGCCGCCGCGGCCTGCGCTCCGCGACGTTCCCGCCCCGCCCCGCCGCTGGCTCCGCCCCTCGTGGCGTCAAGAGCGGCAGCCCAGGAAAGAGGGGGCGGAGGCCCGGAGGGAGGCGTGGGCTCCGCTGCGGAGCGGGACTCAGAGCCTTCAGTCTTTCCGCCTGGTCCCTATCTGACTTTGCTCGTGTCCGCGTCCTTCCCTCACTCCTTTACCGCGCCTTCTGGAAACAGCAGTCTAGGATCAGACAGTAAAACTGTCAGGTTTTGGCTATAGGTTGATCCCTCCCAAGTTTGGGGTGCTCTCCACCACCCCTTTCTGCACCGCGATGGCCTTATCACAGTCCTCTGCCTCTTGTCGGAATGGAGTAAGAGGTGAGCTGTGTGGCACTTGACTACCAGGAACTTAAAAGCAAATAAACCTTACTGATATAGACAAGTTACTTCAAATCCAACGCATTCCGTATTTAAAGAGCTCTTTTAAATTAAAAAACAAACAAACAAAAAAAAACAAAAAGCTTGGCTAACATTTGTTGATACCTAATGTATTCAGCGCTTTTCATTTTTTTAACTAATAATCTGTCATAGTAGATATTATCCTCATTTTATCTATGAGTAAACAAATTGAGGCTCACGTATCTTAAAGTCACCCTGCAGCCAGGATTCATATCCTTGTAGACAGTCTACAGCCAAATCATGACAATTTTGCTTCCAAGGTATCTCCAGTCCTATTTCAACAAAATGATCCAAGCTCCCCTCATCTCTCACCTGAAGGACCACAAGCACCTCTCAAATCCAGGCTCTGCATCACTCTACAGTCTCTAATTAATTTTCCACAGTGAGCTTTTTTTTTAAAAAAGATTTTATTTATTTTTTTGACAGAGAGAGATACAGTGAGAGAGGGAACACAAGCAAGGGGAGTGGGGGAGGGAGAAGCAGGCTCCCCGCTGAGCAGGGAGCCGACCGCGGGGCTTGATCCTAGGACCCTGGGATCATGACCTGAGCTGAAGACAGCCGCTTAATGACTGAGCCACCCAGGCACCCCCCACAGTGAGCTTTTAAATGTTCAGATCTGTTCCGCTCTTGAGCTTGAAACACTCCAGTGCCTTCCCCCTGGGCACGGTCAGGCTTCTGCGGCTCAGGTCACTGTGGACTAAGGGTGCCCCACCTGCCCTGAATTCCCTAATCCTACTGGAAGGCTTCCGGTATCTTGGGGGTTACTGCAACTTACCTGATACTAAGCAAGAAGTGCGGATGTGGTACCTGGTGAGTGGAAAGAGCATTGGATTCTAGAGTCCTGGATTTTAGGCCTGGCTCCCACCATTAGCCACCTAAGATACCCTAAACAATTTACAGCTTACTCATAAAAGTTAAAGGACAACCTAAAAGATCTCTAAAGAGAGAGCCTTCTGGAAGGATGGAGAAGAATCCAGAGAAGACAGGAGACTCAAGCAGGGAGGGTTGTGGCCCAGGTGTCTCCACTCATGGGTGTTTGTGTGCGTATGCTACCTCACCTACCACTCAGGGCTCTTCCATCATATTCTTCACCTGTTAAATTGGGCTAATACCTTCTTTATAAGGATTATGCTGAAGGCGAACAAAGATAATGCAGGCCTAGCACATGTGGTGGGCTTGGTAAATCGTTTTTATTGATCTGGGCCTGAAAGAACAAGTTGGGAGTCGATGAATGGAGACAGAAACATGAAAGGAGCCACATTTCAGGGAAGGAGAAAAATAAAGATCGAGGAAAGCCAGGACAACAGCAATGACCCCCATTGTACTCAAGAATGAATCTGATTGCTATATAAAGGGAATAAGGATAGAGAGCCTTGATTGACTGTATTTCCCTACACCAGGCATTGCACTAAGTGCTGAAGATTCTGGGAAAAAAGACCCAGTTCCTGACCTCTGATGCTCACATTAGAGTGGGATAACAGGTCAGTGTTCAGTGTGTTTCATACTCTGCTAAAACTGGTCATAGAGGAGAATTACTCAACCTAGCCTGGGCAAATCAGGAAGAAAAGAAGAAACAACAAGCAGCAGATAAATTGCAGTAGTCCAGGTGGGAATCATGGCATATTTAGGCGGTAACACATATACGTGCTGTGTGGCTGGGGAATAAGATGAGAGTTAGGCACAAACCTTGCCTGAAAGACATCGTGTGTTCCTGAGGTATTTAAGCAGGTTTTTATTTTACAAGAATAGTCCTAGGGCAGAGTTTCTTAACCTCAGTACTATTGACATTTGGGGCCAGAAAATTCTTTGTTATGGGATGCTTCTTGTGTATTGCAGGAATTTTAGCAGCATCTCTGTCCTCTAACCACTAGATGCCAGTAGCAATCCCCCTCAGTTCTCCTTCACACCCCCCCAAGCCCCCACCCACCTCCTGGCCCAGTTATGACAACCAAAAATGTCCTCAGACATTGGCAAATGTCCCCTGGGGGACAAAAGCCATCCCTGTTGAGAACCACTAATGTAAAAATAAGGTGGACGATGGATTGGAAGACAAGATTAACGTCCACAGCATTGTAGAGCTGCAGGCTACAAGCGATAAGATCAATAATTAAAGCAGTGGACTAAGGAGGGATAAACATGAAAGTGTCAAAAGCCTGAAGGTGTAGAATAAACTGCATTGTAACTGATTTCAATGCGGGAGCTAAGGCAGAAGGAAAAGCCTCACATGACCAAAATTGTCCAAATTAGCTGACAAGTGGACTAAGAACAACACCAGCTAAATTGAATAAGGAATTCAATTTTATATTTGCGAATAGAAAAAAATTGGAGAAGTCACCCTAAAAGGAACATATGAGAGAGAGAGACAGTATAAAAGGAAAACTACACATATTTCCTTCTAATATGTGACATGTATCGTAAAACCTGCAAGCCTGCTACAAATATTCATCTATATTGAACTAAGCCAAATGCAATGAAGCAGAAACCTTTTATCAGGGAAATTCTCAAAAAACAACCCCATGGGACACCTGGGTGGCTCAGTGGGTTAAAGCCTCTGCTTTCGGCTCAGCTCATGATCTTAGGGTTCTGGAATCGAGCCTCACATCAGGCTCTCTGCTCAGCAGGGAGCCTGCTTCCCCCTCTCTCTCTGTCTGCCTCTCTGCCTACTTGTGATCTCTCTCTGTCAAATAAATAAATAAAATCTAAAAAAAAAAAAAACAAAAAACTATCCAACCAGCAATCATATACATGGGTTTCCCACGTAAATCTTCATCAAAAAAGTGTTTGCTCACCAGTCTGCTTCTCTAGAAAAGATTAGATTACAACAGGGAAATACTTTCAAACAATAAGGTTTGCCTTAAAAAGTTGTACTGAACAAAACTAAAATACCATTGTACAGATCATGAAGTCCAATTACAAAGACTTGGAAACTAGAGAAGAGAGATAAAAATCACTGTAATTTTGCAATCCTAAATGCTTACCATATTATATATTTTCTTCCAGTTTTTTTCACTAGATATATTTTTAATTTAAGTATATCATAGTGTGCATGTAATTTTATAAGTTGTTCCTTAAATTTATTTTAATTTATGAGCATGTTCCATGTTACTACAAAAGTCTTTGTAACTAATAAATTTCTTCATGCAAATAAATAGTAATTAAATATATACTATTTAGGCAGTTTCTTAGGAGAGATTCGCAGAAATGAAATTATTGAGTTAAATGGACTGCATATTTTTAGAATCCTGATTCGTTAATACATATTAACAAGTCACTTTCCAGGAAGTTTCCAAAAATTTATACCACCCTGAAAAATGCACACATTGTCAAGTTCTGCAACAATGAACATTATCATTTTTTTAAAAGATTTTATTTATTTGAGAGAGTGAGCATGCAAGCAAGAGAGAGCACCAGTGGGGGCAGAGGGAGAGGGAGCCTGCCTCAGGATTCAATCCTAGGACCCCAGGATCATGACCTGAGACACTTAACCAACTGAGCCACCCATGTGTCCCAAATGTTATCATTTAAAAATGATTTACATCTTTGGGGCACCCGCCTGACTCAGTTGGTAGAGCATGCAATTCTTGATCTTGGGGTTGTGAGTTTGAACCCCACATTGGGTGTAGAGCCTACTTAAAATAAAATTTAAAAGGGCACCTGGATGGCTCAGTTAACCATCTGCCTTTGGCTTAGGTCATGATCCCAGGGTCCTGGGATCGAGCCCCATATGGGGCTCCCTGCTCAGCGAGAAGCCTGCTTCTCCCTCTCCTCCCTGCTCTCTGTCTCTCTCTCAAATTAATAAATAAAATCTTTAATTAAATTTTTTCCCATTTTCTTATAGTCAAGTATGTTGGCTGTTGTGCGGTTTTTGTTTATTATTTTTTTGCATTGTGGTTTCCTCTGCAATTCTTTAGGAAGACATCCTCTCTCCTTAGGTTAGACAAATGAATACAACGAATATTTGTTGAGTACCAAATTATGTACCAAGCACTATCCTGCACTGCAAATACAGCAGTGAAACAAGACAGGGAAAGTTCCTAGTTGGAGAGGATAGCTGAAAACAAGCAAATGAGTGAATAATTAGAATAATGTCAGTGATATATGCTAAGGTGGGGAGGAAGATTTAAGAGACAGAATAAGGAAGGATGACATAAATGTTTATTCTACATTACTCTGGGTTTTATACAGACCAATGCTTTAAATATCCAATATTTAAACCATCTGAATTTTCAGTGGTTGCTCCAAAGTGTCTGAAGTGCTATTTGTTTTAAATCAAGACTGTCATTTATATTGAAAATATAGCATTCAATAATGTTCTTTATTTAACAATCCCTTTCCCTTATCCTACCCTCCAAAGAAAAAGGAAAAGTAATATAAAATGTTAGGTCTTTTACCTCTAAACTAAATTTAACAGTAACTGAACAGATACATATGTGGTCTCTAATCCATTGAATTAGTCTCCTTCACTTCTAGGTTATATGATAACTGTGTACTTATCTTGATAAGAAACAGGTCAATGGCTTTCCAAAGTGCAGTCTCTTACTGTATGCCCTCCAATGATGTATAAAATTTTCAGTGGCTCCATATCTTCACCATACTTGGTATTACCAGTCTTTTTGTAATTCTAGCAATTCCAGTGGGTTTGAAATGATTGTGTTGTCCCAATGAATAATGAGTGATGTTGAGAATCTTTCATGTGCCTCTTTGTCATGTGAATGAGTATCTTCCATTTTTGAAGTGTCTAGTCAAGTCATTCCCTTTTTTTTTAAATCAGTATTTTATCTTCTTATTATATCACTTTAAGAATGAATTCTATTCTGGATATATGTCATTTATTGCTGATATGTTTTATAGCTAGCAATGTAAACAGCATGCCTTTTTGTTTTAATATGTTGAGTGCATTTCCAACAACAAAAGTCTTAATTTTGATTATCCTCTGTCAATTTTTAAAAGCTTTTGATGTATGCTTTTTGTGTCACATTTAGGAAATCTTTGCCTAATCCAGGATGATAAACATGTTCACCCATTTTCCTCTAGAAAATTCATTATCTTTAGTTCTCACTTTAAGTTCTATGATTCACTTCACATCTAAAAATTTTTGTATGGTTTCTCATTTTTTTAGTACATGAATAGCCAATTGTTCCAATAACATTTATTAAAAAGAAAAAAAGAATTAATCTCCTTCTACAGTGGGGAAATTTTTACACTTTCAGAAAAGAGATCATTTCCCATTGCCTAGTAACATGAAAGTAGTAGGCCATCAACAATACTGAAAATGACAGACTGAAAGTAAGAAAATAAGAGTCTGATTAAGTGTAATGGGGAAGCAAAACAGATGTATATAATTTTTTTGCCTAGAAAGAATCATGCATGACATATAGTAAAAGTTCAGTAGATATTTGCTAAAAGTATAACTCAGAGAAAGAAAAAAGATGAAAGCAATTGAATCACATAGGTATGATTGTGAACACGCACTTTAAAACCTTTTGGACTAAAATTACTGAGAGAATACTGTCCAAAACTTTGATACTTCTATCATGCATTTGATGAGAGTATCAGTACTGCCCTAAAACTATTGCTTGAGATACACCTTGATGTTGATTTGGAGAACTTCCTCATCTCACTCCTGTTAAGACACGTGGTTCTTCTTCCTTAGAAACTTCAACTATAAAAAAAAAGAAAAGAAAAGAAAAGAAAAGAAAAGAAAAGAAAAGAAAAGAAAAGAAAAGAAAAGAAAGGAAGGAAGGAAGGAAGGAAGGAAGGAAGGAAGGAAGGAAGGAAGAAAGAAACTTCAACTCTCTTAAGACGTCAACTCTGCCCTTAGCCCAACTATCCCACAGCTGAGCAGTAAAGGTGACTTTGGAGTAATACAGATCTAAGTTTGAATTTCAGCTCAGCTCTGCCACTTAGCAGCTGTAGAGCCCAGGTAAGTTCCTAAATTAATCCTCAGTTTCCACATATTTAAAATTGTAATAAGTAGTAGTATTCAATGATTACGAAGATGGAGTAAGAAGGTATATGCAAACTCACTGTTTCAACTACATTATGGTGCATGATTGCACTTAATTAGCTAGTCACTAACTGGGGAGCATACATTAAGAAGAAAATAAGACAGGATTAGATAAGCAAGAGATTTATTGGGGAAATGTCTATAAAGGGGGAGAAAGCAAGAGAAGAAGAGGGAAGCCTCCCGACCATGTTGCAGCTCCAATATCTGTAGAAGGAAAGTAGGGGAATGGAAGGAAGGGATGGAAAGAGCACATTTCCAAGAAAAATGTCAGGGAAGCCACTTGGGAGTCCTCAAGCCAAAATGGCCACCACTCACTTAGTATGCTTGCCATGCTCCGTCGTTGGCATAGGAAGCCCAGGCCCCACACGAACATGGTAATGGATGCACAGAGAGAAGAGCTGGAATCTCCGTCAGCCATGCTCCCTGCAGGAGGAGATCTGAGCCACACAATTTCACAGCGGCTACCTTCTACGCATCGCACTGCTCAGGTCCAGTTCTGTGGCAGGTTCAGGGAGCAGGACTTTCACATGTCTGTGGACCCGTCTTTCTGCAGGCAGATGTAGAAAAGGTGGTTAATGAGGCAAACAATGGCCAGGTTACTGCTGCTGGTCTCAGAGCCGCAGCTGGTTCACATCCTCTCTGTCTTTTGTCCATTTTGTTTGTTTCTTTGTTTGTTTTCTCTTCTGTCCATTCTAAATTCCTCTCATGCTTAGCTATTAGTTTGGCATGTCCCGGTGGCTTACCTGGTGAAGTGATCCAAATCTTCCTTCTGGAGGGATCTGAGCCCTTTGAAATCACACCCTTCCCAGGCCAGGAGTGCTACACACTTCCAATCATAGTTCCAATGGGGCAAGTTAGTGCCAGAAGCCCCTGTACTCTCCTGGGTTCCACCCATGTTCCTCCCTAGCTGCATGTATAAAAGGAACCCTACCTCCTGCTGATGAAGATGGAGTCTCCCTGCCGTAAATGATTGACTCTTTTCCCCTGCTGGTCCCCAGAGACAAGGTATCCAAAGGGCCTTGGTGACAGCTATAATTCATAAACCCATGAGACTCTTGTTACATCCCCTGGCAAGGACCCAGAACCTCTAACACTCGAAGAGACCAGAATGTGAACAAAGTTCCCCAGTGAGTCATTAGGAGTGAGAGTGGATGGCACCACTTCTGTTCGGATTCCTTGGTTCCTGGATCCAGTCATTCTCCTAAGTGTGGACACACAGTCATACAGAGGTTTCTGCTTTAAAGCATATCCTACAGGAAGACAACCCGGTCTCTCAGAAGGTTGCCTGTGATCTGCCACTTCGGATGTGCCTTTCCAAGGCCTCTAGCATTCTATGAGGTCCACTGCTCTAGATGGTGTTGTATGTGATATATATGGCCAGAGGACCACGTGATCACAGGCCCCCTCTTTTTTAGATTTTATGTAGTACCTTTATTGTCTGCACATTTGCCCCTTGGGACACCATGAGCTGTTAACCCTGTCCGTAATTCCTGTC
The DNA here is from genome assembly GCA_028533885.1 of Nasua narica. Lineage (NCBI taxonomy): Eukaryota > Metazoa > Chordata > Mammalia > Carnivora > Procyonidae > Nasua > Nasua narica. The sequence goes on from CM052798.1 coordinate 47,204,440, forward strand.
GGCCAAGCCCCTGTGGCTGCTCCTCTATCTCTACTGGTGATGATGGTATCGTGGCCTCCTGGCTTCCGGTAGAGAAGCACTTCCAATTGGCCTCTGTTCTTTAGGAGGAACCCCACCATGCCCATGGCTATTAAGGAGCCCAGCTCTGGGACCACTCTGCTTCTTTAAGCCCAGACCTTCAGAAGTGACTTCCTAGTGACACGGATACCTCTCTCAGCGCTACGTTCTTAACAGTCTTGGTGAATGGTGTGTCCTTTGGGCCTCCCATGAAACGTAATCGTCTCATAGGGCTTCTGGCCTTACATGATGTTTCCACTTTACATGCCCCTTCCCTCAACTTCGTAATCCTTCCTCGGCCTTCTGCAAGCACAACTCAGGCTTCTCCACCTCACTCAGGTTTGGCCATCACTTTTTCCAGACTTCTGGTGTATCCCATGTATTCCACGGCGAGTTTGCCTCATCCTCTCAGGTCCTTGTTAGGATGTTAAAAGCTGTGTCTTAGGTCTGAGCTCCAGATAATTATAATTCTCTTGGATAAGGTTACTTATCATTTATATAACTGATTCTATTTCCCCTGTTGATTGTTAGGAAACTCCGAATCAAATTTTAGTCATACATGTTTTTTTTATGATTTATTTATTTATTTGAGAGAAAGCTCACATGGAACAGGGGGAGGGGCAGAGGGGGAGAGAGAGAATCTCAAGCAGACTCTGAGCTCAGTGTGGAGCTAGATGCGGGACTCATCTCATGAGATCATGACCTGAGCTGAAACCAAGAGTTGGACGACTGAGCCACCCAGGCGCCCCTAGTCATACATGTTTTATATACAGGAGTTATATACCTTATGTACTATCTCTGAAAGAGCTTCCTCTTCCTTCTCACTTCATACTGACTCTTTGGATTGCATTTATTCAACACACTATCTGCCCAGCACTGGGCTCAGTACATATATACTACCTCATTCAGTCTTGGCCTCCCCTACTGTGGGATCTTGGACAAGATGCCAAATTTCTTTATTTTTTTTTAAGATTTTATTTATTTATCTGACACAGAGAGAGATCACAAGTAGGCAGAGAGGCAGGCAGAGAGAGAAGGGGAAGCAGGCTCCCCACTGAGCAGAGAGCCTGATGCGGGGCTTGATCCCAGGACCCTGAGATCGTGACCTGAGCCGAAGGCAGCGGCTTAACCCACTGAGCCACCCAGGTGCCCCAAGATACCAAATTTCTATATGATTTTATTTCTTTACCTGTAAGTGAGGAAAATCCTAATGTCCACTTGATGGGGTTATCATGAGGATGAATAATCGTAGTCAATATCATTAGTTATTAGACGACACTCTAAAGTATTTTTTTACTAAAAAAGTCCAAATATCTGATATAATTATATGATGTCAATGTAGTAATTTCTGAAAAGATGAACATCCATTTATCATAAATATACTCAATATACAGAGTATTACTAATCTTTTTTTTTAAGATTTATTTTGTATTTATTTGAAACAGAGAGAGAGAGAGAGAGAGCATGAGAGGGGAGAGGTCAGAGAGAGAAGCAGGCTCCCCGCGGAGCAGGGAGCCGGATGTGGGACTCGATCCTGGCACTCCAGGATCATGACCTGAGCCAAAGGCAGTTGCTTAATCAACTGAGCCACCCAGGCACCCCAGAGTATTACTAATCTTATTTATTATGGCTTAATCTAACTGAAGGCTTTTGTGGTTCATGTAATTAACAGCACTATATAACGGAATCAATAAAACTACTATAATGAATGTTCATACAGAAATGCTCATTTATGGGGTATATTATGGGGTATAATATAAAATATTATATATACATAAGATAAATGAGACAATGGCCCCATTGGAAGGCAGTGAACCCAAGGATTCTTTACTTCAAAATCCATCCCATTTTACAGGAATCTCGGATTGCTTTGGAATGACTTACTAGGTTAATAATAGGCTTATTCTACCCCAGGGACTTAGTATACTGCATTAATAATGAAAACACTATTCTGACAGCCAAGCTTAGAGCCTGGAAAGGCCACTGGACCAGAAAGCATGGGACGTGACTGCTCAGTGATCTCTGCGACCAACCAAGGAAACACAGGCGGTCTGTTTAACCTCTCTGAGCTCATACTTCTCCTCGGTTAGAGCACATAATTTTATGACGTCTGTCAGCATCAAAATTCTATGCATCTTTATTTTTTAACATCAGATTATCCATGTAAAAGTGATTGGCCAAGGGCCCTTGGGTGGCTCAGTTGGTTGAGCAACTGCCTTCGGCTCAGGTCATGATCCTTGAGTTCTGGGATCCAGTCCCAAATCGGGCTCCCGGCTCCACGGGGAGTCTGCTTCTTCCTCTAACCTTCTCTCCTCTCATGCTCTCTCTCACGTTCTCTGTCTCTCTGATAAATAAATAAAATCTTTTAAAAAAAAAAGTGACTGGCCAATAAATCATATTTGCATTTGGAGTGGAAAACCTAAATTAAAAAAAAAAAAGAAAGAAAAGAAAACCTAAATTACATGTGTAAGAGCAATAAGAAAATCAATTGTAGTTTAACAAGAATTAGATTTGATTTCTCCCCAAGTTCTAATTTTCTGTTATTCTGGCAGGCGAGTAATATCTAGATTCTCAGAGGTCTGTGGCACCCAACAATTCAACTCAGTTCAACAACATTTATTCAGTACCAGTGTATGCCAAGTACATACTAAATTCTTAAGTTGGGGTGCCTGGGTGGTTCAGTGGGTTAACGCCTCTGCCTTCGGCTCGGGCCATGGTCTCAGGGTCCGGGATTCCAGCCCCGCATCATGCTTTCTGCTCGGTGGCGAGCCTGCTTCCCCCTCCCCGTGCCTGCCTCTCTGCCTACTTATGATCTTTCTCCTCTCTGTCAAATTAAAAAAAAATCTAAATTCCTAAGTTTCTGAGATGCAAGATACCCAGGATCAGTAACAATCAGCTGAAAAACTATGTGTGTAGGATACTATACTCAGCCCTTAACAAGGGTGGTCCTCAGAGACTGTGGTATAGAGAAGAAAAGGCAAAACATCCCTCTGAAAAATAAATGATCAAGTTTCAAATGGTTGACACAGAAGGGAAATGGAATAAGATTTCAGAGACAGGAAATGTCCCTGAAAATCCAGGTAGACTTTCTGGAGGGTGAGATGTGAGTTGAACCTTGAAGGATACTAAAAAACAAAGAGGTAGGAAAGTGGTAAGCCTACTTAGATGGTATTTATATCCTTCCCAGAATTTTTAGGATTAGGTTTATTTTTAGGTGTGAAATATATGTGTTTGTTGACTTTACTCAATTTTAGGTATCACGACAGCAGAAACCACATATAATATTTATATGATTCAGCATGAAAGGTATTTATGTTGTGCCTACTATATGTCAAGTACAGTACTGGGTAAGCTTTGGAGGGGAGGGAAAGGTAAAGAAGGAAAGAGAAAGAAGTCAGAGATGTGACTGGGAAATCAGCCGAGGCCCCTTTGCCTCTCAAAGATCTGGGTAAACTTGGTTTGAACCCCCAACCCTTAAGCCGGCCTGTGGAAGTCTACAGCTCTTTCCAGAGCTGGATGACATCCAAAAGGGTACTTCCACCTCCTCACACCTAATCTGTTCTGCACAATGTGGAAATGAGAAACTCTGTCCCTTCCTAGTTTTCCCATCAATGGCACTCACACAAAGGTGCCTCGCTTTGATTGCCATCGCTGGGGATGTAGGGAATGGCAGGGAGGAATCACGGCTGCTCTCTCCCTTTTCCCCCTGCCCTCCCTCCTCTCTTTGCCTCGCGTTCTCCATCCCAGACCACCCGCAAGAACTGCACATTCTCCCTGTAATACCCACAACAAGTGGCCCCTCCTCTAACATCCGGGTCCTTGGGTCCCAACATTCCCCCTCAAGCTCTCCAACGGATCCGGTTATACTCAATTTTCCAAACCTAGATGCTTCTAGCCCCAGGAGGAAATTTGGTGCCAGCTATTAAAGAGATGGTGATATGCTTTCCACCTTGTTATAAAGAGACAAGGACATGGGTGACTCTAAGAGACACCCAAAGTGCTATGGGGGGACAGAAGCAGGAGAGAGAGTGGGAGCAGATCATGACGGGCTCCTTGACCTCTTCCAACTGGTCTCTCTCTCCCCCACACATTCATGCAGCATGGACTACAGGCATCACTTTTGGGGAATCTGTTTCTGCTGCCTTCTATTGCTATTTCTCCTTCCATCTGTCCCGTGTCATGTTTCTGACCAGAAATTTTGTGGCTCCAAGATAGCAGCATTTCTATTTCCACTCCAAAAGTCTCATGAGTCATGGGGCCTTCCTGACGGGTCTAGGAGTCCTCGCTTCCACGAGGTGTATAATTGGCCTAGTTTCACAATACCTTCCCCAGATTTTCCCCCAAAATATCATACAGCAGGAATTTGTTTCAATTTAAATAAATTAACATACCTGTAAGGATGCATTGAGTATATAACCAATTAGCTTGAGATGGCTGGAGATGTCCATTCATGTTACACCGAGGAGAAACCAGAAAGGACTAAGGTGTACTGAGGTACCCCAGGGGCCAGCCACCTGCTGCCCTTCTCACAATCATCTCTTCAGGTGAGATGAGGTAATTTGCCAAAGGTCACACCACTTCAGAGCAGGCACTAGAACCTTAGCGCAGGGATATCTGGCTTCAGAGCTCCTGCTCTTTGCACTACGCCACATCTCTAAAATAATAATGCTTTTAGGGACATTCAAATTCTCGTTATTAAAAAGAAGGGCCATTATTTGATGGGATACGAACAAAAGACCACCCCAATGTTAGAGTCCTGGAGTCATAGAAAGAAAACTGACTCTATGACCTTGAACAAGTGGTTTCACCTTTCTGAGCTTCAGGTTACTCATTTGTACACACAATTTTACAGACATGACATTAATACCAAATTAAATTATAGATATACCTATTTATTATATAGTAAATTTAACATCTAAATCTAACATTGTCTGGTAAGAAGGGTTCAGTAGAATTCCAGCTTCCTTTTACAGAATGTAAAATGGGAGGTGACAGCTCTGACATTTAGTTGGGCAGGTGTTTTTAACTGGGTTACCACATTAGATTATTTGGGAGGGGCATTACCTGACTTCTACATGAGCAGATTAATCATTAATTCAATATCACCCAGAAGCAACCACAGTTCTTGGAGGTGAGTTGGCACTGCCATCAGCATCATAGGAAGCCCTCCTCTACAAGAATTGTGACTGTCCCCTAAATGAGATGCTTTCAGATTGCTGCTATCAGCCCAGGTAGGAGGTAAGAGGGTTTGAGGTATGAGCATTATAAAATGTGGGGAAGTTTTGGAGGCTGGTTTGGGGAGATGGAGCCACTCTTCCCAGGCCCTCAACTACACCAAGTCCTACTGGCTCATGTTTCTAGGAGCACAGTCTTGACTGTGAATCAGAACTGGGTCCTAGAATCAGAACTCTGCCTATTCCTAGCTGTGAGATTTGAGTTTTAAATCTCAGTTTTCTCATCTGTAAAATGGGGATGGTGATATTTTCTGTCTTCTAAGGTTGTCGTGAAGATTAAGTGACATAATGAATTTAAAGCACTTAGTAGAGTATCTGGCACATTGGAAGCCCTAAAAAAAGTTGGTCATTATTTAATAGCAGGGAGCAGGGCTTCGAAGTCCTAAGATGCAGGGCTGTAGAAGAGGAAAGAAAAGGCTCCCTGTTGCTGGAGGATCAAGTTCAATGTCACAGTAAAGCATACAAAATCTCTCATAATCTGGCCCCAAACCTCTGCTTTACCCTTCGGTTACCTGCACACGCTCTGCAAAGACCTCCTCAGCTCCCCGAGGCAAGCAGGATCTGTCCTTTGGTTTCACAGAGTACTTTGCATATACTTTTGTGCTTTTTCTTATCACACCTTATTCCCACTATTTGATTGCCTACCTGTCTCCACTCTACCCAACTGCATCCCAGGCTGTGAATTTATGGAGTCTAGGACCATATATCATCTTTGTGTAGGCAGCCATTCTGTAAGTCTTGGATGGAGGGAGAGATGGATGGATGGACGGGTGGATGGGTGGCTGGCTGGCTGGCTGGATAAGGGACATGAGACAACATAGTGACTTGGTCAAAGGATTAAGACCAGGTACCCTGGATTCAGGGTAAGAGAGGCTTTGTTTGCTTCAAAGATTTTAAGCCCAGGTCTGAGCACAAATGTAGAGGACATGCCATGCCATTTGCAGAATCATTTGCCTGATGGGGATGGTTGGGCAATCTGTGTGTGTCTTTCAGGGAAGCAGGCCTGGCTGGTGGCTCCTGGCAGGGCCAATATCAAGCAAAACACTTTAACAACCAGGGAGCCAAGGTGGAGTGATGGCTCGAAGTTCTCCTGCTGTCTTCAAGGTCAGTATGTTAAGCAGTTAGGAGCAACAGGTCCTTCCAGGTGTGGTCAGTTGCCAGCAGGGCAAACAGACTTGTTGGCAAGGCCCATCGTCCATGTGATTATGTTCACTGTAAACAATGATGCAAGACCTAAAGATAGAAAGTGGGTATGAGATGCAATTCCCACAGAGGATAGGCCATCTGAGGATAACATTTCAAAGTACCTGGAATATAAAACATCTCAGAACATAAGGCAATACACAGGGAGATTATATATCTTGACTTTTCAGGAATCATCCTATTTTCATTTTATTTTTTTCTTGTTAAAGGCAAATGAAAATGATACTTATTGACTTTTTTTTAAGGATTTTATTTATGTATGTATGTATGTATTTATTTATTTATTTATTAGGAAAGAGAGAGAGTGAGAGAGAGCATGAGAAGGGAGAAGATCAGAGTGAGAAGCGGACTCCCCATGGAGCTGGGAGCCCAATGTGGGACTCGATCTCGGGACTCCAGGATCATGACCCGAGCCGAAGGTAGTCACTCAACCAACTGCGCCACCCAGGCGCCCATTGATTAATCACTTATTATGTACTTCACACTCTTTTTAAAAAAGTGATGTGCTTGAGTCAGCCACCACCAGCAAATGAGAACAGACTTATGTGCATGTCTCCTCAACTCCACATTAAATGATTTCACACTGGTGCCTTAAAATCAGTCACTGCAATAGTTATACCATGGAAGGGCACCTGGGTGGCTCAGTCATTAAGCGTTTGCCTTCGGCTCAGGTCATGATCCAAGGGTCCTGGGATGGAGTCCCACATTGGGCTCCCTGCTCGGCTGGAAGCCTGCTTCTCCCTCTCCCACCACCCCCCTGCTTGTGTTCCCTTTCTCGCTGTACTCTCTCTGTCAAATAACTAAGTAAACGAAAGCTTTAAAAAAAAAAAGTTATACCGTGGAAATTGGCAAACACTACAAATCAGAGTTTCCCACTTCCACATCCTCTGAGACTTGGTTGTTAAACATTTACCAGCACAACACTGGCTTTACAATATAAGAACCCAATTAATTCTCCTAACACTACCATTTTACAGAGAAATTAAATTTAGACAGGGTAAATAATGAATTAACTTACTACAAACTTTTTGGTAGCAAAGGCAAGATTAAAATTCACACCATCTACCTCCAAAGTTGATGCACTTAATCATGATGGAGAGAACACTGCCTAATTCATTTTATGAGATCAGTATTACCCTGAAACCAAAGGCAGATAAAGACATCACAAGGAAAGAAAATTACATACAGGTCAATAACCCTTATGGATACAGAAATCCTCAACAAAATACTTGGAAATCAAATCCAACACCATATTAAAAAGATTATACACCATGAGCAGTTGTGATATATCTCAGGAATGCAAGGGTAGTTCAACATAAGAAAATCAATGTAATAAACTACATAAATAGAACAAGATTAAAAAAAAGAACAAAAACAAAAAACTAAGATCATCTATCTCAGTTGTCGCAAAAAAGGCATTTGACAACATCCAACAGTGTTTCATGATAAAAAAAAAATTCAGAAAACTAGGAATAAAAGGAAACTTTTCTAACACGATAAAAGGCACTTATGAAAAACCCACAGTAGTAAAAGACTGAAAGCTTTCCTCCTAAGAATTGATAAAGCAGTGGCAGGTTTTGAGAGGATTGTCTCCAATTTTGAAAAAAAGCTCTGTGGATAAAATGCTATCAAACAGCATCACGTGCTAAAGAGAAATCGTTCATCAAATGAAGAGTGGATCGATGCAGCAAACTTCATCGTTGTCGTATTTTAAGAAATTGCCCCCTCCATCCAGCCTTCAGCAACCACCACCTTGATCAGACAGCAAGCATCAATATCAAGACATGACCCCTTCCCAGTGAAAAGATTACAACTCACTGAAAGCTCAGGTGATGATTAGCATTTTTTAGCAATATTTTTTTAATTTAGGTATATACATTGGTATTTTTGTTTTTGCTTTTAGATAATTTTTTAAAGATTTTATTATTTGTCAGAGAGAGAGAGAGAGAGCAGCAGCAGCAGCAGGCAGAGGGAGAGGCAGGCTCCCTAGTGATCAAGGAGCCCAACATGGGACTCAATCCCAGGACCCTGGGATCATGACCTGAGCTAAAGGCAGACGCTGAACCAACTGAGCCACCCATGTGCCCCTACATTGGTGTTTTTTAGACATGTTATTACAAACTTAAATAGATTACAGTATAGTGTAAACATAACTTTTATATGTACTGGGAAACCCAAAAATTCACTTGACTTGCTTTATTGTGGTATTTGCTTTATTGCAGTGGTCTGGAACCAAACCCACAATATTTCTAAGGTTCAGCTATAAATAGAAAGACATCCACATTCATGGATTGGAAGACTTAATATTATTAAGATGGCAATACTCCCCAAAGTGGTTTAGAAAGTCAACACAATCTCTATCAAAATCCCAACAGTTTTTTTTTGCGGAAATGGAAAAACTTATTCTCAAATTCATATGGGATTGCAAGGGGCCCAGAATACTCAAAACAATTTTAAAAATGATCAAAGTTGGAGGACTCACACCTCCTGATTTCAAAACTTACTACAAAGCTACAATAATCAAAACAGTGTGATGGTGGCATAAGGATAGACATAGACTAATGGAATAGAATTGTAAGTACAGATATGGATGCCTGCGTGGTTCAGTCGGTTAAGCTGTTGCCTTCGGCTTGGGTCATGATCCCAGGGTCCTGGGATTGAGCCCCACATCGGGCTCCTTGCTCTGCAGGGAGCCTGCTTTTCTCTCTGCCTCTGCCTGCTTGTGCTCTCTCTCTCTCTCTCTCTCTCTCTCTATGACAAATAAATAAATAAAATCTTTAAAGAAAGAAAAAAGAAAAAAAAAGAAAGTACAGATATAAACCCATACATTTATGGCCATTTGATTTTCCACAGAGACATAAAGTTCATTCAGTTGGGGAAAGACTAGTCTTTTCAACAGAAAATGCTGGCACAACTGGATTTCCACATGTAAAAGAATGAAGTTGGGCCCCTACTTCACATCATATACAAATTAACTCAAAATGGAACCACAGAACCCTTAGAAGCAAATATAGGGGTAAATCTTCATGACTCTGATTTGGCAATGGATCCTTAGATATGACACCAAAAGTATGATCAACAAAAGAAAAAAATAGATAAATTGAACTTCATAAAAATTAAAAACTTTTGTGCATCAAAGGATATTATTAAGAAAGTGAAAAGAGGCAGCGCAACTGTCTTGGCCCACCACAGGGCCCAGCTGAGCATCTGGGCCATTTGGTGCTCTCCCCACTCTGGTTCCTCTACAGCCACCCAGCTATCCGGAGCTGGGCCCCAGTCATCATCTTTAAAAGCCTGGACATCGGGTGCCTGGGTGGCTCAGTTGGTTAGGTTCAGGTCATGATCCCGGAGTCCTGGGATCGAGTCCCACATTGGGCTCCCAGCTCCACAGGGAATCTGCTTCTCCCTCTGACCTTCTCCCCTCTCATGCTCTCTCTCGCTCTCTCAAATAAATAAATAAAATCTTTAAAAATAATAAAAAATAAAAAATAAATTAAAAAAAATAATAAAAGCCTGGACGTCCAGTACCCACCGTGGCTCATCAACAAGAACATCGGCCATAATACCCAATGGTTCTACTTCATCCAGCTGTGACCCCATCATATTCTAGGACTCCCCATTGGCCACATATCTATCTGTTTACTCAAATCCACCAAAACCTGGTCATTTGCCCAATAAACTCATCTCTGGCCATGACAACAAGGGCTTTGTGGATTGGTCATCAAGGTTTTCTTCAAAGGCATCCATCCCCAGTTTCCCACTGGAGGGAAAGATGTCTCAGTACCTGGAAAAACAAGAAGGTTAGAGACATCACTGAGTTAGAGACATCATTGAGTTCCAGGGGTTAAATGGGCTGCTAATCCATTCAAGCAAAGGGAAGTTTGCCATCTGTCCAGACAAGAAATCCAACCCTATCTTCAAGATGGTGATGTCTATTGGTGTGACCAGGGGAGGAACGGCCATCATTCAGATGCTGCAGGTGATCTGTGACATCATGAAGGACCTGGATGAGCACCCCATGTGCCAACTGCTCTTTGCCGACTGGACCATGGAAGACATCCTGCTGCAGCCAGAGCTAGAGGAACTAAAGAATGAACATTCCACTTGCTTCAAGCTCTGGTACATGGTGGAAAGAGCCCCTGCAGCCTCGGACTACAGCCGGGGCTTCGTGAATAAGAGATGACCTGGGACCAGCTACCACCCCAGAAGCACTGCCCCTGCTGCTCGTACCCATGAGCCAGCATGCCTGCCTGTCCAACCTGGACCCCATGGCCACTCCAAAGAGTGTTGCTTCACCTTCTGTTGGCCAGGCCCTGGCAGCATGCCGAACCCAGACATCACCGCACCCTCTCTGTATCCAGTACCCCCTATAATCATTCTTTAACACTGTGGCCAGAGCTGAGCCTGGCCTCCTCATGTGCTGGGGGTTTGCCCAGTTGGGCTGACCTGAGGGGCCCCCCTTGGGAGCAGAGTTCCATTCGGGTGGGCCACAGCTGGCCACCTTCAGAGCAAGTTCCAACCTGGCTCTTACTCAGCCCTGTCCCTGTCCTCATGACTCCTTGTCCCTCCGTCTATCCTTCTCCTTCCCCTTTGCCATAGACACATACTGCAGGGCTTGAGGCTGCCAGCACCTTGTTCGACCCACCTCTCCCTGCAGTGGACCACAGTCTGGAAATAAACATAAATGTAGAGGCAGCCCGGGGCCACTCCAGCCATAGTCCTGGGCCTTTGCCTGCCACCGTCACTGTCTGTCTCAGTATATCGAGGCTTCTGCAGCACCTGACACTACGTGAGGTCCATAACAATGAGAATTCCAGTGTGTGGGGTGTGATTAGAGGGAGGGATGCCGGGGGTGAAAGGCTGCCTCCTATCCCAGGCCCCGGGCAGGCCTCAGCCAGCCAGGAGTTTGGCCCTCTGAAGTGGGAAGAGGGTGCTGGCTCAGGGCTCTGAGGGCTGGCACGTGGGCCATCTTGAAACCACAGCATTTTCCTCTAACACACCCAAACATTCAGGCAGCTTGGCAGTTCCAAGCTGTCAGCTTGGCAGACTCCTATTTACCACAAAAAGGAAATCTGGACGGGGGAGGGGGAACCTGGGCTCCCAGTCGGGCCTACCAACCCTAATGGCACAGTTCTACCCTTCCTCTTGCCTTGGCCCCCAGTGTGGGGGAGATTTGGGGCAGTGCCTCTCGTCTGAGAGACACTCTCTGTGGCTTCCACATTGCCTTTAGACAATAGCTGTTAGCCTTTTACGTATCAGCTTTGTCAGAAGATTTTTTTTATAAGCAGAAAAAAAAAAGTTGACGTAAAATTTTGCTAATTTTTTAAAAAGTTAAAAGACAACCCACAAAATGGGAGAAAATATTTGCAAATCATGTATCTGATAAGGGTTTGCTATCCAAAATATTTAAGAACTCCTACAAACAACTCAATTAAAAAATGGGCAAAGTACTTGAAGAGACATTTATCCAAAGATATATAAATGGCCAGTAAGTGCATTAAAAATGCTCAATGTCATTAGTCATTAGGAAATACAACTCAGAACCGCAGTGAGATATCACTTCATACCTACAAGGACAGCTATAAAAAGAAAATGGAAATAATAAGTGTTGGCAAAGGATATGGAGAGATTGGAACCCTCATCTCCTGCTGGTGGGAATGTAAAATGGTGCTGTCCCTGTGGGAAAAAGTTTGGCAGTTCCTCCAAAAGTTAAACATAGAATTGCCCTATGACTGGGCAATTCCACTCCTGGTATACACTCAAAAGAATTGAAAGAAGGACTCAAACAGGCACTAGTAAGCCGCCTTCATTGCAGCTTTATTCACAATAGCCAGAAGGCAGAAACAATTCAAGCATCCATCAACAAATAAATGGATAAACGAAATGTGGTAGATGCATACAATAGGATACTCAGCCATAAAAAGGAATTAAGTTCTTTTTTTCTTTAAAGATTTTATTTACTTATTTGACAGAGAGAGAGATCACAAGTAGGCCGAGAGGCAGGCAGAGAGAGAGGAGGAAGCAGGCTCCCTGCTGAGCAGAGAGCCCGATGTGGGGCTTGATCCCAGGACCCTGAGATCATGAACTGAGCTGAAGGCAGAGGCTTCAACCCACTGAGCCACCCAGGTGCCCTGGGATGAAGTTCTGATACATGCTACAACGTGGATGAATCTGGAAAGAAGTCAGACACGAAGGGACAGAATATTGTATATATATTGTATGTATAGAATATATTTAATAATCTAGATATTTCATATATTCCTATATTTCATATAATATATTCTCTTGAATATATTCAATAAATATAGGAATATTTCATATATTCAAGAGAAATATAGGAATATATGTATTCCTATATATTGTATGAAATATAGGAATATATGAAATATCTAGAAGAGACAAATTCATTGAGACAGAAAGTGCACTTAAGTGTTTCTCTGGGGCTGGAGGAAAGGGGAATAAGAAATTTTGACTTGATGGGTATAGAGTTTCTGTTTGGGGTGATGGAAAAGTTTTGGAAATAGACCATGGTGGTGGTGGTTACACCACATTTTTGATAATTAACGCCACTGAGTTGTACACTTAAAAAAAATGGCTAAAATGGTATCTTTTGTGTTATACATATATTTAGCACAATAAAAAAAAAAACCTAATTAAACTGTTCTTGTCACCCTCCACTGAATTTTCCAACATCTTCTTATCCCCCTCCTTTAAGCCCAGTGACCTAATGTTGCTTACTTCTCTTCCAATTGCTAGAAGCCTTTTTCCTCCATGTTGTACACTTGGCAACACCTGTGGAGAAGCGTGGACCAACCAGTCCTCTGCGCTGGCCAACCTCCACTGCCCTGACAGAAACTGCTGATCTAGAACACAGGGCATCAGGGAAAGAACCTTAAAAGGAGTACAAAAATACTTCGGTATTGTAAATATGTATGGATAAAAAGTACACTGAACAAAAGTTCTAGAAAGCACAGGTAAACCACATTGGATAGCTCTAGAAACTTATACAGGGAGATGAGCTTTTTTTCCTGGATCACCTCCCTGGGTGGTTTAGAGAGCAATGCTGAGGCATCTCAACCTCCTGGGGTAGACTGTCCCCCAAGTATTAGGCCACAAAGACTGGATCTCTTTAAAAGATTTAGACCGGGACGCCTGGGTGGCTCAGTTGGTTGAGCAACTGCCTTTGGATCAGGTCATGATCCCAGCGTCTTGGGATCGAGTCCCGCATCGGGCTCCTTGCTCCGCGGGGAGCCTGCTCCTCTCTCTGCCTCTGCCTGCCTCTCTGCCTGCTTGTGTTCTCTCTCTGTTAAATGAATAAATAAAATCTTAAAAAAAAAAAAAAAAAAGATTTAGACCAGTGCTCGCTTTGGCAGCACATATACTAAAAGATTTAGACCAGCCCTTACTGTGCTAATCCTTTAATGTCCTCTGTACTTATGCTCTCTTGTTTTTTTTTGCTAAGTTTGGCAAAATGTCTGCTTGACTACTTGGCCTTTGCACAGTTATCTTGAAGCTTCAGAGTATTTTTCCATGGGCCAGAACTTTGCTTTATAAAGTGAGAGCTTGGAACGTAACAGATCCCCTGTCCCTGTTCTATCTCAAAGGTCTGCCAAACAGGTCAAGGGAACGGGAACTCCAGTTGTTTCTTTGCTTTAGAGGCCTAGACACATATTTTACGTACATTTGTAAAAAGTCAGGTTTTTAAATCTTAGGATAAAATCACGTACGGTAGTGGTTAAGAGTTGATCTGATGTCCTCAGATGTTCAACTCTGGCTCTGCCCCTACCGTGTGCCTTGGGCAAGTCTGCCTTCCTCCCCCGTGAGCACTGAGTTTCTCACCTGCTTAGTGGAGGGTAACGACACCTACCTCAGAGGGGTATGGTGAGGTCTAAATGAGGGAACAGATGAGAGGTACCTCACACAGCTGCCGACACAGACTCGCCACTCAAAAGGGTGAACTCCTTAGTTACCTTATTTGTTGTAAAACATCCATGAAAGTCTACAGGCCTCCTTCATGAAAATTTCCCCCATGAACAGCCCACAATCTCTCCTTTCTCTACATTCCAAAAACACTTCATGAAAATACAACTGATGCTGTAGCCATGTACCCAAACTTTGGCCTAAACTGGGTGCCTGAGTGGCTCAGTCGGGTAAGCTCCTGCCTTCGACTCAGGTCATGAGCCCAGGCTCTTGGGATCGAGCCCCGGATTGTGCTCTCTGCTCAGCGGGCAGTCTGCTTCTCCCTCTGCCCCTGCTTGTGATCTCTCTCTCTCTCTCTTTCTCTCTCATGCTCTCTCTTCTCACTCATCTAAGTAAATCTTTTAAAAAAATAAAATAATAAACTCAAAGTCCTCTAAGAGGAGGTAGCAATGCTGTATGCTTTTTTTTTTTTTTAAAGATTTCATTTATTTATTTGACAGAGAGAGAGAGAGAGAGAGAGAGTGAGACCCGGAATACAAGCACGGGGAGTGGGAGAGGAGGAAGCAGGCCTTCCCGAGCGGGGAGCCCAATGTGAGGCTCAGTCCCAGGACCCTGGGATCATGACCTGAGCCAAAGGCAGATGCTTAACCGACTGAACCACCCAGAAGCCCCAATGCTGTGCACTCTTGCCACCTTCAGAACCTGATGAAATGGGCCCTGAAGAAATACTTGCGAAACTGAAAGACTGAGAAGCAGTCGGGGGATCAGCAAAAAGCACTGGACTTGTTGCCGTAAGATTCGGGTACTTGTGCGGGTTTTGCTACGTACAAGCTTTGTGACACTGGGTAAGAAACTTGAAGGCAACGCTGATCATCGGTCTCTGCCGGGTGTAACAGGTGGCCCAACCGCTTTCAGTGGACTGTCTGTGTCCCCCTCCCCCACCAAATTCATATGTTGAAATCTGAACCCCCACTAGGAAGGTATCAGAAGGGGAGACTTTGGGGAGGTGATCAGGTCACGAGGGTGGAGCACTGGTCCTGCCCCATGAGCACACGGCGAGAAGCTGGCCATGCACTACCCAGAAGAGGGTTCCCGTTGCAACCTGAGGAGGTTGGCCCCTGGATCTCAGCCTCCAGAACTGTGAGAGATAAATTTCTACCATTGACAAGCCACCCAAGCGATGGTACTTTGTTATACCTACCCAGTCTGAGACACCAACTTTCTCTCAGGACTATGATATTCGAGTGGGACCCCGAACACGTGAATGTGCTTGCTGATTCCTATGGTGCTGCAAACGCTACCCTATCGGGATTCTGGCGTTGTTCTTCTGAATCTATATAAGAAACCCAGGTCTCCTTCTGCTGTCTATTGTAGGCTGCTGATAAATCCCCTTTGGTTCTGGAACTAGAAAGGGGTAGAAGAGGAGGAAAAAGAACTTGTGGGCTGTCAATCACTTACAATGAGGCTGTTGTCAACCAATCAACAAGTTACACCTAAAGTTAAAGCCCATTTGCGGTCTACTGCAAGGATTAGGAGATTGATAGATTTTTAATGGTAAACTCTTTAAGTACACAAAGGCTTATGCTCCAAACTCCCATTAGCAATAATGCAAGCTATGCCTGTTAGGCTCACGGAGAGATGAGAGCTGAATGTGATCCATAATCTATCTTACTTAATGTCATCGGTTTCCCTATAGCCCCTTCAAACAATCTGACGCCAGTGAAATGCCTTAAGTAGAACTAATAGCATTGATTTAGGAAAATACAGATGGTCTACTTCAATGACGCTTTTCAACATGAGATACATATTTAAGATCTTTTAAAATCTTGATGTACCTGCACACATTTATTTTTTTGTGATTAAAGAAGAAAGGCAATCCTTTAATGATGAGAAGGTAATAAAAGAGGATAATGTACATGAATATATCAGCTCAAATATTTCCCCTAATACTTGGATTTTCCCCCTTATTTTTATTATGTAAAAATTGATTACCTTTCTTGAGCCTTTTATCAATGAGAAAACTTTTTGCATTGCTTTTGGTTTATAAGAAATGAACAGCCAAAAGGAAAGGGACATTGAGCTTTTATTTCCTTCAAAATAATCACTGAAGGCGCTCTTTTTTTTTTTTTTAAAGATTTTATTTATTTATTTATTAGGAAAGAGAGAGAGTGAGAGAGAGAATGAGAGGGGAGAAGGTCAGAGTGAGAAGCGGACTCCCCATGGAGCTGGGAGCCCGATGTGGGACTCGATCCCGGGACTCCAGGATCATGACCTGAGCCGAAGGCAGTTGCTTAACCAACTGAGCCACCCAGGTGCCCTGAAGGCACTCTTTGAATAGTCTTGCAACACTATGCTTGGTTAGAATTTTCCCAATTACAGAAGACAAATACTATTTCTCCCTTATTCTTATACTACGTTCATTCAGTTATCATTATTCCATCTTTTATTTTTATTTTTTTTAAAGATTTTATTTATTTATTTGTCAGAGAGAGAGAGAGAGAGAGAGAACACAAGCAGGCAGAGTGGCAGGCAGAGGCAGAGGGAGAAGCAGGCTCCCCGCCGAGCAAGGAGCCCGATGTGGGACTCGATCCCAGGACCTCAGGATCATGACCTGAGCCGAAGGCAGCTGCCTAATCAACTGAGCCACCCAGTTGTCCCTGTACCATCTTTTAAACTGTCACTTTTCTTTCATGCGTCAGGAATATAATTCCTACTGCTTTCCTGTTTATCATAAGCATCAGTTTGTTAGCAAACAGACATTATACCCTCCTGCCAGCCGGACTGCCCCTCCCTGAGGACCTGCACTGTGCCTTTTTCTACAGCTCCATAAGCAACCTTGTATTATATATAGTCATTTTGTAAGTCTACTTCCTTCACTAGATGAAAAGCCTTTAGATGGCACAAGCATTGTTTTTTGTAACCTACACAGTGAGCATTCAATACACATTTTTATATCTCATACTAATTTCCCCCAACATGGGTGAGGAGTAAAACAAACACTTGTAGCAACTCTAATTCTTGCTTCATTTCAAGTAAAGTAAGCAAGAAAAGAAAAAACTTAATAGATAACTAATCTTTGATGAGAAATTTATGAAATGCTTACTTTGTGGCATTATAAATTAGTTCTCAAAATTCTAAGTGCTTATAAATGAGTGCTCAAAATTCTTAAAACAATCAGTGAGCTATATGGTACTTTATGTACAGAGAGAAACCTGACAATTAGGGATTAAATTGTTAATGCAAATATTTGCTGAGCACCTAACATAGGGCACACTGAGCTATCAGTGGGGACACAGCAGAGAATCAACTCTCTGCCTTTTGTAGAACTTATGTTCTAGTGGAACTTGCTAAGATCACATACATAATATATCAGCCTTCTAGATTTATATATCACTTTATGCATATAATAAGCTTGGACAATATGAGTTCATCTCTGAAATGGGCCCATTCGCAGTACTGATTAAAATTTGAGACTGGGGGCACATGGGTAGCTGAGTTGGTTAAGCAGTTAAGTGTCTGCTTTCAGCTCGGATCATGATCCCAGGGTGTTGGGATAGAGCCCCAGGAGCCCCACGTTGGGCTCCCTGCTCAATGGGGAATTTGCTTCTCCCTCTCCCTCCATACCTCCCCCTGCTTGTGCGCACTGTCAAATAAATAAATAAAATCTTTCAAAAAAATTTGAAGAGCTGAGGCTCAGACCCTCTTGACCTCTTCAAGGTAAAAGTAACTCTCAAAGGTCACTCTGCCTTTGTTGGCAGCTTTCAACCTGTACAGATCTGATCTCTAAACTTCCAGTAAACAGAAAATATTCTCAAGAGAAGATTTATAAATAATAAAAGAAATCAGGTAGAAACAAGAAACTATGGGATTAAAAAAAATAAAACAGAGTAAAGATCGCCCCTTTTTAAGCCAGATAATTTTCTGTCTTGCATATAAACCTCAGTGAAGGGCAGGGTGAAGCCAGAGTAGAACAGAAGTCAAAGCACAGAAGGGACTTTGGCCTCTTGGCCTCTAAGTGGGATGGGAAAGTCTAGGGGAAGGATGAAACTTCCAGGCTCCATCATAATTCATGCTGCAAAGCTGTGGCCCCTAGCTGCCAAGCCATTTTGAATTTTATTTACCTCTCTGGAGCTGGACATACCGGGGGCCACCTGGTTCAAAAACGCAGAAAGAAAAAAGGAGCAGTTTCAGCTCTGAAATTTTCGTATTTGCATCAGACACTTCCTGTCAAACACTGAAGTTGCTGAGATAGACTGAGAGCTCCTCTCACTAGGCCAGTGCAATTTAATCATTAATCTTCAAGGTTTTCATAACCAATCCCCAGTGATATGGGGCATCTTTGGGGAAAGTTTCATTCAAATAAAACTGAAGTTGAACTCAGAAGGTGAACAGAAAAATGGTTTTAGAAGCTTCTAATTGTGGGTGGGCAGAAAATTGCCTTTTAGTCTAATTTAAAGTAATATAGTGGGGCACCTAAGTGCCTCAGTCGGTTCAAGATCTGCCTTCAGCTCAGGTCATGATCTCGGGGTCCTGAGATCCAGCCCTGCGTGGGCTCCCTGCTCAGTGGAGAGTCTGCTGCTCCTCTCCCTTTGCCTCTCCCCCCTGCTTCTGTGTGCGCCTTTGTGTGTGCTCTCTCTCTAATGAATAAAATCTTTAAAATAAATACATATATAAATAAAATAAAATAACACAGAACAACTTTTTCCTCTATCACAATATGAGACTCACAATATTAGACTCTGAGGCAGAGTCACCAAACTATTTCTAAATGCAATGACTTGCAAACAGAGACTGACCACAGCTTTGTATCCCTTGAAATCTACTCAAACCTTGGGAAGGGAGACCAACACAGGACTCAACATGCACAACATTACTTAACAGATATTAGAAGCCTTTGACTGAGACAAAGCAAACATGAACTACAAATATTAAGGCATGGAGAAAGACTGAGGAAACCAATCTGATTTGCTTTTCCTCTATGGCAGCCCAAAGACGAAATAAAGACACTCCAAGCTTACTATATTTATGCTTAAGGCAATTTTAAAAAATGAGGTCTTAACCAAAAAGCCTGTACTTGGCCTTCAAAAAATATTTAATTTTTTTGGATGGGATACAAGAACTAAATTGTCTACATAAAATTTGTACAACAAGGACCTGTTTTCAGCAGGTAAGCCTATTTACAATTAAGAACATTTTACTTTCATAACATTGTTGTTTTGTTTGAAGAAAATATTTGTCTTTTGATAATTTATATCCATACACATGGGTTCACAACCCAATTCGCTCTACTTTTATAGTGAAAACAAAAACAAAAACAAGCAAGGATATTCATTTGGTCCTAAGGAAATATTTACCCAGACAACTAGTAAAAGTAAATACAAATAATCTCTCAATGAATGAACTTCAATCTATGCCTGAAAGAATTCCTACAGATAAAACCAAAGGAATATGAACTTAGAGTAAAAATCCACAAAACACACAAGTAAACAAGGCAAAGTAAATAAAAGCTAGCAGCAACAGCTGACAAAAATCAGACTTGCAAGGGAGAAGCAAGATGGTGGAGGAGTAGGAGGCCGAGATAGTATCAGATCCCAGAAGTTCAGCTAGATAGTTATCAAACCATTCTAAACCCTTACAAACTCAACAGGATATAAAAGAGAAGAACAGCAATTCTAGGAAAGTCGACCACTTTCCAGAAGTATTTTGCTCTCTCATTCATCTATTCTTATCTCAATAAAATGACAAGGCAGAAAAACTCACCACACACACACACAAAAAGAACAAGAGGCAGTACCAACAGCTAGGGACCTAATCAATATGGACATTAGTAATATGTCAGAAATAGAGTTCAAAATGACAATTATCAAGGTGCTGGCTGGGCTGACAAAAAGTATGGAAGATATTAGAGACTCGCTTTCTAGAGAAATAAAATCCCTTTCTGGAGAAATAAAAGAACTAAAATCTAACCAAGTTGAAATTTAAAAAAGCTATTACTTAGGTACAATAAAAAATGGAGGCTCTTACTGCTAGGATAAATGAGGCAGAAGAGGGAATTAGTGATATAGAAGATCAAATGACTGAGAATAAAGAAGCTGAGAAAAAGAGACAACTACTGGACTACGAGGGGAGAATTCGAGACATAAGTGATATCATAAAATGCAACAATATTAGAATAATTGGGATCCCAGAAGAAGAAGAAAGAGAGAGAGGGACAGATGGTATATTGGAGTAAATTATTATACAGAATTTCCCTAATCTGGCGAAGGGAACAGCATCAAAATCCAGGAGGCACAGAGAACCCCCCTCAAAATCAATAAAAATAGGTCTACACCCC